>CM055193.1:8406358-9006358 GCA_029224185.1 Karalla daura | reverse complement strand
AACGATCCCATCCCGGCTGAAGTCACGCCCCTTCACCGGGTGTCTGAGCTCTTTGGTTTCCGTTCGCAGAAAAGCTGATCAGCGGGACGCGGGAGGCGCTCTGCGTTCCTGGAAGCCCCCCGCACTCCCAGTCCCCGCCAGCAGGGGGCGGCAGCAGCGGGATGGGCTCCAGGAGGGGCAGCATCAGCAGCCTGAGCAGCGTCACCTCCATGCTGGAGGAGAAGGACGACGAGAAGATCCGCTGCTGCCACCACTGCATGGACACGCTGCTGAAGAGGCAGCAGAAGCTGGAGGAGAAGGACCACGTCCCGGACATCGTGAAACTCTACGAGGTAAACCTGGGAAGGACTGAGCAGCCCGCCCCTCTCTCTCTCTCTCTCTCTCTCTCTCTCTCTGTCTCTCTCTCTCTTACTGTCAGCTCCCCACCATGCTGTTTTGAGTTTACACTGCTGCGTCCTTCCTCTCTCTCGCTGTTTGTCCTTTGGGATTTCCTTTTGTTCACTCGCACCAAACACTTGTCTTCCCGTCAGAGGCTGAGAATGTGCATGGAGAAGGTGGATGAAAAGGCTCCAGAATACATCAGAATGGCCGAGTCTCTCAAGTAAGCGCCTCTGAGGAGAAGCTATTAATGAATATCTTTGATGTGGGAAATTGTTTCCTCATGGCTGTGTGTGTTTGCAGTGCTGGAGAGACCACCTACAACCTGGACACGGCCGGCGGACTCAGGCTGGAGGTGCAGAAATACTACGAACTCATCGATGCCCTGAGGTACAGCGCAGCGCCAGGAGAACAACAAGTGGTGTGGGTGTCTTTGCACAAACATGAAATGGAGCTCTGTGTTTTGTTTCTGTCTCTCTCTCAGTAAGAAAATTTTAACACTAAACATTAAGGACGATCCGCCACCGCATCCGAAGGCCCTGCAGCTGCAGAGGATGATCCGCTACACGGCCACATTATTTGTCCAGGTGAGACCAGCTTCACGCAGTTCAAATAATCAAATAGTAACGAATACAATAAGGGTGAAAAGGTATGAAATTGATTTTTGAAATAGGGTGTTTCTGTGTGTGTTTAAGCCCAAGATGGATCATGCACCTTTCTGTACAGTTTTGTCAGGTGGTGGTTTGTATGGTGGTGGTTTTTGATTGGTTTTATTCAGGGTTTTCCTCAAGTTTTCCTCACACAGCTCAAAATTAGGATGATCAGAGACCCTATTGTGAGTGTGAGAGGGAATGCTGAATTCCTCATATGTCCTGGGATAGGCTCCAGTTGATCCCACCACACTGATTTGTATAAAGCAAGTTAAGAAATGAATGAATGGATGTTGCAACCAAGAATCTTTCCAACTGCCACTTTTAGATCTATTCACTCTGTTTTCCTTTCCTGACTTTCTAATCACCCCTCTCTCGCTGCGTCTCCCTGATCTCATTTGCTCACGCTGTGCTCCCTATTTCAGGAGAAACTGTTAGGTCTCATGTCTCTGCCCACGAAGGAGAAATACGAAGAGCTGAAGGAAAAAAGGAAACAAGAACAAGAGAAGAAACTTCAGCAAGAGAGACTGGTACGATTGCAGACAGATGCTTCATTTTTCCCCACACATACAGGATCCATATGCCTATATATACCCTACTTTATGGTTCATCAGATCAGGCATTAGGGCTAATTTAGACAATTCTGCTTTTGTTTTTTTTCATAGTTTTATTCCTATAATTCATACATACATTGATGGAGCTTTGTCGGTTAAGACAAAACCCTGTATGAACCCTGCACATATTATATGGCTTTATATTTTCCTCGCTCCACAGGCAGCACAGGAGCTCCTGAAGAAAAGACAGGAGTCAGACAGAAACCGTCCCCCTCCCAGCACCAATGGAGAGCTCCCTCAGGGCCCCAGGGCTCCACGCATGACCAAAGCTGGCGGCTGGCTGCCTTCAGCGGACTCGGCCAACGCACGCAGCGAGCTGGAGGACCCGCTGCTGCAGCAGATCGAGAACATCCAGTCATTCCTACGGCAGGCGAGGGAGGCCCAGAGGGCGGACGAGGTGGCCATGCTGGAGGAGAACCTGCGGCAGCTGCAGGACGAGTACGACCAGCAGCAGACCAGCCTGGCCATCGCGCTGTCCCAGAAGCTGGCAGACGACGAGAGCTGGCAGCAGGGCGAGATCCATCGCCTGGAAGCCCGGGAGAGGGAGGAGAGGGAGCACTGGGGCCCCGCTGTGGGCTCCACGCAGCCGCCCATCAGCTGGGAGCGGTCTCTGGACATCAGCCCAGCCGGAGGAGAGGAAAACACTGAGGCAGAGGAGCTGACTCCGAAGGCTGAGAGGAGTCCGCCCTCCTTAAGAGCATTCCCTGCTCTCACCAGCCAGGAGGAGTCGCCTCCCAGGCTGAGGAGCTTAGGGGGGCACATAACTCCCCCTGGTGGTGACGGACAGAACACCGCCTCCCTAAACCCGTTCGACGAGGAGGACTCGACCCCCACCGAGGAGGATCCATCCAACCCCTTCTTCGAGGACATCAAGAAGGAGCACAAAGAGGTTCCCAATGGGAAGAAAGAATACAACCCGTTCGACGAGGAGGAAGACGAGGTCCAGGCGGACAAGCCGGCCGAGGCGGTACCCAGCAACCCCTTTGACGAGGACGAGGACGCCGATGCTGGTAACCCCTTCCTGGAGGCGTCTGGCAGCTCCCCGGGCGTCTCCACCAACCCCTTCGACGGGGACGAGGACGAGGAGGCCCTGCCCGACGTGGACGTGATCGAGGAGGAGCTGCTGCTGCAGCAGATCGACAACATCCGGGCGTACATCTTCGACGCCAAGCTCAGCGGGCGACTGGACGAGGTGGAGCTGCTGGCGGAGAACCTCAGAGAGCTGCAGCACACCCTTCAGGAGCAGAAGACGAAGAAGAAGCACTGATGCCGTTTTCCCCCCCCCCCGATCGTCCACTACTCTCTGTCCTGTGGGGCTCGCTCTCTCTACAAGACTTATGAGCCCACCGCTTTAAGCCCGGGCGAGGTCTGCTGCACCACAAGAAAGCCATTAGGTTAGTCCCAGATGAAACATTTACTACAGCTCAATATTGCAGAGAGACTCCATTCATTTCCCTACATCCTCGTAAACCACTTCCCGCACTGGGGTGGTTGAGGGCTGGTGTCGATCCCAGCGTGCACAACTTTTAAGCACTGCAAAGTAAAAGATCAATTTGTACAGGTCGCATGTTGCTCAAGGCGCATCAATCTGTGCAGACGCGAACAATGGTTGACTGAAGAATGCCGCTTAAAGGGTTTTTAATGGGACTGTCAGATGGTTGTGGGTCTTGCAGGTTGATCTGGGGCTCGGGTAGCAGCTATGAACACAAATAAAGCACCGGCCAAGGCTGAACAAATAAAGCAGGCGATGCACCCGGTAGAATCAGTGGCTTATTTTCAAATTAGGTGGAGTACAGTTTATCATTGCAATCCTGTCATTTTGTACACCTGTAGAGAGTCAAGAGATCTTTACATTCATGTGTGGTTCGGTAGTAGTGACTGTAGCCTCAGTCGGGCCTCTTCTGTTCAACGCCACGTCCCCAGACTGACAGATTGAGTTGAAATTGAAGTTTCCCATTCATTCCAATGACGATCGATGCACATTGTTGTTGCACCTTCAGTTTTTCCGGCCATTCATTGATTTAACATCAACAAACCAAATAACACGGATTCAACAACCATCTGATTACACAGAGACAAAGCTCTTGACTTTTATGACCACGTGTGGGCACCTTAGGGTTTTAATAAGTGGATTGTTGAAGACATTTTTATACGCTAAAGATATAAGTGCACAGACCTGCATCACTAATTACTAATTACTAGGACTTAGTCATGACTTGTACTGATTGTTGCAAATGCCCACGGCCACTTTTTGTGTCATGGGTTCAATAGATTAAAGGGAAATTAAAGGGCACAACGTCACACAAAGTGGAGATATCCTTGTCGCTCTTCCTAAATGTCACTCACGTTGACTGTGACGATGTTGTCACGACGAGCTTTGAGCGAGGGACCGAAAGAAACACACACACATTGCCGACGCGCCATTGAAGCCATACTCTGCTATACTCCCAAGCTGCTGTATCTTCCGACAGTACAGCGAAGCCCTGTCATTTCTGTTTCCGTGCTCCATTTTCCCCTGCTAATGACCAGGAGGCTTGGACCTGTTCTGTAATGGGTGGTTACAATAACTGGCTAACTTCAGCTGGTTCTCTCCACCTTTGTGCGCGTTGTGCGGCATGTCTGGCCTTGGCATGGTGGCAGTGTGGGCTCGTTAATTTATTTCTACAAGCACGAATGCCACGAAGAACCAAGTGGGCGAAAGAATCCCAATGTCTGACCGTTGCCACGCCGTAAAGGCTGCGATCTTCCAGTGGCACTGCTGAGCACCTGGGCTGCATGATTCGTGTGCCTGTGTTTGCTCCACTGAGCGGAAGGCCAAGCTCGTCTTCCTCCCGTCATGTTTTATACACGCGCACTTTCAAGAGTGCTACGCGAAGCATGTTATCCGTTCAGTAGTGTGTAATAAGTTTTCCTATCCAGCTCTCACTACGAACACACTATATGCCAAGGCACATCGTAGACATCTGTCAGTCAACAAGTGGGGCACCAGAATTCATCCTTGTGTGTACAGAGGTTAAGGTTTTGTACAGACTAATTGAAGTCGTAGTTTTGAGCTACATTTTATTTTGGCAGTTAATTTTCCACTACATGAACGCCTGCAAGTATTATGACTCTCAGTGCTGCTAAATCCTAACATGGATCTGTGGTTCGTTCTTTCCTGTCGGGTCAGAAAGTCCAGACTTGTTTCCGCCGTCAGTGTTTTGTGCAGTGGTATGACCTCGCACGGCTCATCTGTGACGTCCACAGGGGATTGTAAACAAGGCTCGCCATACTGTAAACGTATTGTGACAGTGACTAACACGAGGAGCTTCTTACATGTGTGTTTGCAAGGTCTTAGGCAACATGCTTCACTTCCAACAGTAACTGGAAAGTCTAAACGTTCGGGACATATCAGTTTATTAACATGAAAAAATTCCACCACAGCACCAATAAAAAAAGTTGTCTGTAACATGTTTGCATTTCCTTGATCTTGTTCTTGAGAAGTTTGTTAAATGTTTCTTTTCACTTTTATACAGTTAGATGAGAGGGAAATTACGGGCTTTCAGTTGAATGGGTTGATACACATCATGCACCAACACCTGATGCGACATTAACAGACCAGAGAGTTGACTATTGAGACGCTACGTTTTTGTAGATCCCTGCAGATTTTGGTGAACTGGACGGTCATTTTCCACGTAGTTCCAGATATTTGCTGCAGGATGTGCAGAATATGTGAAGGTCCTCTTCTTTAAATCGTACAAAATCATATATTAAAGCAACATAATATTGTCCGGTGAATGTATAACTCCTCACTCCTGGGCCTCCTGGGCCTCCTGTGCCATCTTGGCGCGGTACTTGCCCGTCATCTCCTTGGGCAGTGGTACAAAGCCAGGACATGGTACCTGGCCCTCTATTTCACAGATACACTCCCTCAGACAGTACTTTTTCGGGCCAAAGTGGGCAGGATTGGAGTACTGCATTCTGGCTTGGGCCTCAGCGTGCAGCAATTCACTGTAAACCAGCAAAAGAAAAACATGTATATATTTAGAAAAATCAAATATACACTCGTAGCCCGAATTACAAACAAATATAACCAAGCTGGTGTCATCAATCAGTGAGACACAGCAAAAGCTGCCAGGGATTCACACAGTCATATACTTACTCTGATTTCCCCAAAATCTTCCTCACATGTTGTGAAATCTGTTTGTAGTCCTTCCCTTCCACATCCACCAGAACCTGCTCTCCATCATCTGCAAAAGAGACAGCACGGGTCAGCCGAAGTCTGATGCAAGAGAAATAAGTAGAATACCGGTCACATGAAATTGCAAGGCTACGCACCCAGGTAGAACTTCAGGAATGGTGACGGTGTCATATTTTTAAACATCATTATTTGGACCCATGGATTTTTGTACTGAATCTGAGGAATATTGAAGAACACAAACTTCCTGCAAAACACAAGGGGACAACACAGAGAGGTGAACAAGGAGTTACTTTTTAAAGTTATTCATCTGGTTGGATCTAATGCAATCTACCTCAGAGTGGTCCACATCATTTTATATAGTACTATTACCTTTATAGTGTTACATGTACCTTTTGTGCTATGGCTATGATATGTTGGATTGAGGCAGCAGTTTAAATGTTCTTTCTGAATGCTTACAACTAGATACAGAACTGATAAAATACTAATAGATAAATAAACCATACTTATTTAACACTTCGACCTTATCAGTGCTGCTGCGTTACGACTGCCATTATATGTAATATTAGAGTGAGCGGTCTAGTACTAGACTAGTCACATCAGGGAGAGATCCATAAACAAGTTGTCAACATTAACTTCCAAATTCGCGCACATTGTAATAGCAGTGGCTACGTAGCTGAAACACTTTTTTATAAAAGTGTCATAATGTGGACCTTTTAGCAAAACCCAAAGCTCCATGCTACCCGTTCAGAGGCATTACGGTGTGTTGTTAGCTCTGACCTTGCTCCGTCGCTCAGCTCTCCATGCGTGTTGTAATTGACCGTCATGATCTTCACTTTGTTCTTAAAGATGATGTCGCCCTTCTGGAGGTAATCCAGCGTCCTCCTGATGGGAAACCTTCCTTTCATAGGCATTTTGGCGTCTTCTTTTTCTTCAAGCAAAATACCATTTGACAGCAGACTGGAGTCGCACAAGCACACGGCGAGGCGCCTTTTGATGACGTAAGCCATGGCAGCGGTTTCGGCGGGGAAAAGAAGGGGGTCGCTGTTGTCAAAGTGTAAAATAAATTGAGAGCGAAGAAGTCTCCAAAGCTCCTCATATTCTTTCTAAAATATTAGAATGTAATATGACAACTGTACGTTACAATTAAACCCAAAGATTTATCTACAGCTGTAGTTTGTGTGTTATGACTCCTTCCTCCTGAATCACCAATTATCTAATTCACCAAAAGGAAACAAGTTTCTATCTATGCGCCTACTTTTAAGTTCACGATAGATTTAACATTTTTCTTTCGAAGATGAGCAAACTTTTATCTGCAGTTACCATTATTGCTTTTATGTCCAGATAGAACATCTGATTTGCTTTATGTTTGTAGCATGAACGGGCAGAGACATGTTTTATCTTATAATGGTTTATTTCTTTTATAATGTGTGGCTTCAGAGAAGCCAGCCTCAGAGACTGGAATGCTGTTACAGGAGCACAGTCGTTATTACATTTGATTTATATCGTCGTTGCCTTCGCTGTGAGGTAGAAATGTAGGGTTGTGACATACTTGAGCAAAAGATGAATGTTGTCTGGATTTCTCACTGTCATCGTCTGGAGGAATACATTTTACATGGCCAGAAAAACAAAGTACATTTAACATAGTATCAAATTTTAAACACAAGATCCACAAAGCTGGAAAAAAACCCTTCTCTGGTGTAAAATGTATAATGTGGGAGCTGCTCATGGTAAATATTATGAAGCCACAACATTTAAATTAACTTTTTTTTTCATACAGCATTTAATAAAATGCACTTAAGCAACCTCATGCACTGCAATGCACTATAAAAATTATAACAATGCTCCTTAATAGAACAGACAGCAATAAGATTATAAAACCCCGCTTAAAAACAACATGCACTCATTTTTATGAAACTACATGTACAAAGGTCAATTCATGACAGTGCCTTTACAAAGTCTGTATGGATTTTAAATCCAAATATTACAACTGACATTTATTTCACGAGACATGACCCTTGTTTACTACTTTACAGCCCTGTTACCAGTCGTTTGTGGATGCTTTTTCTGAACCATTATGTTAGCGGGTAAGCCGATGAGCATTTCCAAAGGGTCCTCAAGACATCAATGCACTTGAGACTGGCTCCCAGAAAAATCTCATTTTCATTAGTCTTTTTTTTTTTTAATCTTAAACCAGGGAAACCTGCCCAGAAGTACTTTAAGTACACTTAGTATGCAACAAGCAAATTTGTTCACAACAAATAAAATGTTTTTAGAAAACATACAAAACAAAGTTTCGTCAGCATGGATACAGTGGAACGCCACAAAAAGCTGATTGATGTGCACTTAGCGGAGTACAGATGCAAACACACGTACAAAAACAGTAGCATAGCTACACATAAGTAACATTCCAGAACCAAAAGTCTTAGAACACAGTCTATTTCCTTTGAAAGAAAAAACAAAAACAATTGCCATTGATAAATACATATACAAAAGGCAGTCATGAAACTGGTCAACAGAGGGAGCGAACGTATAACTGATTGTCCTAAAGGGAAAAGTGATGAGGTGATTGCACAGGTTATATAAGCAACATATTTATGACAACATAAGATAAATGTACCTAAAGATAAAAAACATTCCCAAAACTCAAAGACTCTGAGATGTTGTTTATCATAAAAAATATATAAAAGGATAAATGGCCAATTGAAGTGTTTAATTTGGCTGGTATGTCTGTACACGTGAGTGAAAGCAAAACCCAAAGATCCTGATATAAAACTACAACTACAATACTGCTACTACAGAGTGCCAAGAATGCATTCTGCAGTAGCACTCATACTTTGATGTCAAATACAGAAGTAGGATTCAGTAATTGAGACTTAATTTGGGCTGGGCTAGCGCAGCTTTTAGTATCATCACTCATAATGACATTTTCTTCACCTCATGTGTCTCTGCTCTTGGAGCATGGCTGTGTGCGTATGAGCTGAAGTAAAACAAGTGCACATAAATTAGGCAAATAACATAAATAAAATGCTTGGTTTCTTTCAGGGGTATCGGGCAAAGAATGGGAAAACACTGTGGAAAAGTCCCAATCGTGAGACATTCTGAGAAGTCTGTGATTAGTCTGCACGGACAGCACTAACAGGTCATTGAAAAGACCGGTAGATGATATGCCGAAGTTTCCAAATACCAACACAAACAAATAATTTACAGTTTCAAAGTTCACTTTTCTGTACGGAAACGAAGATCTGTTTCTGACTTTTAGATTACAGACCAGGTTCGTTTGCTGCGATATAGCCCCATATGAGAACAATGTGACAGCATGGTAATCATTATAAAAGACTATCATCATGTTAACAGCGGAGCTCAGAAGGCAAAGTTCACGTTGTCGCCTCGACGTGCTATAAAGACATGAGAGGAGGTGAGTGCAGCTGCTTCTGCTGCTGCTGGGGATTGTTGGTATTCAGGTGAGTTTAGGCCAAACAACATCACGAACGAGGAGGAAACATTCCGAGTGTCATCCTGGTCTTCCAAAGCCAGGCAGTCTGTCCAGGTTTCCTGAATGACTTTGCATTGCGTGCCTTTACAAAAAGCGAGGGGGTCGCTGCAGGATTTTGGGATGGCAACAGCGAAGGGGGGAGAGTTCGCTGTTGAAAGGTGAAGAGATTACCTGAAGCAGAGACCCACTAATCTTTACTGCACAGTTCCGGGTGCCGGGGTGACAGCAGGAAGTTTTTAGTCTGCCAGGTCCGAGTCCTGGCTGTTGTACTCGGCCGTCTCCATCTTGAGGATGTATGGAATGATGCTGTCGATGGAGACGTTGCCTATCAGGCCGGTGAAGAAGAGCTCCTCGGTGATGCCGGAGTTCATGAGGCGCAGGGCGGGCAGACGAGTCAGGATGCGTGTTAGTCTGATGAAACAGACAATTCACTCTCATTGAACAGATTACAACAACATTTCGGGAGTGTCTCAGGAGTGAAGATGTACTCATACTGGTTGCACAGGAGATATAAATGTACCTGTAGGTGTCATCAGGATAGGTTTTCTGCACGTAGTCCTGCAGCTCCATCAAGGCTTTCTCCTGGAACTTCTCGATCTGCTCGCTGCCGTCCACACCCGGGTGATCTGGCGGTGCAGGATTAGAAAGCTCATTTCCTCAACTCACTTTCACTCTGCCATGCAGCTCTTTTTCCTACTATCTGAAAAGCACTCGCGTCACCAATGTCGAGGCGATGAGAGGAAAAGACAAGAAGGGAAAGGAAAAGAATAGAGAAGTGAAGAAAGAGGAGGAAAACGCAGTCTCACCGGGGCTAAACAACACTATGGCCTTCAGGTAGGCGTACTCGTAGCTGTCGGTCTCCAGCCGTGTCATGCTGTTGCAGAACTCCTGGAACTTCCAGATGTGCTCCATCACCTGCTTCACCCGCTCACCTGAAAGCTTGTCTAAGAGAGGAAATCCTGAAGTGAAACCTCTTATTTTTAAGTAGATTTTTTTAGCTGTTAACTTCAGGTGAACTAGTGAAACAAACTATACAATTTTGATTCAACTGGTAAAGTCACTTAAATAGATCTTGATAAGACTGAAAAGATGCAAGTGTCAGGAGCAACTGTGGTGCAAATACAATTGTATGCTAAAATCTGCAAAACTCTAACAGTCGCCATTATACAGCACACAAGGACAAATGTCAAATGCTTGAATGTGAGGCAACAGTGGTGAATCTTCTGGGACTTCTAGTTACGGCTGTGCACTGAGGTTAGCTCGTCAGGGAACAGCTTAATAAGGGTCACATGTGTTGGCTGCGTACCGTCCTGGATGCTGCTTTGCAGGTGGTTGATGATGGCAGTGAGGATGGTCGACAGGTTCATCACGTGAGCGCACTGAGCAAGACCCAGAGTGAACAGCTCGTTCCAACACGCCCGTACCAAACTGGTATTTGCTTCCTGGCTGAAAAGGTAAGAACCAAAACAAAAAAACATGGGCGAGTGTAGAACACAGGTGCAGTGACAAACAATGCAAATACGCATGTACTAGTCTGATGGTTGAGGACTGAGATTATTTGTTACACCTCTCTTTAAAAAAACATGAACAGGGAAAAGAGGGATCTTGTTCTCACATGAGACAGACGACATGAGTTACCACCAGATTAGGATATAGGGGGGCACATTATGATTGAACTCTTTCCACGTCCTCACCCGAGAGCTGAGAAGGCGGGGATGGAGCGTGCCCAGTGCATGGAGAGGAAGAGGAGTCTGGATGCTGACTCACAGATGTAGTGTACATTCAGATACTCGGGCATGGGGCTGGGCATGGTCAGCTACACACAGAGGAGAAGACAGAGGGCAGGGACAAGGGAAAGGAGCTCTATTAAAAGTAGCTGGCAGACTGAACAAGCCGCCTGAATAGTTGCACTGTTTTTTAGGCAGAGAGGTTACTGTCTGTGTAATGTTACTGTTATTACTGCAGTCTGTAAGTGAAGTATACTGTCATGACAGACAGGCCTTTATATTACCTCTATCTTGAGGATGGCCAAGTCTATGTGTAGCCATAAATGACGAATCGAGAGAGACATGTTTGCCTGCGTATCATGTGAGCTGCACTGCTCTCACCTTGAAGCCGACATGGCTGTCTGTGAGCAGGGGTCCCTCTACCTCGATGATGGGCGTCTCCTGGTCTCGACCGATCAGCTGGATGGTCGTCCCGCTGACATACTGCGACTTGTCCAGCACTCTCTGTCCCTCTTCGTGTGGACTGAAAACTTTGGCCAGGGTGTCAAAGGCACTGCGGACAGCACACCAGTGAAGAGGTTTCAGAGGGAGCTGTGCCCGGCGTGATGGGAAATGTGTCTATGAGTGCAAACGGTCATTTCTTTTTCTCAGCTTATGCTGCACCACTGGCGGGGGCGACACTGTCTGTGGGTTGTCGCTTCAGGCTCTACAATCGACTCTCGGGTTCTCTCCAGGTACTCTTGACTTGCTCCCACAGCACAAACACATCGATTTTAGGTCGGCTAGAGACTTGAAACTGCCACCAGGTGAGAGTGAATGCAGTGTGTGTCTCCTGAGATTTCTCCAGGGTGTATTGTCTGCCTTCACCCTATATGTACTTAAGGCCCACATAAAGTGAGGTAAGACTGTAGAAAAGAATAGAATACATTATGCCTTGATTCGTCCCACAAGAGGGAAAGGTGAAGGTTTTTGCAGGGTGCCATCAGCGCTCAGGCCACAGCCAGGTCTCCTCCTCCTCTCTGGGGGCTGACTGACCGTGTTATCTCGCTGGCGGACTGTTCCCCGTGCTGGCTCTCTGCCGCGTCGCCGTTGTTCAGGCTCTCCTTCAGCGAGTCACTCAGGTTGGCAAGCGATGTCACCACATTGGCCAGAGTGCCCAGGTCGCCCTGCCCCGGCTCCATCTGACGACCAGACAAGCACAACAACACCTCGGCCGTTCCAGTCACTCGGGTCTCTGAGCACGTAGCATTCGACGTTCAAAGCCTCCGTTAAAAGTACAAATCTGGTTCCCGAAACAAACACGTTTCAGTTCTATGACTGTCTTTATGTAAACTGTCGGTCACAGCAACATAGCGATAAAACAGCCCGGCTGAAGTCGTATCATATTTAATTTCATGATTTAGTATTACTTATTATTAAGTGTGTGTCTTTTATTTACCTTTACTGCAGGGTGCAAAACTTTCTTTCTTTTTTCGTTTTTTCTTTCTTTACTATTTATTATTAGACAGATAGAGTGTGTGATAGACTGTGTGCACACAGTAGATAAAGTACTCCCTCTAAAAGTAGGGGGGGGGGTTTCACGCTTACTGCTTATTACTATTTAGCTTACTATATTCTGTTACTACTGCTTACAGTTGTTAAGATGAAGATTTGGAATGGACCGTAACGTATTGTGAATGTGATGTAGCGCTTTAAGCCGCTGGATGGACTAATTAGCACCTCCTCTACATTTCTCTGCGCCGTACGGCGGCTGTACCTTGGAGTCGGTGGCCAGCAGCAGCGTTCCGTCACTCTGGATGAGCGGCTGCTGGATGTTCACCAGCATCCCCTGGTCCAGCAGGCTGGATCTGCCAACCACACAGAGCGGAGTCAGAAACCCCGCCCCAGGCTCACACGGCTGCCCGCATCACCAGGACAGAGAGTCAGAGCGACGCTCAGAGCCAGCCTCCCCACTCCTCACCTGGAACCGTCTGTCTCCGTGTCAGAGATGAAGGTAGGCGTGGCGATGAGCGGACTGTTCAGGTCCTTGCGAATGTAGATCTTTTGGGTAGAGGCAGCACAGTTGGCATGTTTCTCTCTGGGCACGACGTCGATGGGCTTTCTTTCACTCTGGACAGCTAAGGAGACGCACCACATTTAGATTTATCTGCTGGCTACCAGCACAAACAATACCTCTGTAAGTGTGAGAACTTTGTCCACTTTTCCCCAGTTCATTTGGACTCAGCTCTTGCAACTGCAGCTGAACCCGGTTTGAGTCTGCGCGACTTTCAGTTTGTGTTTCAGATGTGAACTCACACTCGGTCTTCATCCCCATCTTAAGGCATTTTCTCAACCGGCAGAACTGGCAGCGGTTGCGGTGGTGTTTGTTGATGACGCAGTCCTGTTTGCTGCGGCAGCTGTAGGTCAGGCTCTTCCTCACGCTCCGCTTGAAGAAGCCTTTGCATCCCTCGCAACTGACGGCCCCGTAGTGACGCCCTGGACGCAGAGCAAACAAGCCAAGAGCGCGTGAGTCACTCTGTGCAAGGCTGACAAAACACACGGCCGGATTTAGCATCAGGACAGATCAGTATGCAACAAAAACATCCTCACATCTCCTGGTGCTACTTGTGTAAAATTATGGCCCCATCAGGGTTATCATTATCTGGGCATTTTGTTTCCTTTACTCTAAAACAGTTTTCACCCCCTGCATTCATAGACGTCTTCTAGCTTTGGAGCTATAATTGTACCTTGCATTTGATACATTTATGTAGAATTAGGTCCAATGTGAAAGATATGAAGCCTAGGTGGTTACTCACAGTCTACAGCGTAGCAGAGAGAAGAAAAGAAAACACACACTTTTTGTCTTGTTTGGTCAATCGTTTTCCACGCTATCAAGGACGTGTGGGAATCCTGCCTATGTTTCCTCTATCAGGCTCCTAACAGGACTCTGACCCCTTCAAACTACTCTCTTTACTGCGTCATATTGGGATGTTTTCACATTGGTACCAATGCACTGAAGGAAGTATAAACTATCACTGTAATTAAGCCCTGGCTGAGCATGTTTGGATGTTAGCCTTGTTTTAGCTTGTAGCCTGTTACACCTGTGGAGTGAGAGTGAATGTTTCGAAACGAAGCCACAGTTGTTTCTACTTTCAGTCGGCGCAGGCCAAGTGGTTTAAACTCCTCCCACCTCCACCAACCCTCACCCCCACCCCAGTGAGGGCGCCCTGGTACCTGAAGCCTTGTCTCCACACACCACACAGTACTCCACTGGCTGCGGTCGGCTCAGGTCTCCCGACTGTCCTAACAACCGCTCCATCGACACGGGATCTGTGACGATCTGAAAGGCAAGTCGGGTCCGTTAGCCTGGAGCTTCCCCTCACCGCCACACTGCTACCGTCACGCTCATCGCGTGTATGACCTGTGCAGTGCAAACACGATAAGGTGCGGGGAGCTGTACCTGTATCCTCCCTGGCATCAGGCTGTCTGCAGCAGTGAAGATGAGCTGCTTAGTGTTGTGGCTGTCTGGCGAGGCCAGGATAACCTTGCCTGCCCCTGAGCTGTCAGCCGTGGTCAGAATGAACTGCTGCTTGGGAGCGCTGGACGGCTTCATCGCTGTCACTATCTGGATCTTCTGACCCGTCTGCTGGTCGGTTACAATCTGACGGCGTTAGAGACGGTGAGAGGGAGACGGTGAGAGGAAGGAGGTGCAGATAAACACGCACCAATGGGGTCGGAGCGATCCAGAGATGCTGTTGACAGTGGGTCACATGCTGTAGCATCAGTTGGTTTGTTGCTACCGGACGGGTGGCAGCATCTTCTGGAGCGTGCCGGTACCTGGATTTGCTGTGGTGTTGTGGCGGGCTCAGTAGCAATGACCTGAAAGCGCTGCGGAGACTCGCTCATCATTGACTCTGAAGGAGAGGACAGCACCTGCGACACCAAACACAAGCCGACAACGTCGTACTGCAAAAGGCTCACTCGATTCATCTCAGAACCGTTACCACTAAAAACCAAATTGAGATCAGACATAATAACTAATGGAAAAGTCACATGTTTGTAACTTGTGTATTTGCTATTAATCTGCTCTGAAAGTGCTCAGTATTTATCGCTTTAGTCAATTTACATAAGAACACACACATACAGTATGCTGTGTAACGCACTGCTACAAGTCTGACCTGCTGAGGGAGCATCCTCCACATCACCCATAGAGCAGCACCACTTTAACCTTCGACATCACTGGACTGGTGTCACTGGAGCAGCCTGTCCCACACATCACTGTACTCTGTACCGCTGGGTAGGGTGGGACTCCCTAGCTCCAAGACGCGACTCCCACATGGCTTCATCCATTTATAAGGCCCTCATTGGCAGCTTTTAAGAGCTGTGGAGGCCTGCCTTCTCTGCTGATGCCCCATACATCTGGAATAATCAGTTAACTAAATAATATAATATGATCTGAATATATATACGATCTTCCTTTGTATTGTGTTTGCTCGTCATTTGCTCATCTGCACTGTAAATAAGGCTTGCCTCAGTGGACTCACAAGCGTAAACAAAGCTAACTAACTAACTAACTAACTAGCTAGCTAACTAGTTAAAACAACACCTGACCGTTCAGGCACCACCCCGACTGGTCCCAAAGCGTGTCCCTTTCACACACTCACCTCTGCCTCGTGCTCAGAGTCGGCTTTCTGCTGAGCGAGCAGACTGAGGTTGGTCGTCATGATGATGATGTAAGGTCATTAGTGAGGTCTGTGTGGAGAGAGGCCACAGATATTAATCAACCACCACGCAGAGGGTGCCAGCTGACGCCGAGGAGAGGGCGCGGGGTGTTCAGAAATACAACTCCGGCCGACGTGCCGTGACGCTGATGGAGTTCAGGGGCCTGGCTTCAGTGCCGGTGTTCTGTCTGATTTGTGCGACTCGGCTGCTGCGGCACAGCGATTAATCACGAGGCCTCAGCCACAAAAAAGGTGTCCGGGGAAAAAACAAACGATCCATCTCTCCGTCTCGGTCGGGGTGACTTTCATGCTCCCAAACGCAGCATCGTCATGACAATAGCGGCCTCGCCCGCCAGCCAAATCCGTGTGACCTGGACATGAGATTTGAGAGCGCTGATAACCAGATTACACCACATGCTGGGTCACACTCACGCAGCATCCAGTGACACTGCAACATAGGCAGGACAGCCGACATCACTCACTGGAAGTTGCAGCTTTTATCGCTATGCACGTCCCCGAACCACAGCTGCTTTTTCTGTCGTCTTTGCTTGATAGAAAGCACATTTTCGTTCATCCCTCTGAAGTGTGATCTAAAGGCGTGCAGCCCATAGCCATTATCAATCATCATCTCTCACATGCTCATAAATTATGATTACTTGCAGATTGTCCATGTGCAACCATCTGTATCCACTCTCAGGGTATAGACAAGCAGAAACCAGTTCACAGGACAAATCAAGTTTATTCCAGGAATTAACTTTTAGTTACTTTTGGTTACACTCTTTGCCATGACTGGATGATCACAATTTTTCAAGGTTTTCCAGGTTGCATGGGGGACCAATGCTCAATGCTCAATAAATGCAACAAACCGCATACATGTATGTAATTATTATGAGAAAAGAAAAGCTCAGTGTGGAGTCTCTTCCATATTAATATGTAGGGCTGAAAAATTATCTTCACAGTCAATTTCTCAATTTTAATCAATTACTGGTTTGGTTTAGAAAATGACGCAACAAAATGCTACGGATTATAACTTAATAAACCTTAATAAACTTAATAATAAACCCTTTTTTCCTACATCCTCAACTTAATTTTTGGACAAAGTGTCAAAAAAAACTTTAAGAATATTCTCATGTTAAGAAGCTGAGATCTGAGAACTTCAGTCAGCATATTTTGAGTATATATTACTGATGATTAAAACAATCAGTTGTCACTGTTCTAGATATGTGCTTTCTAGCCTAGGTGTAGCAGCACCTCCACAAGGGTCCAATAAAGCGCGTCTTTGTTGCCTAAGTTCTAACTTTGTTGCACTTGCAAGCTTTGGCTGTCTCCCTGCAGCTCCGGGCGCAGGATCGACTCCACAGCCGTGACAGCGCCAGCGGAGAGCTGATGAATGTGCCTGCAGTGGCTCCACAGCCTCGCATTGTCACCTATTGGTCAGCCAGGATGCCCATCAATACCTCCACATCCTCCTCCCAAAACACATCACAACACTGAACAAAATGGAGTCCCTGGCCACCGGCCAACACCACCAGGGAACCGAACCCTGTCTGTGATAAATACAGTGACGATATTTCATTTCACTTTGAGAACGACAGCAAAGAACTGGGCGTGTGTTGTCAATGCATGGGTGTGTGTGTGTGTGTGCGCGTGTGGGTGAGTGGGAGGTGAATAAAGAGACTGTCTCCTGTCATGGCAACCCACATCTGTGCAGATGGCAAAGGTAACAGGGTCGAGTTCGTCTGCAGTCGCAGCCCTGTGCTGCTTACCAGTCCGAGCTAGGACTGTGTGTGCGGCATGTTACGGCAGCCCTCCCGCAGCCCCCCGCGGTGTTTCTCCCTCCCTCCAGGCTGCTAGCGGCAGGGCTACAGCGGAGCTAACAGGCAGGGCTAGCGGGGCTAGCAGGGCAGATTAGCTGCGCACTTTAATGAGCCGGTATCTGCCCGCGCTTTGTACGCTTTTCAACACGCGGCCGGACACTTACCTCCGGAGAGCGGCCCACGCGGATACGGGCCTCTGTGCAAATTTTATAAAATATTTGTTTTGGTTTTCCTCCTGTTAAAGGTCATAGTTCGTGACCCCCGCACCCGCCAGCGCGTCGATGATGGCTGCGTTTTTTTTTCTCCTTCCTCCCTCTCTCTCTCCCCCCTCCTCTCCCTCCTCCTCCTCACCCCACCCTCACCCGCGAGCCAGACACCGCTGACGTCACCCGTCTACTCTGTCCAGGGATTTCACTGTCGAGTTATGAATCAATGAGTGATGATTATTATATGGTAATAGTTCACTAGATATGTATGTGTGTGGCATGGGTAATGAATGCAGTACTTTGGGTTAAAAATGGGTTATTTATGTTTTGTATAATTTCACAAAATTGTATTCCCTTTTTTGACCTTTTTTATTATCAGTTTCCTCAATAAAGATGCCCTTTGAGAAAGTCCTTGTGTGGTTTCCTACGGTCATTAAACACAATGCATATGTATTATATATAACATATACATACACATATGTATATATATAAGCAATGACAACAAAGCGAGTGATTTTAAAATCATTGTTATATATTACTGTTTATTGGTGATTATGATTAAAAGTAGTAGTAGTAGTAGTAATAGAATTCATTGTTATTTCTTATTATTGTTGTTTCTTATTACTTTATTTTACATTACTTATGCTCTTGGAAAAACAATGACCTGAATGTATGAAAATGTCCACAGACACATTTTATCTTTAAACCATTAGTAAAACACTATGAACTACTTTACACTATCCTTTAAGTATGTTGCCTTCCTTAAAGTGTGTTGCTCTATTTTAAAGCAACTATTGGATACTGTTGCCCAAAAAATAGGCTCAGCTTTGTACATAATTTGACCTGTTTTGAACTTAAGTAAATCTTTAAGTTGTAGTGCTTTTAATTTGATTGAGACTGACTTTGTTTTTTCTCCGTAAGCGGTAGCGTGTGCAATTTGTAATGCTCGCTTTTGAAGGATGAAGCTTGGGTTTATTTTATGAGATAGCACAATATAGATGCATTACAAGCACTGTCCCTCCATCAATACTATATTTCCTCTCTTCAGTGAACCTGGCAGTGCTGTATGAAATTAGGTAAGTAAAACACATGTGTGCAAGTTGCCTCAGCTCTTCAAAAAATGGGCTGTCATTATATACTCTGCACTGATGTGACAGAAAAATAGAAACTGTAACATGAATATCTGCAAAGATTACGTTAAGGAGTAAGAGTGTGAGGACAGCCGTTGCAATTCAATGTCAAAAATTAAAAGTGTTGTTCTACTAATGAACCATTTCTAGCTAGGATTTTGCATTCGATACATTGCAGTACACACATATAATGAATAAACATATGTGGAATGGGTGGAAACATGTGAGCCTGGCACAAAATCTTTGGATTTTTACAGGATATTATTTTAATTTTATTCAGCAACAAAACACTCAACAAATCGGTCCACAACAACACAGATATTTAATGGATCTTAACACTGTGTTTAAAGTTGATGGTCCTAGAAGTGTGATATAAGCCAGATATAACTAAAAGGAACAGAGATGCATAAAACTTAACAAATGGTTAACACAGGAAACATGGAGTCATGGTAACTGGATCTATTGCAGATTCTTGGGGAATTTTGCACTTCATTTCCAGCTGGCAGGAGGGGAAGCCCACGATTTCACCTCTGCAGAGTCCTTGACCTTCATCATGCACTGAGAAAAACTTTATTTGTGTCACTATTTGGATCCAAAACTACACCGATAAACAACATGTCAAAGGAATTCTGGAAAATTATAGAACCAGGAAGCTGATAGTTCAAGCAGGACAGTTAGGAAAATCCAACAAAGAGGAAAAAAAGGAGATAAAAATTAATAAAGAACTGTAAACAAAATAAATACCCTAAACAACACAATGAGTGGCCTTCTTCTCTGCTCACACCATGCTCATAGTGCACTCGGACAGCATTCATATCTTCGTATTTGCATTTTCTCTTGCATTTGTTTTTTTGCATTTCCTCTCCCTTTTTTTCTCGTCCAAAAACAACTCGACACCGAGTCTAACGTCAGCAAAACCACACGCCAGGGTCTCTTGGTGTCCACCAGGTGTCCCCCTACACTAGCGGTTCACAAAGGACAGAATGAGCAGAACAAAAAGAGGGGCGAGAAAAAACAGACCGATCCATATGACCCCGATGAAAAAAAAAATCTCATAGATGTTTCGGATTCTTCGCTTCTGTTTTTTTTTACATCATCACTTCCCATTTTGAGAGTAGACAGAACAGCACCTCCTGATCCTCATCTCCCAGATCTCCATCACATTATATGCGCATAATTGGACTCCGGATGCTATAATTAGCGGAGTTTACATTTTCCTCCGGCGTTTTGTATGCGTTTTAATGGTGCCAAACACAGGTACGTGGACTACTATGCAATGCATACAAACGCAGGGATGTGTAGCTACGCATGAGCGCTGCACTACACTGAGTCTGCAGCAGATGGGTATGTCCTGTGCGCACACAGAGCTGGTGATTGTGTCGGATGTATGTCGCAGTAAGGGCTGAAGAATCAGGGCAAAAATAGCCCCGGGCTGCTGCGGGGATCGACCGTCTCATTTGCGCAGCTGCATATCCCACTTTTGTGCAGAGCTGACCGGGCTGCATCACACACATACACACACACACAGAGGAGAGGACAGCTCCTTTAACTGCATCCAGAGGAGGAGGAGGAGGGAAGAGGAGGAGGCGGAGGAGGAGGACTGTAGCAGAGACAAAAGGAGGTACGGTACAGGGCTGTTTTGGAGATGGTGGGACGGGGACTGTGGGTGTGTAAACCCCGATTGGGAAAGAGGGGCAGCAGGTTCGGGGCTCTGCCTGTGTTGTGCGCGGCCACGGGGGGCGCAGTCCTGTTAGCTCTGCTGTTTGTGGACTGCATCGAGACCTGGGTGACCTCCATGGGCATGAACAGGGTGGTGGAGCCGCACGCTGGCATCATCCCCCCGCAGAGCGTCCCACCAACCAGACCCGAGGAGTTCCTGCTCATGCCCAGTCCTCTGGTGTGCCAGCGCGCCAAGCCCTACCTCATCACCATGGTAACCTCAGCTCCCGCCAATCAGAGGGCACGCCAAGCCATCAGAGACACCTGGGGAGGGGAGGTGGAGGTGAGAGGCCTGAGGGTAATGACCCTCTTCATGGTTGGCGTGGCTTCCGATCCTGGTCTCTCCAAGCTGCTGATCGAGGAGGCCAGAGAGCGAGGAGACCTGATCCAGGGACGCTTCTTGGACACCTACTCCAACCTCACCCTGAAGACCCTGTCCATGCTGGGATGGGCCCGCCGCTTTTGCCCCCAGGCTCACTTCATGGCCAAAGTGGACGACGACGTGCTGTTCAACCCCAGCGCCCTCCTGCACTTCCTCAATAAGAGTCGTAACCCCTACGAACAGGGAGACCTGTACCTGGGGAGGGTGCATCTCCATGTGGCCCCGGACCGTGACCCAGAGAGCAGACACTATCTCCCATCAGGTGCGTACCCCCCGTCTGTGTTCCCAGACTACTGCAGTGGCACAGCGTATGTCCTGTCCCGCTCTGCACTGCTCAAAATCTCCTTGGCAGCCTCTGCATCGCCATTATCCACACCTCTGCCCCCTGAGGATGTGTTTGTCGGACTGTGTGCCCGGGCAGCAGGTGTGCTGCCCTCCCACTGCCCACTCTTCTCCGGAGGCCCAGGTGTCCCCTACGGACGCTGCTGCTACCAGGCAATGATCTCCATCCACCACATCACACCCCGGGAGATGCTGCTATACTGGGCCGAGATCCACTCTGCACAGCCCTGCTCCTGGCTGAGTCTCCGTGCCTCTCTGGGGGTGTGCAAAGTCAGGGCGATGCTGGGGTCCGCCCTGGGGCTGGAGCAGGGCCTGTGAAAACTGTACTTCATCGGGGCTGTGCCTCACTTCGATACTGTGAACAGCACAAGTGCTCTTCAGGCTGTGAAGCTACACTATGTGCACTGAGAAAATGTCAGTTTATTTTTATAGCTTTATTTTTTTAGACACCATGAGGTTATTCAATTGGCTTCTTTTGCAGAAGAGGAGATGATCGGCTGCTCATGACAGTGTCTGTGGAGATTGCTATTTAAAGTGATGTGGAGTCTTGGCAACTGGACTGATTAGAGCTACAACCACTAATCTATTATTCAACCACTAAAATAATAGACAACTATTTTAACAATTAATGGGTCATTTTAAGGCCAGAGCATAGAAAGCATACTACAGCAAACACGTTGCATTGTGCGTGGTTCATCCCGCTGCCTACTTCTGAGGCGGCTCCATCGAGCTCTGCAATGTCCCACGACACCACAGGGGTGCGAACTCAGGCCATTCCCACCCTGGCCAGATGACAAAGAAGTAACTTTTTTTCTGCTTGTCCAAAGTCCTATTTATGTTTGTTTATCTTTTCTTTCAAAAATACACACTGCACCAAAAGACTTGTTCCTTATCGGGGCCCGTAGTCAAGATGGCGGCCCAACATGCCATCGCTATACGCCATTCATTCATTCATTCACCTTTTAAATATATACTCTCACCCATGTCGTACCCACTGGTGTCGTGGGGTCTGCTGGTGCTCACATCCATCACAGCCTGTTCGTTTATACGCTTTGTATATACGCAACATATTCAACAGTTACATGCTGCAGTTTGTTGGCGGAGGGAATTAGCCTACTACTCACTGCAGTCATGCTCTTCCAGTTAATAACACTTTACTTAATAGACGAGACAAAACACCACACAGTGGCGCTGTACAGACACAGGCTTTGATCGGAATGTAAACATTTACTTTATTATTCTTCCAGCACTGTCGAGTTTCAGCCGCACGTCTGTGCTATCTCCCTTGGGCACACCTAAATATATCGAGAAGGATGGGTTAACGCCGGGCTTCCTTGGCAAGCCTCTCATCAATAGCGCCCATTGACGAAAGCCGCAGATAGTAAACTGGGTGTAAACAACCTTTTCTTCTTCCTCCCAAAAAGACTCAACAGGGTTTTGAACGTTTCTCCACCCACTGGAGTGGCGAGTTCGGTTTCGCACATTTTTCGACTAGGTCTCAAACTTTACTACGGCATGTTTCAAAGAACTATACACCAGCCTTTAAGCATTTGAAAAGGATTTTAGGAAGGATTTGAGGGATAATGTCATTAGGGTGAGGACAAAAATGCCCAGGACTTAACCTGTAAAGTTAGTACACATTATGAGTACCAGGCTGCTGTTATGCATCACGCGCTGCCTTAGCTCAGATGTGAACTACAGTAATGGAAGATGAAATGGAACGGGACAGAAATGATGAAAGATAAGATAGGAATTGAATTGACTCCAATAATCTAGTCCAGTTGCCATGGCTCTGCAGCTTCTTGGGTGATGAGTGAGAATGGTACGCAGTCGTCTTAAACCTGGACTGTTACAGCACATCACTGTTACACTCATACATATTATAAAGACATAGAACAAACAACACTGGCATGCTGATAGTACAGTGAGGAAATACAGCCACAATTCAACTAACACATGAAGTCTTACATCTATATGCTGCTACCTTCATATATTAATACTCCTGTAGTCTCTCAATCTGTACTTAAATTTAGAGATGTTAGTTCATAAAGATGCCTAAATGCATGGTGTTCCAAACAGTCACTCAATAGATATCGAACCACAGGCTTCACGCACCCAGGAATAGAAAAATAAAAGTAACAGCATTAGCTAAAACCTCTTTTGTTCCCTAAGAGAAAATAATTGCCTTAGTAGGAGATGTATTCAAGTATTGTGTTTTTCAAGAGTAATGGTGTGTGGATGGTTTGTGTTGATCCAAGACTGTGGTATGAATACAGTCGAGTCTGGGAACAGACTTGAAGTTTTTCCTCCCCCCTCTGAAGGAACATTAATTCTTTCCAATGAAAATATATTACCATGAAGCAGACCCTCAATGTAACCCCCCCCCCCAAAGAGTATTGTTTATCACCTGTAGAGATTCATTATAGAGAGTGAATGACAGCGTTGCACTGGTGTGTCTGGTACGAGTACGTTTGAGAAGACAGTTTCTAACATGTCTGTATTGCTTCACCAGAAAGTCAGTGTGTTGACACTCAGGAAATGTTTCAGTTCAGTACTGTCACCAATAAAATACTCTGTATCACACTGTTGCCAGATGTCTTTCTTAAAAGATGCTGTCATCACACTGCTAATCATTTGGTTCTTGCCAAGATAAAAAAAATTATCTTTTTTTAAAGGGTTAATTTCTTATTTTAAGTGTTCAGCTTTGCACTATAATGTTAAATCAAGCAACAACCTTATTTCAAGAAATCTGGTTAGTGAGATCATTGGTCGGTCCATGCAGCGAGATAAAAAACAAATGAAACAACAAATCTAAAACATTAAATTTCTGAACTGTATCTGCACAGCAGGTTACCTATTTTCACAGGAAAGTGTCAAAAACATCCTAGAGAAAGCCTAAACTGGACAGACATGCTGATGGGTGATTGAGCTGCAGTTTGGTCATTCACTGCTGGGTGTGGAGCTGCAAAGATCAAAATAATGCAGGAGTGAAATAAAAGAAAAAGCAGCAGTGATAGCAAAACATGCATACGTGAAGATGCTAATTCACCACAAACAATTCAGTTTCAGTTTAGAATCCTCATGTGGAGAGGAGGTAACCCATCCCACGAACAACTACAGGATAATCCGAGTCGTATTGCAGCACACTTTGACATCACAGTATAGACGTATAGAGTTAAAAGGGAATTCTTAAAGCAGAGTTACAGGTCCTTTCAGATCCTGTTGGTTTTGTTCACTCAGGGACTGAGGTTTCTGCATAAGGCTTCGGTGGTTGGGCCATGTGTTTCCTCTTCTCTAGATTGTTAGCCTGCTTTCAGCTCGAGGCATGGGAAAAGGAGAACGTGCGTAAAGCTGATTATGACTTTAAATTACCGGTTTGCAAGTTGGAGATACAGGCTGATAAAGACGTCAGGGTACGGCAGCTTGAGGTAGAGGCCATGAGAATCTCCCCTGTGCAGATGATGGCCCGTACATCTGAAAAACTGGCACCTGCACAAACTGTTTTCCAGGAATTAAGGTTCTGATGTCAGTAAAAATATGGCCCTAGAGGCCACGATTCGAAAGACACAAGTTGACTCATTTCAGTGCATTCGAAAGCATCGCAAATGCACTAAAATGGCCAAAGGACGTGTGGCCTATTCTCCTTCTATGCAACCATGTCGGTTAAGCAGAGGAAGTTGTATCATCTCTAGAAAACAGCTTGAAAAATAACGTGCTGAAGGAGTTTTGCGTGCATATGAGCACATGATAAGAAGTCATAAGTCATGAGAAGTCAAGTGGTCAGACCTTTGTTGAATTTGCAGGAGATAAAGGGATTCTTTTTGACAAATGGTGTGGTGCTGATGATGTCAAGGACTGTTTTGAATCCCTCAGTCAGCTGCTGTTGGAGGACCCTAAGAAGCCTGATTCGTCCGCACTCCTTTTCAAAAGGCTGGGGGATCACCCCATGTGACACTCCAATGTTAATGCTAACTGTCTTTCCCTAAAAAGCAAGGGGTTGCAATGCAGTCCACTTCAACCAAAAAGCATGGGATTCATTATTGATTGATTGTGTCTCCGGGCACAGTGAACAGGGAACTCGATGCCTCACTCACACTCACAATGTCACGAGACACAGGTGGTTCCCAGTCTCTAGTTCAGGAAAGGAATCTTGCCCATTTCCTCTGACTCCTCATGTCAAGCAAGTCTTAAGGGTTTTGAATGAGATTCATATCTCTTCAGATATACATTCACTCCCCGCTAGTTAGTGGACTTTTTAATGTTGCAGTATGCCCAGTCTTGCCAATTGACAGTGTTGATTTTATCTTGGGTAATGACTAAGCTGGGGGCAGTGTTGGGCCAATTCAAGTCTTTCACAAGTACAACGGCCCAGTCTAACAAAGATCACTTCAGTCTGTCTGGAAAGGTGCTATTCTAACATAGGCTCAACTTGAACTTGGCTGAACTTTACTCTGGCTTTACACCCTTTACATTTTGCACTCACATGGATGATAATTGCTAGCACAAAAGGTCTATTGGTTTTGACACTGATACATTGTTTTGTTTTTTTGAGTTCCAGAGAGGCCAGTTAGGCCTTTTGTTTATGCTTTGTTTTCTTTCTGATGCAGAGTATGTTTGCGGGGTGGAGGGTGGATTGTTTCTGTTTCTGGTACTACAATTGCTCCAACTGTCCACTGGCTGTGTGTTTAACTCTGGGTCTACCACTAGAATGAAGAACATTTACAGGTTTACCTGTAAATTTTGATGTAAAATTTGATTTTGGCTTGAGCAGAGATTAAAACTGAATTGACAGACAGCTGTAAAGTACAGGTATAATACTGTAGCCTTGAAAGGCATAGAAAGATCTCTGTAAGTTTCACATCATTTCATCATCTCATATAGCACTGAGCGAGAACTGAGAATTGCCATTGTGGTGTTTATTTATAGGAAAACTCTTGACACAACCCCTGCTTGTTCCAGTCATTTGACAAGGTCAAACACAAAGAGACAAATATGTCTAACCGAGGACTGAAAATAGAACAAAACACAAATTCTGGGTGACAAACATGCCTGCCGTGGCCCCTCACATTAACCACTCGTGTGGAAAGCGAGTGCTTCAGGCTACAGCACTTTGCTCCATACAGAGCCGTTTGGCTCCATATCTTGAACATGACTGGTCTAATTAGAACTGACATCCATCAAAAGTCGCTTTTTTGTAGTCCAACTACACTAAAACTCTCCGCGGTTCGAGTCATGTTCCCACAATAGTGTAATGTGTCCTCCATGTCAGGTTCAAAGGTCACTCCCCCAGAATACCACTGGGTTTGGGGCTGTACAAAGGGACTATTTTTTGAATCTGTCCAGAGCAGTTTTCTGGCTCGAAACTGCAGCTGCTTTCTTCTCCCTCTCTTTCCTCTCTTTTTCCATCTTCATCTTGTCCTCCACAGTTTTCCTGATTTCATCCTGAGAGGGAGACGAGGGAAACACGACGGGTGAGCCAAACATTGCAGACAGAGGAGGATGGGGATTTGAGTGATATTGCCTGCTCTCCATGACTTACCCTCTGGTCCTCGTGAGCCACTTGTTTCTTGCGCCTTTCAATATTACCAGCAGAGCTGCGACCTTTTTTCTTATGCTTGGGAATGAATTTCTCTTTGGCAAGTGGATCATAACCCTGAGTAGACCAAGAAAAAAAGCTTTCAGAAGGCTGTAAAAGGCAAGTCTGTGGTGATCGGTTAATATCCTAACGTACTTAAATTCCAAGTACATGCAGGCATGCTTAAGGGTAAATTTCAAAACCTTTTTTAAGACTGTTTAAGGACACTCCAAAAAAAGTTTAAGACCATGTCATCATTTCAAGTTGTAATCAGCAACACATCCTTAACTGAACTGACTGAAGAGTTGTAGTTTGCACTCAAATCTATTGAGCACGACCACACAACAGAGCTCAGATCAGCCGTGAAGCTCCGAAGCTCCAAAGAATAAAACAAACCAAAAAGGTTTATTAAAATATACCTTTGGTCACAACAAGGGGCTCTCTGACTCTTCAGTATTCACCATAACTTCACCATACTTTTTATCTATTAAATCCACAATTTTCCCTAAATTGATTCTTATCAACTTCTTATCAAAGACCCCACAGACACCCTGTAATAATATTTCTGAGCAAAGATGCTCTGAGACACTGACCAGAGCTTGGACTCTGTCTTGATGCCTTTGCTCAAAGGTGCTCTTGTCGACCTGTGCCAGCACATGGGGGTCCAGGGTGATGAGCTCGGGCTGGATTTTCTCAAGCAGGGCTTTGACCTCCCATTCCTGCCTCTGCTTTGCGCTGCGGTACGGGTTGGCATCCAGGCCGTCGAAGTTCGGCTCTCCGGCCCCTGTGGTGGAAGCGAGCGCAGGAAGGCACAGCTTGAAAGGCCTGCATTCAGCCGAGCGTCTCAAACCGTGTTGTGAAACGGAGCAGGACCTGGGACGAGCATGCTGGTGAAGCCGTCTGCGTGTCCGATCCCGAGGACGTCCTCAAAGGGACAGAAGCTGAGCCCCCACACGGACCTTCGCACCCTGTGAGCCATGTACGGTTTAGCCATGGGGGTGCTCCACACATCCTTGTACACCTGCAGGGATGCGACAGTCAGTGTCAATGTGTGAATTTTCCAGTGATTTGTAGCACTGAGGAGTGACAAACAGTGGGATTTTTTAGAGTTTTTCCTCCTAACTGGGTTTCTTTTGTAACTCTCAGTTCAAAACGGATATAAACATGATTCTCAAAGCTAAATCCTTTCTGGTGGATTTGATAGCGACCTGAACAACGTCCCCTGTCGCTGCTGACAGCAGTCCCCTGTGGCTCAGAGACAGGCAGGAAGCGCCGGCCGGCAGGAAGTAGGACGTGACAGGTTTGAAGGTTCGAACGTCAAAGACCTTCAGCTTTTTATCCATTCCAGATGTGACCATGTACCTGCCAAGGGAAGGAGCACATCACTCTCTGGTGGCCACTGAAAGAACTGCACATTTGCTGATACAACCCCACTATGAAGGCCAGAATAATCTAAGAATTTTTTAAGTTCCAAAAGTATTGATATTAATACTATTATCATAACTAATAAAGTATATTCATATTCAGCTTAAACATGGCTTATCTTCAGCTGTACTTGTGCACTTGTGCTTGTTGATGAGGATTGAGGATGAGGATAATGTACTAACACTATACTATCTATATATACACTACACTAGAGAATATTTCCATACTTTATTTAGCATCCACTGTGCGAGACAAACCCGGGCCCACAGGCACGAGTCACAGCTTGCAAGAATTAAATATTGATGAAAATGCTGAAGGCCCAATACATTAGCATGAGACTAATCCATTAGGCTTCATCTCTGCCGTCACCTGCAGAGAGGTTAACATCTGTCAATTGTTAGAAATCATGACATAAAATACGGACTAAAACACAATGTTTGACTGTGAAGCAGCCCATTTGTTCTGCACAGGTGTCACATTGGAAAAAAACAACAAAACGGTTTCGGCGACTCACGTCCCGCTCTTGTCTATGGCGATGGAGCGCACGCCGCCCTGGTGACAGAGCATCTTAACGTGGGGCTCGTTCTGGTTGGGTGACCAGAGGGTGACTGTGCCGTTGTGGTGGCCCAGGTGGATGATGGCGTTGTGGGGATTCTGGCACATCACGTCCAGCCGGCCTCCCTTGGTACAGATTGCCGCCACCTCCTTCCCCACAGAGACGTCCAGGTACTGCAGGAAACCCGTAGCACTCTGAGGAAAGAGCGAGGGCAGGGAGGTTTGTTCAGGAGCCTGGAGTGGACAAACTGACCGCCTAGTGGTTGACCGTCACAGCCAACCATTCATTCAGCTGGCTCTAATCTCACCACCAGAGTGAGAGACCACAGCACAGAGGTGATTCAGCTCAAAGCGTCATTAACTCTTGGGGGAAGTTTTGTTACACTCTGCATGTTTAGCATGTAAAATTTCTGAGTTTGTATAACAAAAAGAGTATAGATCAATATTACATTATACATTACCTTCGTTGAAATGCTTTCATCTACAACACCAATATTTTTTGAAATACCTTTTGAGATTGTAACCCTTTAAACGCCATGTTTTTTGTCATAAATGCATATTAAGGCCTATCAGAGACGATAAATTACCCCTAGCTTTAAGTGTGCAGAAACGGTGTATGCGTGAGTGTGTGTGTACTGCAATAAACAGGAGAATGGTCAAGTGATATATTCTCTGCCTTTGCCTTATGTCCCTATGTGTTCTGGGGACAAGCCACAGAAGACCCCTGCATCACTGTTGGATACAAAGTAGGTAAGAAAAAGACAAAATAGCAGTTTAACTTGCCCAGAAAAGCCAATGCAAGGCAATACATAATCATGATAATCAATTAAAAACTAGGGCAAAATGTATGAAGTATGAACTAAACCCTGGAGGGTACACTAGTCCACCAAATAGCACAAACAAAAAACACTCTTCACTCACACCGAGGGGCAACACACGCACACACATGCATACACACACACACGCACACACACACACAGGGAGAACAAATTCCACTCAGAATTACACCGACCGGGATGCAAACCAGGACTCATCTTGCCGTGAGCCAGCTTAGCATGAACGCTGTTGGTGAACTCACCGATGTGGCGAGTAGAAAGTGGTAGGGGAGGAACTGCATTCGAAGGACGTCGTTGAATTTGCGGATGCAGTGCAGCTCTATTCCATTTGAGTCGTAGATATACAGCCACTTCTTCTGAGCCACTGCATACATGGACTCACTGTGGAGCCACCTGGACAGAAATTCAGCCCTTTAGCAGAGAGGACGCTTTCTAACATCTTGTGTAGTGATGCACGTCGGTGGAGGACTTACTTTATATCGTTCACAGTCTCCATCACGTTGATCTCACACATTAGCTTCTTGGATTGCCACTCTACACAGGCGAGATGGCCTCTCCTCCCACCCAGCAGCATGTGGCTGCAGCAACGAGAGAACATCCTTTCATCACATCCACAATTTCAAGGAATATATCTGAGGTGTTAAAAGATTTGATGAAGACAATATGGAGGGGCTTGCGACAAGCGTATCTTTAATAAATGATATGAGAGTAACCTCGGCACACATGCTTAACACATCTAAATACACATGGATGATGCTGACCGTCCAGTCTTGCTGTAGTCCACTCGATATGGCCCAAACTGATTCAGTGTCAAATTAAAAAACTAAGGGAGGAAAAGGAGGGGGAGAGAGGGAGGGAGGGAGAGACAGAGAGAGACAGAGAGAGAAACATTAGCAAAAGACAAACAATCACAGCAAGAAAGAAAAACTTGTAAAATGCAACAATTACAATAAAGCAACAGAAATCTGCACCTATTAAAATTAACTAAACAAAATGTTTAAAATTATGACAACTCTTTCTGCCATGCTGTCTGTTGCCTGCCTGTTCGTTCGAGGCATGTAATTTGGTTTTAGCTATACTAAGAAGCATGTAGGCAGATTGCTCTTTGAAGCATTTTGACTTAAGTTAGGTGGTTTTAGGGGCATTCAAACTTTGTTATTCTGGCCTTAGCTCTTCCTGAGCTTTGTCTTGTTCCTCTTTAAACAGTGTTTCTCTAAAAAGGTCACGTTTTTTTTAACAGTCAGTGTCAAACCTTTGTCGCAGATGTTATATCCACAGCATTTGCGATATCTTCCTGTGAGATCCTGCACGTGTCCTCGCCTTCATCTCCCTCCAGAAACCTGGCATAGGAAGAAAACTCATCACAACACTTTATCTAAGCAACGACTTACAGCTTGAGAGACACACATCTGCATGTTGTGTGTAACCACAGTTCACAGTTTAATCTGTCTCATCTTTCACACACAAGTGAAAAAAAGAGAACATTTACCCTGCATCCTCTGGGAGTAGGAGGTCAAACCGGGCAGCTTGTTTCACTGCCATTTCTGTAGCTTCTTCATTACGAGTTATGATGTCTCTCAGCTTGTAATGCTGGCCATGAACCTAGGAGAGGGATTAACACATGAAACTTATCACCACATATTCATTGACAATCATCATTAATAATAAATGAGAGACTTAGTCTCTTACTTTTTGATTTTTCTCTTTCCTCTTGAACTTCTCCACCCTGTCTTGTGGAATGGAAGCATCCCCTGGGAATGGGTCGGATTTCTGGGGGAATAAGAGCCACAATATAAGGAGTTCATCACTCACACGCAATTTAAACTCTCCAATCAACATGTTTAAACATGTTTTTGGATTATGGGAGGAAACTGGAGTCGCTCTCTGGTACACAGAAACAATCGTACCCCTGATAGGAATTTCTTCCCATCCTGGGGAGGTTCCTCTGTTTTTCTTTTCTTTGTTTTCTTTGCCCCCTTCTCCTTCTGTTGCACAGCCTGTTCACTCTTCTGATCTCCATCTTGTACGACTTGTTTTCCATCCTTCACCTCCTTTTCCTCCTGCTGTTGCGTCTCCTCCCAGTAACGAGTTGGAGGCTGTCGCACAGGAGCAAAGAAAAGCAAAGTTAGCAGCAGCGACTTCACGTACAGAGGGTTCAGTTCATTCAACTCATTTTAGGGAGAAAAAACTGGGGACAGCGACGACAGCGTCCACCTGGTCCTAGTACATTTGTGTATGCATACACACGCCGATTCCCAAAAATCGTCGAATGATAAGCTAATGCTGGGCTATGTCGGTTCGCATAAAACTACCACCCTCGTCCGATTTAGCAAATGGTGACAGAGACACCGTATCTTAGTCTTTCTGACGATTAAATCACATTTACCTTCTTCTTTGGCCCCACGTGTGACTTCTTCGTCGCTGCTTCCTCCGGAGCCGCCATGTTTTTTGTGTACGTTTTGCACTTCCGGAGAATTCATGACGTCAGCGCCTATCGTGAGCGCTTTTGAGCGATGGACAGTTGAAAAATCTGACGTGTTGTTATTATTATTACGATTACTATTATTGTGATTATTGTTTTGATTATGACGATTATTTATTATTATTATTATTATTATTATTATTAGTAGTAGTAGTAGTAGTAGTAGTAGTAGTAGTAGTAGTAGTAGTAGTAGTAGTAGTAGTAGTATTGTTGTTGTTGTTGTTATTATTATTATTATTTTACTCTTGCTGCAGAATCTGACGAAATCAAGAACTCCTAGCCCTGATGTGTACATAACACCTACATTTATGGTATAACCATCTGGTTCTCTTGATTCTCTGATTCTCTTGAATGTTGAAGATTCCCAGCTATGCAAAATGCATTACGAATGAAATGTATTCTTATAAAGTTCAAATTAAGTTGAGCTTTAGACATATAACTACATTGAAAGATACTTTCGACCACTGTATTTTAATCTTGAACATAATTATATAGCTAGAATATCTTCATATTTAAGGCCAGTTTTCATTTGTTAAATGTAACAGTCATGTTTGATAGCAAAACGGATTTATGTTACTGCAAAGGAGCTGTGTCACTTGTTGAAGGAAAACAACTCTCCAGGTCCAGAATTGTGGCAGATTCAGATGAGTTTTAACACTGTACAGTAGAGAGAGAAGCTCACATAGCAGCTGCAAAGTACACTGATTGAGTACAGGAGGGTCGACAGATCTGATCAAGTTATAGTCAAGTAATGAAATCACAAATAACCACAGGACCAAGCCCAGCCGCAGAGACTCTTTGGCACCTTTGCAGCATGAACAAAAGGTAGATGTGTGAACAAAAGAGAGAGATGGCTTCTTTGAAGAATGGCTTCAGGATGTCTTTGTTTAAATGTACATAGAGGGGTTAGATTATGAGATTGGCATGAATGGTCAAATCTAATTAGATTAACATGATCAAGGGAGGGCTAAACATTTTCTCCTACACATTCCTCATCTCATCTCATTTCCTGCTGAAATTCTTGACCACATTTTCATCTGTTTCTTTAAGAGTAACAGTGGGGGCTACAGAATGAAATCTGCAATGTCCGGTGGGAGGAGTTGGACTTTCACATCTGGAAGGAAGGAAGTGAGAGAGGACAAGCAGAGAGGACTGAAATTTGAGCTTGTATGGGAAAGAAGTGCAGCAGAGGCAGTGTCAAGAAAACACTGAAGAGTTTAAAAATCAACCACTCTTACGGCTCTTTCAGACAAGGTTTGTCTCCAATTTTCTTTGTTTTTCAATAGGCTTAAAGAATTGTCCGAAAGTTGGCAAAAGTCATGTTGGGCTCATAAGAATTGCTCCAAAGTTTGCAAAAGGTCTTGATTTGCCTGGTCTGTTTTTGAGTTAATGTGAGGATTTTATTATCTATCACTGTCAGTGAGCACTTCTGTTTACACTCTTCTCTGCATAACAAAATCACTGCACTTTCATGAGTGCAAAGCAATGTTTATGTTTTACATGGTTTTATTCTTTTCCTTTTAAGATGACTTCATCCACTCGTCCAGAGCTGTTTGATTTCCATGGTGTCTCAATGACCCACTATTTCACAGACAACTGGGAGAACGTTCAAAACTTTCAAGCCAGACCAGATGATATACTGATAGCAACGTATCCCAAAGCTGGTGAGTCTAAAGTTCAAAGATAATTGCATAACAAACATTTACAATGTAGCGTGTAAGGTTGTTTTCATTTCTCTCTCTCTCTGTTTTTCTTTTTCTGCACATTCTAGGAACGACATGGGTCTCCTACATCCTCGACCTGCTCTACTTTAGTCAGACTTCACAAGAACGCCAGAAAACAATCCCCATCTATGAAAGGGTGCCTTTCTTGGAGATCACAATCCCTTCACTTGACTCAGGTTAAAAGGATCATGGAAAAGGGCACAAGTTTAAGTTTAGTGTAGGTGTTGTTTTCTTTCAAAAGGCAACAATGTTATTCAGTATTTTGCTCTTTACACAGGGGTTGACCTGGCAAACAACCTCCCCACCTCTCCACGGCTCATTAAAACTCATCTTCCAATCCAGTTTGTGCCAAAGTCGTTTTGGGAGCAAAACTGCAGGGTTTGTAGTTTGTTTTCTTTGTATTTTCTCAATGTGCCATCACAGAGAGATGGAATTGAGGACAAAGCAACTTAGAAAATAACCTCATAAAAATGTCATACTTTTTATTCGAATTCGAAGTATTCAAATTTGATGCATGCCTACAGTATCTGCAGTTACTTCACTTAGCACTTAGGTGTATGATTATGTTTTAATTATATTTTCTTCCTTCTCTAGGTCGTCTATGTGGCCCGCAATGCCAAGGACAACATGGTGTCTTTCTTTCACTTTGATACCATGAACATGGTGGAGCCAGAGCCTGGAGAGTGGAGCAGCTTCTTTCATCGATTCATGGAGGGAAAAAGTAGGGAAAAAGTTGCTTTTTTTGTAGCAGATAGATTTGCATTGAAGCTGAACACTACTAATGCATTGTTATGTGTTTCTGCTGTTTGTTTAGTGGTGTTTGGATCCTGGTATGACCATGTCAGCGGATGGTGGAAGAAGAAGCAGACTTACTCAAAGCTGCATTACATGTTCTTTGAAGATATGGTTGAGGTACTTCAGTGGTTTTTGTGTTTTCTTCCTCTTTAAGGCTCTTTTCTAAAGTTTTCCTCTCATTGTTAAATGGATCGGTGTAAATGAATGATTGTGTTTCCAGGACACTGGCCGGGAAATAGACAAACTCTGCAGCTTTCTTGGTTTGTCTCCTCCGGCTGAGGAGAGGCAACGAATTACGGGTGGAGTGCAGTTTGATAAAATGAAAAAAGATGACATGGCCAACTACTCAGTTTGTCCAGTGATGGATTTCAAAATTTCTCCTTTCATGAGAAAAGGTGACTTTATGAATAAATACATGTATATGACCGATGAATATTATTGCTCCATCTTTAACTAGCATACCTGACTGGTTCTGTGTGGTTGTACAGGGAAAGTGGGAGACTGGAAGAACCATTTCACTGTGGCCCAGAGTGAAGAGTTTGATGAAGACTACAAGAAGAAGATGGTGGACCCCACACTTAAGTTCCGCACTGTGATCTGAACAGGACTGAACATACTGTGTGCACATCTGAGTGGATTGTAGATTGTAGATTGTAGATTGTAGATGCTTAAACAATGTGAGCCTGAATGAGTGCAATAACTAGAACAGTAAAACGAATGTGAAGTTTTGATCTAAAACCATAGTTTATGATTCACTGAAAATAAAGAAAAATGAATAATGTCTATGTTGTCTGTTCCTCTGTGATGAGCAAGATGCAACACACTCAGCACACTGCATCTCATAATAGTGTGACATGAGCAGGATAATCTCTGAGCACTGTTTTGTTAATTTCTGATCAGATTAGATAAGATTCAACTTTGTCATTACACATGTGAAAGTGACAAAATCTAGTTTAGATTCTCATCAGAAGTGCAAATAGCCAAAGTACATACATACACAGTACATGCAGATTAAATGCAGTATATATTGATTAGTTTACTAAATAAATAGCTCCTTCATCAAGCTCTGTGTTTGATGAATTTGATGAAGACTACAAGAAGATGGTGGACCCCACACTTAAATTCCTGGCTGTGATCTGAACAGAACTGAGCATACTGTGGTGCATGTCTGAACAGACTGAATATATTGTATGTGTAATAAAAAAATATTCAAAACATATTCTATTATACTCTAAAAAGAAAAAAAATGGGTATTCCATGATATCTAAATGTAGATGCTTAAACAAATTATGTCAGTTGACCCTGAATGAGTGCAATAACTGGAAAAGTAAACTGAATGTGAAGTTTGGACCTCAAGCCATATTTCATGATTCACTATAGGTAAAGAAAACATTGATGATGTCTACGTTGTTTGTTCCTTTGTGATAAGCAAGATGCAACATAATCAGCACTGCATGTCATAATAGTGTGACATGAGCAGGTTAATCTCTGAGCACTGCTTTGGTAATTTCTGATGTCACACGTTAACCTCTGTGTGTCACCACACCCTCCTGTCAAGGGGGCGTGTCGTTGAGACATCCTGTCAGTTACTTTTCCAGGGATACAAGGAGAAGAGAAACTTGTTGAAAACAGAGGAGAGACCAGCAACCAAGACAACTTTTTTATCATCTAAGGTACATGTCCTTCTCAATTTCTCTTTAAAAGTACAATCTTTACTTTCCAAGGCATGTGTTACGGCCTAGGGGAATTCACTTTTAGATATGTTATGTTGGGCTCATGAGACTGGCTCCAAAGTTTGTAAAAGGTCTGAATTTGCCTTGTCTGTTTTTGAGTTAATGTGCAGAATTTATTTCCTGTAATTGACAGTGGGCACTCGTGTTTACATTCTCCTCTTCACAATCAAATATTTGCAGTCTGATTGTTGCAACGTAATGATGACATTTTTTATGTTTTTACTCTGTTTCTTTGAAGATGACTTCATCCACTCGTCCAGAGCTGTTTGATTTCCATGGCGTCTCAATGATCCACTATTTCACAGACAACTGGGAGAACGTTCAAAACTTTCAAGCCAGACCAGATGATATACTGATAGCAACATATCCCAAAGCTGGTCAGTCCAGACTTCAAAGATCATTGCATAATGGACATTTACAAAGTAGCATGTAAGGTTCCTTTTATCTTTTTCTCTCTCTTTCTTTTTCTGCACAATCTAGGAACGACATGGGTCTCCTACATCCTCGACCTGCTCTACTTTAGTCAGACTTTTCAGGAACGCCAGAAAACAATCCCCATCTATGAAAGGGTGCCTTTCTTGGAGGACACAGACCCTTCGTGTTGCTTAGGTTGAAAAGACAATAAAATCACTTCTTTTTATCTATGTTTAATACTTTAATTCAGTATTTCAGCATTCTCAAAGTGGATGGTGGTCAGCAAAAAAAGATCAGGGCAAAGGTGTCGATGAAAGTTACTTTATTTTCAAATCAAAGCAGGAGAAGAAAAATCACACATCGGCAAGTTGTGGATGGATGAGGTGACTGCTGTGTGTTGAAGCGAAAGCTGAGCTGAAAGGCAAAGTTCTGGATTCATCAGATTATTTTCATTCCAACACTCAAGTTTTGTGGTTTAAGATAGACAATCAGAAATCACAAAGACAAGTGGCTGAAATGAATCTTCTCTGGAGAGTAGCTGGACTCATCCTTAGGAATAGGTTGACTGGAGCAGTTAATGGAGAAAGGCAGGAGTTTAAGTTCAGCGTAGATATCATTTTCTTTCAAAAGATGACAATTTTATTCAGTATTTTGCTCTTCACACAGGGGTTGACCTGGCAAACAACCTCCCCACCTCTCCACGGCTCATTAAAACTCATCTTCCAATCCAGTTAGTGCCAAAATCATTTTGGGAGCAAAACTGCAGGGTTTGTAGTTTGTTTTTTTGTAGTTTTTTGTTTGAATTGGGTGCTGAGGGCAATGGCTATATCCCTGAATGCCCCAAGGCATGATTGAACAATCTGTATTGCTTCATTTGCATCAACTTTGACATCAATCAGCCAAATAGTTCTGTAGACGTAAGCAGAAATGTATTTTTCAACCATTGTGGCCAAACGTACAATCCGAAATGCATGAAAATTGTGTTATCCAAAATCCAAATTGCATCGTATCTGCAGTTACTTCATCACGCTCTGTGAGATTATATATCATCTTTTGAGTACTGTATTTTATTTCTTCTCTAGGTCGTCTATGTGGCCCGCAATCCCAAGGACAACATGGTGTCTTTCTTTCACTTTGATACCATGACCATGGTGGAGCCAGAGCCTGGAGAGTGGAGCAGCTTCTTTCATCGATTCATGGAGGGAAAAAGTAGGGAAAAAGTTGCTTTTTTTTGTAGCAGATAGATTTGCATTGAAGCTGAACACTACTGATGCATTGTTATGTGTTTCTGCTGTTGTTTAGTGGTGTTTGGATCCTGGTATGACCATGTCAGCGGATGGTGGAAGAAGAAGCAGACTTACTCAAAGCTACATTACATGTTCTTTGAAGATATGGTTGAGGTACATCAGTGGTTTTCATGTTTTCTTCCTCATTAAGGCTCTTCTCTAAAGTTTTCCTCTCATTGTTAAATGGATCGGTGTAAATGAATGATTGTGTTTCCAGGACACTGGACGGGAAATAGACAAACTCTGCAGCTTTCTTGGTTTGTCTCCTCCGGCTGAGGAGAGGCAACGAATTACGGGTGGAGTGCAGTTTGATAAAATAAAAAAGATGACATGGTCAACTACTCAGTTTGTCCAGTTATGGATTTCAAGATTTCTCCTTTCATGAGAAAAGGTGACTTTATGAATAAATACATGTATATGAAAGATAAATATTATTGCTCCATCTTTAACTAGCATACATGACTGGTTCTGTGTGGTTGTACAGGGAAAGTGGGAGACTGGAAGAACCATTTCACTGTGGCCCAGAGTGAAGAGTTTGATGAAGACTACAAGAAGAAGATGGTGGACCCCACACTTAAGTTCCGCACTGTGATCTGAACAGGACTGAACACACTGTGTATGTGTGAGCAGACTGAATATGTTGAATGTATGGGTAATAAAAAAATGTCAGTTGACCCTGAATGAGTGCAATAACTGGATAAGTTAAAATGAATGTGAAGTTTTGACCTAAAACCATATCTTATGATTCACAAAAAGTAAAGAAATAAATGACAATGTCTATGTTGTTTGTTCCTTTGTGATGACATACACACCATAATGTATCTCACAACAGTGTGACATGACCAGTATGATCTCTGAGCACTGCTCAGTCACTCATTCACCTCTGTTTGCAAAGTGCCACACACTCCAGTCATGGAGGCATGTAGTTGAGACATCTCATGTTAGGCTCATAAGAAAGGCTTCAAAGTCTGTAAAAGGTCTTAATTTGCTTTGTCTGTTTTAAGGTGACTTGCAAATGTTATGTATAACTGACAGTGAGCACTTGTGTTTGCACTCTATTTTGCATCATCAAATCTTTGCAGTTTGATTAGTGCAACGTACTGATGACACTTTACTTGTTTTAATTCTCTTTCTTTGAAGAAGACTTCATCTCTTCGAAGAGAAAATTAACCAAATCAAAGCAGGAGGAGAGGAAAAAATCCCACATCAGCAACTTATTGGATAGGTTGATATAGATAGGTTGAGGAAGTCTCCCTGGAGAAGTGGATAATAGAAAGCTTCAGTTAAGGTCAAGAGATGATGACAATTTTATTCTGTATTTTGGTCTTCATACAGGTGCTGACCTGGCAAACAATCTCCCCCCCTCTCCACGACCCATTAAAATTTGTTTTCTATTCCAGTTTTTGCCAATTTCGTTTTGGGAACAAAACTGCAGGATTTGTATTTTCTCTTATTTGTATTTCCTCAGTCTCACAGGAGCTGGAATTGAGGCCAAAATTACTGGTGGAGAACAGTTTGATAAAATGTAAAAGGTCAACATGGCCATCGTCTCACCTTGTTCAGTTATGGATTTAAATACTTGTATGTGACAGATATTAGCGCTCCACCTTTAACTAGCACACCTGACTGGTTCTCCGTGGTTGTACAGGGAAAGTGGGAGACCGGAAGGACCTGGGAACTGGACGAACTGTGCCCCAGAGTCAAACGTTTATTGAGACTGCAACAGAAATATGGTGCTGCATCTTTTTACTGTTATCTGAACAAGGCTGGAATAAAAATGTTCAAGCTACGTTTGTGGTGGAAATTTTACATTGCATCAAGCAGCATTTAGTCTTATAGTTTTAGTATTCTGTGCGTGTTAAAGCCTGAACAGTCTGAACTTTATCTGAACTCTTTCAGTCTTTTTTACATTGTTGTAAAAGTGTAAAGGAATTCACGCTGAGAACAACATAGCGTAAAGTTTAGTGCCACACAAAGCACATGACCCTTAAAGCCTGAAATGGAATATTTGTGTTATTAGAAGATTGAAGAAAATTAGAATCTGTGAATAATGATATAAAATAGACGATTACTACATCATTTTAACAATGACATGAAGAGATGGTGGACCCCACGCCTTAGACCGAGCACATTCCCTGCATGTCTGACCAGATTGTAAAAAGTTTTTTAATTTGCTTTTTTTATTTTTCTGGCTTAATTCTGCAAACTACATGTTGTGCTGTGTGAATGCATTTACTTATCTCACACAACAACTTACTGATGGGGAACAGTCTGATTAAATGGAAAAATGACCACATGGTCAACTATTCCCCTTGTTCAGTTACTGATTTAAATACATGTATGTGAGAGATAAATATTTGCGCTCCACCTTTAACTAGCATACCTGACTGGTTCTTTGTGATTGTACAGGGAAAGTTGGAGACTGGAAAAAACGTGGCCCAGGGCAAAGAGTTTGACAAAGACCACCACAAAAAGATGGTGGACCCCACCCTTGAGTTCTGTACTGTCTGAATAGGATAGGATAGGAGACTTTTTTTTTCAATTTGTCTCAAATATCATGTGTTATTTTTCAGGTTTAATCCTGTGATCTACATGTTAGGCTGAATTAAATTACTTATCTTGATCAAATGAGCCTGAATGAGTGCAATAACCAGATCAGTGAAATGAATGTGAAGTCTTGATCTAAAACTGTACTTTATGATTCACTGAAAATAAAGAAAAAAATGAAAATGTCTACGTTGTTTGTTTTTCTGTCATGAGCAAGATGCAACATAATCAACAAATTGCATCTTACAAGGCAAGGCAAGGCAGGTTATTTGTATAGCACCATTCACGGTGCTTTACAGAGAAACTATAGAAACATTTAGACAAAGAAGTACTTTGAAAACAGCAGATTGCAAAGTAGAAGTGAATGAAATTGACACTACAGGAAAGCTGCAGTAAGCAATAATGTTTTCAGGCCTAAATGCGCTGACCGTTAGTGCACACCTCAGGTGTTCAGGGAGTTTGTTCCACAGGTGAGGACCACAGGGGCTGAATGCAGCGTCAGCCTGCTTGGTTCTGACCCTGGAGACACTGAGACCTGTCCCTGATGACCCAAGGGGTCTGGATGACGAGCAGGATAATCTCTGAGCACTGCCTTGTTAATTTTGATGTCACCCATTTATCTCTGTATGTCACCGTAACCCCCTCCAGTCATGGAGGCGTGTATCTGAGACCTCCTATCGGTTTTTTCTCCAGGGATAAAAGGAGAAGATGAACGTGTTGAAACAGAGCAGAGACCAGCAACCGAGGCAACATTTCATCATCTGACTAAGGTATATTTCCTTGTTAATTTTCTCTTTAAAAGCACATTATTTACTTTCCAGGGGGTTTATTATGTGCTAGGTGGATTATGATTCCAAGTTTGTGCGTGTAAAGAAATCTAGATTTATATTTTTTAAATATATTTTATATTTTTTATATATTTATATCTGTATTTAAGTTCAGCAGTCTAGTAGCAATCAGCACTGCTGTTCATCCAACAGTTTTAGTCATAATAAAACAAAAAAATAGCATAAATAATAAAAAATATGTGGTTTAACGGAAGTTGTCCTTGAACCAAATAATACAACCCTAATAAACCTTACAGAGACAATCTGTAATATTTTAAGTTTTTTATTTGCCAAAATAGATTTCTGCATTTATATATCTTATCATTAGTTTATTAGGACCTCTGCTAATAAGAGACACAAATTTTGATATATTCATACATGTGATTGGTAAGCTTGCAGTGCATATGATTTCTATATTAGTCGAGTAAAAGTCTTGATGCTTATTACAAGGTGTAACTTTTTAGTGTGGTAAGATGCAGCTTTTAGTCTAAATCAATCATATTGAACAGGCAGACAAAAAAAAAGAGGCTTCAGTGACTAAAAGTGAAAGACGGACTTGCACCAAATATGGCAGTGAACAAAACAGAAAATATAACTCTGCAAAGGACACAAGGAATGATTCAGAAACACAAAAGGGAAGAAAGACAGACCAGTGGAGACTCCGTGGGAATCTATTTCCAGAAACACAGGTCAGGACATGTCACTGGTAAAACCTGCTTTGAGGTTTTTTTTTAGTTCGAGAAACTTGTGTATTCGTCTTTGCTTTGTAAAATTCAGCTGGTCTTTGTGAGCCTGGATACAGGAATGGGAAGGATGGGCTCAATCTCAGCCAATTGGGAAAACATCTTGAAGGGCGCGATGGGGCCCTTTTACACCGTACTTGGAACCGAGCCAGTGTATGCAGTGTTACATAACCACAAGAGAGAACGAGTAAAACAGTTTGCAGTTTCTGAGAAGCACTGGAGCAAAGGAAGAGAAAAGTTTTCTCACTGAAACGCTAAAGCAATTACAATATTTACAGATTCACTAAATGACAATATGTTTTACTGTTAACCCTGAGCTCATGAGAGTGGAAAGAGGGATCACAAGAGGCGGAAATATAAAAACAAGTTTGAAAATATGAAGACAATAAATACAGGTATAATAACTACAGATAATACCCACTAATGTTGTGGATTGGGTGTCTTTGGGTGTTTTTTTTGGGGGGGGGGTGGTTGGAAACCCACTTCCTTCTCCATGTCAACACTTAAATCTGTCTGAAACTGACTAAAAGTGAAAACACCACCACTCAGACAACTTTCCTATTCGTAGAGTGGGAAATATTTAGGCATATGTTCATTCATGTGTAAACTCAAAACGTTTCAGATCATTTAAATTATATAGTTTAACCGGACAAATGAAAAAAAGGATGACTGTTGTGAAATATGCAGGAGAATCCTGGACATTTTCAGGAAATCTAGTGGTTGAACATTCATGGCACTGGTTCAAAAGGGGCGGGCAGAGACATGTGTGAAAGAAGAGGAGAGACAGTATAATATTTCCGGTCGTTGTGGGATGAAACTGCAGAAAGAAGAAAATGCTGAGTTTGAGAGTTCAGCAGAAATCACTATGTCTTTAAATAGGTGTGAGTGAATTGTGTTTGTGTATGTGCCCTGCGATAGAGCAGTGACCTCAACCCCACGACACCACTGAATGTCTGAGTGGGTAAAATAATGGATGGATGGACATTTGTTTTCAGCTACTGGACCTGCAGCTGAAACCAGGATCGTTGATGGTCAGAGTTGAGGAGACCAGAGTTGTTCCCGTCAACTATTTAATGTTGCCACTTGGCTGTGGTGAACGTTGCAGAGGGAGTGTCTGAAAAGTCCAAAAGGATGACTTTCATCTTGACTCTTTTCTTCCTTTTATTGATTTAGGCAATATAAGCGCTGAAAATATTAATAATCAAAGGTGTGGCGTCCTCTTGAGTGGATTTCATAAAGTTCATATTTGTTTTACTTCATGTTTTGACATTTCATGAAAGGTTTAATTCTCTTTTCTTCTTTTAAAGATGGGTCCGATCTCTCGAGCTGAGCTGATTGACTTCCAAGGGGTCTCAATGACCTACTATCTCACAGACAACTGGGATGAAATTCAAAACTTTCAGGCCAGACCAGATGACATTCTGATTGCAACATACCCCAAAGCTGGTCAGTCTAAACTTCAAAATGTATCTGTAGATGTACATTTCCAAAGTAACATGATTCTCTCTCTCTCTCTCTCTCTCTCTCTCTCTCTCTCTATATATATATATATATATATATATATATATATATATATTTCTATCTCTCTCCCTCTCTCTCTCTCTCTCTCTCTCTGTCATTTAGGAACCACATGGGTATCTTACATCCTGGACCTGCTATACTTTGGTCAGAGCTCTGATGAGCGTCAGATTCCGATCTTTGACAGAGTGCCTTTCCTGGAGATCAGCATGCCACCTATGAAAACAGGTTGAACAGATAATCAAAAATGTAGTCCATATTCCATAAGGGATCAAATAACCATATTCTTACTTCGTCTTGGGTTGGATTACTAAATGCTGTATGATTCCATAGAACAATATCTAAAAAATATTGGTAGATATGTGAAAAAAAGTTATTTCAGCAGTAGATAGACAGTGGACAGACATGTGGACAAAAAGATGTGATACTAAGACATTCTGAATTGTTGTATCTAATGGATTTACATATATGTACCCCATCTTTGCTTCCTAATACAGGAGTTGAACTGGCAAATGAAATCACTACAACTCCACGACTTATCAAAACTCATTTTCCGGTTCAGTTTGTGCCAAAGTCCTTCTGGGAGCAGAACTGCAAGGTCAGTAGTCATAACAATGCCTTTCCAGACAACTATCCTCAGTGTGTGAATTTATAAAATGTTTTGTTGCTTTAGATGAGAAGAATTTTAGATCTATTTGTATGTACCGCCATCTTGAAACTACAGCTTCCGGCAAGGGACAAAAAGCAGCCCAGTGTAGAGACGCTGGAGGAGAAGAGCAGCGAGCGGCTTTCTGATAGCTAACGTAGTTTGAAACAGGGAGGCGCTAGAGTGTGCTTTTCATTTGAATGTAATACATGATTTCACCCCTAGATGGGGGTAGTTCCTACACAATGCCCCTTTAAATATTTTCCTGCTCTTTAGGTCGTCTACGTGGCCCGCAATGCTAAAGACAACGTGGTGTCTTACCACCACTTTGATCGCATGACCATGATGACACCAGAACCTGGAGACTTTAACAGCTACTTCCATCGGTTCTTAAAGGGGAAGAGTATGTAGAAAATTTGATAATCATTCACAGAGTTGGTCCTGCTGAACCGTACTTAAGCAATTTCATGTGCTTCTGTTGTTTCTTTAGTGGTGTATGGATCCTGGTACGACCATGTGTCCGACTGGTGGAAGAAGAAACAGACTTATTCAAACATTCATTACATGTTCTATGAGGATATGGTCGAGGTACACAAGTGGTTTTTATCTGTTCTTGCTATTAAGACTTGCTATTTTTATGTGTTCTCCTGACTGTTCATGATGACTAAGCTGAGAACGGACCATTGTGCTTTCAGGACACTGCACTGGAAATAGACAAACTCTGCAGCTTTCTGGGTTTGTCAACTTCAGCAGAGGAGAAGGAGCAGATCACAGGCGGAGTGCAGTTTGACAAAATGAAATCCAACGACATGGTCAACTACTCTACCTTCAAACCCATGGATTTCAAAGTCGGTGTTTTCATGAGAAAAGGTGACCCAATGAATAAATGAATGCAAATCTATATAAGTAAATGTGACATAAAAATGAGCACTCTGCCCTCTGAGCAAAACTGACTGATTCTCTGTGAATGTGCAGGAAAAGTTGGAGACTGGAAGAACCATTTCACAGTGGCTCAGAATGAAGAGTTTGATGAACACTACAAGAAGAAGATGGTGGATCCCACACTTCAGTTCCGCTTTTCAATCTGAACAGCATTGGACATGCTGTGTGTTGTGATAGCAAAGACGTCTTCTCGTGATTTTTATTTGGATTAATGGGAGGAAAATATCTCATTGTAATAGTGTACTCTAAATTACAGAGCAGTCATGTTTGAAATTGAATATATCAGTGAAGTTACAGAAATATATCTGTCGGAAAAGTGTAAACAAATTAAAAGACTTTTTATCAGTGTCAATCTTTACATCTCTATTATACTCTCATATGAGACCAAGGTCCTTGTGCTGCTCAATAAAATGTTGTCATGCTGATGTTTGATATTTACAATAAAATAGAGCTACAATCATACTTTTTGTATTCACTGTTTTCTGTGTTTGCAACATTTGCCAACAAAGTCATGCTACATGCTATACTTAATCTCACAAATCGACCTCTGTACCATAATTTTGCTGCAGTGTGAAAAATAAAAACTCTAAAAAACAAAACTGCATTTTGTAAAATTCCATGAGCAAGACTTAGACATATTTTACGCAGAATATTGAGCTGATTTGATGAATATATATTGATACCTTATTAATACCAAAGTTATCTATCTATCTATCTATCTATCTATCTATCTATCTATCTATCTATCTATCTATCTATCTATCTATCTATCTATCTATCTATCTATCTATCTATCTATCTATCTATCTATCTATCTATCTATCTATCTATCTATCTATCTATCTATCTATCTATCTATCTATCTAAAAAAGTAAAGCCTTGCTTTGCTTGGCGAGTTAAGTAAGGCAGCAAGTTACACAGTAAATTGCAGCTTAAAGTAATTAGTTACACTACTAGTTACATTACTTTTGGACTACTCCATGACATCACCTGAGACCATACTGCACCCGATTGCCCATTACCACCAGAAAATTACAGAATATGCCTAAATAAGCATTACTCTTCATTCTAAAACGAATTCAAGAAAACCTTTTACTGAAAATGTGTCAGAGAAAGGCGATAACACTAGCAATATGCATTATGCATATGCGTTTCATTGGAAACCTGTATCAGTCTTTCTCTTTTTATAGATATGCATCATCAAATACTTTATCTCTTCACAACTCAATGTAACTTTGTTTTCACCCATTTATTGCAACTATGATTTTATTCAAAATAAAATCTGTGAAAAAAACAAGTCTCTGGCCTTTAGTGGGAGTATTAGATGATGACGAGAATTCAAAGGAAAACAGCATTGAATGCCAGATTGTAACTGTAATCTGAACTGTGTTTATCAGGCCAAACTTACTGAAGCTAACTCAGGAAACTATAACTAATTTACAGCTATATTTTTTTTCATCTAACTGGACATCCCTATCAAAGCATTACTGACTACAGTTATCATCAGATTCTCGTAGTTCCTATGATTCCTGAACAGCCCTTGTTATAGAGAGACCACTGATTGGACACCTAATAAGTAAATCATAAGTAAATAAATCTGTATTTTTTCAGGACCGTCAGGGTGGGGGGGGGGGGGGGTATGGGGGTGCCCCTCTCCTCTGACACCCCTGGTGTTAGAACAACAACCTGCTCCTCGACACCACCTTCGCCTTCTCCCTGCCCACCTTGAGGAAAACTGGGCTCCCACTCACCCCAGATAGCAGAGGGCCCAAGGCAGAGGTTGGAAGAAAAGGATGCCTGTGCCTGCATGTTGCTTTAAGAATGACTGTGGGGATTAAATATAAAAGTCCAGTGAATCTGGTGGGTGGAGCTGGACTTTCATGTCACTGGTTTAAAAAGGGGGGAGCAGAGACGTGTTTGTGAAACAAGAGGAGCCAGAATAACATTTCAGGCTGTTGTGGGACAAAACTGCAGAAGGAAGCAAGTGCCGAGGTTTGAGAGTCCAGCAGCAATCAGAGTGTCTGCTGACGCGAAAAAGGTTTGTCTCTAAATTGTGAATTCATCTCATTGTTGAACATGTTGACGCATTCGTGACATGCAAACACTGTTTTGCTTTGATTTATCTGTGTCTGTTTAGAAGATGGTGATTTGTTAAACATTCACCTTACTGCAGCTAATGATGAACACTATAGGTGGCCCTGTTGACTACAGAATGATCATATGAGCATTCACTGTAAAGACAGAAATTTTGTACAGATTGGTCCCTGTGAGTAATATATCGACACCTCAAAATACACTGACAGAGTTGAGGAGACTTTTCAATTTAACTACTGTGCTGTGGTTCATTTTGCTAAGGCAGTGTCTGGAAAGTTCAAAACAAAGACTTTGATATTGACTCTCCTCCTTTTATTGACTCAGGCGATATAAGCGTCATGGATATCAATCAGTGATTGTTTTATTTAAGCAGACGTGAACAGACAGCAGTGTTAAACTAAATCAAGGGTGTGGTGTCCATTTGAGTGGACTCATATTTGTTTTACTTCATGCTCTGAGAGTGATTAAAAAAAAAACATTAAGGAAAACAAAGACAACCCAGCCTTTCATGAGAGGTTAACTTCTGTTTTCTGCTTTTAAAGATGGCTACACCCACTCGAGCGGAGCTGATTGACTTCCATGGGGTCTCAATGACCCACTACTTCACAGACAGCTGGGATGAAATTCAGAACTTTCAGGCCAGACCAGATGACATACTGATTGCAACATACCCCAAAGCTGGTCAGTCTAAACTTCAAAATGTATGTGTAATTGTACATTTACAAAGTAACATGTTGGGATCTCTTTGTCTCTCTCTCTCTTTCTCTGTATCATTTAGGAACCACATGGATATCCTACATCCTGGACCTGCTATACTTTGGTGAGACCTCCAAGGAGCGTCAGACATCCATTCCGATCTATGACAGGGTGCCTTTCTTGGAGATCAGCATGCCACCCATGAAATCAGGTAATAAGCAAAAATGTAGTCCAAATTCCACAAGGGATGGAAGAATGGAAGAATATGGATAATATTCTTAATTTCCACACAGTGGGATTACTAAATGCTGACTCATTTAGTAACGAGTCAGCATGAGTCAGCATTACTGACTGAAATGTGGATAAACAGATGTGATACTAAGACATTATGAATTTCTTTAGGGTTGACATAAACAGTATGATAACTGATGCTTTCCTTGGCTTTTGCTCTGATTATCTTTGTATCTAATGGATTCACATGATGGTGCTCCATCTTTGCTTTCTCATACAGGAGTAGAATTGGCGAATGCAATCACAACTTCTCCACGTCTGCTCAAAACTCATTATCCAGTTCACTTTGTGCCAAAGTCCTTTTGGGAGCAGAACTGCAAGGTCAGTAGTCATAACAATGTCTTTTCAGATAACTTTCCCTGTGTGTGTGTGTGTGTGTGTGTGTGTGTGTGTGTGTGTGTGTGTGTGTGTGTGTGTGTATGAGTTGTGAATTTGTAAAATGTCTCATTTAATACTTTAAAAACTATGTGTGATATTTTTCTTTTTTTATTGCACAAAATCGATGTATGCATTTATATGTATGTTATCGGTGGTGTATTATGATCTCCGCTAACAATCTGACGCTATTGTCAGGGAAGAATTTTGATCGATTTTAATAGACCATTAGATGGGGGTAGTTCCTACACAATGTCCCAGTAATTGAATATCTTCCTCTTCTGTAGGTCATCTATGTGGGCCGCAATGCTAAAGACAACATGGTGTCTTTTTACCACTTTGATCGCATGACCTTGGTGGCACCAGATCCTGGAGACTTTAACAGCTACTTCCATCGGTTCTTAAAGGGGAAGAGTATGTAGGAAATATAAGAAATGTTCATAGAGTTGGTCCTGCTGAACCGTACTTAAGCAATTTCATGTGCTTCTGTTGTTTCTTTAGTGGTGTATGGATCCTGGTACGACCATGTGTCCGACTGGTGGAAGAAGAAACAGACTTATTCAAACATTCATTACATGTTCTATGAGGATATGGTCGAGGTACACAAGTGGTTTTTATCTGTTCTTGCTATTAAGACTTGCTATTTTTATGTGTTCTACTGACTGTTCATGATAAACTAAACGGACTATTGTGCTTTCAGGACACTGCACGGGAAATAGACAAACTCTGCAGCTTTCTGGGTTTGTCAACTTCAGCAGAGGAGAAGGAGCAGATCACAGGCGGAGTGCAGTTTGATAAAATGAAATCCAACGACATGGTCAACTACTCTACCTTCCAAACAATGGATTTCAAGATCTCTCCTTTCATGAGAAAAGGTGACCTGATGAATAAATACATGTGAATTTATATAAATAGATATGACATAAAAATGAGCCCTCTGCCCTATAATAAATCTGACTGATTCTCTGTGAATGTGCAGGAAAAGTTGGAGACTGGAAGAACCATTTCACAGTGGCTCAGAATGAAGAGTTTGACGAACACTATAAGAAGAAGATGGTGGATCCCACACTTCAGCTCCGCTTTTCAATCTGAACAGCATTGGACATGTGTGTCTGTGTTGTGTGATTAGTCTGTCTGCTCAACCTTCAAAAAAGTCAAGTTGCTGTGCAGTTGTGATTGCAAAGAGATCTTCTCGTGATTTTTATTTAGTTGAATGGGAAGAAAATATATTATTGTAACTGTACTGCAAATCACGTTTGAAATCGAATCTATCTGTGAAGTTTCAATATGTGTATGTATGTGAAAGAAAAAGCTTAAACAAATTAAGAAAGGCTTTTTATAATCACTGTGTCAATCTTTCCATATCTTTTATACTCTGATAAGGGTGACTTAACTTGTGATGTTAAATAAAATGTTGTCAGTATCGTCATTAAATGTCTCTCTATTTCAATTGTCAATAATTTTATCATAACTTAAAGGTGTTTTTTCAACTATTAAGTGTTTTTTTCAATAATATCTGTAAATAAAATAAGTCTCTGGCCTTCCAGGCAATAATAGATGATGATGAGAATCAGTTGAATATGAAATCTGAACTGGATTTAATAGGCCCAATCTACTATTTTTACTATTACTATTTGATTCTTGTATTTTCTTATGGAACCTGAATGGCCACTCAGACAGCACTGAGTAGGCGCCTAATAAGTAAATCAATATATATTTTTAAAGGACTGTCGAGGATGGAGGCACTTGCTTCTGACACCCCTGGTGTTAATTGTGAATTCATTTATTGTTCTTATTTAACTTATATATTCATATGTCTTAGGTATTAGTTATGTCCTAGTTCTAGCGGCTCATGAGCGTATGTACAAAAAACCAATAAGAAGATAAAATGCATTCAGGCGGTCACAGTCTCTGAGGAGGCGGAGCCAGGCCAGCCCAGGTACAGCCCGCACCAGGTGGACTGGCTGGCTTCATGAGGTGATCAGCCCAGCATAAAACACTGGACATTTGGACCGGAAAATGGAATAAAGTGCTCAAAAGGGGTGGTGTGGTGCGTCAGATATGCTGGAGACCCTCCGAGGGTCTGCTACACAAACGAAGCCACTGATATTAAACAGATTAGAAAATAAAAGTGGTTCTTTAAGTGGTTCTATAGTGGATCACATAAAGGAGCAAATTGAACTTATAAATGCCAGATATATGCCAAGCAACAGACAAAATATTTGCTATCTAGGAAACTCCTCACCAACTGTTACCAGTACACCACAGAAAGTGTGTTGCGATCGGCAGCAAATCATCAAAACAGCTCATAAGATCATTTTCACGCCCCTCACATCCCTGGAACAAATGTAAACAGCCAGGCTGAGGAACAGAGCTGAAAAAAATCAGGTCTGACAGCACATATCCTGGACAATGTCTCCCCAACACCCTCCCCTCTGGCAGGCTCAGGGTCATAAGGGCACAAACCAGGAAACTGCAGAACAGCTTCTTCCCTAGGGCAGTGAAAGGTCAGGTGGAAACCTTTCATTGTCTTATCAGCCACTGAGCAGTGAGCAACGCTTATAAAATATTAGTTCATATATCATATTGATATATATTACCTATAATAATGGGGCGTAACTGGTGTGAGGTGCATTGATCAATGGCTCTGCAGTGACGCAAATGTCCAACAGACCACAGCATCCCCCTCCAATCAAACATGCTGATCAAATACTACTTTAAAAAATGAGTTTTGTTGCATTGGCAGTAATCAGGTGTACTCATGTTAACTCAAGTTAAACTACATTTTAACTGTTAAGTTTTGCCTAAAGGCACAGTGCACAGGACATAGTGCTGGCAAATCCAGATCATTATGTAACCACTCGACCACAATCCCCCCTCCTCTGATCAAACAGTTTGAGAAAATACACTTTAAAAAAGGTAATTTAAATGTTTAAGTTAATTTGACTTGTATTAAGTTCTGGCTATTGTGCTTTTGAAGAGTCAATCACTTATCAAACCATTTAAATGTATGTAACTTGAGAATTTAAGCATTGACTACAGGACGTTTAAAGGGCCTCTGTGGAAGATTTCCTCCCATCTCATGTTGAAATCGTGTATGAATGAACAAAGCACTTCAGTGCTCCACGTATAGCAACTATGGTAACCACCGTGCATCAAAAAGCCTCTCACTGGTCAAGATGGTGGACTGTCATGGTGCTTCCTATCAAATACCCATCAAATTTATAAACGTAATACTAAACTTCTTTGCCTGGGAATGTGTCAGACTATTAGCACCAATGATAAAAATATAGATAAATGTAGCCATTGACTTAAAATTAAGTTGACTATAGTTAGACAAAGTTTGAAATGAAAATAAATCGTGCTAGTGTGTCATTGCTTTTAAAATGAAAACAGACAAGGTGTCCTGAGGGTGTCTGAATGAATGAATGAATCAGTCATGTCTGATAGTAAATGCTTCTGTAAAACTAAAATTAACATATGTGTAAGATACATATACGTGCAACAGCCAATGCTTTTTAAAGCAAAATAACTCTTGGTGAACATTGTGTCAATCACATTAAAAACGTATCGACTGACTGATACTTTTATACACACTTGTGTGCTCAGTAATTTTAAATCAGAAGTTGTCATTTACATTTTGTATTTGCTTTAAAATGAAAGAGCCACATTCATGTTGTTTATTTTACTTTCAGATTGATGCAACATGTAATGACTTGAACTGCAGTCTTATGGTTTAGGATGCCGGATCATTGTCCTGGTCGATCTGGCCTTTTCACACAATTAAGCATAAAACTGTAGTTCATCTTGATTTATACAAAAGCAACTTTAAACTCTTGATGCCCTGGATCACAGTGTCACATGCGTTGTAGATCCTAAATGATTGAGTGGGTATTAGAATGCAGGCCACACAGGCTTTACAGCTCATCAAAGCAATACTGGTTTTACTCTGCCCTCAACAAATCTGGGATAGGATTAAGAAAACCGGCTCTGGTATTTACATGTGGTTTTGTGTTTACACTGCATGTCTTGCCTAAAACAATCACTTGCATGTCACTTTCCTAATGAAAATTGGAGTGAGAATGAAGGGTGAGCATAAAGGGTTAAAGACCCGGAAGGGGGTGGACTGTAACACAACACAGTTGCATAACAAGAAGCCAGAGGACAGAAAACAGATAGCCTATGGGGAAAAGCAGAACAGCTGAAAGTGTCAGAGCAAACAAAAGTACCAAGCGGAAACCGTCTGTTGCTGTTTGGACAAGGTATGTAACCACTTTTAAATATGTTTGTTTTACCATGAAGCTGAGTGCACTGTTAAACAAAATGCTGCGTTCACAAGAATTTGTTAAAGTAGTGTTAGCTATGCATGTATAGTAATGTCATTAATTGTCACTGATTGTTACCAATTCCAGCATTCCTAGCATTCGTACCATACCGTTCTTCTCCACATGATAAGATCAAAAGGCAGCCGTCACACAATGAATGAATGAACAAATGAATTAATTCTGATTTTCTCTATCAAAGATGGCTTTCCCTCCTCGACCAGAACTGTTTGATTTCCATGGAGTTTCAATGATCAGCTATTTAACAAGCAACTGGGAGAATACTCAAAACTTTCAGGCCAGACCAGATGATATACTGATTGCAACATACCCCAAAGCCGGTCAGTCAAGTTTAAAACTCAGCATAAGTGTTTTAGACCTGAGGGGGTTGGGATGGTGTTGTTTCACTTTTTTTATTTCATTTTATTTTTTTCACTCAGGAACCACATGGGTTTCCTACATCCTCGACCTGTTGTATTTTGGTCAGGCCTTCCCAGACCGCGAGACATCCATACCTATTGATCAACGAGTGCCTTTCTTGGAGCTGACCATACCATCGCTGGAGTCAGGTTAGACAGAAGCTCAGTGCTGCCAACTATTGTCATCCATCACAGTTAAAATACATAAAAAGCACACACAAAGAAACAAGAAGACGGTCTGTTCTGTTTTAAAAAGTGCATATGAAGTGCTGAGTGGCTTTACTTGTTCCATCCTTACCTGTTCATGTAGGAGTTGACATGGTGAACAACCTCACCACCACTCCACGGCTCATTAAAACTCATTTTCCACTTCAGTTTGTGCCAAAATCCTTTTGGGAGAAAAACTGCAAGGTCAGTTGTTTGTGTCTCCTTTGCATGAAGACAACGTTGTACAAATATATTCATATAACTGAAGTCTATCACTTTTGTAGGTCATCTATGTGGCCCGCAATGCCAAAGACAGCATGGTGTCCTTTTTTCATTTTGATCGCATGAACATGATGCAGCCCGAGCCTGGAGACTGGAACAGCTTCTTCAAGAGATTCTTGAAGGGAGAGAGTACGCCTTAAATTGTTATTTCAAGAATTATATTCAAAGATTTATAGACTGATGCAGTGTGTGTGTCTCTTTGCTTTCTTTAGTGGTGTATGGATCCTGGTATGACCATGTGAATGACTGGTGGAAGAAGAAACAGACTTGTTCAAACATTCATTACATGTTCTATGAAGATATGATCGAGGTAGGTCAGCAGTTTAGCTGGCTTCATATCTAACCTTGTACAATATATTAATCTCTTTGAGAAATCGTATTTTTCCTATTGTTTACTGTTTGTATTATTATTCAGTATTACGGCTCCAATTCTGATCATGGATAATTGTGCCTCCAGGATACTGGACGGGAAATAGACAAACTTTGCAGCTTTCTTGGTTTGTCTCCTTCAACAGAAGAAAGGAAACAAGTTATTGGAGGAGTGCAGTTTGATAGCATGAAAAATAACGACATGGTCAATCATTCCAAAATCCCAGTTTTGGATTTTAAAATTTCTCCATTCATACGCAAAGGTAATCATATAAATATATAAAAACAAGTGAATGAGACAAAAACTCAAGCAAAACAAACTAACAAACAAAAAAAAACATCCTATACGTTCTCTCTCTGTGGCTGTGCAGGGAAAGTTGGAGACTGGAAGAACCATTTCACTGTGGCCCAGAATGAGGAGTTTGATGAAGACTACAAGAAAAAGATGGTGGACCCCACACTTCAGTTCCGCACTCATATCTGATCAGATCAACACGCCATGTGCATGTGGAAATTGGTCCATGTCTAACGAGACTGAAAAAATGTATCTGGGCCAAAGGAGTGTGTCTGCATATGTTTCTTCAAGGTACTCCAGTTTTATCCTAAAGTTAAAAAAACAGTTGACTAAACTATATTATATATTAACTATGTAAACTATATCAAACTGCCTCCAGGTATGAGAGAGCGAGTGAATGGTGTGTGTTGCAAAATGTGTGTTGGAGAACCCAGTGAGATCATGATCATGAGATTCATGATGTGTCTATACTTTAACAGTATTGTAACTATGGCGTATGGCACATGATTACTTTTTTTTAAACTTTTTTTTACATTTTACTAATACACACTACAATTAATTTTCAGAATTTTAGAAGGTCGGTAATGACGAAGCTTATTTTGTCCAGCCAATTTTCAGGCTGGACAGAAAGTAACACCGTCCTCTTACATATAGCTCTTATTTTACTTATGTGAACGTATTATCTTCTTCCTCAAATTCTGCACTATTTATTTTTCCTTTGAACATCTGCAGACTCACCATTGCAAATAGTTTCAGGTCCTGTTATTTAATGCATAACATTCAGAAACGTCTCACAAAATGCCTGAAGGAGTAAATATAGATGGATATGCACTTTAGAGGGACTTAATTTTGTTACGCAAACCTTGAACAGAACCCTCATTGCCAGTGCATCCCTTACATAACTTCTCCCTGTGTGTTTGTTCAAGCTTAATATAAATTAAGGAACCTGAAAATATGCCAGTAATTGGTGCATTTTCTTAATAAAACTGCTGAATGTCATTATGATGAGTATGTAGGAGCCACATCTCTTTACTTGTCTTTCATGGTTTACATCAGGTCTCCACCTATATAAGCACCAGTACAGGTAACCAGGTGAGGTATAAGGTGGAAGATCATGCGTTTTTTATCACTCCACAGGCTCGTTCATCTCTTTCTGGTATTCAGCAGCATCACATCGTTACCTTACCAGTCCTTTTCTTTTGGCATCATCGTATTCTTGTTGTAACCTTTTTGACCATTAAATGGGAACATTACCCAATTGTTTGTAAAGAGCATGTCAAAAACGTGTCTCCTTGAGTGTTTGATCTGACTACATCAGAGTTTATTCGTGGAAGTCTTACATTATGTGTTAAATACACATGTGTAAATTTAAGTTGATTTCTTTCAAATAGATAATATATAAAGATAGATAATAGATAATACATGGTTTAAATATGTGAAATAATCACTGCATGTTTCAACTATCAAATGTTTCAACCATCCATGCATCCATCCAGGTCTGGAGAAGGGATGGTGTAATTTATGCCTGTAATGCTTCTTTTATACCGGACAGAACCTCAATGAAAATTGCAGTGCACACTTGCAAGCTTTCTCCTGTCATCTCATTGCGTTTCATCTTCACTATAGCTGTACTATAGCAATGGGAGTAAGGGCATCAAGCCAAGACATCTCATTTTTATTTTCAACACATGTTAACGTGTTGTCTTTCTTTTCCTACCAAGGACAATTCTTTTTTTATAAGGCAAGAATCAGTGACATTATTGAAGACATGTGTCACAGTAACTTTATTCTTCTCTCCAGTGAAGCTATTGACAGAGTAAAGTATATTCAGGTACTTTTGTTTCTCAGGCAAGTCATCACTCACTGTGCTGGCAGCAATGGGAACAAAGGCATCAAGCCAAGAAGTTCAAAAAGGAAACAAGAAAGACTTCATCAGAGAGTTAATTATCTTGGCATTACACCAATTCACCTTTTGAGTTGAGTTGAGTTCACCATGGAACTAAACACTGTAGACTGGGAAATTGGGGGTCAGCAACTACTGGACCAGCAGCAGGGGACCACTGAATGGGGACAGAGTCTCTACCCTCTCCCCCACAAATAGCTCTCTCAACACCACCGCCTTTCAATGGCACCAGATCGTCACTATCAGCCCCCACCCCCCCCTCCCTGGTGAGCTTTGTGTATTTTGCATAGTCTATTTTGAATATGTAATAATGCAATATGAATAATTAATTTTGAATGGCTACTATTGTACAACATTAATCCAAAAAATTACATGAGTGAACAGATAGCTCAGCAGTCAGTAGCAGTCATAATGGAGAAGGTATGTATCTGCGCTAATCAATCTTTTAAACCACTCTGTGCTTGACTTGACCTAACTTGACTTGTGTGTGATACTTTGTTTCTTTTAAAGACATTTTTTCCTCCTAGACCGAAGCTGGTTGATTTCCATGGAGTCCTGATGTGTCCCTATTACATAAGCAACTGGGAGAAGATTCAAAACTTTCAAGCCAGGCCAGATGACATACTGATTGCTACGTACCCCAAATCTGGTCAGTCGAAACTTCAAACTGTGTGTGTAGAGTCGAGAGGTTTGGGATACTTCTATTTAATTTCCTCGATGTGTCTTTTAGGAACCACGTGGATCTCTTATGCCATGGACCTGCTGTATTTTGGTCAGACAGAGAAGGAGGATCAAAAGTCTGCCAAGATCTATGACCGAGTATCTTACTTGGAGCTGGACATCCCAGTCAGAGACACAGGTCGGACGGATACCAGAACATAAACTGCACATATGCAGAACAAACATGAAGTTGATATTAAGTATAAAAAAAATCAGACAGTTATCACATTACCAGTTGCTGTCATAGTTATTTATTTTTTGGTTTCATAAAGTGTGGTGAATTTCTGCAATTTTACTGTTATTTCAATCAAAACCTCATCCTTCTTTGTGTAGGAGTTGAGCAGGCCAACAAACACACCTTTTCTCCACGGCTCATCAAAACACATTTCCCAATTCAATTTGTCCCAAAGTCCTTTTGGGAGCAGAACTGTAAGGTCAGTTGCTGGTGTTTATGTTGTTTGATATGATATGATTTCTGTTGATAATGAGTCGATGTTGAGATTATGACACCTTTAATCGGTAAGGCTTCATATTTTCTGGAGAGAACTTCATGTTTTCTTCATTTTACATCTTCTGTAGATCATCTATGTGGCCCGCAATGCCAAAGACACGGTGGTGTCCTACTTTCACTTTGGACAGATGTCTGCTCTTGAACCAGAACCTGGAGACTGGAGCAGCTTCATCCACAATTTCATGGATGGGAGATGTATGTATGAAACGCAATGATTTCCAGGTGTTATCTTATTATATTCTGCATGGGCTACAGTCAGTTGTTAAAGTCTTTTATCACTAACTTTCTGCTCATCTCTAATGAAGCATTTGACAGCTGTCAGTTCTATTACCCACTGGCTCTAGATTAACAATCACCATAGCAAATATTTTCAGTTCCTGGTATTTAACGGCCACGTTTAGAAGCCTGACACTAAATGCCTGAGGGAGTTGACACACTCTCCAGTATCCAGACGTCAAAACAGGTTTTTCCATGGACAACCGCTTTCTCTCTGTCTCTCCCTTGTTCAACAATTATATACTTATCTTTATATTTTGTATTGTTAAACACTGAGGTCTTTCTCGATTTTGATGAAATATTCAAGATGGACGTGTACTTAAGAGAGACCTAATTTTGCTACACAAGTCTACTGAACAGATGCTTCATTTAAGCACTGTTATCCACCTCTATTTGTGTATTATCGTGTGTTGACCAAATGTTCAATATCATATTCTCTATTGCTTATGTGTCCATCTGTTTTTTTTAGTGCCATACGGATCCTGGTACGACCATGTGAACAGCTGGTGGGAGAAGAAACAGAGTCACTCAAACATTCATTACATGTTCTATGAAGATCTGGTTGAGGTATATCAGTGAACTCTATGGGTTCGTCTTATTCAGGCTTCCTTCTTTAACATAATTCATCGCTGTGCTTCCAGGACACTGGACGGGAAATAGACAAACTCTGCTGTTTTCTCAATTTGTCTTGTTCAGAAGAGCAGAAGAAATGGATTGCGGATGAAGTGCAGTTTGATCAAATGAAAAAAAATGAAATAGTCAACCACTCCACCTGCCCAATCATGGATAACAAAGTTTCTGCTTTCCTCAGAAAAGGTGATATGATACTCGCACCTATGTATATACAGTACATACATACATACATACATACAGTACATACATACAGTACACATGTGTAGCATTAAGAAAATGGCTGTAACACGTGGCTGTTTCTCTTTGGTTGCGCAGGGAAAGTTGGAGACTGGAGGAACCATTTCACTGTGGCCCAGAATGAAGAGTTTGATGAAGACTACAAGAAAAAGATGGTGGACCCCACACTTCAGTTCCGCACTGATATCTGATCAGATCAACATGCCATGTGCATGTGGAAATTGGTCCATGTCTAACAAGAATAAAAAAAGGTGTGCGTCTGCATATGTTTCTTCAAGGTACTCCAGTTTTCTCCAAAGTTAAAAAAACAATCGGTGACTAAACTATATCCTCCAGGTATGAGAGAGCGAGTGACTGGTGTGTGTTGGGTGTATTCCCTAATCTTATCCCTATCTAATCAGATTAACATGCCATGTGCAATTCTCCTTACAATTGTGCATGGAGATCTGAACAGCACCAGGAATTATGTAAATGTGCATGCCTAATTGGACATATCTTCGATTTGGTTAATTTTAATGTTAATAAATAAAATAATAAATATATGTAAGGTGTGTATTTATTCTGACTATACACTGTGCTCTGATCCTCGAAGGATGCGGGCCAGGCCACGCCAGCCCAGGTACAGCCAACACTGAGTTCAATGCAGCTGAGTTTGCCAATCAGCCAACCATATGGTACAGTATAGCCCTGTGTGCAGGCTGTTTGAGAGGAACACATGGAGAACAGAGAGGGAGAGAGTATTGGTGAGAGAGAGAAGCTGCTATAGGTTGAGTCTGCTGGGGGTCCCCGGCACATTGAGCTCTATCTTCTCTGCCTTCTCTGTGGGTGTGAATCAGGTTCACGTTCCCTCTAGCTTCTCTCTTTCCTCTTGGCCTCTCCCCATCTGTTTTCCATCTCCTCCTCTTCCTCCCTCTCCTCCCCCTCTCCTTTGTTATCTTTCAATTTATTTTTATTTTATTTTTATTTTTATTTTTATTTTTATTTTTATTTTTATTTTTATTTTTATTTTTATTTTTATTTTTATTTTTATTTTTATTTTTATTTTTATTTTTATTTTTATTCTTATTTTTATTTATATATATATATTTCTATTTTTTATTTGTTTATGTATTTATTTATTCTTATTTTAATTTTTATTAATATTTTATTTTTTAATTCTTAATTTTCTTTTTATTCTTATTTTTATTTTTCATTTTACTATTCATTTTATTTTTCATTGTTCATTTTATTTTTATTATTTTTATTTTCCCTCCCGACTTCCATCAACGCTGAGCTGGATCCAGGACCACCTCTACCCGGCTCATCTCACTGCGGTTCCTCCTGCCTGCTACTATGGACTGATTCAATTCAATTCATTGATTTATATCCTGAACTGTTAGCCATCAATAATGTTTTGTTTGTGCCCGCCTGTCCGTCCTGGGTGAGGATCCCCTCCTCTGTCTCTCACCCTGAGGTTTCTCCCCTTTTTTTCCTGTCAGGGTTTTTCTTGGGAGTTGTTCCTCAGCTTTTGCGAGGGTCTAAGGACAGGGTTTTTTTCACTATGTACACATTGTTGCTCTCCTTGTAAAGTGCTCTGAGATAACAGCTGTTATGATATGGCACTTAAAACAAATTAAAGTTGAGTTGAGAGAGGGTTATAGGTCTTTTTATGGCAGTGCACAACTGGATTATTGCTAATATTACAGTTATAAAGGGGTTATTGGCTGCATGTAAATGTAGTCTATGCGGCACTGGGCTGCTGGTGCCTGACTTGCACACAGAGGGGTGAAGCCTGGACAGTATCAGTCATCTCATCCCCTTGTTATAATATGATGAGTAGTAAGTGGGAGTAGTAAGTCGTGAAGTAATCAGCAAAGTCAGGATGAGTGTAAACTGTTGGGCCAGTGTAAACAACATTATGCAAAAGAGAGGCAGGTAGGAAAATGACAGACAGGAGGCAGAACAAACGGCACAGAGCTGTCAGTGGTGAACAGAATGGATGAGGTATGTATCTGAGCTAATCTGTCTCTTAAACTATTGTGTTTTACCTTATTTGACTTAACTTAACTTGTCTCTACTTATTTTAAAGATGGGTTTACCTCCTCGACCACAGCTGATTGATTTCCATGGGGTTTCGATGAATCCCTTTTATATAAACAACTGGGAGAACATTCAAAACTTTCAAGCCAGGCCAGATGATATACTGATGGCAACATTCCCCAAATCTGGTCAGTCAAAACTGTATGAGTAGAATGTATGTGTAGAGGTAAAAGGTTGGGGATTGTCTTATCTAATTTTCTCTGTGCCTTTTAGGGACCACATGGCTCTCTTACATTCTTGATCTGCTGTATTTCGGTCAGACCTCGCCAGAGGATCAGACGTCTGAGGTGATCTATGACAGGATACCTTTCTTGGAGATGGACTTCCCAACGCGGTTAACAGGTTGGATAAATGATTAAACATAATCATAATGATGGAATTAACACGAATTGCATGCATTCAGAATAACTACATTAACCAAAATTAACAAAATGTAAAAATTGGGACAATTGTCTCCGTACCCAATGCTGTTCTAGTTTTATTTTTTGCTTTATTCAGTGTGTTGAATTGCTTCTTTGAACTTTCATTTCAATGCATATTCCTTTTATGTTTCAAGCTCCTTGGTCCTCTGAATGTCTGGGTGATGACATACACTAACTAAATTGAATGTTGCTTTTCAACCCTTTGGAGAATATGCAAAAACTATCATCTATTTGTAAAGGGTTGATATGGATGCAAGCCATCGCTCATTTTTTCTGCAGGAGTTGAGCAGGCCAACCAACATCCATTGTCTCCACGGCTCATTAAAACTCATTATCCAATCCAATTTGTGCCAAAGTCCTTTTGGGAGCAGAACTGCAAGGTCAGTAGTTTGTGTTTATGTTGCTTGATAGGATATTAATGTGTGATCATAATGATTTGACATGAAGAGCAAAACACCTTGAAGCAGTAAAGCTTCACTGGATTTGACTGTTCTCATACCACGAAATGTATTTCAAATCCGTGCATTTAGTAATGTGCTCACTAATCGTCAAATTAAGCCTGTGAACAAAACACTTTGTCAGGTGCAGTGCTTTCACAGCCATCCCCAAATGTACTTCTGTCACCATGTCCCCTGGTGTGAGTGGGGGAGAAGGGGGCTCAGGGAGAAGTGGGGGCAGAGCAGGGTGTGTCACACAGAGGGAGGAGAGAAACAATGTAAACGGCCCAGAGGAACAAACTGTCAATATAAATGGTAACATTGAAGTTTACAGGGAAGCAAATACATTAAGTTCTGCAGACAAGGTGTCAATAGCATCAGAAGCACCTCAACCTCTACCACCATAACAGATGGTAAACTCGTAATTCAGGTTACGTTGGGGTCAGAACATGGAAAGAAAACACGTTTTCAACTCTTAAGCAATAAAAAAGATCAAATCTGACCAAACATGTGTGCTTCCCACAGATTGCAAGGTTCCTGGTTAGAATTGTACAAAATCGTAGACCCACATCAGAACTATGAAAAATATTGGGGACTGCTTATTACAAAGTAGAAAAAAATGGATGATGTTCTTGCATCACTCTTCTAGATAAGGTTGTGACATTAATGTTTAGAAAACATCTTACTGGAAAACAAGTATAACCATGACATTAATGTCACGAGAAATGGTACGTTATTGAACATATGCATATGTATTCATTAGAGCTAGTGTTGATGTGAAGAGGAAACACCTTCCTTGGCAGAAGTAGGTCAGCAACACCAATAGCAGCATCCACAGTGACGGCCATAGTAACCACAGACACTGGGAAAATCATCATAATAACCAACAAACTAAGGCAATTTCATGAAGAAATGTAGTAAAATTTTTAAAAAATGTCAACCCCTCTTCCTCTCATATTTTTTTTGTTTTGTGTGTCTTCTCTAGATCATCTATATGGCCCGCAACGCCAAAGACAACGTGGTGTCTTACTTTCATTTTGACCGCATGTACGCTTTCGACCCAGAACCTGGAGACTGGAACACCTTCTTCCATAGATTCATGGATGGAAGAAGTATGTATGGAAAAATGTAAATTCACGGCGGCTGTCTTATTTTATTTTCCAATCCGGGGCTTTTTTTAAACAATATTTTCAATTGCAACAGTGGGTCCTTGAAGACATTTATTACCATAACAAATATTTTCAGTTTTGCTATTAAACAGCCACATCCTGAAATGTATCACACAAAATATCATCACAAAATACCTGAAGGAGTTATCACGTTTGATCTTGTTTTCTCCCTTACTAATGTGTGCATCTGTTTTAGTGGTATATGGATCCTGGTATGACCATGTGAACGGCTGGTGGGAGAAGAAGCAGACTCATTCAAACGTTCATTACATGTTTTATGAAGATGTGGTTGAGGTACATTGGTGGTTTTTATGGGTTCTTCCTATTCAGCTTTCCTGTCACAAATGAAGTGTGCAAATGCAAAGCTGATAATGGATCATTGTGATTCCAGGACACTGGACGGGAAATCGACAAACTCTGCAGTTTTCTCGGTTTGTCTCCTTCAGAGGAGCAGAAGAAATGGATTTCCGATGAGGTGCAGTTTGAAAAAATGAAAAACAACGTCAGGGTCAACTACTCTACATGCCCAGTCATGGATAACAAAGTGTCTCCTTTCATGAGAAAAGGTGAATACACACGCATGGGAACACAATCTGTACGGTACGTGTATGACATGAAAAAAATCGGCTATACCACCTGTCTGATTCTGTGTCGTTGTACAGGAAAAGTTGGAGACTGGAAGAATCATTTCACTGTGGCCCAGAGTGAAGAGTTTGATGAAGACTACAAGGAAAAGATGAAGAACTCCCCTCTACAGTTCCGTACGGATATCTGAACAACAGTCATGGAGTGTGAATTTGCATGCCTATTTGGATACGGTCTCTTTTTTAAAAATTTTTAAAGTTTTGTATCATTTGTCATTTTCAATTGTCTAAAAGCATTGCTAATCTGAGCCGAAAATAGATATATATATAATAGAATAAAATAGTAACATTAACATTGTTGTGGAAGAATTCTTGATCTGTCTGGGAAAATCAAAAAGCAAGACTGGAACAAATTCTCAGGAGCTGAGCAAGTGTCCTGTGAACAGGACACCGCCACAGGCATAACAATAGACGTGTTAAAGACCAGGGAGTGATCTGACAGTGAAGTTCTACGTCAGGCTACATCTAAATGAATACTGAGATTAATCAAATGCTCCTAGATGCAAGTATGTGTGTTGAAATTGATCTCTAGAAGGGAATCTCCCAAAGGTATCAATAAAGTATGCATTTTTACTTCCTCAAATGGACACACACACACACACACACACACGCACACACACACACACACACACAAGGTTCTTCCCCTGACTTTTCCAGTTGTCACAATCAGTCGGTACAGAATTGTCTTAGTGTGAGTTGCAACTCAGTTGCAGCATTTCAAACATGTTTCAGATTTTTGAGTCACAGTCGGGTAATGTGAACTGAAAAAAAAAAGTTTTTTGCAACCAATAAAAAGAAGTTTGTGGGACGAAGGAGAGTGGTGCATTGCATTCTGGTGGTGATACTGAAAGATTGGTACTGCCTGGTTTAGCCAGCCCTGACTTCTGTGGAGTCACCATGACCAAACACTTCACCGAGAGCTGGGTCAATGTCCAATACTTGAGTCTTATTACAGGAGTAGATTACAAAGGTCAGACCATGTAGTCCCTTATTCTTGTGTGTCACTGTTACAGTGAGTGAGAGTGCTCTTAAGGCCATCAGGAAACTCAGGGTCTTTAACTTGTGAGGTGTGTTTGCACCTGTGGATAGTAAGTCTAGGAAGAAGGAGCAACGCATATTTGACAAGGTAGTAGTGGCATTGTGTAACTCCAGGGTCCAGGACTGTACTACAGGTCCCATCACACTGAAGGAAAGGTTGTTTTTGGCAGCCCCATCTATCATGTCTTGGTTCAACTTTTACCCAGGAAACAGGGTGAGGTCCCCTCATTTTATAGGAAAAGATTAGAAGTCTTGCTGTGCAAATAGTGGATGAACAGCAATAGTTACCTGCTGTGTTTATCACACAGTGAAACCTTACAACCTCTGAATTCTGGACAGCAACTAGCAGCAAGGGCTCTAAAACAAAACAACATGCAATACCCTGTTATCTTTAGACCAGTGTAGCTCAGTGCACTATAAGCCTGTTTTACTTTGCCCTTCACAGCACATCTGGTTACTCGAGTGTAGCATATGCACCCAACCTGTTTCCCAATTTATCTTATCAGTTTACACGTCTTGAGTTGTAGGGAAAATCAAGCAACTAATCATGTTTGTAGGACATAACGATTGTATGAGAAAACACATAAGGTTGTGACATACAGTACAGCTCTCTTCTCTTAGAGAAATGTTCATATTTTGGAAAATCTGATTTAAAAAAATTCACCTTGTAGCAGATTCTCTCATTTAATAATGTTTCCCAAAACATCCAACAATACTTTTGTTGCTTGGGTGGCCCAATATATCAGTGGTTGGAGTACACAGTAAGAACACTACAGTTCTCACAGTTCATAAACACTGTCCAGGAACTATTAATTACCTTTTGTCCTAAGTGTTGTGTTGTTACACTCTTATACTAATAAATCTAATAAAACAACATAAAAGCAACAAAACAATAACAGAGTTAAATTAACAATGAAGTAATAATAATTGAGAACAATAAAACACTAATTCAAGAGTGGAGTCTCATGCTGTAATGAAATCCAAGTAATAAAAGTGGGAAATAAATTAAAGCCATGAAGTGTATTAATCGACAAAGGTTCTCCGCCTTGATTTTCATGAAACTCAGGTTTCTGAGCTTTTATTAGTTACCGTGTAGAGTAAAACAAACCTATAACTCATTCATAGAACTCAGTTCAACCCATTCAGCCTCTTTACTCTGTCATTCTGAATGTGCAAAGATCAAATTTACAAGATAAACGAAGCGAAAGTTTTTATGTCCCGGGTTCACTGGTAAGAACACAATTATAACAATGACATACAAGTCTGGTGTTTGCAAAGTCATGCCCAAAGCTGATAGTGACCCATGACATATTTAAACTATAAACGCCCTATTCACACCAGGAAATTGTGTAGCACTGTTATGCAATAAACCAACTGCTCAAAAGCGAATGATTGAGAGACAACATTTTGGGAAAGTAAGAACTCAACAGGGTAAGTATTCAGTCATGCAATTTTGAATACCTCCTTGATTTTGAATTAACACAAAAACGAAAACAGATCGTGTAGATTTATAGGTCAGAGACAGTAAACATTGTACCAAGCTGTTGCAAGTGCGTAGGTCCTGCCAGAGTATCTGAGATTAATGTTTAAACACTGGCCACTGGCCACTGAATTTTGAGTTTCAGCAGGAGTTAGAGGTGAGGTTTTTCATTCGGCTAAAAGATAAATCCAGTGGAGACGGATGAAAATGTACATGCTAGAACTACGTTGCCTGTTCATTCGTGCGTTGTTTTTGCTAAGCCTGGACAATATTCAATTCCCTGTATTTCAGAGATGGAGCTGCCACCTCGACCAACACAGTTTGATTTCCATGGAATCCCCATGACCAAAACTTTCACGGAAAACTGGGACGGCATTCAAAACTTCAAAGCGAGACCGGATGATATCCTTATAGTGACTTACCCTAAAGCAGGTGGGGTCGTGTGTAAGAATCTAGAACTTGTGGTACTGTAGTAATGTGCCTTTAATGCCTGCTGAATGTCTAAAAGTCTAACTTCCTTAGTGTTGTATGCTCAGAGCATTGCCAACACATACTCTCTTGTAATCTCAGGGACTACATGGGTGTCTTACATCCTGGATATTCTGTATTTTGGGCAGACATGTCCAGAACGTCAGGCATCAGTTCCTCTTCACGAGAGAGTGCCATTTCTGGAGATCTCTTCACCCTCTCAACTGCCAGGTTGGATCATGGGGCTGTAGTCACTAAGTGCAATTTTAAAGAAACTCTAAATGCAGATTTCTCTTAATAGATGCAGATTTCCTTTGTCATATGTTCATTATGATTGTTGTAATGAAGCTACACTGGACAAAACTTATTATTTCAGCTATCACTTTGATGGGCAAACAAGCCTATGTTTGTACTCAGAGTATGACTTGTGCTTATTTTGGCAAAGGCAAAGACCTGGCTGATCAGCTTCCCACCTCTCCTCGTCTCATTAAAACTCATCTCCCCGTCCAGCTCATCCCCAAGTCCTTCTGGGAGAAGAAATGCAGGGTAAAAACTATGATCTTACACAAGTTTCTATTTACATATGGGTTATGAGAGTTACTAGTTAATCTAGTCATAGTAGATTATATAATAGATAGTTTTTTCCTGTACACAGATGGTCTATGTGGCTCGGAATGCAAAGGACAATGTTGTGTCCTATTTCCACTTTGGACGCATGAACAAATCACTGCCAGAACCAGGAGACTGGAGCTCCTTTCTGCAGAACTTCATGAATGGAGAAGGTGAGCTCAAAGTATCACAGAAGTGGGATAGTATTGTCTCATCTCTCAGATGTTCCCTGATGTGTGTTTTTTTTGTGGACGCAGTGGTATTTGGATCATGGTATGACCATGTGAATAGCTGGTGGGAGAAGAAACAAACTTATCCCAAACTTCACTACATGTTTTATGAAGACATGATTGAGGTCAGTAGTGCAAAGCAGCAATCGAGCTTGTAACCTTTTATAATGTTTTCAATCAGTCTCATCAGAACTTTTTGAGACATAAAGACTGGGACTTTGAGGGCCATGGAGAGCCATACCTTGCTATAGTTGTAATTCAATTTCTTACCACTAGACGACTCCATTTACCGCATATTACTAGTACCTGGTCAGATTGTGCAAAACTGAAATGTCAACAGTCTTTACACCAAGCGCCAACTCTCCGTGACGTCGTCCATTGGTCGGACGGATTGTCAAGTCAATCAAATAGACACACCCCAATTGGGCCACTTTTTAATGCTCTAATGAATAATTAATCGTGGAATTATTTGCAAATTGACCAGCTCACCAGATCACACTCTGCCATGAGAAACTTTACCTGTTGAAACGGGTATGAGTTATGAATAAAAGGTGTCGAATGAGTAGCTATTTCAAGATTGAAAAGTAAGTTTTTTGGAGCTTGCCCTAGAAGATCTCGTGGCATTGCAAGTAAAGTCATTTACTTTTCAGACAAGAAGACTATGTCCGTTTATCATCCACAGTCTATGGTTTACACAGACATGTGTTGTTTTCCTGGGCATGAAGCGACGCGATACATCTGAGGGCTCCTGTGGTCCAGTTGCTGTTACATTATGTATCTGCTGGGAATTGCATGGTTTACACTGCTGATACATCTGGCTACAATAACGGTAGTTATGGTTATGGTTAAGAAATTTGGGGTTCAGAAATATAAATGTACACTGCTGTTTCCTGAATTTCAAGAACATACTGTATTTTTATATGTGGATGATGATCTTCAAGATAACCATTCTGTGCATTTGATGAATGTTATAAACCTGAAACTTTTCCATTTTCTGCAGGACTCTGAACGAGAGTTGGACCAGCTCTGCTCCTTCCTTGGCTTGACTCCATCAGCTGAGGACAAGGACCGAGTCTTAAGTCAATCGAAGTTTGAGAATATGAAACAAAACAACATGACAAACTATTCCACTGTCAAAGTGATGAGTCAATCAGTGTCTCCTTTCATGAGAAAAGGTACAGAGAAAAGAATAAAAAGAAATACCTCTCTAAGACGTTTATGTCAACACAAAACAAACATTAAATTAAGTTTTTCTTTGCTCCTTAAGGGAAAGTTGGTGACTGGAAGAACCATTTCACTGTGGCCCAGAGTGAAAAGTTTGATGAAGATTACAAGGAAAAAATGAAGAATTCCACACTGAAACTTCGTACAGAAGTTTAAAGGGCGAGCCTCAATTGCTGAACATAATGCTGCTTCCTGAGCTGTGATGATGCTAACCATAGTTTGTCAGTCAGCTGTTTGACTTGATTGTCCAAAATATGGTTCAATCGGTGTAGAACATTATTTACAATAGTGGTGATGAACAATAACATGAAACAGTCAACGAAGAGTGCAGATCAAAGTCTGATAAGTCATATAAGTGATTGAAATATGTGGATATCAGTGAGAATTAATTACATTACTTTTGTAATAACTAGATATTGCAACTCCAATCACTAACTTGTATCTTTCACTTTGACAATGTTGTCACTTGGTACACCAGTGTGTGTGCATGCCGTACATCCTGTGTAAAAATACCCTTTGGTAATGTTTGAGAATCTGCATTATATGCCTATGTTGCATATAATAAGTGTAATGAATATGCTCACTGAGTGTTCCAATGTGTATGTATCTATTATCAAGGACCTTTGCCTTCTGCCTGTTTTGCAGTTTTGAGTCAATAAAAATTTGTTGCAATCTACTTGCTCTGTCTGTGTCACCTCAGAGTCCAAACATGTATATATTAGACTTTTTATAGCTTGGTTTTATAGTTTCATGTGTTATGTAATTCATGTCTCCTGGTTAAGAGTGTAACCAATACTCTGTTGTTTTACTATTTGTTTTATAGTGGCAGGTGATAATGGAGAAGGCAAATCCATCCACATTCCCGTTTGGCATTGTGGACTTGGTAAATAATGAAATTAAATAGTCAAATTATACTTGAACTACAGTTTATTATCTTTCCCACAACAGTGTCAGTGGTTTGCAATGCAAAGGAAAAACATGACATACAGGTGTATATATAAAGAACAAAAGACCCTGTAAGAGAGCTACAAACCACAAATAGCACTGAAAATAGTGAATCTCGACACTTTGCAGCAGGACAGACTGTAACAAACACATATCTAACTTAGGACCTGCCTAATAAAAAAAATCTCAATTTATAATAGACCTTATTTTATAATATGAATATTAATTGTGATTTACAATGATCAAACCTTTACTACTTTTATCTCTTTTTTTGCCTTTTTCTACTTTTTCTACATTTTCTACAAACACCAGCTGATAGATCTGAATATCACACTGAATGAGCAAACTTTCCTCGGGCATTAGGGTTGGGTTCGCATAAGGGTACTGTACTTTGTATTTACCCTGGCATCTGATCCCACAGCAAGCACAGTAAACAAAAGAAAGTGAACAAATTTGCAAGATTGACACTAACTAATGTTGGTGTGGGAACTGGCTGATTTGCTGAGAATCCTTCAGTACTAGACTAACCCTCGCAAAGACTTGACTATACTCACTGCTAACTGGTACAAGACACGAGAAGCAAAGGCAGCCATCACACAGAGGTGAGTGTAATGTTTTCATTTGGCATCAATTTAGCGCAGCCTCAGTGGATGTCAAAATTTGAAGAACCCTTAGTTCTTCAAATTGCTATTTGTACTATTTGTTTTTTTGTGGTTATTCTAACAAAATAACTCTTTCTTGGTCTCCTTTAAAGATGGCTCTACGGTCTCGACCAGAACTGTTTGATTTTCATGGAGTCCCGATGACCCACTATTTCACAGACAACTGGGAGAACGTTCAAAACTTTCAGGCTCGGCCAGACGATGTACTGATCTCAGCGTACCCAAAAGCTGGTCTGCTTCATTAATTAAGCATTAGTTAAGCACCTTTTTATTCTGTGATGAATGTGTGGGTGGAAGTGTGTCTAAATGTTGTTAATTTCTTCTGTTTCTTTTAGGAAGCATTTGGCTTACCTACTTGCTTGACCTTCTACATTTTGGCAGAACATCTGTAGAGGCAAACGTGCCAATTTATTCAAAAGTGCCTATATTGGAGGCGTCTTTCCCTTCTGTGCAGCCAGGTTGGATAAAGATTCACATCAAGTTTGCATAATTTTGTATTTTTACTTGAGTGTGTGATTTGTACAGTGTTTGTGTACTCTGTTATATTTACCACAAATCGCAGGGCCCAACCCAAAGATACATAAAGGAACAGAAATGGTAGAGAACCTCCTCAACTCTCCTCGCCTCTTTAGGACTCACCTTCCAGTCCATTTTATGCCAAAGTCCGTCTGGGAACAAAACTGCAGGGTGAGAAATTTGTCTTTTTATTTCAAAATATCTATGACACTAAGTTGTTTATGTTGTATATTTTGGAAATGAAATTTTACATGTATTAAGTGCATTATAACTTACATTATAACTTGCATTATAACTTACATAACCGGTTCTTTGAGTAATGTGAATGAACAAGGATCAGAGTAACATAGTTGTGATTCACATGAGCCTTCTCACCAGACGGAGGGGATGTTGATGGCTGCATAGTTATCCACTGTGAATGCTGACAAGATAACGGATGCATCTTTGACTGTAAACAGTTTTATTAAGTTTTGCACAAACACACATTATCCATGATAATAAGCTGATATTGTTGTCGTGCAGATCATCTACATGGCCCGCAATGCAAAGGACAGCGTGGTTTCTTATTTCCATTTTGAACGTATGACCCAGGTCCAACCCGAGCCAGGAGACTGGAGCAGCTACCTGCAGAGATTCATGCAAGGAAAGAGTATGAAAAATCCAAAGCACATTTGGTAACAATAATTGATCCTCCATTCGCATTCTGTGTTTAATTAAGTTGGTCCATTGTGCGGCATTGCAAAACTCTTAAAATATTTATAAACCAAAAAACAAGGATTCCTGGTTGTTCTAGTGTCATTTGGCTCCTGGTATGACCACGTGAACGGCTGGTGGAAGAAGAAGCAGACCTATTCAAACATTCATTACATGTTCTACGAAGGCCTAGTTGAGGTAACTTATTTATTTCCATGGTTCTGTTTGTGCTGCGTTCAGGCTACTTTTCCAAAGTTCGGATATTGCTGGTAGTGATGTGTCAGAACATTGTGCTTCCCAGGACACTGGACGGGAAGTAGACAAACTCTGCTGCTTCCTCGGTCTGTCTCCTTCAGCTGAGGAAAAGGAAGTAATTATGGGCAAAGTGCAGTTTGATGAAATGAAAAACAACAAAATGGTAAATCATTCAACATTCAGAGGAATGGACTTCAAAATTTCTTCTTTCATTAGAAAAGGTACAGTGAATGATGGTTTTCAGCATAAACTAAATCAAATACATCTTTAACTACAAGTATATGATGTTCTGCAGGGAAAGTTGGGGACTGGAAGAACCATTTCACTGTGGCCCAGAGTGGAGAGTTTGACGAAGACTACCAGAAGAAGATGAAGGATCCTACGTTGCAGTTTCACACTGAACTTTAGAGACTAAGCCAGGCTGTGCAAAGTCAAACTCACAAGAAAACCCAATGCTAAATCTTTCATTCATTCATTTATGCAAGTTTATTTGATGGAAGAGTCGTTCATAACTGCAGTCAGCAGAATGCTCTCAATTTACTCCCATCAATGACTCATCTTTTACTGTTTGCACTTATAAAGTGTATTTACACAAGCAATTGTGTCCTCTGGGGTCTCTCTAAGTAATTATGTTATTAATTCATATGAGCTGGACAAACTTCTCTTCTGGATGAACTCAGACAACGTCCAGGGGGAGATCCCATTTGGATAGTTCTGTATAAATAGTCTCATAACCAAATAATAAACCACAGTGAAGAGACATTGATGTTTTCTTCTTTTTATTTGAATTCAGACATGAAATGCAGGCGTAAATAGAAAGAACAAAAGTCCAATGAGCAAAATAAACGAATCAATCTAACACTGTACTTCAGCACTGTCACTACGGACTGGAGGGGGCACATTGAATGTATTTTCTATGGCACGTACTGCTTTGTGAGGGCCTGGGTAAGAAAAGGGTACCAGGGATTATTGAGACAGCAGAATCATGGATCAACTGGAATGTAGCCAACAACACAAGGCCATTGTACTCTTAATACTAAACAAGTCAAGCATCCCACATCACTGGGAAGTACTGCAAGTGACCTGGAGGGAACCAGAAAACAAATCTTGAACTGGCAGGGACAGAGGCGTGAATGAAAGTTTTATTCCAAAATGATGAGTGTCACTCCTTGGAATATCTCATAAAGTACTCACAGAGGACAAGGCTCAAATGTTAATTTCATGTTGGAACAAAACTTTCAGACATACATGGAGGAAAAGAACCACTGGGCTATTTTCAGGATCACAAACATATTCAAGTTCCTTACGAGACTAAATATGGTTTCTATGTGAAATGTTTTGTCTGTTTCTTTCTGATGCCTCCAAAATTATAAACAGTAAAAAAATAAAGTAAAAATAAAAATCCTACAGACCTGCAAACCGGCATCATTACAATCCTGAGCACAGCCCAGAAAGTCCTTGACATAACCTCTGCAGTCAGGTATCGACTGACAGAGCTCTGCATGTCCTAGTCAGGCCACAATCCGATGTAAAAATAGCATAACTGTCTGCACAGCTCAGACAAAGAAGCAATATCACTTTAGATTGTCTTTCACAGTAACAACTACAATTATGTTTCAAATACAATTTTATTCATGAACATCAAAAATACCATTATTTACACTGTCGCTAGTACATCATACGATTGAAAGATATTTTCCTCTTGAATAGTAAAATACTTTAGTGCCCAGGCTTACAGTTAAGTGCTCTGTTATAGAGTTAGAGTCTAGTATTAGAGATCTGAGTTCATGCCTAGCTAGTCATGTGGGGTGCAGCCCTGCAAAGCTGTGTAGCTTTTAAATACTTAACATATCAAACAGCCAGATTTGGGTCAATGCAACTAATAGGATCATGATTACGTTATCATAACATTCTTCATCGAATTCTGTCACAATGCAGTCGGAGGCTTTGATCTCACATTATTACCGATTGCTAAAGCTTTGTCCAATAGAAAAACAATGGGATGAAACATGTTCAACTCACAGGTGAATGCCTGAAACTCATTTTGAAGTGTGACGATTTCATCTACAGCCAAAAGCCTCAGCAACAGGTTCACATGTAAGCACGCACCTGCTTGTTCTTGCTGTTGTTAACTGCCTATCTATAAGTAAACGGTTTCACATTGACGTACAAGGCAGACTGGACGACAACAGCGGCAGCATGTAAAGAGCTTAGAAGTAGAAATCGGCGGGTGAGTCACTATGATACTGGTAACGCGCTGAGTCAACCAAAACAACAGGTTTACACGAACATTTGAAAAAGCAATAAACCAACCAAGGTTACGTATGGCACATCTTTACATTGCTCAAAGCAAAGTGAAATACGGAAGACAGCAAGTAAACCCTAAGAAAGCAATGAATTTCACCAACAGTTGATATGTGGCCATTTCTTCACAATTTGGAAAAGACAGACGCTTGTAGCCACATTTGCTTTTAACACTTCAAACTTATTTCAGGTCTCCATAGTGCTGTTCCCACACTTAGAGTCCAAGATCTGAACCTGTTTTGTGAATTTAAGAAATTATAGGAAGAAAAATCACCAAAAACAACTTTTTAGGACTCGTTAAACTGCATGATTACAGAGTACTTGAAGTTATACCAGCATTATGTGTGTGCTTGTTCCAAGAAGAAAGCAGGACTTGAAATAAAAACAGGGATATAAGAAAATGAGAGTAATGAGAGTTGTGGATGTGCTGAGTTTATCTGTGCTATATCTCCCAGTTTTACTCCTAGAGTAAAAGGTATGCCGCATCTGTTCCACAAACAGTTGTTAAAACCTTTAACAAGATAAAAGAGGTGATATCCCTTAAGATCATCATGTTTTCCCTCTTTGACATAAAAATAATTCATTTTCTGGAAGTTCAGTGATCAGATTTTCCTAACATTTCTCTTAGATTAGGAGCAGTCTGTTAAAAGGGGTTCAACCGTGCGGTCACTGGTCCTCATGTCCATATCCAGTTCATAGATCTATAATTTCACTGCTGACACTGGCAGAGTCGTCATGTCTGCTGACCTCCAGGTAACTACGTGACCCTGCTGGCCTCCCGGCCCTCCCCCGCACCCTCTCCGAGTCAGGGGTGATGAACGGCCGCGTGTCGTCTGCTCCATCGTCCCCCAGATTCCCCGTCGACGTTCTGGAGGGACGGAGAGACACGGGGCAGGACACTGACGAGGGGACGCTTCCTGCCGTGTTCCCGGCCCACCTGTGGCCCTGATGGGAGGGCGTGGGAGGAGCAGTCACCTGCCTGCTGGGCACGCTGCTGAGAACGCTGCCCCCCAGTGGCATGGAGGACTCCGTGGGAGCCTCGCTGCTCTCAGACATCAGCTGAGGATCGCTGTTCCTGCGCAGCCAGGGCCCCTGGCTCATGCCCGAGCCCGGGGAGGGAGACTGCGAGGGTGGGTTCAAAGGGTGAAACAAGCTTCCCGCTCCCAGGAGGTGCTCCCTGTGCAGGGCCTCATCGATGCTGCGGGTCAGGTCGATGGGAGATGGGGGCCGCAGGTCAAACTCGTACAGAGACACAGAGGTGTCCCGGTCCTGGTCCAGGCTGCCGCTCACCGAGCGCTGCGGAGGCCGACCCAGCACGTGCAGCCTCAGCAGGGAGCCCGAAGAGCCTTCAGACGGCCCTCGCTCTGCGGAGTGGCCCCTGTGGTTGCGCCCGTGGTTGCTATCCTTGATGCAGCGTGGCTGAGCGGGACCCTGCTCGTGGTTCTGGTTCCTGATCAGACTCTTGCTGATGTCTGCTCCAGAACGCTCCTGGCCGGCCCAGTTGTTGGGCATCTCTCCCGGTGCCCCTATTCCTCCTCCTCCTCCACTGACCCCGTTGCTGTCAGACTTCCTACAAGGCTTCCCCCTCAAGCTCTGGACTATCTTGGACCAGCAGGTGTGTCTCTGGGGAGAGCTGCCTGATTGGCCGGGAGATGGCAGGTCTCCTGCCGCTCTGCTGTCTGTCCCTCCGTCCTCTCGTCCTCTGCAGCTCTGAGGCCTCCAGAACACCCACGAACCCAGGAGCAGGAGTGAGAACCCCCAGGCCAGCTCCAGCAGCCGTGCCCAGAAGTGCACCAGCCACCATCCCCAGTTGAAGTGCGTCCAGGTTCCGAGCAGTCCATAGAGCCACAACGTTGCATGGACATGCAGGCCGCAGCACAGCGCCCCGAGAACCGCACAGACCGCCAGTACTCTGGCCAGGATCACCCCTATCCTCCTGCTCCCTTTCCAGGCCTTCCTCCGGCTCTCCTCAGGGGCTCCGGGGTGGAGAACTGGAGGACAGCGAATACGTGGGAAAATGTAGCAGAGGAATCCCAGACAGAGAGCCAGACCCCAGCACAGGGACAGCACCTGCAGGGTGACGGGCACCACAGGGGACAGTGCTGGGGAGAACAGATCGGTGGCCAGCAGCAGGGTGCACTGCAGCACAGCCAGAACAGCCACCAGAGGGGGATGCTCCAGAGATGAGGGTATAACACTCACTCCTGCCACCCTCAGGGCAAGCAGTGCCAGGGCAGCCTGTGCCCACACCAGCAGATGCAGAGGCAGGTTGTAGAGGGCTGTAACTGCAGACCGAGGGAGGAACTTCCTTGTCCCATAAGGATCAATCAGAAAAAGAGTTGCCCTAAGGCCCCCGGCCAGGAACAACAGGGCATTGGCGAGTGCCAGGGCCCCCCGGTGAGGGCAGTTTGTACCTGGGGACAGCATGAGCCCCAGAGCAGCACCAGCAAACAGAAGGAGGAAGAGGCTTGCAGAGCCATAGACGTGCAGCTCCCATGCAAATGCCAGGGTCCGACTGAGGTCCCCCCAATAGAGGAGAGTGGCATTAGAGGAGGGGCTGGAGGAGGTGACTGGGTTGTAGGTAGCATATGGTGCTTGGTGAGGACGCTCAAGGGGAATGGAGCGGTTCCTATTTACAACACCAGACTGGTACGTGGGGCTTAACCTTGTCCGCGTGATTGAGCCACCAGTGGCAAGGAAGAGAGTTGTCCCTGGAAAACAAGAGAAACAGGGTTTTGAGTTTCAGGTTTTTTTATATATATATAGGTATATGAAACCAAACATTGACATCCTTTTTCATTTCTAAGTGCAACTAATCTGAGAGGTGGTACAGTAGTATGAAAATACAATACTATTTTAGAGCCACTAGAGGGGTGTAGCTGACCATCAAAGTCACGTGTATTACATTAGTCAATGTGCACACACACATACATACAGTGACTGCTCCAGATTTACAGTTGATAAAAACAAGATCTAACAGAATTAGTCACCCTCTACTGTGTCATAACCTCTGCTTTTAAAATCTCCTTAAATCAACATCAGTTTAAGTCCAAAACATGGGACAGTATTGGAATAATACCCCTAAACCACACACAAAAATGCTTTGCACTGATATTTACAGATCATCGTGTCTGTGTAAAGCGTGCACATATATATGTGTGATCCCAAAAGCAAGGGACTGTACATCTGGTGTGAGAGTGTGATAACATATTCAAGACAAAGACTAATTGTGCATTGTTATTTTTGCTGTTACTTTCATGCTGGTCTTGGATGAAAAGATAATTACGTAGAAATGTTTTACCTTACTATAAAACAATTAGAATAAGAATCGGGACAGAAAGAAAAAACTCACAGGCATTATACTGAGCAAAGGCACTCTGGATACATGAGCAGCACTTGCATGGCTTAATTGGATTACATTATGTAATTAAGAAGAACATCTATGTTATGTAACAGTGTCACAATGCATCCATGACCAGGGTGAGCGCTTAAATCTGCAAAATGAAACAATACATAACGACCTCCAGGCAGCAACCTGGAAATGTGGCGTCTCATTGTCTCTCGCTCTGGTTCTCTCATGCACATCTACGCTCCTGCTTATTCAAGGCAGGCTGCCTTATCTTCCTGCAATAACCTGGAAACACCCACCACATTAAAGTCATGGGGTCATTCACCGAGAGGTGCTTCGTGAGCTACTCGACTGTAAAGATAACACACAGTGTACAAAAAAAAACACACTGCTGTAAATAAAACTACTAAATATTGTAATGGGAGTAGAAATAAAACATAGAACGGTTTAGCAACAATTAGGGCAAGTGGCAAAGAGGCCGTTCCCAGGGAATAAAATATAAAATAATAATGCAGTTGTTTAACAGCTGTGCAGAATGCAGCCATTGGGAATTCTCGTGTTTTCATATTTCACTGTTGTGCTCATAACATGTTTGAGGCACTAACCCTAACCCACTTCTGAGAGTGCACCGAGCTGGAAAGGTTTTATGCTCAGGTGCCATGTCTGATTTGCATTGGTGTGGTGAAACTGGAACCGGAATATCCTGAAGGGAAGCTTCTATCTATCTATCTATCTATCTATCTATCTATCTATCTATCTATCTATCTATCTATCTATCTATCTATCTATCTATCTATCTATCTATCTATCTATCTATCTATCTATCTATCTATCTATCTATCTATCTATCTATCTATCTATCTATCCGTCCGTCCGTCCGTCCGTCCGTCCGTCCGTCCATCTGTCCGTCTGTCTGTCTGTCTGTCTGTCTGTCTATGTACCTACCTACCTACCTACCTACAGCACCTATCTATTTACCTATTTATCTATTCACACAGAATAAAAAGCTAAAATGCTCCACTTCAGTGACTGAGAAGCTGTATCTTTCATCTCCTCCACCTCTGATGTGCAACAGATTGCTGTGTGTGCCCTAACCCGCTGTGAACTTATTCACTCTGACAGAAACCAGTCCTGGGGTAACGGAGGGAGGTAACAAACACATTTGACTTTACCAACATACAATCACCAGAACAACGTATTTTCAAAGCAGTAGTAACAAAACAAACTGTAAAAATCCACAATACGACCCAGCCTGCTGGGACACATGTTTGGCCTGAATCGCGTACTGCACATTTAACCTTGATGGATGGTGGAACAACATGATCAGTGGTAAAACACTCCAACCATCAGCCACTTGGACGACGTTAAGCCCGTCCTTGCCCTGTAGGAGACACCCGTAACGTTGACACACTAATGACTCACTCCGACATGTGTTTGCTTCCTGGCTCCCTCCCTCCCTCCCTCCCTTGCTAGCTCCCTCCCTCCTCCTAATGCAGATGCACACACACACACACACACGTTTCGCTTTCAGACTCGCAAAGGCGGGCAGGGCGCACACATCACAGACACACGTCTTTATTTATATAAAGGTATGATTTACTTCCTTCCCTCAGGTTTTTTTTTCTTACAGGAGCAAGATCCAGACGCATTCCAGATGTGCTGATCACATTTCACAGCTGGATACACTTAGACCTTTTCCCTACCCTTGAGTTTTCTCTTTAACACACACATACGCTGCTTACGCTGCTTTTTATGTGCACATGTTGCAGTGAGCTGAAAAGTAAATATCCTGTATCCATCTCATAGGACACACACTCCAGATCCCAATGCAGGCTGATATCCTGTGCTCAGCACAGACCCGCACTGTCATGGATGACCAGACCATTGATATACTCAATAAACTGCCAAGGAACAAACCCAACTATAAGTATATTTACGGGTCAGGAGAGTGAATGTTATTAAGATGTTATTCTCATGGTATCTAAGAGACTGGCTCGTATGCCCCGTGTGTCACGCTTTTCCTTTTCCGTTTGCTTTTTTTCGACTCCCCTTCACTTCATCCCTTTCACTGTGCATCTGGTTTTCATTACCAACCCCACTCCCTGCATTTCTATGCCTGCACCTTTCTTCGAGCACACTTTCACCCACCCTGATCTGCTCTCTCATCTGTATTCCCAACAGTCTCTTTTTCAGACTCTGCTTCCCTCTTGTCTATCTCTTTGCCTAGTTGAAATCCTGTTGCCCCTCTCCCCCTTCCCTCTCAGCTCTCCCTCTCACCTCCTGCTCATACTTTATCCCCTCCCTGTGTCTACCCCACTCAACTACCACCCCACTTTCCATGGAAACGTTTTCTCTCCTTTTTCCCCTCCTTTGAAGCCATTTCCAGATTGTTCCAGTAAAAAAGTCCCAGCTGCACAAATAATTCCATTTCAAAATATCAAAGGATAAAGGTCACACTAAAAGCAGTCAACCGCACACGAATGGAGTCGCTTGTGTCTTACCTGGCCTGGACGACTGTGCAGTCGGGCTGGCTGCGCTTCTTCCCTGTTGTCCTGTCTTGTTTGGTGTATTTGTTTCTTTGAAGGACGTTTTCACAGTTTCCTGTGCAGTGGCGGGTGTACGAGTCGTAGATGCGGTCGTCCCTTGCTCCGTTGAGGTATCTGGCTGTCCCGCAGTCTCTGACTGTTTATTGACTATGATGCTGTTGGTGTTAGTTGTGGGCTGGGGCGACGTCACAGCGGCGGGTTCCTGCCTCAGAGTCACTCTGGTGGTGGAAGGAGCGTTTGCCGTCAGCTGACCTAAAGAATTGATGGAGAACACACGTTTATGACATGTTAACACGTTAACCTCTACAACCCATTACTGCTTGGAAGAACTCAACCTGACTATTACTATTACTCCCTTACTGCTATTTCAAAACGCATAGCCCAAACAGTCAGTCGTCTCATCGGCCTCGACCAGGAACATGTGTGTGTCCTTCATGACATCAGGTCCAGGCAGAGGATAAAAGGATAAGGGGTGTCCCATCACACCCAACTCACCCATTGTTCATAAAACTCCCATCAGGTCCAGATCCATCAAAACCAAAATGACCAGACACTTGGAAGAGTTTTTTCCCCAGTCTATCTCCCTCCTGAATATAGCTTCCAAGATCCCTACTCCCCCACCATTCTCAAAAAACTTAATTTCACAATTGCACATACCCCTGGATATTATTGTGGTACATCTTGTCTATATTGTATATATCCAGCCTTCTTAGTTTTTCCTCGTAATTTTTAAAATAATATTAGATGCTGCTAAACCAAGTAAAATTCTTGTGCACATTGTACATTTGACCAATAAAGAGATTCTGATTCTGGTTACTTTATTCTCCCTTTCTTACTTATTATACTTATTAACTCTGTGTAAAGTAAATGTAATGTGGTTCATCACACTGTGTGATGTAATACTTTGCCGCTGTACAGAACAATTTCTCCTCGGGGATAAGTACAGGACTTATCCCGTCTCATCTTCACTCATCTTGAGAACATCGGCAGCTCACCTGTGGACGCTGTCGTCTGAGGCGTCGCCTGCGTCACCACGGGGGACAGCGTGGCTCTGGTCTCAGCCTGTGGCCTCGTGGAGACGTTACCAGCTGTTGTCAGCGCCAACACTCGAGGCGTCAGAGTCTCGCTGTCTGGCCGAGGCGTCTCCGCGTCGGGGACTTTAGATATGGCGGTCTGTGCTTGAGGCTGATACTGCGGCATTTCGTCGGCCGCCGTTGACGCGGGCAGCTCCTCCTCCGCCACGAGCGTCACCGTGGGCACGCCGCCCGATCCCAACACCTGCAACTCATCGCTCTCCTCTGCCTCTCTGACTGATCCCTCCTCTGGATTTGCCGCTGTCGCTGGCTTATCGCCCGCAGACTCCGTGATGACAGAGGAGGGCAGAGTGGGCAGAAGTGGAGTTGAGCCTTTTGTAATGGCGTCTCCCTTCGCCTGAGCTCTGATTAATTCCAAACTCGCTGTGTCAGTCCTAGGCCTGGAGGCAGTTGGTTGAGTTAAAACGGGCCCAGAGCTGAGATTCTGCGTAGAAAGGGCAGATACAAAGGATGGAGTTGACTGCGCCGTAGGACGGGGAACTCTATGCCCTTGTTGCATCGCGTTTGTTGTCGTGAGTCTATCGCGGGCCACGGCTCTTACAGGCACATCACTGCGCCCTCTGGGAGGCAACGAAGGCCAGAATCTGGCAGTCTGCTTGGTTGGCTGGGGTGAGGCATTAGTAGGAAGGTCCAGGCGGGGGATGGAAGAAGAGCCAATGATGGTCTGGGCTTGAGAAGGATGGAGGAGGGACAGAAGATAGCCCAGGAAAAGGAGAGACACTGGAGCCATGTTCTGCTGCTGGGTAGTGAGCAGTTATTGGAGGATTTGTCTGTCCCTCAATGTGTCACACCATCCTTCCACTGTACTCCTGTGAACAAAGAAAAAAGTGTCAATTAACTTCACAGTATACAACCAACTGCAATTATACCCTAAAACTGCAGATGTACAACTCAGACTCAGTAGCAGCTCAGATAAACAGCTATTTGATTTGATGACTGAATTCAAATAGACATGATTGCGGCCTTGTTTTGCTGATTCAGAGCGCAGGTCAACACCACCACTCCCACAGGCTGTTAGCAGCATGACACCAGTGGACACACAGGGTGTGGTAAGGTATACGGTTTCAGACTACATGGCACATATGGCCCACACAGAGACACACAAAGAGTTCGGCTTTTTAAGTTATATAACAAGCCGCACCATCGCAAGGATCGTGCCAGAAAAGCCAAATGGCGTCGCAGATGGTTTCTTTCAAAGTCAGGCGGACACATTAACTTTCTCCCTCGCTTATCTCTGCCATAAAATATCCTCTGGAAGAATATGAGCTTCCTTCATGTCCAAAGTCCAACGTCTTGTTGTTTTTCGAGGAGCAGGGCTCCACTCCCTGTTCCTCCGGCTCTGTTTGAGTCATAGATGCCGTGAGATGACAGCTGTAACACCGAGTGTGGTGAAGCTTGGAGAGCCCAGTGCTCTGAGACAGAGTACAGAGGAACCCCCCCCCACCCCCACCCTCGCCCCCAGGGCCCATGTTAGATTACACAATCCTACGAGTCACCCAGATACGCAGCTGCCAGTCGCATCCTTACAACATGCAAAAAAAACCCAAAAAACAAAACAAAAAGGCTCCATCCTTGTTCAAACCAGTCTCTACCTATGACTCACGGTGGGAGATAACCTTGGGGGAGCAGCCGAGATCACATTGAAACTTCAGCTGAAACAGAAAATAGAACTGCCTGTGGGAGAACTCATTCTGCTGCTGCTTGTGACTCATTTGAGGCTCATTCACGTCCAGGCCTCTCCTCTAAGACATTACAGTGCGTGTGCTTCATGCTCGTGGACACATGGTCAATGTTAATAAGATGGGTGACTGTATGGAAAAACTGCGTTTGTGTGTGTGTGTGTGTGTATGTGAGCGTGCATAAGGAATCAGTCACCAAGCAGGAAGTCCCAAGCATACTGTAGGTACATGAGAAAATTAGTGCAGCCTGTTTTTGAGCTGGTCTCTTTTTCCCTGTTTACCTTCACTGTTGGCGGACGGTGTTACACAAGAGCAGCCGAGGAGGAAAAAGTGTCCGTGAGTGGAGACATAGAACTGGTAGTATATCTCAATCCCCACCCACTCACAGTAGCCTCAATGTTTATTTTCCTTCATGTCTCAGCCAGCTCCTCTGTTCTCAGTCTAGTCGGATGTTAGCCAACCCAACCTCTGATTAATCCCAGTTTTTCCCCTTTATTTCTTTTCTTTTTGTCTCCTCATCTAACCAGAGGTGCTTTGACACGGTCCAACAGCAGGCTCCCTGGTGCGAGTTGAAACAGGGCCCTGAAGATAGGGAGATAAGGCGGATGCAAGAATGCGGCGATAGGGGATATGAGTGTTGTTCACACGCAGTTTGGACAGGCAGGAAGACGGACATGGAAAGGTGGAGAAGGCGAAGGAAGCACGATGATGGGAACGAGGCTGACAGCGGAGACCGGCGGAGGGAGGGGGCGTGAAAAGAGAGGGATGCGTGACAAAATTAGGACTGAGAGAAGTAGTGCGGGCTGGGATGATGAGATAGCTAGTTGATGGAAACGCACTACGAAGCAGAAAACCTCAAAAGAAGAAGAAGAAGAGTCACGAGGAGGCTATGCGTCGGGATTAGCAGGTTTGTTGTGGTCCAAACGCAGATATGGCAGCCAGTCCAGGGAGGCATGTGAGGAAACTGAGCCTGCTTCACCTCTTCCTCAGAGGTTAACTGGCAGGTGCGCCGTCCCTGGCAGCCTGAGATAAACAACCTGACTACAGAGGAATATTTTTTAATAAACAGGCCGCTATCTCGATCCAATGTAATCCAGCATGTGTCAGACTGAGCATGAAGGTGGGTTGGAGAGATTAATGACGCACCGAAAGGCCTTCGGCCAAATAAACTTTAGTGAGAGGAGAGAGACCCTCTGCTGCTTTATGTGAAACACTGTCAGCATTAAATCTCATCTCCCCACATGGACATGAAGCACAAACACACGGCCACACGCACACACACAAAGCAGTGGTTCCCCACTATGTTTTTCTTGACTGGATTGAGACAATTTGACTTCAAGTTTCCATCCAGCTAATACAAATGGGGTAAATCTAAGCGGATAAGCAGTGCCTCTCGCTGTTCTGATGCGCAGGCCAGGGGCAGGCAACCATGAGCGTGGCTGGATTTGAAGTTCTTGGCCAAACCTTACAAAGACTAGATCAGTGTAATCAGCTTGTTTGGTGCTTGGCTCTCATATGTGCCATCCTCTCAACCTCAATCTTTGGGTACTACAGTGAATAAAATCCAGACACACACTCTAGGAAGTGAAGACAGTGAGGCCCTCTGTGACTGTCTACAGGGAGAAGCAGATGGAAGCACGGCCGGTCGGAGTATTTTTATCATGTTCAGCCCCTCGGGGCTGAGGGACACATCCCTCTGTATTTCATTTGCAGTGGGGTCCACATGCTGTCTAGATGTCGTCACCCACTGTTGCACAATACGTTCTTTATCCAGAGCAGGAAATGCCCATGGATAATAAGCAAAGGTACAGCAGCAAGCGGGAATCTGAAGATTACTATAAACTCCTTGCCCACGGTATGGAACTCTTGGTTACACAATCACATGACTTAGCACAACAACAGCTGCTACTAATCATTTAATCATTGGAGCAGTGATGTCACGTCTGCACTGATGTACCAATATGACCGCCTATCGTTAATGCTTCATGTAAGGGACCAGGCAGTTTAGTTTAGTTTAGTTTTTTTTTGGATAATCTTTCTTTCTTGCAAATGTTCTCTCACTTCTCTCTCAGATTCCAGACAGTCTGGCAGCGTAACAGTTCCATTAAGTTCAGTGAGTATTTCCAGCGGCTCTCAAAGCCTGTTTGTGAACAAAGACGTGATATTTTTCGATAAAAAGAAAAAAAAACTTGTCTAATGTGCACTTGTGTCCATCAGGGCTGTGTATCAAACCTCAGTACTTGGGGTAATGACCAAAATGTGTTCAAAGCGCAGGGAATGGAAAACTGGCAAGTGGTGGAAGATAGCACTGAATAAATGTCTGATCGGGTTTGTAATGCGGTTATTTGATCAGACAGGCCTTAATTGAAATCACAGTTTTGTTCAGTGTAGACTATAATTTATTCAGGCAATGCTGCCGTACAGCTGCTTGTCTTTGGGAGAAAAACATCTGAGACCTCTGGCTTCTAGAATAAATGGTTTGGCATATATTCCAGTTCTTTGAGCCACAGCAGAGGCTAACAACAGCATCTCACAATGACAAAGTTAACGTGGTGACATTCAGCAGTCTTACAGGGCCTTGGGTGTTTATCGAAACTCTTAGGATCCCTTAGGTCATGAGGATTCTTCCGATGAGACACGTGTCTGTGTAAATGCTTAGAGCGACGCATCTTCTATTTGTTGTCTGCACGTCGTGGACAGACTGAATCACGTTGCCACCTCTGCTAACAAGGCTTAAATTGGTCAAGCCAAATTCAGCCAGTGCCAAACTATAATCATAAACCCTGATTATGCGCCCTTTAGTCCATCAGTCAGCAAGCTGTTAAAAAAACAAAAAAACAAAAAGCAAATATGTCAAACCCAAACTTCTTCCTTTACTATTGCAAATAACAAATAAAAGCAGCAAAACTTTGCACATCATGAGCTGGAACAGGCAAATGTTTGACCTTTTTGGTGAAATTTTCAGTCAAAGCATTTGGCAATTTTACCTGTATGAATCAATCAATCAATCAACTAGCTGCTGCAGCTCCACAGCACATGTATGACGATGTGTGTCAGACGTGTGTGTTGTCAGAACAGATTATGAGGTCACGTCTTTGACCGAGTGCCCACTACCTGAGTTGACTCCTAAGCGTGTCAAAGTGTCCCCGTAATGAGTAGATTTAACTGTCAAAGTCAGTCACGGAGTAGAGGCACTTGTTAATTGTGGGGATGCGTGCATGCAGCACAGAACAAACCTAGAATAGATGCAAATCATTGCAACAAAAAAAATGAGATTACAGTGCGAGAGATACAGACAGGCTTTCTGCAGAGCAACAGCAAAGCTGCTCACAGAGAAGAGAAAAAAAAGTATGAATTACTACTGGAATAAACCAGTATGAAGCTGTGTGTCACTGTGGACCACTGCTCTGCAACGGTTCGCAGCAGTTAGGCATTTCTCGCCATGCAGATGTATAACTTGTTTGTGCTGCGCTGTGTAGGGGGAGAGGTGAGACTGTGAGCGCAGTGTGTGTGTGTGTGTGTGTGTGTGCGTGAATTTGAGTGAGACAGAGAGAGGAACTGCAAGGGGGTGGGGGGGCATAGGAAAGGGAGCGTGTGTGGTTAACTTGGTATGCGGGTGGTGGGGGAGGTTGTTGGTCTGACCGTTAAAAATTCCACACCTTGAAATAACATATGTATTGCAAACAACTCCCATAATACCCACTTGTTTATGTCAGTGATATCTATCGCAGTAATGTTATGGAATAAAAAAGCCACTTAACTATTCGCTCGACACAAAGTTGATTTATATGACCACAGACATAAAGGCTCTTAATGTGCGTTATAGCACTCTGGACCCCTAGATCTCAGTCTTGCACTAAGAGCCGTCCATTTAGCTCTTAAAGACAAACCAAAGCCTGTTAACAACGCCCGTCCTGTGGCACTCGCTGCCTGGGGTGCTGTCAAAACTCCGGCGACCACACAGAGAGGTCACGCTACGTGAGGAGAGGAGGCTCCAGAACCAATCGAGGATGCTTTTGATCCCCGGTAGGAGAGGATTGTCCGGCTTTTAAAGTGCTGAGTCCTACGACATCTTTGAGTGATGTTCCGCCTCCTTGTGAGCCACAGATCAAAGGCTGAAGGTCAGCCTTAAAGGGTGAGCCGCTTTGACTGCATGGAGGCTCCTCTGCACACACCCACATCTTGACGGACACGGCACTCAGCAGTCGGCCGGTTAAAACACAGACAACGGATATTGGAAAAAGGTGACCGTGGAAAGGAGGCTTACCAGGGAGCTTATACTGTCCACAAAGATTTAGTGAGTAAATTACACAATGAGTGGTATGAAAAACTTCAAATTAGTACTCGCAAATTCCCAGAGATAGCACGTGCTGTGATTGAATGGTACAGCTGTAAAACCACACTTTCAGGAAAATAGATTACAGACATCACAACTCGTAATTGTGTTGTAAGTTAACCACAGCTCAACTTCAGCCCGACACTTTCACACTGTTCCAGCTGGATGCAATAAAAGGGCCGCTGTGTTAGGCTGTGGGGAGTGTGGCATTCTCTGAATCTGCAAACAGACTGTACGCGCAGACAAAGCCGGATCATTTTGGACATGGCGTTTTGGCTTTTTTCTTGGGGCATATTTGCCATTTGCAATCAGAGTATTTACCCGATGCATTCAAAGGAAATCTACTGCCAAAATGACCCAGAGAGCACAGGAACAGATTGTGTGTACTGGTTTGTGCTGCATTGATATATAAATGGCTTGATTTATGCTTTATTTTCCACCATTCTGACAGTTCGGGACAGCCTGTTCTAAGACGTGTGTTATGTCTGCTGTTCGCTGGAACGCATTGTTTAGCTGTGCTGCCAGTTCAAAAGCATCTGGCTCAAAATATGGCCGAGAGATAACAATTTGTTTTACCAACTAAGTCATTTAAGTAAGCCATTTATGGGCTACTCAATACCAAGGCAAGTGGTCATGCATCATCTTCTGTCCTGCTACGTGCATTTACTCTGACAAAATCCCAATTCTCCGTCTAGAGCCTATCAAAGCAGCCAGTAAATCTCTCTTGAGCTGGTTTAAGGTTGCCCTTTTCTCTTGTCCATGGATTGGGCCTTGCTATTTTTCTTTAGAATCCAAGCCGTCTGGCCGGGCTCTGCGTTACATCCAGCAGCCGTTAGGAGCAGCTCTGCGCATTGACGCTTCTCGCACTGCTGGATGCGTTCACATCCAGACGAGGAACAGGTGAATCCAGATCCTCAGAGTTGCGCAGCTCCTTGCGCCTGCATGTTAAACAACCCTCGTAAATATTCTGTAAACACACGCACACACGCACATGCAGGGCACCTGCCAGCTGTGAGCAAATGGAGAAATAGTACCTCTCTTGTTGCTCTTTTCAGCAAAGTCAGACCTGTTCAAATTGGGTTTAGAGTCGGTATGACCATCCATTATCGCTAGTGGTGTTAACTTGCGCACATGCACCATTCACCATCACTTTCACACCTTACTTTCACACTCTAATCAATCTAAGCATACATGTTTTAGGAATATGGGAGACAACTGGAGAACCAGGAGGAAACCCATGCGACATGCATAGAAACTCTACCAGGAGTCCAACCAAGAGTCGAGCTGGGGTCCTTCTAGTTGTGAGACTAACCACAGGCTACTGTGTGGCGTACATCCATTACCCTACTTGCATTCTACCCAATGGTTGCAGGGGTCTACTGGTATCTATCTCCAGTGTGCATAGGGCAAAGGCAGGGGATAAACACAGTTCATCACTTTCTCACCTAGATGGTGAGAAAGTGATCTAACTACATGTACATGTTTTTAGACTGTGGTACATAAATAAAATCCAAGCAGACATGAAACAGAATGGTCTGTGTGGTCTGACCCAGAAGATGAACCTGTGACCTTCTAGCTGTGAAGTGACAACACTAGCCACTGACTCACCAGTTTGAAGGTATTTGTGTATTTAGTATATCTCCAAAAGGCAGCAAGACGTTTGCCTGAGGTTAACCAAGATAGATAGATAGATAGATAGATAGATAGATAGATAGATAGATAGATAGATAGATAGATAGATAGATAGATAGATAGATAGATAGATATAACTTATTGATCCCTTGGAAATTTCAACTTCAATTCAATTCAAATAGAGGATAAAGAATATATTTAACACAGTTTGTCTCTGCATTGAGTCATTTAGTAATCCAAAGAGGCTTACAAAAACATCCATTACATAGTGTATCTTGTAGAGCTGCAAGAGACAATCACTTTTGCAGTTTATTAATCTGTCACTACTTTCTCAATTAGTCGATTGGGGGTTTAGTTTATAAACAACTACAAAAAATGTCAATACTTGTTTCACTATGGCCAAGATGAAGTCATTAAATGCTGTTTCGTTTTGTTACAGAAACCAGAACATGTTACCAGTTAAGAAGCTAACAACGACTAAAAACCATCCTCTTGTTCGATTAATCGATTAGTTCTCGCAGCTCTGGGTACTTGCGCTTGTGCACGTGCAGTGTTTAAGCCTTTACTGAGGAGGAGACAGCGGTGGTGCTACGGCGGGAGGGTGAGAATAAAAGGGCCTTTTACTGTAAGTGAGCACACCTCCCGATCCCTGTTTCCCTCTACAGCGATCCTCCACGACCACGCCGCGCACGGCGCGCACAGGTGAGGGTGAAACAAAAAGCGCGTTAATGTCACGTCCACGCCGACGTCAGACGTGGCTCACTGCGCAAAGTCTCGCCGCATAAATGTGCACCCATACCTGCCGCCGGGCTTCGTGGCGCTCTCTTTGGCGTCCTCTGCGTCGGGATGCGACAGTCACGAGCTTCAGGACATGTAGCGAGGTACAGTCAACGTCGTCGACGACCGAGATGTTGCGTTCGGGAGTGTTGTACAGCTGCCAGCTCTCCAGCAGCCAGGAGCTAGTAGTAAGGAGATGTACGCCCCCTCCGACAGCTCCATCTCACCCCGCACCGCTCCCTCCCTCTCATTTCTCTCTCTCTCTGTTTCTCCTCTCTCTCTCTCTCTCCTCCTCAGAAGCGGATAAACTGCGTCTGCCTGCGTCCTCAAGCCTGGCACGTCTGTTACGCAACATACGCAGATTGCGTATCGCTTCATCTACCTCAGAGAGAGAGAGAGGGAGAGAGAGAGATAGAGAGAGGCTGCAGCCTGTGTAGGCAGTGCCCACTGGAAATATGACGACACGACCGTTGACATCATCACCATGCAGGTTTTTACACATTACAACTGTGAATGAGGAGCCATGCTCCAGACATGGGGCGTGAAAGGTGTTGTGCACACAGGTGAGCAGGCACCTGACGTATTGCTGCAGGCACAGACAGGAGGACCATGAAACTCGAGCTCCCTCTCCTCTCGTTTGCCCTCCAGCCAAGATGATACTGTTCCCCCTCATGCTGCATCCTGGCACGGTGCCTCCTCTTCGTCACCCACCCATTCCCTTTGTTTTCCCCAAACCGTCGCAAACTAGTTTGTAGACGTTGCTGTTGAGACCGCAGCCCAGGTGCACAAATACAGAGGTCACCTCAGGCTACCAGTGAGCATCTTTCCCTGGATTTCGATTTGCATGCGTGCATTTGTCCCTTTCTCTAGGCTGTACTCACTGTACGGGTGAGTCCTAAAATAACCTGTGCAGGTCAGAGGATTGTCCTAATGCCATTACATTACTACTGAGCCAGCAGAGACACTGACATGTTTGGACAGGAGGAGCGGGAACACCTGAAGATGATAATCACATTATTGTCATGGATTATGACTAATATTCTATAGGTGCAACCACACCTATGCGTTTTCAGACACACGCAGAAGATGAATATAAATAAATATATGTCATGTTATTTAGATCATTAGTACACGTAGGCATTTTGTTGTTGTGTACACGACTTATCTGCTGCTCACTCCCCCTGAGTGCTTCTCACATGAACTAATTATTATCCAGTTATGTTACGGTTATAATGAGATTAACCTAATCCAGTGTAAGAGAGAAGGTTCTGATTCATCTGACATCCTCAGACAAAACAAAACACGCTCTGAGCAGTTTTTCTTTCTACTCCCTCTCTGCTCGTCTGAATGTTAAACAGGCTTTATTTCAAATAGGTGTCAGCTCAGCAGGAACCAGACTTGACCTGCTCGGTGTTGCTTCAACATTGAACTGAATATAAAACAGACCCATATTTCAAAGTGACGTGACCACAGCAGGATTAAGAGGTGATTTAAAAGTAGAAGTAGGATGTAATGACTCTAAAAACTGTGTTTTAATGTGAATAATAACCTGAACCTTTCACAAGGAGCCCACCACGGCACTAAAGGGGCTCGATTTGAGACTAAAAACTGGCCCTTTTAGACTTTTGTTGCATAGTGCTACTTTCTGACAGAGTTACTTTCATTTGTATTTGCTTGTATCGGTCCATGCTGATCCAAAAAATGCAAAATTCACCAACTGAAGAGCTCCACAAAAGACTGCACTGTCACCACCTTTGTCCGTCTGAGGACTTTCCTGCATTTGCATGTTCTCCCTGTGTCTCCGTGTGTTTTCTCCAGGTGCTCTGGTTTCCTCCCACAGCCCCAATACATGCACACTGAGGTCGACTGGAGACTTCTAAATTGCTTCTAGGTGTGAGTGTTAGAGTGAATGCTGTGTGCCTGTGTGTGGTCTACGATGGACTGGCAGCCTGTCCAGGGTGTATTCACTGCCTTTGCCTCATGTGCAGTAAAGATAGGCTCCAGCCGAGGAAACAGGAGTGCCTAGAGAAAACCCACGCACACACAAGGAAAACATGCAAACTCCACATGGAGAAGAACCCCAGTCTGACCAGGGAGCCAAAACCAGGCCCTTCTTCTAATGAACTATGGTTTAGAGGTAGATAGTGTGGTAGTCTCACTGGTTACAAGGAGTACGTCACCTTCAGCCATTCATTCAGCCATTGATGTTGTTATCTGTTGAATGCTGTTTATTTTATTTTTATATTACTTTTCTGTACTTATCTACCTCCACTTGGTGAGTCACTTGAAATTTCTATTCTATTCTGTTCTCTTTTACTATTACTATTTTACTATTTTTTATTTTATGAATTCATCAATATTCTGTTCACAGGAAGTTAGGAGTGATTTACATAACATTTGCATATTTTGTCCACTAATCTTATGCATGCTGTTGTCTTGTGCTGCTAACCTATGTCATCTACCTTTTGTGCTTCTATCCCAGTCACCAAGGCCAACTCTTGGGCGTTGCATGACCAAGTTGTATAATTACCTGGTATTAAATTTCATTTCGATTTTTTGTCCTCTTGCCGCAGAGTTTCACACACAGTTGAGTGACGTCACCTGAAGTGCTCATCCTCTTTAAAGATTTGGTAGATAATCAAGGTTCAAGACTTTTATCGAATCTGTTTGTTTTCTGATAATTATGGGTGAAACGATTCCAAACCAGCTCTTGTTTGTGTGTCTGAAATTAAACCGGGACACCCCAGTAACATGAATGTGTGTCGCCTGTGATGACAGCTCTTGATTCATGTGGGAAGTTTTAAGCAGGCTTTAAATAAAGAGTGAGGGGGTATGGAAAGCTTTCCAAATGAACAAATTCCTAAAATGGAGGGCCCACACCCATATATACGCTGTGGATAGTGTTTCTATACCATCTTTGTCCAGGAATGCCGTGAATACATTCCACTTAGTCATTTCAATTGATCTGTGGAGGGGCTCTGAAATTTAACTCGAGAGCAGACGGAACTGCTTCTTTTACTCAATTTATGACATGATGAGCCATAATCAGAGCCATCCGAGGGGGGGGGGGGGTCCTGTCGGCTGGTGGAATGTATTGATTTTCTCCACATTTAAAGCGTCTTTCAATGAGAGCAACCAAGACTTTCATACGTTAACAAAAAGATCCTCGCAGCTTAATACCTCTGCACGCTCTGTACATTTGGTCTTTCTCCCTGTGGCTTCCCGCTCACCCTATGGTTGTCTAGACACCACAGAATAATCTCCCCAGCTCGGGGCCCCTAAGGCAGACTTCCATGAGGGGACGGCTCTCCCCGTCCCTCAGGCTCCCCCACAGCAGCCTCGGGTTTCACCACATCTAAGGTGAGTCAACACAAGTCGCTTTTAATTTTATCCATCTTCGGTATTGTATCAAATACTGTTATATAATACATCTGTTATTATTCAAGAATAATAACATCCATCATCTTTACGTAGCAGATGCAGCCGTAGATGTGCACACAGACCATTTATGGGCAAGTGGGGGATAGAAACCCCACACAGTGGCTGGATATGGAAAAGCTGCCTTCATTAATATAGGTTCATCCCCTTCACATATGGTCAGCTTTAACATGGATATCATTATTATCATAACCAGAAATAATAAAGATCTCAGCTGTCAGAGAATTTTTCATTTTGCTCTTTGAATTCAAAACCAGAGCTGTGAGCTGTTTTTATTGCTACCTAATATCATAATTATTAACAACATCATAATACATGACATTTGTTGATACATACATGTCAGTAGATTCTAATACACATGCACCCATTCAGACTAGACAGCAGAGCTCCTTGCTAACTCATCCACCACAAACACATCTCTGCCATCTTGTCACTCAAAGGACAACTAATTCAATTTTGCTGCTGCACATCTGGAAATAGACAGAGGCCTCTCTCGTACTCAACGAGTGGCGCCCCCTGGTGCCTGCACACGTTTAACAAGTCCTGAACAGCTCCTGAGGGCCAAACACAAGCTCAGACCCATCTCTTACATAAGGCTACGGTCACGGTTTTTTGAGTTTTTTTTGTGTGTCAACATGTGCACTCATGTGCTTTTTCCTTTGTTTTCTTCATGTGCCCACCCCTGGGCACACTTTCACCTCTTTGTCTTAAAATGAAAAAAAATCCCTTCTCTCCCAAGTCTATTTTTACTCTGCTTTTTCCTCCTTGCTATGACTCTGCCCTGAAGCTGAGCCCCAGCTTCTGTCCAGCTCCACTGGAGTGGGGATGAAAAGCTGACTCACATATTCATTAACACGCATGGCTGCACACTCTTCCACAAATAAACAACTTCTATGGACGTGAGATGTGCGCATATATATACGGGGCAATGGCTACATGCATGATGCACCTGCTCCCTTGCTCCAAATACCTCTCTCAAATTAGGCCGATATTTGATAGCTGTGTGCGCTGTTGCCACGTTTTTAAAATGATTTCACTCCATATATTCCTAACAAACCAAGACATTGCTCAGTCATCGACATGGAGAGACAGAAATAAGTCAAACACCCAAAGAGGCTCTTTCAGGTTGTCACCAGAGACAGTGACACCAGCCCTCAGAAGTGACAGCAGATAACCGCAATCCCAGCTATAAAAAGACTAGCTGACACAGTCAACTAACGCCTATAGATACACATACAGACACCATGGCACTTCACGGTCACCTGACCAAACTGCTTTTTATGTGCCAACAGACTGACGCAGAGTTCTGAAGCAGGGAATGTGCAGCAGAAACACCAAAAGCCACCCTTGCATCGTATGACCTTTTCAGACACGCACAGATGTCACGACGTGGCATGGTGGTGCAAAGGACCAACGGGCTTCACAGAAAATGTTCACCCAGGGAAATAATAAAGTGTGTTCTCCTGATATTCTAGTGGTGCAACCCAATAGCTTCCAGACTTTACTGCCACCCAGTGGTGTGTTCTTGCAGCATTTGCAGAGGAGATTTCATTGCCTGATGACATCCATCCATTATCTTACCCACTTTGTACACACCAGTGTTGAAAGGGTCTGCGGGTGTCTATCCCCTGCACACACAGGGTGAAAACGGGGAATGCAGGACACACACACACACACACACACACACACACACACACACACACACACACACACACACACACACCATTCATTCTCACACTCCTCATCAATAGACAATTTGAAGTCTATAATTGACCTTAATGCATGAAAACCAGTGTACCTGGATAAAACCCATACAAACATGTGAGATACGTGCGTATTTGTAGCCTTCCAAAAAATCCAGACAGAAGTACAAAAATGTCTTTATGGCATAAAAAACATCAGTGTTCTGTTTTCGTAGCACAGTCTTGAACTCATTGGAGTAGTCACAGTTACATTTGCAAAATCATGTGTAAACAACGTCCGTACAGTAACTTATCTGAAATCATATCATTGAAAAAATTAATACATTTTCAATAGATTTTAAAAAACAAAGCTTTCTTGCATTCTTCACATCACATTCAGTTTTTTTGACATGCTGACCTCATTTTTTTTGAGTCAATTTTTTTTTTTGCTTTATTTTTTTTACTGCTGATGTTTTTGGATTCTACCCTCGTGTCTCCCTCACAGTTTTCCTCTTTCACCGACGGCTTCACATGTGGAGCTTCTTTGAGCTTTTGGAACTTCTTGAGGTCGGCACAGAACAACACCTGAAACATATCGAGACACTGTCACTGTACAGACTTTGACGCAACAGGAACTTGCAGACATGTACAGAATGATAATACTCACGGACTGTGCCCAGCCGGCATACGGTCCCCATAGCTTCCTGAAAAAGTCCCCTATGTCGAAATATTACACCGAGTTAACGATTTAAACCACTGATCCCACTCACTGTGACACTGTCAAGATATGTCAACATATGAATGTATGAATACTAACCAATGTCTCTGTGAAGTTTATCTGTGATGCTTTTTTGTCCAGTGCCAGAAGCATAATTGTAGTCGCGCTTAGCAATCTGCCACACATGTGTGTCTATAGGCACAGCCTCTGACTTATCCAAGGACATCAGACACGCACAGTCTGCCACCTACAGGATGGTACACAGCCTCAATTATATGTTTATGTTACAACTTCACTTTATTTGAGAAACAAGCAAGATGCTTCTTATCCATCCCTACCTTGGTACCTACACCTGGGAGAGCACGCAGAGCATCACGAGCCTGCAGATACGGAACCTTGCGCAGATCTTCAAGCCACTGGAGTCCTTGAGTGTCCAGAATCTGCTTAGCACTCTGCTGAAGGAACCGAGCCCTGTATCCAAAACCGAGATCCCTGAGACAAGCCTCAACGCTGTTTCCTTCAGTGGCAATGTAGAAAACAACAACAAAAAGACAATATGTAAGTTACATCTACTTGACAATTCAATAAAGGCATCTTCATTAAGCTTTATATTTGCTATGTAAGGGAGGAGTCTGGTAGTTTCCAGTAGGTACTAATTTTATTGACAGATCATAACTAGGGGTGTAGTTCTGAGGGAAGGCACCTGCAAGCGCAGACAGAGTGGGAAAGTCGTGGTAAGAAGTTTGGTCAAGGTGACAAAGTGGGGAGCCAAGAGCCTGGCACAGTCTCTCGACCATGCCCTGGATCCGAGAGATATGGTTGTTGGACGTACAAATGAAGGAAAACAGGCATTCAGTGGGGTCCTGGCGAAGCATTCGCACACCTGAATAGAAACAACACAACATACTTGAGATAAAGACTATACTAATTATATATGACCTCCTTGCTGTGTAATATGGGAAATCATACAGATAAAAACAAACCTGTGAAGATATCTGCAATGCGCTTGAAGTGGGGATCTGCTGCACCCCATTCCCTGTAGAGATCCCCCAACTTCACATTCAGCTGGAAGTAGTCTCTCAGCATCTCTTCATCCTTCACATCATCCTGCACTAAGGTCATCGATACTGGCTTCTCATCCTCCTCCTCCTTCATCTTCAAGACTCCTTTGAATCTCTTCTCTGGCTTGTTTTCCATCTGGAAAGAAACATCGGCTCTCCTCTTCCTGTCTTTTCCCTCCGCCTGTCCGTCCTGGGTTTTGTAAACATAGTACCAAAGAGTGTCGTCTGTTTGAGTGAGGGTCCAAACTCGTCCTCCCATCACTCCGGTCCAGTGGCCTTCAGCAGTTTCCCTCCATCTGCGGGTTAAGATAAGTTAGACTACTACTTATCTCATCATCAAGTATACCAATGCTCATTTGTACTGCTGCTGCTAACTGCATACAGATCACGTGAATTTCACATTTCTGAAGTAATGGCCTGCCATCCTCATGGGTATGGATTGTTACCACTGTTGTATATGTGCTGTCAAACTTGTGATGTTGCACGCTGGAACTCAAACATCCCTGATGGAAGCTCCAAAAGGAATCAATATACTATTTATGATTATAATTTATGTATATTATTTATGTAAAAAATGGGACGGTTCATATTCAAAATGTAAATATGTGAAATTGTAGACAATACTTATGTCCCATGGCTATCTATCTATCTACCTGTATGTAGAGAGGGAGACAGACAGACAGGGAGGAGAGAGAGAGAGAGAGAGAGAGAGAGAGAGAGAGAGAGAGAGAGAGAGAGAGAGAGAGAACTGTCTGTTCCTTACAATGACAATAAAAAGCCTTTCACCCACGGGTCCAAGACACATCTGGGTCAGCTTACCGAAAAGATTGTCCGCAGGCAAGAGTGAGATCCAGACGCAGCTCTGACTTTGCACAGACCAGAGATCTCCACATATGGGTCCCCGCTGACAACACCGCATGTTTGGACATGATCGTATGAGGCTAACAGATCCTCCACAATCAGGATTAAACACTGAGGCGTTAACTCCTAGAAGCTACCCTATACTAAAACACTCATTGCGATGTGTTTTTTATGGCTGCATAAGACACCCGTAAAACTTGCGGTTTTGTGACCGAGTATGAGGAGTTACGAAACTACTCACAGTTAGCTACCATTTGACTCGAAAACAGTCCTAAGAGTGCGCTTGTGCTATTCATAGTCTCATGCACTATAGATAAAATACGATTACGTCCCTGAACGCACTGTAATAATTAAAATAAATAGCAAATGTGTCAATCTGATGCAACATTTCAGAGATTTCTAGCTTCCCAGTTACCGATGTCAACACTGCTACTGATTGGCTCTTTACCGTGTAGTAGGCGGGGCTTTTAATCAAGCTCAACCCCTATTGGCTTATAATGTTAAATGCCGCGGTTCCTATTGGTGGATTCGGCACCGACTCCTGTCAGTCTGTGAGGTGTACAGGAAGTCGGGCCTCCTCCTCTCAGAGCTGAAAGACTTGTGCTGGTGGTGGCGTGTCTGTGAGGTCCACGAACTCCGAGCCGGTGAATACGGTGGAAAAATGGCGGATGCGTTGACACTTTTCACGTCTATTGGGCTCAGTGAGCAGAAAGCGAAGGAAACTCTGAAAAATGAAGCGCTGAGTTCTGCCCTGAGGGACGCAATTACCCAGGTATGACTCCATGTGTAAGAGGAGGGGGAGGTACAAGTTCCTGGAGGGACAGCTGTGAAATATGATTGACATTGTCCTTTTTTGTCTTATTGTATACTAACTTTTATTCAGTTGCTATAGTAATAGTTTCTAGGGCTGTTGTGATATGTATTTCCTGTGCTGTGTGGTTATAGTGGTAGGGGTCTCCTGTACTTTCAGTTTCTCCTTTATCAGTTGTAGATGAGGATCTTCGCACTTTGCACTCAGTTCTTGTCCTATTTTACTCATTTTGAAAGAGAAAGCAATGAATTGACCCCTTTATTGTCCTTTTTTATTAGGCCCAGGGTATCTGTGGAGCATCAGCTGTAGATAAAGCCATGGGTACAATGCTGTACAGTATGGCATCTCGCCTCAAAGACACCAAACGTCTTGCCTTCCTCTCAGACTGTATAGCTCAGCGCAAGATCTGCACAGAGCTGCAGCTGGCAGGTAATTTACGACATTTCTGACATTCCTGTGGAGTACCTCACCAGCACTACATTTTCTTTGAGCACCGCTCTTCATGATGCAACAAAACTGTCAAGATTATTTCACTGATTTTAGCTCACCGTTGCACTTACACAAGATCGAATCTGTACGGATTTTGCATGTTAATATTTTCTTCAGGCACCTCAGTTTCTTCCCACATTCCAAAAACATGCTTGTTTTGGTTGACTGGAGACTCAACTATTTAACTACTATTGGGGACTGTGTGTGTGATAGACTGCCAACCTGTCCAGCATATATCCCCTGATTGCCCTATATACTCGAGCCTATCCCAATGCACACAAGATAAGATAAGTTTTTCCTTCAAAAAAAGGAGAATCTTATCTCATTTGCGCAGGGATAACGACCCCTGTGACACCATTCGGAACAAAGCGGCTAAGATAATGAAATGGATGGATGAACACTTGGATACACCACACTTGGTCTAAAATGCATAATTAAGCTCCACTTCTTGGTGTTAAAGTGTTGAAAACAAAAGAGACTCTGATGAACCTGGTTATATAGCTCGTCTGTGCCTGCCAGCTTTATGAATTCCTGCTCCTCTCTCCCTGTAGCTGCTCTGGACTTTGTGAAGAGTCATCCTCAGGACCCCATCAACCAGAAGGAGTTTGACACAGCGTGTGGCGTTGGTGTGGTCATAACACCGGAGCAGATTGAAGATGCTGTGAGTGCATGAGCTGCCATTATGCTTTTACCAATAAGCTTTCGTGCTGTGTTCACTGACTGTAACATGTTGTGCAGGTGGAGGCAGTCATCAAGAAGCACAAGGAACAGCTGTTGGAGGAGAGGTACCACTTCAACGTGGGTCTGTTAATGGGTATGAGGCACACTTGATGAGTTAAATATCTCTGTAAACATTCACGGTAAACAAACGGGCAGAACGTCTCACTGAGCTTTTTGTGACTGTTGCAGGAGAAGCGCGTGCTGCTCTGAAATGGGCTGACGGAAAGGTCATCAAAAATGAAGTGGACATGCAGGTGTGTTTTAAACAAATAACACAGTAGCAGTATCTGTAATTTAATACTTGAATAAACATAACAATGTAACTACATCTGTCTAACTCTGATTTTGCTTATTAAGGTCCTACACCTCTTAGGACCCAAGACAGAGGCGGACCTGGAAAAGAAAACTAAGGTAACACACGACAGTTTGTTATTTAAAGGAATAATTCAACATGATGGGGAAACTGCATTGCCGCTTTCTTCCTGTGGTATATCACCATATGATGGTGGTATATCAATGGTATAACCATATGATAGTGGCATACCAGTGTGTTTTCCCAACTTCTGTTCTGCTCTCCTCTGCTCAAAAGCACCTGGACAAGCAGCATACTTAGATCAGTCATCGAGTCATCAAATGGTCACCGCCCAACAGCTGAATGCGCATTTGTTTCAAAGTCTTGTAAAAGAGGGACAATTTCAACCAGGAGCCTGGGGCATTGTAGGAAATATACAGGCTCTCTCTCGTTAAAACACACAATTGCAGGCAGCTAGATAAGATATCCAGGAAGCTCATAAACTGCAGTAAATTTCCCAACTAACGGGCCATTGCATATGTATAAATGAAACACTTCTGAAATTCTAGCTTAAATACTGCTAGTTGGTTATCTCTAACATAATAGCCGTTTCTTAAAGAGGGAGCATACGTATAATTATAGACCAAGACAACACATCTATTGAATGATTGTCTTATCACTGTGGAGGAAAACAAGTTTATCTCTTTGAAACTGGCATTTTGAATGTTTTGTTTGCACCCATGGTTTAAACTGAATCATTTTTCCACTGATCAGAAATCTAAAGTCACAGAGAATGAGGTGAAGGCAAAGAAGGAAGAAGTGGCGGTGAATGGTAAGCAGCAGGCAAGGTGGACTCAGACAGAAGTGAGTGTAGTTGTTTGTTGTTGTAATGTGTAGCTGATGGTTGTCCAGGCGACATGAAAACCGGGGAGGTGAAGTCGTTAATGGAGCAGCTCAGAGGAGAGGCGCTGAAGTTCCACAAACCAGGTGAGGATAAGTTGCTACAGCAAGCAGACACCGTTGTAGTTTTTCTTTCACTCTGTCAGCTCTTCACACCCTGAAATTTCAGTTGTCTTGTAACTGTGCAGAAATAGTTGTAAACCACTGAAATGTACATGGATGCTTAATTATGCATTAATACACATTCACTGTAGATATCCGATGAATATTGGATATTCTAAATTCAACATATGAAGGTTATTTGTGTCAACCAATTACGGGACATACATTAAATCTACATTCTATTACTAACTTTAGGCAGTCATTAACATGACATACAGAATTTACAGAAAATTGGGAAAATAAAAAGCAAAATAATATGACTTTTACTATACAGAGCATAAGAGGACAGAGGTATTTGAGGTAAACAGGTGGTGGTGCTAGTTCCCCACTCAGGTGCCATTAAACACAACAGAACTAGTTGAAATAAGATGACGTCATTAAAGGGGCGCTAACCACCTTGGATAATCAGATGTACTAATTCTGATTGGCTTGACTCCATGTAAAGCAATTCAGAGGCTAAACTAAGTACACTGATCCCGTCTCTTTGGTTTCCACCAGGAGAGAACTATAAAACTGACGGTTATGTGGTCACACCAAAAACAATGGAGCTCCTGAAGAAGCACCTGGAGTTCACTGGTGGACAGGTACCTGCGTGGTTTTCTTTTTTTCATGGAGAAGAAGGATATTCGCTCAAAGTGTTTTTTACTTTTCTAATTTTCATCGACCAACTCCTTTCAGATCCGCACCCGTTTTCCTCCTGAGCCCAACGGCATCCTTCACATAGGACACGCCAAAGCCATCAACTTCAATTTTGGCTATGCAAAGGTGCCGTCCTCCGCCTTCTCCTAGGTCTCCACTCCTTTCCTTCTCGGTTTTCTGCTCCAGCCGTTTGCCTTGAACCAAGTGTCTTCCTGCAGGCGAACAATGGGATTTGCTTCCTGAGATACGATGACACAAATCCAGAGAAGGAGGAGGAGAAGTACTTCACAGCCATCAAGGACATGGTGGAGTGGCTCGGTGAGTTTGTCCTCATCACGTTATACACTTTTCATCTGATCAAACCTCATAGTCGGGTCTGTTTTCGCGTCCACAGGCTACAAACCTTATGAAATCACCCACGCCTCGGACAACTTCCAGCAGCTCTATGACCTCGCTGTCGATCTGGTCCGCAGGTGAGTGGATGTGTTTTCCTCTGCGAGCTTTGTGCGGCGCACGAAGCTCGGCGCTGACCTGTGAGTCCTCTGTGCCGCAGGGGCCACGCGTACGTGTGCCACCAGAAAGGCGAGGAGCTGAAGGGCCACAACGCTCCCCCGTCGCCGTGGAGAGACAGGCCCGTGGAGGAGTCCCTGGTGCTGTTTGAGAGGATGAAGAAGGGCTTGTTTGCCGAGGGAGAGGCCACACTCAGGATGAAGATGGTCATGGAGGACGGCAAGATGGACCCCGTGGCGTACCGCATCAAATACACGGCGCATCACCGCACCGGGGATGAATGGTGGGGAGACCTGTGCTTTTGTCCATTTGAAACGCCGTCGCTTTCCCCACGAGCTGCTGTCTGTAGTGACGGGTTTCATATCGTTGTCTCCAGGTGCATCTACCCCACCTATGATTACACCCACTGTCTGTGTGACTCTATTGAGAACATCACGCACTCGCTCTGTACCAAAGAGTTCCAGGCCAGGTAGGCACGAGCAATCCTTCACGTGCATCACAGAGCTGACATGGCGTCCTTGTTTATGTTCACGTCCCATCATCTCCTTTGGGTTTCCGTGGCAGGCGTTCCTCGTACTTCTGGCTGTGTAACGCTCTGGACGTGTACTGCCCCGTGCAGTGGGAGTACGGCCGCTTGAACCTCACCTACACTGTCGTGTCCAAGAGGAAGATCATCAAACTGGTCGAGACCGGTGCTGTCAGGTAATTTTCTTTTTGCCCCACAGCTTCTTTTTACTCATTCATCTCACCATGCACATGTGCAGATTTACTGCTCTAGAATACACTCTAGAGATGCGTATAGGCATCCAACGGTTTTAAAATATTTATATCTTCTGTTGCAACTAGATTAGCAGGAATTTGACCACTGAAGTGAAATGACTACTGCTGAATTCTGCAGGTCTTTGCAGACAACATTTTGATATAAACTTTCTCCACATGGAGGTGCAAAACGCCCACTACTACAGGGTTGTACCAATAGTGATCACCAGTGAGGATAATATGTCTTCTTCAGAGCAATTCCCACCTATTTTGATAAAAACACATTTCTTGACACAGATAATATTGAAGCCTACGTAGCTCTCACTGTGGCGTGACGTGCCCCGTTTTGAGCACTAGTAGCGTTTTCATGTTACGATGAATCTCTCACAGAGACTGGGACGACCCTCGACTCTTCACTCTGACCGCACTCAGGAGGAGGGGTTTCCCTCCCGAGGCAATCAACAACTTCTGCGCCCGGGTAAGCATAACGTGCTGGGAAGCTGGACGCCCGGGTGCCAGTTGCACGGAGGAGGCCGAGGGCGCTGTGTAATGACGGGTCACGTCTGTCCGCAGGTCGGAGTCACGGTGTCCCAGACGACCACAGAGCCCCACCTCCTGGAGGCGTGCGTGAGAGACGTGCTGAACGACACGGCGCCCAGAGTCATGGCCGTGCTGGAGCCGCTCAAAATCACCATAACTAACCTTCCCGAGAGCTCAAAGGTTGGCGTGCGTCTTCCAAACACACAGACGCAGCACATTCAGATGCTGCCTTGCCTGCAACGTCCCGAATTTCCTGCCTTGGCACTGAATCTTCCCGATTTCATCCTCTCCTGCTTCAGACAGACGTACGGGTGCCAGACTTCCCTGCCAACGAGGCCAAAGGCTCCCATGTGGTTCCGTTTACACGCACCATCTTCATCGAACAGAGCGACTTCAGAGAGGTTAGGGGGGGGGGTAACGGCAGAACCGATAACCTCAAGATATGCAGCTGGTTTTGTTTGGTGGTAACGATGAGTCCTTCCTTTCTGCAGGTGATGGAAAAGGGCTACAAGCGACTGACGCCAGAGCAGCCTGTTGGTCTCAGGCATGCTGGTTATGTCATCTCTGTCCAGAAGGTCATCAAGGTGAGACTCAGTACGAGTGGAACACATTATTTCCCTCCGTGCCAGTTGTCTTATCGTGAAGCTATACAGAAAAGGTTATAAACAGTTGCTAAATGGGACCTTAGATGAACTCCGGAGAACTTTCCAATAATAGACAGCTGAAGCTCAGCAGGAAGAGCAGCTTCTCAATAATAATAATAGATAATGGGTGGATGAATAGCAGGATTGTAGCTTTGCAGTAAATTGCAGCCATATTAACATTGATCTCTGCAATCTGGTTCTGGTTCTCACAAGATGTCGTGCTTCCCTTTTTTTTCCATCTCAGGATGCTCAGGGTAAAGTGGTGGAGCTGGAGGTGACCTGCAGCAGTTCTGAGACTGCAGAGAAACCAAAGGCCTTCATCCACTGGGTCAGCCAGCCACTGGTGTGCGAGGTCCGCCTTTATGAGAGACTGTAAGTAGCAGAGGTCGCTCATCGTCACCCGCAACACATACAACCTGTAAAATGTACTCAGTAAAGGCATCTGGCTCTCTGTAGATTCCTGCACAAACATCCAGAGGATCCAGCTGAAGTGCCTGGTGGCTTCCTGAATGACATCAATCCTGTAAGCATCTCTGCTGCACTCCTGCGGCTAAAAGCCTGTTTGGATTCTCCGAGCTTTATTTACTGGCATCGGGACTAATTCATTTCGTCTTTTCCTCATTTAGAATTCCATGCAGACCATCAGCAGTGCCTTAGTGGATGTCTCAGTCAAGGGAGCCAAGACTTTCGACAAGTTCCAGTTTGAGAGAGTTGGGTACTTCTCTGTGGACCCTGACAGCACTGCAGACAAGGTACGGGAGGGTGAAACACTTGGAACAGTTGTTCTTTATTATTTTCGACACGTTTGTGGAATAATGGTTCATTTTAACTGTAACTCTCCTTTTGCCACAGCTCGTCTTCAACAGAACAGTCACCCTGAAAGAAGACCCAGGGAAGATCTGATCGGCTCCGATCAAGCTGTACTTCCTGTTGCTTCCCATGAGCTCACAGACACATGTCCAATTTGTTTAACGGTGGAATATCAGCGAGGGTTTTGGCTGATATCGATTCGAACCAGATACTGTAATAATTACATGTTCATAAAAGAACAGTGAACAGCACAATTACTGCAGTGTCTTTCTGCTCTACAGCGAGTCTGCTCAGTCGGTGTCAGATCCTGTCTCTATAACTGCTGCAATACACATTGACTCCAGAATGATTCCTCGTTGTTGAATGTATGCAACTTTGACCATGTTCAACAAGGACCTCCTGTATGCTAATTTACACGGACTCTAAGCCAATGGCATTTAGCAGAGAACCTCAAATGCCGTACATTTCTTACAGAGCTGGCAAGTCACTGCCAAACAAAACATGTGTTTTTTAAAGACTCAGAGGGGGGCATGTTTGTCCTGTTGACAAGAGAAAATAATAAATAATTCTTAAAAAAAAAACCTTAATGTCTCTGTGTTAATATCCAAGAGGTGTGGTTTAGGAAACATCTTGCTATTCACACAAACTAAGCTGCTTAAACAGTTGTTTTAAAATCCAACCCAAGAAAAAAACAAGGTTATTGGAATTAGTTTATTGAACTGTTCGGGTAAATTGTGTGACATTTGCTCGAACATGTATGTGTATATATATATATACATATATATATATATATGTGTGTGTGTGTGTGTGTGTGTGTGTGCTACAAGTGTTATAAATTGTGCATTTGTGTATGAAAAATACAATCTGAATGTAAAGGAATATACATGCTATACTTTCTTTTATTTACATTATCATTATTATCATTATTTACCTCAACTGTGCATTACAGACTTCAGCTGGATGATGAAGGAGCAGCAGCTCTACTTTGAGTCCATGCCAATTTACTCAACTAATCTCTAAGGCTGACAAAACAATTTTCTTGTCCGGTATATGTCTTACCTAATAATCTTAATGAATTACTCTCTTTTCTATCTGATTGTATTGTAGGAGCAAAGGTGACAGTTTCTCCCTGTGGAGATCAATAAAATACTGTGAAATACTGTGAACTCAAGTGCGACAGAAAAACGTGCATCCTAAATTTTACCCCAAAGTGACCGAAAGTTAATGTCAATACTGACAGTATTGTCCAGTAAGTCCAAACAAGAAGCTGTACGATGGACCACGCTGAAGTGCAGTGCGTGGGAATTAACCCTCACGTACCCAGAGCTTCCTGAGCGCCACCCGAGTATTCAACGCATCTCCAGGAAACCACCTTAAAAGATTCAGAAGTCAGTGAACCACTAGGAGCGGCTGTCTGGCAGAACGGGCTTTTAAGGTGGACTGACATCTAGGTGATCTCGTCGCTTGTTTTGCCTTCGCGTGTCGCCTTTAACTAAGTATTCTCTGGACGCCTGATATCGCGTTATTATGTATGTAGGGTATCGCGATAGCTCGGCGGAGCAACAAATCGCTTGCCTATTGGTCTGAATGCACTGTTGTAAGATGGCGCCCAGCGAAATATGAGTGGCCGAGAAAAAGAAAAACTACAGCTAGCCATTTAAAGAAAACGAAGACTGAAGATTCAATCAGGCAAAGAGACACGCCGGTAGGAACCTGCTCCTCTCCTCGGAGCAAGAGGAGCCACATTTCGAGAGTAGGTGAAGGGTATAAGGAAGCTTGAGCCTCGGCCCGAAGGTAGCTAACACGCCCGCTAATATTAGCCTGTTAGCTCTAAAGATAACACAATAATGCAGTCGGTGTAGCGTTACAGGCGCGGGCTTGATGCTTCAGTTTCTGATCATTTAATTTACACACGATGCATATCTGCTGTGTAGTCGCAAAGCACATAATCGCACCCATGCACTTGGATTTAAACAACTGCAAGCTAAGTGTTATTTTGCAAACAACACGAGGCTAGTTAGCCGTGCTGTCAGGCTAACCTAGCTCGTTGTGTAACCAGCTGTAAGATCGGCTGCTAAACATGCACATATTCGTAACGCAATCGGCACCCAAATGCACGCGTATTTTCATTATGCAGCAGTTTCAATCGCCGCTGTGAATACTGCATCGGATTTGGAAAGTGGCCGCGCTTTTGTCCCTGCTCGTACACAGCGAGCTAGGATTAACCCTTTCCTATTACCATCATTCTGTGTTGTCACCGGTCAACGATGGGTAGGACACTGTGTAAACACTGCACTAGCTGCAAATGATGTCACCTCTCAGATTTAACCTTTTGTGATGTCTCTGATCAATGTCATGTCTTTAATAGCCACACAGGGCTGTGATTGCGTTAAAGCCTGACTCATTTATCTTTGCATTTCCCTAGATTTCTGCGTAAAGACACTGACAGCGACCATGAATAACTCCCTGGACGGCACAGGCTCCTACGAGGAGCTTGTGAGGCAGAAGGCGAGGAGCATCCCTCAGCATCGCATGAAGGAGTTCCTGGAGTCACTGGCCACCAAGGGACCGGACGCCCTGCAGGAGTTCAGCCAGCAAACCGGAGACACTACCACCACCACCACCACTATGGTTTACCAGCAGGAGGCCAACTGCATCTACACAGACAGCACGGAGGTGGCTGGGTCACTGTTGGAGCTGGCCTGTCCGGTAATTTTCTGCAGCTGAATGATCACACAGTTTCTCTGTTATCTAAGAGATTTCCCCTGGTAATGAATCCTCTGACACTGTCCTCTAATGCAGGTTCAAGTGCAGGTTCAGCCACAGCAGCAACAGATACAAGAGGCCACGTCTCAGCAGCAGACAGTACAGCAGAATACAGAGCAACAGATAGTGCAGGTTTGTATCTGGTAAAAAGTAAAACAGCAGGTTCTTTTCACCCCATGCTCCCATACATCTCATTCATATTACAGTTGTAGAGGCTACCCTATATGGTCCATCTGCTCATATAGCTCTATCAACACACTTATGACATAGCATCAGGATACTTTAACTTGTAGGTTGCAATAGGCTGGGATCGAACCACAACCATCAATACGTTAAAGATAAAGGGAACCAGGCCGCCCCTAAGCCACAAGCTGTCTGCAATCTTTTAATGATCTAATGCTTCCCTGTTGTGACCAATAAAACCATATTATATTCTGTACTATTCTAAACTATCCGTCTGGGGCAACTGTGGCTCAGGGGGAGTTGTCTATGGATCAGAAGGTTGGTGGTTTATCTCAGCCCTGTACGGCCTACATATCAAGATACTGAGCCTCAAACTGCCCCTGATGCTCTGTCATCAGGTGGGAATGTGTGTGAATGGTTCAAGCTATTGTGTGAAAGTAGATGGACCATAGAAGGATCCTTTGTGTTTGAATGGATATATGATATATATTATATAAGACTAGAAAAGCACTATATAAGATCTAGTCCATTTACCATTCCTTTCTTTGTGATTTACTTTTCTGATCCACTTGATCATGTCTCATCTAATTTGTTTTTCATGTGTAAATCGTCTGTGTCAGGTGCAGATCCAGGGCCAGCAGCAAGGTCAGATGTTGAGTCAGGTCCTCCAAGTGCCCTCCGGCTCCCATCAGCAGCTGCAAGGTGTGACGACTGCGCAGCTGATTCAACCCGGAGAGCTCACTGAGGAGCAGCACCAGCAGGTAGATGCAGGAACAACGACCCGGCAGATTTTGACATTGATTCAAATGAGAATCTGGTTACCAACAGCTGTGTTTCTCCCGTAGCTGCAAGCCCAGTTGGTGGCGGCCGTTGCAGGAGGACAGCAGATCCAGATCCAGACGGTGGGGGCTCTCTCTCCCACCCAGCAGCAGGACAGCGCTGAGAGGAGGGTGCTGGGAACCACCGTCGCCACCTCGCAGGGGGCAGGGGTCCTCCAGCCGGCCAAGAAGCGCAAAGTTGACATGCCCATCACCGTGTCCTACGCCTTGCCTGGTCAGCAAGTAGCCACGGTGCTGGCCATCCCTCAGGGACAGGGCCAGCAGCAGAGCTACCTGTCCCTGAGGCCGGACCTCCTGACTGTTGACAGCTCCCACCTGTACAGTGCCACAGGCACGATCACCAGTCCCACGGGGGAGACCTGGACAATCCCCGTCTACTCTGCCCCCGCGGGCACCGGAGGACGGGAGCAGGTCACACACATTGCCATCCCCCAGGAGGCCTATGGCACGGTGCAGGTGGCGGGGACAAACACTACGACAATGACCACGATGCCAACGCAGGTGACCGTGGAAAACGACAAGATGAAAATCCCCGCCAGTCAGAGTCAGACAGCGCAGGCCGTTTCCAGCATCACGAGCTCCGGGGCCATGGGAGGCCAAGAGGAAGTGGTGCACACGCTGGCTGCCAACACGCTGTTCCCTGCTCAGCTGATGAATGGGAACATCCACATCCCAGTGGCAGTGCAGGGCTACTCCAACACTACGCAGTCTATCATCTGGGACCCCCAGCAGCAGGTGCTGCACACACAGGGCTTGACGGGACAGGACGGGCAGCAGCTCCAGGTCCTCACAGAGGTGATGAGTTATTATCTTTTCTATTGGTATATATTCATATATCTCATATTTAGATTGAGCGGGGTATCAGAACTGGTGTTTTACCGTCTGCTCAGGGTCAGACGGTGGTGGCGGAGGTGGACGGCCAAGGCCAGCAGCAGGTGCAGGTGCAGGAGCTGCTCCTTCCCGCCACCCTGAAGCCGGAGGAGGGACTGGACGTGTGGCGACTCTGGGCCCAGCAGAAGAATGCAGAGATGGACAAATCAGACAAACATAAACTGGCTCCCATTGGCCGTAAGTGTTTTACACACAGTGTTTCCCACGCTGCAGACATGATGCCGTTCTGCCAGGCTGACCCGCGTGTGCGCGTGTGTGTGTGTGTGTGTGTGTGTGTGTGTGTGTGTTCCTCAGGGCGCCAGGCTCTACGGTTTCAGGAAGACTTGGTGTCGTGTGCGGTTGCAGAGCTCTGCATGGGTCTGTCAATGATGACCACAGAAGCTCGGGGGCTGGAAGGAGAGTCCTTCGAGGCCGACGTTCTCTACTATGTATTTCTGTGCATACAAAAAGTGAGTTCACAGTGTGCGTGAATAGTGCAGTCGTGAATAGTGAGTAGGGGCTATATTTACACTAACTTTAATTAAAAAGTATTTAAAAAGCATCCGATGTTGACACAAAGTGCTGTACATCATGTTTAAATGTGTATTAAAGAACATAAAACAAGGGACAAACGATAAAAGCAGGACCAAAGTCTCACACCGACTTAAAAAGATGAAAGTGGCTTTTAAGATCTGTTTTGTTGAATGGACAGTGGTTTTTAATCGTTTTCCCAAATGCACTTATTGAGAATTCCATCTATTTGGAGATTTCTAAATTGGTATTAGTTTTATTTACGGTGGGAACTCATGGCCTTGTTCTTGTACAGCACTGTCTAGACTTTTAGTCCACGCAATTACCCTTAAGAGGCATGTCACATTCACCCATCTATATGCTGGTTGTAGCTTTTAACCAATTCCACACTGATGATTCAGTACACAGCTATTAGCTGTTACATGGTGTGTATATATATATATATATATATATATATATATATATATATATATATATATATATATATAGCACTACTGCATGTTGCATACAGTAGTTATTACCCTGCGTACAGTGTTGAACTGACTCTTTCCCCTTTCTCGTCCTCCTGCAGTATCTTTTTGATAACGGTCGCGTGGACGACGTGTTCTCAGATCAGTACTATACTCGCTTCGCTCATTGTCTGCACCAGATCTTGGAGCCGTGGAGACCATCTGTTCATCCTTTAGGTGTGGACCAATGTTGTTTTCCACCTAACGCCGTGTCTCTCTCTCTCTCTGTCTGTCTCTTTCTCTCTCTCTCTGTAATTTAATAGCTTTCTCATGTGATTTCATCCCAATACAATGCAGTACTGACTACACAGAGCTTCTTTAGCGTGGACATCACAAATCAATGTTGTTTGATGGTTTGATCGCTCCACATCTAGAAGTTATGTATGACAGTGGTTTGGTGCTTTTGTAGCATCCAGTGTTTATGGTTCTAGAAGTGGAAGAAAAATTGTAGTTTAGACTTAAGTTATGTCTAAAGCACAACAAGAGATCCATATGCTCCAAAGAGCCCCAAATAGGTCAATTATAATATTCATTCAAACAAACTAGAAAGTAAGTTTTTGGCTATGGATCGTGTGGTTGCACAAGCCCAAAGGCAGCTCTCATACTAAACCTGCCCTAAAGCTTTTCCAGCGACCAGTTAAACATTAATCATTCTGTGTCCTTTAAACTCCGTTTTTGCGACGTTGTCCCGAATGTTCCTCACGATGTGCTCTTCTTTACCTCGTCCGGCAGGTTATGTAATCCCCAGCCACGTGACGGAGGAGATGCTGTGGGAATGTAAACAGCTCGGAGCTCATTCCCCCTCCACGCTGCTCACCACTCTGATGTTCTTCAACACAAAGTGAGTCACGCCGGGTCCCCTCGCTCAGCCCGCGGCCGCGCTCCCTCCCCTGCGGTCAGCCCGCGACCCCGACGAGTGCACTCGTGTGCTATGATCTCCTGTGTTTCACCACAGGTATTTCCACCTGAAGACGGTGGATCAGCATTTAAAAGTGGCCTTCTCCAAGGTGCTGAGACACACCAGGAAGAGTGCCACCAACCCCAAAGACAAAAGTACTAGCATCCGGTACCTGAAGTCCACAGAGAGGTTCATAGGGCAGAAAGGTGAGCGGGTTTTCTTTGCGTTTTGCGTGTGGCGGGACGCGAACGTCTCCGGGCTGCTGACACGTTGTGCCTTTTGTCTCCGTCCAGTCACAGACGACATGTACTCAGAGCAGCTCGAGGACCCCGACAACCCGCTGAGATGCCCCATCAAGCTCTACGACTTCTACCTCTTCAAATGGTAAATACACGACACCGGGAAGCAGGACGAGTGATTGGAAAAGTACTTTAGAATCATCTGGTTGTTGACACGGAGTGCGCGCTCGGCGTTTGAGAGGTTAAACTGGTGAGGACACTGTTGCTAGGCAACGCGCCACAACATGGATGCCATTTGTGTACATATATAAAAGACTTTTTTTTTTCTTTCTTTCTGCTTTCCACCTCTTAAGTGCCGGGAAATAAAGGCAGCTAATCTCCTTTCGCCTTTCCTGTCTTTCAAAAAACGAAAGTCCGCGTCCTTGACAGTTTGTGCCGATGGAGTGGCACTTACGAAGCAGTGTTGGCTTGTTTTTTAATGTGCAGAGGAAATTGGTTCTGCAGTGTGGGAATTGCGCCGAACACAGTCCCGTCACACGATGAAGAATCTGTTCCGCGAAAATGATCACATCCTGCACCAGCTACCAGAAAGCTGCATTGTCTTGTGACATTTGTACATTGAATGTGGCAGTTCTGGCCTAGTAGTGTGGGTACTAGTAGTAGTAGGCTACTAGTAGTAGCGTCCACTAATGGCACAGTGCCCTGACTCCTCAAGGCCTAATGCTGTCTCATAAATGCTAAATACATTTAAAATAATGCATGTCCTTTCATTTATATTTATACTTTTAGGCTGTCATGATGTTCACATATGTGTGAACCAAACAGTTTTTTGTCCTTTTAGGGGTCACATGACCCATTTACTGTTAACCTGTTTACGCAGTATTTGTGGATAGAGGAGGAGGCTGAACTCTCTCTGCCTCTTCATTAAAAATGTAATGAAACCATGGAAACATGTCTGAAATCTGCTTTTGAAAGCACCCCCCCCCCCTTTGAAGGATATGCATTGTGTATCCGGGAAGGTATGATCTATAAGCTGCAGCCTGGTAGCTGCAGCATCTGGAGGATGTGCTCACGCTGTGCTTTGTCTCTCCGTCAGCCCCCAGAGCGCTAAAGGTCGCAACGACACCTTCTACCTTACTCCAGAGCCCGTGGTGGCCCCCAACAGCCCCATCTGGTACTCCACCCAGCCCATCCCTAAAGAACAGCTGGAGCAGATGCTCACCCGCATCCTCGTCGTCCGCGAAATCCAGGAAGCCATTAACATGTTGGAGAGGGTGCCCTAGTTGGAGTGGAGGGGAACAGCAAATGGACTTGACTCTCTCTCTCGCTCTCTCTCTCTCTTCACCCAGCCTTTTGATTGCTCATTATTAGTAGTTTTCTATTCTCTCACACCCCCTTGTGGTCTTTAAGGGCGGCATGTATATGTTTATATTCATTATGTGTCAGCATATCTTACACACACGGCCTGTAAATACACATATAACCAATACCGATAATAAATTGTCGCATTGAGGCAATCTGTCAACCTAACTCTTGAGTTCTTTTCATTTGGCCAAATGATTTTCTCTTAAACCTTTTATCGGACAATTCTAATTTAAATGTTTTTTTGTTTTTTTATCTTCCCCAACCCCTGGAACAGATGTTAATTTTCTCTCTGATTTTTGTTTTTTGATCTGTAACATAGTCCATACATATTTTCCTGGGAGTCTGACTGCTCTGTGCTGCTGTTCTTAGACCTGTCTGTTGCTCCACTCCCTCCTGTTCTGCCTATTCTTCATCATCATGTCTCACGGTTAATACCGCACTGGTATTGAGGCTCCATTTTGAAGCCTAGCAGTCCTATGCTTGGAGTTCAGCGGGTATCCCCCCCCCCCCGCCACCTTTTTCTTTTTCTTTTTTAATTCCCCTCTCTGTGCTTCACTCTCCTCTGGCCTGAGGCAAGTCCCGGCTCCAGACGACTTGCCAGCGAACGCTCCCCGGGCCGGAGCGCTCCCTGTTGGACTAACTCGGCAGCATGAAGTGGCATCGGCACACGGACTTAAAGCTCGACCTGGAGCCGGTGGCGCTCGCAGAGGGAGGGCGTGGGATGCTGCCTGCCGCTGGGGGACTTACCCCAAAGAGGGACCCAATGTATCTCATGTTAATTACGGCGACAAACAGAAAAGACTCATAGGTCTTAAGCAGTTCGTGTTCAGTGATGAGCCGCCCTCGTAGCCCCCTCGTGGACTGCGGTGGTTTGGGAAGGAGGATGGCAGTGCCTGTGTGTTTTCAAACATGACCTTTTTTGTACAGCGGCTAAATCATGAGTCTGCCTTTCGAGCGAGTCTTGCTTCCGTATCCTTTTGCGTTGTGATATAAATGATGCACAGTGATTTTCAAGAAAACAAGACCTGAATAAAAGTCATCTTTCAACATCACTTTATCAGTAATGAAGTCAAGCCATAGGTAAAAAAAATAGATAGAATATGTCTGACATTTAGGGAGCTGTGCACGGTTTTCTGGTATAAATGACGTCACTGAGTTTCACCAGAAATGAATGTGACGTGTGCGAATTTCTCCCCGTTCTCCAGAATCTCCTCTGAAGAACAGGGTCGACCTGAGTGGCAAGTTCTTAATTGTGCCTTTGGGTAGTAACAACACAAACCGACGCGCTCTCTCATTTGCATGTCGTCAGGCCAGTTTTCCACCTGCGGGGCCTTTCTCCATACAGCACACGCTGCGTTTTCCTCTCTCCCTGCAGTCTTTCTCCCTCTCCTCAGATGCCGTATGGGGGCATGTTGCTCCGCCAGCGTCTCTGCTCGTCTCTGCTCGTCTCTGCTCTCTCTCGCCACGGCCTGGCGGTGAGCAGGCGGCTCAGGAGGCGTGCGAGCCTGAATTAAACAGTGACGAGGACGGCAGCAGCCTCCTCAGGAGGTTCCCGGGGTGCCAGATCTGCTGCTGCTGCTGCGCCGTGGTCGCTGCTTGCTCTGCCGGAAACGATCGTCTGTGGTGGTGGTGGTGCCTCCGCCTCGCCGTCCGGCCTCGTGTGGATGAGCTGTGGGGCTGGTCCTGAGCCTGGGGAGTCATACTTGAGCTGGCTCCGTGAGGCTGAGCGCTGATGGGGGGGGGGGGGGGGGGGGGAAGTACACCTCGTTAAAACGACATTATTCCAACGCTGGAATAACGAGGCCCTGCTTGTGCTTTGTGTCTTCAGGGATTATTTTGTGCGTCCTCACCCTGCTGACAATCCTGCGCCGAGCCAGTACAGCAGGCACTGATGGACAAATATGTACTGATCCTGAAAGCACACAAAGGAATAAGCAAATCATAAGGAGGAGGTACCTATGTATTCACACTGTGGCCTGTAACAACCTTTTCAATATCACAATCTTTCAGGGTTTTAGTCCGTTATCTGACCTGTACAGCAACATAATGGACCCAGGGGGCTCCTGGAGCCCTGGGTTGAAACCTTCTGACCACTAAACCACCATGTTGCTGCATATACATTATGCAAATACATTATTTTACCTTTGCAAGTGAGAGTGATGGTTTGTTCAGAGGGGCAATTTGTGCGGCGTACTGCCAAAACAGGAAATCGGAGGGATATTTTTCTATCTGGCTCCATAAGAGTAGACCATGTGACCTGACTCTGAATATCATTGTCCAATAGGCTAAAGTTGTGCTTTAAATCCTGGCGCTTTTGTGCATTTGTGCATCATGTAAAATAGATTTCCTATTTCCTTTAAAAACAGCACATGGCCAGGTGTATACATAAATAATATAGGTGTATATAACAGTCAGCATTTGGGAGAGTGAACTTTGCTGGAGAGGAGATACAGGCTAACAGTTTGCCAGTGCAATGATAAGGTGAGCAACAAGCGGCATATCCTGAATCTGCTCATTCAATGTGTGAAATTGGGAGATTATCGGGAGTAGCCAATGCTCTGCAAATGCAAATTTGCTTATGTCCACATTAATGAATCACTAATCATTTTCAAGCCATATGATTTATATATATAAGCCTTATGATTAAAAAGAGTACGAATATGTAACTTAAAACCTTTGACACTTGGATCATTCCTATAATATGTCAGTAGTTCTTCTATTTGTGACTGCGAGTCAGTGCTGGACTAACCAGGTTCTGGACCATCCACATTCGATGCAGCCGCAGATCCTCCACAGCAGCCCGCACGTCAGGCCGGATGCCCCTCACACACAGCTGCATCAGCCACAGCAACGTCACAAACGTCCCTGACCGGCCAATGCCTGCACTGAAACACACGAGCGCAGGGTTTGACTTTCAGCTCCGTCTCGCACACTCTCGGATAAATCCGCAGGATTAATACTGAAGTGGGCTTCATGGAGGAGAGCGTGACGGGCTGAAGGTCAGACCTGCAGTGCACCACAGTTGGACCCAGGCGGGGAATGGCCTCCAGATTCTGCCGCACATGCTCAGTAAAGGCGCAGAGTGACAAACAGTCTTTTGGCACACCTCTGTCGGGCCAGGAAGGGTAGTAGTAGTGTGTGACGATCCTGCCTGTCGGACAGTCTCTCTGAAACACAAACACTGTCCTTTGTTAATCGGTGTTTTGCAGCGAGCAGCTCGTCTCGTGTGATTGATCGCCTGCTGCAGTCAGTGTAAACAGAGGCCTACAGGAGCCGTTTAAAGCAGGAGAAGAGGATGATGAATGCATCTCTCGCTCACCTGTCTCAGGTTAATGGTGGTGATGAAATAATCGGGACCTTGTTTACGGGTCACTGTCGTCACCTGGATCAGCCCGTGGATCACCGTCCCTCGTTGCACAGGCCAATACTTATCACACATCACCTGCACACACACATTTCAGTCATATTACATTCAACTGCTTTCCCGTGAATTAGATGTGCCACATAACAAGCTACGGCACTGACATGGCAACCTGGACACAATGATTTAAAAAAATGCTCTAAACCCAGTGAAGATGTGATAAATTATAAAAAAAAACGGATCAATGAGGCGTATTACAGCATTTTTACAGGATTGAGCTCATAGGTTAAAGGCAGATAATCCCTCAGCACAGGTCTCTCCCCGGCACCCACACACACACATACATACACACATTATTCAGACAAATGCAGGACATATTAACTCCACACAGAAAGGTCCATTTTCAAGATTTCAACCAGGGACATTCTTGCTGTGAGGTGACACGCTTTTTTTTCAAATTGGACTATCTGAAGTTATTTTCTCATCTTACCCACAACAGAGATGTTTTTGCGTTAACAAGATAATACCTCGTTAGCCAAATTATCGTGGATGATTTCTCTAGATAATTTGATACTTTGATGAGGAAAAAGTGCTCTGTCGGGAGCAGAAAAAATCATGAGATTGTTTTCATGCACTCGAGCCATTACAGGCCCCGAGTGCAGTTATTAGTCTGGATAGAAATGTGTTGTTATTGGATGCTTATCAATGGCATCGGTGTGATGACACACTCAATCACAGATACACACACAGACACAAAGCAAACATGTCTTTCTCACCAAGTCCTTGTATCTCAGAGCCGTCACCATGACGATGATCTGGACGTTTTGCTCCCACACCATCCTCCAGAAGTCGGCCATGGTGCTGGGGACGGGGCCCTGGGTGCAGATGAAGTCTCTCTCTGATCCTCCTCCCTGAGGAGAGACACGCTCATTACCGGACACAGACTGAGACACAGAGATCAAATGTACAGGCGAAATAATAAAGTGAGTTCTTACAGGTACGTAGCTTGCGTTGATGTAGTCGGAGTGGGGATGGAAGTTTGACACGGACAGCCTCACCCGACAGTGGTCATCTGTGACGAGACAAATGAAAATCCTATCAATTGTAATAATAGTTCTGTTAATACATCTCTAGGTGTTATATCCTCTGGTAGGATGTTTCTTTTCTTACTTACATGGCAGTATATATGGGTATCTGTTCTTGTCTCTATTGACTGGTGACTCTCCCACTCTGGTGGGGAGGTCTCTACCAACATCGTTGAGGTCCTTCACGCAACACAAAGACATCGACACTTCAAGCTTTAGACATCGGACAAACTGATCTGAACGTTGACGATTAAAGCCTCCTGGTTTACCTCAAATTCCTGCTTGAAGCCTCTGTTGTCATTGGCTGCAAGTTCCTGGCATCTGAGTCGAAACTCTTGTAGAATTTGGGTTCTGGAGAAACTTTGGACCCTGTGAAACATAACTACCTTACTTCAAGGCATTTTAAGACTCTTGACATGTTCCGATGATACAAAAGTATCAGGTAGTATCTTTACTTTTTTTTCTTCTTTGCAGATAAAGAGATGAATATTAGAGATTATGTGTTGATACGCTGGCCTAGCTTTGAAGCCTCGGAAAAGCTTCGAGTCCCAGGACACAGTAAATAAATTCCTCTCGCTCTGCAGGCAGTTTTTCCTTTTTATCAGATCGTACAAAACGGAGCGCTCAGCAGGACTCAAACAGGCGCGGGAAGACAAGCTTGATGTAGACCTTAAAGTTGAGCTCTGGGATGAATGTCTAAAAAGTGCTCTTGGCTGCTTGGGTAATGCCAGACACTCTGTAGAGTTACACAGTCTAATCTTCCAGGGAAAAGTACTCGAGACTTGTCAGACCGGGGGTTGAGAGAGATGGGAAATGGACTGAGATTTCCTAATGAAGGCAGAGCACAAGTGCAGATGGCTGTGTACAGTTCATACTGTTGGTATTACTCACACCCTAAACTTGCTGCTGATGAATACAAGCAGTCGTTCATGTTGCTTTTAAAGCCGAAATTATAAGAGAAGTGCAACAGTAATGGTTTTTTGTTAATTACCTTTGTTATTATAGCTAGAGTGGGCAAAATTCACACTCTCTCTCTCTCTCTCTGTCTCTCTCTCTCTTTCTGTCTTTCAGTAAAGCCAAAGTAATTATTTAGAATATGTATCCTCAAAAACAACCATACACTTAAAACAATGACACTTAATGGCACCTCTTCTTTCTGGTCATTTCATTAAATGTAATGACATTTGAAAAGCAGAAACATAGAGCTCCATGTGCTGATCAGTTGAAGCATCAGGATGCAACAAGGTGTTTTGTCCTTACCTCATGTCTTTTCCTCTTTTTCAATCACGTACTTTAAATGCAAATTTATCCCGAGGTTGAATGATACCAGGATGCCAGGACTTCACCGCTGATGCCATGAAACAGATAATAGAGAAGGGCTGAAGCAAACAGAAATAGAGAAGCTAATAACCCTTGTTTTCCCCTCCCCCGGGTTTTTAAAAGGAATTTTAAACACAGGTATGTGACATCGAGGAGAATGTGTTCCAAGGAGACAAAAGCAGTGCTGCTCACATTAGTTTGACACTTTTTCTGAATTTATCTGACTTCCTCTATGCCCAAAGGGGTGCGCATCAAGCAAAGGTAATAATAAACAATGAGTCTCCTGTCAGGCTTCTCGTCGTCGCTGTTATGCACTCAGTTGAACACTTACCTGGGACAATCTGGGAAAACTGACCGAACAGGAAGGAAAACCTGCCCCGGCAGGTTCTCAGCCCCACATAGCAGCAGAAGGAGAGAAAAGACTGAGAGCTTCAGTCTCACAAGTTTCTCTCAGGATTACCTTTCCAATACTCCAAACTCAGGACCACAATGCTCCAAGTCAACTGAAAGAAGTCAGCTTTAATGATTTTCTGTGGATGTGTGTGTGTCTCTCTCTCTCCTGGGGTGGGAGGAGATGTCATGGGTGGAGTCAGTGGGTGGAGTAAAGCAGGCTAACTCACCTGCTCTAAGTACTCACAGTGTCAGATTCCTCGGAAAGGTGTCTGTAACTAAAGCTGAGTCACCCAGAAGATTGTGGTTATTTTTTTTTGTTTCCAGTAAAGAGCTGGCTTTACCAACAGAGAACATTGCTTTATATTTTTCTACACATTATCAGCCCCATATCTGCATATCCACCTAACTCATTTTTGGTAAAATTGAGATATTTTCCTAACTCCCAACCAAACCAATTCAGTAGACAGACAAAACAGGGAAGCTGCAAGCTCACCCTATCCATCCATTATCTCACCTACTTTGTGCTTAACAGTGTTGTGCGGGTCTGCACCATCACTCTCACACTCACACCTCGAGGCTAGAGTCTTGCCTGTATGTGTTTTTGGACTCTGGGGCAAACTGAAGAACCTGGAGAAAATCCGCACAGACACCAGATGAAATGATAAATATTTAACAAACTCCTCCTTTGGTGTAGTGGGAGTCTATCCCAGTACTACTTAAATACTTATATACCTCTGCTAACTCCTTTTTTTCCTTACACATGATGTTGTTTCATCCTTAGGTTAAATCTTTATTACTGTATATATTTCCATGTAAAGTACGATGACTCATGCTCAACAGTGGTTTGTTCCATTTATGCAGTGGTAGATGCTGTGTAATGATAATATGAACCAGTGTCAATGCATCAAATTGTTTATCTTCTATGTCATTTAGGTGCAATTAAAATCCACAATAGGTCAAAGTTAGGCCCAACAAATTGTGAGGGCTTAGTTTTATTCCACAGATGAACAGGTACAAGTTCAGGCGGGCCACGCCTGTCTGGTTTGTGTTTTTAAAGACTTCATAGCAAATGCAGTCACATTTGACTGGCCAGCTGCATAGAAGGGAAACAAAAAGCGTTTTAATATAGTGTTTAATGCCTGATCCAGAGAGAACGCAGGGCGGTTGAGGTCAGCAACAGCAAACAGGTAAACCTTTATCTACCTGTCAGCATGGAGCTGTCCATCAGCCAGTCAGCTGTCAGCAGCATGGCGCACATGCTAGATTGATAGGTCGCACGTGCTTCCTGGTATGGTCTCCAGAGAGGAACAGATGAGTGTGTGTCGCTCTCTGCCGTCACGAACGATCGAACTACGAGTGATGGATCAATTCTCATTGACTATATCAGTCAACAAAACACTTATGTCCATCGTGTATTACTGTCAGAGAGGCACACCCAGTCTTTTCATACAGACTGATGAGTGGAATAACTGTCACCAGTGATGAATCTGAGGGCGGAGAAAGACCCTTAATCTACGTGAGCATAATCCAAAATCCTGCTTCGCACTGAGCATTAGTTCTGTTTGTCTTCACTGTTCATCCAACCATGATCTTACCTGCTTTGTACCCAGCTGTGTCACAGGGGTCTGCTGCAGAAAGCGCAAATAGGGTGAAGACAATGAATGCACCCTGGACAGGTGTCCAGTCCATCACAGCACACACATACACACACACACACACACACCACTCACTCCCACACTCACATATTTTAGGATCCAATCAACTTAACATAGATGCTGTTGGATGAAAGTACTTGGAGAAAGTATAGTTACATGCAAACTTCACACAAAAAGGTCCTTGGGATTCGAACCAGGGACCTTATTAATAGCCACTTAGGCCTCGTGCTGCCCAGATCTGAGCTCCTCTCTACTAAATTTGCTGCTTGGATAAGCATGTGTTTTCTCATTCTTGTATTGAGAAGCGGTTTGAGATTAAAGCGAGCAACTTGCCAATAATTTAAGGCGTGCTGTAAGATTATACATGCAAATATATTTAGCATGAATAATACACTTCACAAGCTGCAGAGTGCGTTTGTGCATTTCCTGATAATCCCATTGGGTGGCAGTATAAGCAAGGGGAGGCTCGCACACACACACACACACATGCACATATTCAACAGCACTTTGCATTACAAATATTTGGAGGGCATTTGCTCATCGTGGTATCTGGTGGTTGATAGGTAGTCGCACACAAACCAGTGTTACATAACACTCATCACTAAGGAGCTTTTCCTGGTCTCAATACATGGATTATGTCAACGCTCTTACAAGAAAATGATAGTAGCCGAGGCTTTTTGCAGTGCACGTCTCATGTCAAGTGTGTAATTTAGTTACAGGTGGATTGTCTTTTAATCTACTTGAGAATTACCTCATCATTTGTCACGGGAAGAGTCTGGAAGTAAACAGGAGGGCTTGAAAATCTGTTACGCTCGTCTTCCCTTGGTTTTAACACGAAACAAAGCCCGTGCCTGTGTTGATCTTTTTCCTGGTAGATAGTGGCATGGTGTGCCGTTTTTAACGACTGTGCTGCGGGTACTGTATGTTTTTATCTTCCCTTGCACTCCACACACTGTATGTGTGCGCACACTGCAGCACTGTGGAGGTGTGTGTTTGTGTATGTGTGAGTGTGGAACAGGTTTTTTTGTGTGCCTGAGTGATGGTGCGATGATGGTGACTCATCGCTGATTTGTGTGTATATGAGAGTGAGAGAGCGAGAAAGAGAAGGAGAGACTAACCAACAGTATATAATGAGCCATAACAAAACTACTGCTTTATGTGGAATACTGCAGTACAACACAACAAGGCCAAATAACCTCAAATCAGCAGATTCTGCTGGGTTTATTGATTTTGAACCCTGGTACTTGGGTTGAGAAAGAGACAATGATACATGAAACTTGTAAGCTTAAGACTGGAAATGTTTTACTCTCTTATTAAAAGGAAAATCTTCTAGTGTCATGTATAATTTGGCAACAGGGAGGAAAAAAATCCTTATGCCAATCATCTGCTTTGTCTGTTTCAAAGCTGCTCGAGCGTTCTTACCAAGGTCCACCCCCGGCTGAGACAAGGACATGCGGTTCATTGTGAGTTCATGAGCAGAAAACCTTCTCTGTTTCTCTCTCTCTCTCTCTCTCTCTCTCTCTCTCTCTCTCTCACGCACACACGTTTTGATTCCAGAACAAGGTCGTCTCTGTGTGGAGTTTGCATGTTTTCCGCGTGTCAGTGTGGGTTTTCTCCAGGTACTCTGGTTCCCTCCCACAGTCCAAAAACATACATGTTTAGTATGACTGTAGACTCTGAATTGCCCCTGGGTGTGAGTGAATGATGTGTGTGAGCAGTGACCTGTCCAGGTTGCCTTTGCCCTGTACTGTATGTGCTGGAGATGTGTGCTAACAGAACCCTGCGACACCACTTGCTGCTAAAAAGCAGCAAAAAGCAGTGCCATAAAAATGTTCCAATAGTCTTCCTACATATCAGTTTGATATGTGGCAGCACTGTTTAACTGGTGTTCCTGTGGTGTGAGTCATAAAAGATTTTGCCAATTTTATCCTTATTTGAGCAAAAACAAACTTCTGATTGGGAGGAAGTGCCATTTCCTGCCATGTGTAGCGCACGCGGTATAATATGGGGAGATTATTCAGTCTCATGCTTTATTACATGGCAGTGGTTTTTGTGTGTTGCTTAGCCTGCACATGGCCCAGGTGCTGTGGAATCAAATGATGGCGTACATTTCTTGGCTGACCTAAAGGAGCAGCGCAGCACATGATGAATCACTGCTGGTCACTGCTGCTGTGAGGGAAAAGCAAAGAGAGGAGCTGGAATCCAAGAACGCCTCTCGTTTCAGACGATCCCTGTCTTAACGAGGGCTATGCTTATAAATGGGGCCAAATCTGTTGATAACGTAGGCTTTCAAATTATGCCCGAAGGTGCAATCTGTGTGATTAAAAGCTCTTTTGTTACAGGGACAAATGGCGAGCAGAGACTGAATCTTCTTGGTGTATTGGTCATTAATGTTACTGATGCTGAGGAAACTTACGGTCCTTTATTAATGAGTTACTAACTTATTAGAGTGCAAATGTATTTGAGAGCGAGTGAGAGAGCCTGTGTGTGTGTGTGAGTGTGTATTAAATCTGCATTTTGTGGGTGGACAAATTGTCAACTATAGCTTTAATACTTGTGTTTGAGGGGGCTGCAAACACAAAATTGCCATGTTATCGCCCTCTCACACATCCAGCCCTTCCAAAGTCTTTCATTTTGGGCCACCTGATGAATCTTAAACGATATTTAATCTGCTTTTAACTCTGTTTTGGGCTGAACCAGTTCCCACTTAAATATGTGGCTCTTTAGCTGCTGTAGCCTTTTGTTTAAGCCACTGTTCTGGGACTGTTCTAGAGAACAGTTGTTGTGCCCTAATATTTTAGAGCTTTGGATATATGATACCTTACAAAACAAGCAAATGAGCTTAAAGATGCCTCAGTGGTAACATCCACAGCAAAGATTCACATTAAGTTAATAGTTTATATAGATATGTATTATGGGGCTGGGGGCACTATATAGGAATATAATTGTCTGAAGATCTGTAATGCAAGTTTCCACAAATAATAAAGGCTACAAGATTAGAGTGTGGTGCAACTTTCAGAGTTATTACGTAACACTGGTTTTAGTTTTTTGAGCAGTCAGAACAGATTCTGAATGCATAATTGATTTGCTGACACGTGGAACTTCACTTTAGTCATCTTCTGGTCATTAGCAGCTCAGTCACCATCAGCGTTTGCACCCGTGTCTTCCAGCCAACTGTCTGATTACTGCAGTCCAGAACCTCTCCTGCATGTTTGCCAGAGTGACATGAAACAAACCAAGATGAGAGACCTCAGGTGGACCCAGAGCAAAGACAGGAGATGGCGAGATGCCTTCAGCTGAGAGCCAACCAGCAGCCATCTTGAATTGAGTTGAGAGAGACAGATGAGTTCGAGGAGTGTTGCTACAAAAACACACTCACACCTCGGGAGGAGGTTAGTTATAAACACACAGAGGCAAGGAGAGATAAGAGGAATTGGGATTAGAAAGAGTGACAGCAAAAAGATCTTGGAAAGCGCCAGGAGACACGAGAGAATAACAAAGAAATGTTTGCTTTAGACTTAACACTAATTTTAAAATACTGGGCCTGAGGCAACTCCAGCATCATTATGGTCTTCACTTTGCCTGATGCAGAAGGTCTTATTCATCCTGTGGCTTGATTGATGGTGTTATTTTTATTAGTTTTCTAAATGAGCGAGAAAAGGCTGTTTAACCTGGCTCACCTGTATCACAGGAAGCTCCAACACGTGCTTTAATGCTGTCTTCAATGTGACAGACGTCACATGAGGCTCCACTCATCGGCTCTGTGTTTGTGTGAGGGTGTGTGTGTGTCTGTGTGTGTGTGTGCATGCGTGTGTGCGTGCGTGCTTCCGCCCACTTGACGGAAAAGATGGTCTCTTGCTTTTCATATCTCCATGGTTGCAGGATTATAGAGGCAGTCTGGCAACAGGTAACTGATACAAAAATGCCCTAGAACTTCACATTTCAGAGCTCACACAAACACACACACACGCACACACACACACACACACACACACACACACACACACACACACACCAGGCTGGTGAACAGCGTGCATGTTAGCGTTTCTGTGGATTGTTAATCCATTCAGTGGTAATTGGAAACGCATGACACGACTTCTCCCCCGGCTCATTTGCTGTGCTCTCTGCCTTCTCTCTCCAGCACTCCCTCTTTCTCTTCTCTGCACCTCTTTTTTTATTTTCCCTGCTCCCTCTTGCTCTTTGCGCATTTATCTTACAAACCATTGTCGGGCGTGTGTCTTCCAGGTGTGCCATCAGGAATGTGAAATGTTGTGCCATGTGGCAGAGATAGTAATTGCAAAAGGATCACTCCCCAGAGCGTCCAATCCGGTCCTCTCTGCTGCAGGGGCATCGACAAGCACCTCGTGGAGGCCGAGGAGGAATTTATAGAGGACTACGACTCCAGGGAAGCGGACTCACTAATCAGGGGAACACTCATCATCATGCCTGTCTTCCTAGCATTGATCCCTCTGGTAAAAGTGCTGGTGAATTTCATTTCAGGTGACTGAAGGCTGCTTTTCTGTTTGTTTTTTTTGTCTTGCTTGCCAGTTGTAGGTAATAAGCCTCCACATTTTGGCCCACTCCCTGGATAAAAGCACCTTCATGTTCAAGTCTTAGCAATGAGTACAGAGTGACACTGGGGGGAAAAGTGAAAGATTGGTTTTGACATTTGAAGCTGCTTCTAATTTTGAGAATGATGTCATGATGGTACATGATGATAATACGCTGGTCGTAGTGTCTTTGTGACAAAGTCGGAAATGTGTTTTGACTGACACGCATATACTTAACAGCCACTTGGTTGTAGGTCATTTGTAGTGATTTACAGCATATTAAACATCAAGGGGTTTGCCAGTTCAAGACAAGTTCAAGAAATCCAGGAATGGATGAGTAGGTGACTGGACTGCATATTATTTAAGGTGTGGAAATCGTTCTTGACCTTTTGATTGAAGTCTGACGGATAGATCGCATGGCTGACACTGACCTATAGTATAATGTATGAGTTGAGTTCAGAGTGATTGTCAGCTGATAAATCAGTGGTACAGACAGACCTGAGATGTGTTTGAAACGTCTGGCTCTGTACCGATAACAGTTCTTTAAGAAGAGCTCTGCTGGTTTCATACGCGAATTCAGACATCTCATCATGAGGTGACCCAGTGCAAAGCTTTTTTTTTTTTATCTTCTCCTCTGGTCTTCTGGTCTGGTCTCCTCCTCTAACTCCACCATCAGGTAAAGCATCATTCACATTCCTTGAAAACCTTGAAAAAACAGAAAACACCTGGAGCAAACATCAGGAGTCAGGAAAAGCAATGTATATGTATAATATAAATATGGTGAAATTAAATATAGATGGAATTCTATATTTCCAGGTATTGGGGCTGGAAATATCTTCCAAAAGGTGCATTTTCCTGCTATGGAAAAACATTAAAATCTATAGTCTACAACTGTCAGTTGTAAAAGCAAAATGTACAGTGGATATCCAGCCAGGAAACGCATCAGAATGTAGAGGTACAACTTGCTGGTTGGTCATTGAAGTACACTTTATTTTCAGTATGAGACAACAACAACAAATTAACATGCAAGTCTCCCTATCTCTACATCATGTTATACAAATAATGATTCTTTAGTTACAAAATATATAAATATTTAAGACCATATGTACATAACATTTACAGTACTATATCCATCACTTTATTAAGTTTATTACTATATATACATTTAACAGGTATTGTTCTTTAATATCACCATCATTATTATTTGCATTATTATTATTATTATTATCAACCGTATTATTATTGTTGGCATTGTTATTATTATTCTTATTATTCTTATTCTTAATCGTCTATAGTTAACTCTCAAAAAAACAAAGCATGTTGCAGAAGTTAAAACGGGACCATACCTGACGTTACTGTGCCTGAATGGTCAAGGAGCAGAGGCTGGCCGGCGCTCTGTCCTTGGTAAAGCATGGAGAGCTGGCTATGTAGAGCACAAAGTTCAACAGACTATTTGTACAAGGTGATAACAGGGCTAGTGAGGCGACACTATATTCCAGCAGCATTTGGATTCCACTGAGGTAAACAATGACATAGCTTGGAATCTAGCACGTAACTTTCACTACCCCAACACAATTTTCGGGTTTGTCCACATAAAGTAAGTTTTACTGCCCAGGGCTCGGATCACTGAGCGGCGACACTGACGGTCAGATCGCTGCAGGTTTTTTTTTTCTTCCCTTTTTCGAACGGTAAAGGAATTTGTTCGCTCTCTCCTTAACATGGACTCACACACACACACACGCACGCACACACTTACGTCATATTAACCGTAGTTGCGCGACCACAGTATATTTAGCAGTCAGATTCATCAGTGCTTCCTGATTCCATCAGAGGAGCTTGATCTTTATCATTGTAAACATTTCTGTTGTGTAAGCCAGCTGAGCTTCCTCTTATGATTAGATCATTCTGTGTAGGTGTACACAAACACTAGCCGGTGTAGAGTTGTGTAAGCTCACAAGTACAAAAAAATAGGCCTCGTCTCTCTTCAACCAACCCCAACACACACTCACACACGCATACACACAAACACTGTTCACTCTCCCTGTCAACTGTCTCACTCTCATCTTCCCACTCCCTCTGTTCCACCTCTCTGTTGCCTTAACCGTCTTCTTACCTCCATCTCTCTCATCTCTTTCCCTCTCCTGCTCATCCCCTCACGCCACCTCTTTTGCTCTAAATCTAGGAAATTACGCAGTTTTTGCTCTTCCTCCTTTGACGGGTGTGCAGCTGCCCGTGAATGGGTCCGTGCAGAGGTCCGTGATGGCCTGCCATCCCGGAGGGGCTGTAGCGGTGGCGCAGCTCCTCGTTGTTGATGTAGCAGAGCTGCACGGGCCGCGGGATCGGTTCACCCATGAAATAGCTCTCGTCTCCCTCGGACTCGGAGGACGAGGAGCAGCTGGAACACCAGGGGTCTCGATCGGCCTCCATGTAGCCGTCGCCCCAGCACGGCCCGGCCAAACCCACCGGCTGCCAGCCCGCGTTCTGCAGGGTGAGGTCGGAGGTGGTGCGGGGGCAGGGCCGGTGGGGAGGCTGCCGGTAGCCACCGGCCTCCAGCCCGAACAGCTCCCGGGCCGCGTTCCCGGGAGCCGGGAACCGGTCGTAATCCTCCTGGACGCGGCGGTAGGGCAGCTCCACCATCTGGGCCGGCCGGTCGGCCACCAGGTGCAGGGCGTTGTCGGAGCGAGAGCGGCGGGAGCGTTTGTGGTGGCGGCCGCTGCGGTGCTGCCCATTGCCGTGGTTTCCGCGGTGGTGTTTGCGGCGCCGGGGCGGCGGCTGCTGCGGCTGCTGCTGCTGCTGCTGCTGCTGCTGCTGCGACACGGGCTCCTGGCCGCCGATGCGTCGGCGCGGCATACGGTCGCTCATGGGCGCCATGCGCAGGTTTCCGCTGCTGCCCATCACGCCCAGGCGACCTTTGCCGTCGAAGCCCAGCGGCTGCGGGCCGTCCCAGTACTGCAGGGGGTAGCCGACCCTCAGAGGAGCGTACATGTTGTTGTTGTAGGGCCGAGAGGAGGACAGCGACTCTGTGCTGTGGAACTGGACCGAGGAGCTCAGGGTGCCCATGTTGCTCTTCTCGGACACATTCACACCGGAGTCTTTGCTCAGGTCGGGCATGGAGAACCGGGACAAATGCTCCTGGCGCTTACTGACCCCGTCCAGGGAGTTACCTGTCAAAACCACAAACCGCATTTCATAAGTCAACATGATTGTGCCTTTATATCATAGCTGACGCAGGGCACAAGCCCTGTGGTGTACTTGTGATTTACTCCAGTGATCGGTGACAGACATAAATCAGGGCACAGGTGACATCGTGTTACAGATCTGTGAAGAAAGATGAGAAACCTCACAGTTTGTAGTGTATGCTGTGGCGAGGATCGATAAGACCACAGCCGTTACTTCAATAACCTGGTGTTCCTGATGCTCCTGGGGACTTACACTGCAAAAAACGGGTGTCTGAAACACTAGATCTGAGGAAAAGGGTTCTCAAGTGAAACAAAAACCAAACCAGATAATTTACAGTGTAACTTACGGTCAAAAGTGGCACATAATGAAATAGCTACCACTTTACCCTTCTATGGTTAAAGCTATTATAGATGATAGAGATGCTTGAACCGGTACAAAGTGGCATACAACAATGCTTATTGTAGCATCCAAGAATGTATGTATTTTATCCTTTTTCATTGCATTACAGTGCTTTTGTGTGTGTCATTTACCCCCTTTGGGAGTGGATTAGCAAGGTAACTGGAAATGAGTTGTTGGATGAATAAAGGCATATTCTGTTTTGTTTTGTTCTGTTCTGTTGTCTTCTGCTTTATTCTGTTCTACTCCCAACTCCTTTGTCGATTACTGGAGTGAATCACAAGTGCGTCACAGGGCTTGAGTCAATTTATCACACTCCATGGCACATCTCACTGTACCTGTAGCGTTGGACATGGTGAGGGAGTCCATGGATCCACGTGGAGTTTGTTCTAGAGGAGTGAGGGGCTCGTTGAAGCTCATAGCATTGATAGGATTCCTCCTGGTCAGCGGGGGTCTCCCGTCCCTCTGGAAGCCATGCAGACTGATGCTCCTCTTGTCAGAGAAGCCCTGGTTCTGGCTCGACATCTCGTTGAAGCTCATCTGAGTGCGCAGCTTGTTGGGCCTGAACTCGTCCTGGCCATGGTGGGTCCAGTTTTCGTTAAAGGAGTGGCCCCTCAGAACGGCCATGGGGGCCCTCTTGGCGTTGCCTTGATCCTTGCCCCAGGAATCGGGCCTCTTTCCTGGGTTGGCGGGACTCTGGGCCGGAGGATGAGCATTTGCATTGGGGTTGTAGCCCTGCCTGAGGTTACACTGGCCCAGCAGGTGTATTGGGGTGGGTGTTGGGGAGGGTTCCCGCTGGGGGCCCTCGTAGGCAGCAGGGACGTAGGGGTCATCCCGGCTCATCCACACCTGGTTGAGGCTCGGGGCGCGGCTCGGAGTGCGGCTGGGTGTGCGATTGGGTGTCCTGCTCGGGGTCTGGCTTGATGAGAGGCTTAAACGGTCCATCTGGACAGACAGGGGATCGCTTTCGGCAGACAAGCGGTCTGGCATGGGTGGAGGAGCAGACTGGCGAGCCTCGGCACTCCGCCGCTCCTGCTCAGCATTCCTGCGCTCCTTCTTCCCGATCTTGGTGCTGTGGCGGGATTCACGGGAGCGTGCGCTTTGGAACGCCGAGTCTGAGGAGTCGGACTCATCTGGATCCTGACGGTTTCAGATAAATACAGTTGAATAAATTATCAAATTGATAAACTCCTAATAATCATATAGTAAACCAACAACAAATACAACTGAACAAAAGAGTGAGAGGGATAAAAAACACAAATGAAAACAGAGGTAATAACAAAGGAATCATGTAGCATATGTACTGTATCATTTCATATTATATCACATTGCTTTGACTAAGATAAGATCAGCTGAACTGACCCCACCAGGTCAGTTTAGTTGTGACAGAAAGATTAAAATCTAGTTAAATAAAAACTATACACTGATGCAGATGTGGCCACGATGGATGGTTGCAGAGATGAGTTGTCTCACCTGCCCAGCGCTGCAGGACCGTGAGCAGAAGATCTGGCCCTGCTTTGGCAGGAACGGGCGGCCCAGCAGGGAGCGCTTGCAACGAGCGCAGCAGAAGCATTCCTCGGTCGCGTGCCAGTGCTGCCCATCGTATGTCATCTGGCCTTGGTCGATGCCTTTGGTAGGTTAAAACATAAATAGATAAAAAAAAAAGACAAACATGGAGTTCAGGTTTGGGTTCTAAAAATAGTAACGAGACACTAGTTATTGCATATCTAACCATAACAACGGTTTTCTACAACGTTTGCAGGGCTAAAGAAAACAGCTAGTGGCCTGATTTTAGCCATTAGTTACACAGATTTTTACTCCTAGAATAAACGTGCACGACTCAATGCTCACACATGATCGCTCGGCTTGGAAGACAGTGCAGAATCTGCAGCCCAGCTCCCCAGCTAGAGGAAGTAATCATCTTTCAGAGCTCCCATCTGGATACAACATGGGCGCATCCTCTGAAACATTCTCTTTCACTGTTACTGGAGCTTGTGATGATAATAACCATCCACATCTCACTGCTCTGACTCCACCTCTCCACAGCTGTGGCACACAAGGCTCGCAGAGACGATAACACCCACACTTACAATAAATAGATGTTTGAGGTTTTCTGGGCTGCTGTTTTGGTAGCGGTTCACATGCAGGATATCTGAGGACTTACTGCTTCAATTAGAAAAGCAGCTGGAGACATGTACCTATGTGTTCTCCACATGCGTCACAGTACTCTGCGTAAAGGGACTCGAAGCAGTTGCAGCAGTGTGGTCGTCCATCCTTCATGATGTAGCGCTGGCCGCCGAGGGTGGTCTCGCATTCGTAGCAGCAGAAGTGCTTCATGTGCCAGTGCCTGCCCTCTGCCTCAGTGCATTCATCAGCAAAGATTATCTGTGTGATCCAGACATTAGAGCAATCAGCAGGGAAATTCAACACGCAGGTTCCAGAGAGCTAATACAAGGTCACAAGTTAATGATGGATTTGCCCAAAAAAACACATATGAAAGCAGCAAGATTTAAGGTGCCACATGGCTCCACATTATTATTTTCTAATATTTAGTTTTATCTCTGGGTCAGTGGCTCATTATGTTGTCGGATGTGAGCCATACAAATGAAGCGATGCATTTTTGCAATATCACACCAGAGGTTGATGAGCAATTCCACAGAGAGTATTATTCTTGTTTGGGAAATTCAGCAAAAAGGAATGATCTGAATCCTTTCTAAATTTCTCTCATGCCATTAAAACCATTATTGATAATTATCAAACGTGTAAAAAATTGCTATCATTACAAACACATCAACGACACTGTTACCCAACCTCAGCAGCTGGCAGGAATCTTGTCATATCAATCTATTAATGAAAAAGACAAAACAAAACAGCAAACTAATGATCTCTATCCAATCTGGAAAAAAAAAGTCTCTTTGGATAAATGAGAATGAACACCTTGGTGTTTGTGCAGAACATGGCTGCCAGGACTGTAATTATTACGGCTATCTCTGACCTGCTTGTCACACATTTTGGTTAGAAAACCAAAAACAAGCAGAATTTCTGAGACATGGCATAAACACTGAGACAGCTTTTCTCTCTGGACCATTTCTTCCAATCCAAAACTCAAAGCTATGAACCATTCAGCCATTTCCAACCCATGGGGCTTTAGGCCCAGACGGGCGCACCTCATCACAGGCACAACAGCGGGGCTTCAGCCTCTCGGCATGGTGCCGGCCACAGAAGATCTTGCCATCCTGGTTGAAGTAGATGAGATCCACCAGCAGCTCCTCACACATGCTGCAGACAAAGCAATAAGGGTGCCAGCATTTTCCATGACCTGCCCTGGCAGCAAACACCACGATATCCCCTCCGTTTATTTGACCGCCACACTGCAGGAGAGAAGAGGGGTGGAGGAGAGGAACGGAAAAGAAAAGCAAGAAAAACAAAACAAAGTATGTGATAAATAAAATAGGGGAAGGAAAGGAAAGGAAAGGAAAGGAAAGGAAAGGAAAGGAAAGGAAAGGAAAGGAAAGGAAAGGAAAGGAAAGGAAAGGAAAGGAAAGGAAAGGAAAGGAAAGGAAAGGAAAGGAAAGGAAAGGAATAAAGATGGGGTGAGAGAGAAGGCAGCAAAAAGATTAATACAATCTCTAAGAGAGTGTGAAGACAGTACTTGAAATAACTGCTGCTGGCTTCTCACAACTGAAACGGCATCTGATTTATATCTGTTTCATCTATCTGATGGAACATCAAAAGCAGGCCTAGTCAAGCAAGACTGAGAATGTAATAAAAAAATATGGACTGAATTTTAGGGCAGGGAATGGAATTTCTCACAACACACAGGAGCAGAAGAAATGAAGGATGAAGGAGTCCCGAAGGAGTGATGTTGTTGATGTTACCTTTTCACAAATGCCGCCATTGACGGTGTGGGGAAAAGGGCGGACATTGCCCCTTCCCAAGTTGTCTTTCTTTCGTTGATTGCTGAAGAGCTTGAGCTCTCGCTTCTCCTCCTCGTCTAAAGCGTTGCAGTAACGCACCTGAAAAGCAGTTCGTCGTGATCAGGTCTCGTTGTAAAAGCAGAACGCCGCCTAACTACTTTGCATCGAGACAAAGATGAAGCATTTGTGTAAAGGTGTGAGCGTTACCTCATTGTCATGTGGCGGCAGCTGGTGGAGCAGTTGTTTGATGCGATATTTCTCTCCAGGGCTGTTTATATACGGGACCTTCTCTTCGGGTAAGGAGCTATAATACTGATGCACCTGAAGGAACATTTAACACACAGTTCTCAATCTGTTTTTCACCGTTTTTGATATTAAACTTTCATTAACTGATATTTCAGTCACTTGGGGGAAGAGAAAAACAAGCTGGAAACAACCCTGGCATTTTAATGAGGCAAAGAAGATAAGTGTACTTAACATCCATCAGATAGAAAGCAACATTTATATTATTATTATTTTGGCTTTCGGTTTCTACCAATCCTTAAATGCACCATTCTGCAAGTATCAAACAGTGTGTGTGTTTCTCTAAGAACTGATGTTTTGGCTGTACGTCGTACGCTGTATGTCACTGACAAAAAGAAAAGAAAAATAAATTAAACGAAAGCAAATGTGTTGCTGGAAGCTCAGAACGATGAGTCGAAAGACACTGACGGGAACAGCTGAGTGATAATTGTCTTTCGGCGAATGACTCGAGTTGTGCAATTCATTGCTTTGTTTTGTTTTTGCATTTTTCTTTTATTTATTGTTTTCGTTTTTTTTCTCTGCCTGAAAACAGACGAGGTCCGGGAAATAACTGCAGCGTCAAGATATAGCTCATAACGCTCATAAAAATATATTACTCTTGCCTGTTGCCTGTTTTCCACATCTGAATAACTCACATCTGTTCCTCAGTACATTGATTATTGACCCAGTCATGCTTGACTCGTGGACTTGTCAAAAACTTGACATTTGGCCAATCAAATCTATCAACGCTTCTCTGCAAATGGATGAAGTGGTAGAGGAATTAAAAAGGCTGAAAGCCGAAAAGCTAAATCATTGTCAGACGATATTTAAAGCGTTCAATCCTTGTTGTTTTTAAGCCTCTTTTGCTCTCCTCACAGGTTATGCACTACACTTGCACACAGCCGTAGTCTGCTTAAAAGTGATTGTTTTGTGCTTTGCCAATATTTATATGCAGAAACGTGTTGACAGAGCTTACACATACACACACTGTGGTAATCGAGTCATTGTGTGTCCATTATGCTGGATTAGAGGTATTTCATTAATTCATGGCGACAACCCCACTTGGATGAACCTGAAATTACTTTCAAATTAATTCATCACGGGCCGTCATGGCAATAGAGTTTGTTTTTGTCTTGCCCTCCATCGTCGCCGCCCTTGAACAGTGGCGTCTGAGATGCAGACCGAGCTCCGTGCTGTTGCTACAGATACAACCTTGAACAGCATCATGTCCCTTACGTTGTTATATCCAAAGCTCAGCTAACTAGGCTGTTACCGCAGTCGCAATTTATGAGGGAGAGGGCGCCTCAGAACCGGGGCGTGCACCTGCTCTCAGATTTGCATTTCAGCAGGTGACATGCAGGAAACCTTGATTTGAGAAGTCCCACTCAAAGGACAGAAGGCAATCTTGTCACTGTGTCTGATTTCCAGAGAAACAGCCTTTGACACAGTGTGGTCTAGTGTTCAGTGCAGTGTGAAGATCTATCTTGCCGAGGTTTTTGTGATACAATTTACATAATCGGTGGGGTGGAGAGCGAGATGGAAAGGCAGCGCGTCTCTGAGTGCTGCCCCTTAGAGTCTCTATAACCCACACACTAGGCTTCTTTTCTTTCTACTCTGTGGAGGGAATCATTGAGCCTTGTGCCAGTTTATGTCAGCATTGTTTCAGGTGAGGATCCTTTAATCCAGAATCTTTTTCATGCTGACAACTTGAAAATAGAGGAAACAGGGATGCGTTAAAGAAATAAAAGTCAGCATACTGCATTTTTCTTTGACTCCAAAATCACTGAAACAGCAATGTGCGCTTCCTTTTGTTTTCTTCTGTCTTTTAACATCAAACGTGAACTGTTCTGTGTCTGGCAAAAATTGTCCATTGTAATTTACCAAAGCGCAAGGTGACATCTTCATATTAAGCATTTTGTTCAATGGACCGAACAACAGTCCAAATGTATTTAAATTACTGTCACAGTAGGCTGAGAAAACAAGTGGATTCTTGGTGCTTTTGCTTTGATAATGTCTTCACAATTAATTGTCCAAATTGTTACAGCTTCATTTGATACTGATGAACAGCATTTTGTAAGTGCAGTGCGTGTGCGCTGAAATTTGTTTTTGATGTAACATTGAATTCCTGCCATGATTTTAACATTATTGTCAGAGAAAGTGAAGTCAAAACTTTGAGTTCTGACATCTCGATGAATTGCACGATGTGAAATGACGGCTGGAAAGCAAGTGACATCAATGAGGTTGTGTGGAGAGAAACCCAAAGTGACAGGCTTAAAAATCATTAGTGCTTATAAAAAGCAACAGGCGGCTACAATGGCCTGTACCCCCTGTTGGATGAGAGACACTGCAGCCTCTTTCAGCATCTTGTCAAGATGGCTGACTGGAGAAAATGACTGTTATCAACCCAGCCTGTCATCAGTTAACAGAGCCCTGGGAGACCTGATGCATCTGAGAGCTGCTCGGACCAAATCAAGACAATAATAGACAATGCATTCGAACAGACCTAGGCTTATCCTATGTTGGGACCGACTGCAACAACAGACAAAAAAAAAGGCATTTAAACTGCAAATGAGTCCAGACGAGGGAATTGCAAAACCTGGACTCATAAACATGTTGCTGCACATTTTCAATTAGATTCATCCAAACATTCACTGCCGCAAATTACTTCCATTCCTCTGGGCCTAGCTTTTGCAAAGATACACTAAAATACAGGCTTAGCAGAAAATGGAAAAATTGCAATACGTTAGCAGTTCTAAGATGCTATAATTATCTACTTAACTGTAATAAGGGAGATTGCTTAGAGCTACACATGACATAGGACTTAGCAAGGTAAAAAAAAACCCAATATATTACTATATATAAATTATTGATTCATATTTTTATGTTATTTTGATGACAGTGTGACCCATCTGTTCCAAGTTGAAGTAATCAGTTAATTTCTTTGCAGTCATGGCCGTCGACCTGTCTGTCTGTGAACTCGGTTCCTACACATCGTCACCTTTTCCGCCCAACAGCTGAAAAATGTCCTTTCAATTACACTTCCGTGAAATGCCTGACAGTCTTTCTGATTTGTATGACATCCTCGGCCCTTGCCTCCTCCCTACTCTCTGCGAAGCAAAGAGACTAAAACACCATGAAGGCGATTTAAAAACAATAATGATCCATTTCCTTGTTTTCAGATCGGTGCATTTGAAAGGTGTAAGTCACACATACTTTACCGTCCAAATAATTAAATTCTTCTGACCGATCCGCTTCAATTTGACACAGTCTGGCAACGCCGCATAGAAATAAGCATCTGCTAATGAGCCACTTAGGAGTGACGGGTAGTGGGTGATGCAGGTTGAATGTCTAACTGCAAAGGGAAGGATGTTGAGCCTTTGTACCTGCTCGGGACTGAGGCCGGGGGGAACCCAGACGTACTCCTCCAGTGCACATCCAGAGTCATCATCGGAGGTGGAGTTCCTCTGCAAGTCGTACATCAGCTTGGTGATGGTCTTTTCCATCTCCAGAGACATGGCTGTCACTACATGCTCCTCTGCACAAACCGCTTCAGTGGACACAGGTATTCCTGTGGAGGAAACAGATGTGAGATTGAGGAGGGAGGCAGATGCCGGGAATCAAATGAAGGAAAAAAACAAAGTAGAGAGTAAGCGATTGAGCGGCGAGGGTGAAAAATAGGAGCTGGCAAAGTCTTCTTCTTATTAGTATTCCTGGCTATATGTGGGACTTGCAGATTTAGATACTGCAGTGGTAAACATCAGGTGCACCAGCAGTATAGGGGAAATGAACACCATGAGCCGTACTTTCCTGTCTCGCTCTCACACGTTAAGCAGAAAAAAATAAAACCATCAGATTTATAAAATGCCTTCCGGGTGCTGTATATCAAGACAAGACCGTCTGCAGCCACATCAGAAACTCTGCAAGGCTGTACTAAAGTCTCAGATTTACTTTTGTTAATTTCACACCGTGGTACAGCTGAGGATAATAAGAACATCATTAGTTGGAAAAAAAATATAATATTCAGTCGATGTCGAGCTATTTCTCACAGAACCGCTGAAGGAAAAGTCGGGAAATGATTTAACGTCATGTAGATTCATCCTCTCACTTTGAGATGTCTGCATCAATCCATCCAATGGTAGCTAAGATATTTCAGTCTGGATCAAAGTGCTGGGCGGACTGACACTCGCATACCATCTACAGACGCTTCGTCACACTAACAATGCGGGCCCAGCATCATTATCGGCAGACAGCACCGTATGTACTCGCCGCTTTGGTTTGAAAGTATAGATTGGAGATCAATTCAGACGTCTCCTCCTTCTTTCAGTCTGGAGTGAGGAACAGCTGCACACACTACTGACACATGAATAATTAACGGCGCCAGGTATCGCCTCCGTATGAAAATGAGATGCAGCTCATTGTCGAGGCGACTGGAATATCTAGCGAGGCAACAACGGCTGCACAAGACTGAGTTTTGTTTACATCTCACGGCTTATTATTTTGAAAGCTGATGAGTGGAAAGATATTAGAGTCAATTAGTGTAAAGAGGAAGGAAACAGATGTGGTTTTCTAATAATGTCAAAACCTGATTTCAGACACCCATAGTAATTATTTGACTTGCTGTGGTTGGTATAATGCAATCATCAAAAGAAAAATCTGATCAGTGTAAACATGCCAGCACAGAAAACTGAGACATCAGATGAGATGTTTCTGCTCTCTCTCTCTCTCTCTCTCTCTCTCTCTCTCTGCAGGTCATACACCAAGGTCATCGCAGTTCACAGGCTTAGACGATGCTGTGTGATGGTCAGGGAGAAACTGACATTTCAGATCCGAAATGATTTTCTTGAAAACAGCGAGATGGGTCTTTTTCGGGCAGTTTGGGAAAGCGACGGCGTTTCTTACAAAGTAGAGATCACACAATAACAGAGCTTAAGCAGCAGCCGAGGAGCTGCAGACATTTCCACAGACTGAGCCAGTGAGTCAGCTTCCATCCAAGCAGAGCTGAGCACTGTTTATCTCTCTAAGATGGGTGCTGCTGATTTCTTTGTGAGCACGGATCACAGGTGCGTAACCCTGAGCCTCTGGCCTGGCCCGAGGCTTTTCGTCATTAGTGTATGGAGGCTGAGCAGCAGGGCCTGCTGGGAAACCTGCAGCCTGTCGTGCCAGGTAGCCCTCCGTCCAAACGTGATCCAAGTCTGCAATGTGAAACGTTGGATCAGAGAGCTGCTGAAAAATGAAAACTTAAACAACATGCCGGCATTAAATCAGATTTCACTGCCCCACTGTTTCAGTCCGCGGGAGACTGGCTCTTTCTCTAATTGAATAGTTTCTTGATGTGATAGTTGATGTTTTCATCTATCAAGTGTGTCTCAGAAATGCTGTTTGTTGTTGTCTTTTTGACAATTACGAGCTGCCACAAACAATTCTTTTTGTAGTGGGCTCATCTGTGAATTACTTCTCGATTAATTAAACTTGGTTTATAAAATGAGGCAAAAGCTGTGACAATTGTTAATGCCTGTTTCACCAAGGCCAAGATGAAGTCTCTAAATGCCTTCATTTTGTCCTCACCTCAACAATTTTCCATCATAGAAACTAAAGAAGGAAGAAAATATTCAGGGAAGCTGAGATCAAACAATTTTGACTTCTTAAAATCTAAAAAATAGTCGATTAGTGGATTAGTTGACGCAGCTCTGTATTCAATTCAATAAATGGTCTGAAAATTCTGCTCTTTTGTTTCCCATATAAAGCTACATGAGAGCATAGATGTCATGTCATGTGTGTTAAATATGAGGCCAGAGAGACAGCGGCCACTTATCTAAACATGCAAAGGTAATAAAATGCATCCACCTCAGGAAATCTTACTCATTAATGGACCACATCTTGTTTATTTATTTAAAAACTTGTCGCATCTTGTGATTTAATAAAGGATCACGGCGTGAGCCTTTATTAAATGATGTGCGTGATAATCACGCACATCTTTGTTATGCACAGTGATTTTCTGTATCCACTCGTTTTCTTAAGCACAGAGACAAAGAGCGGGGGGAATGGTTTGCTCTCATCAAAACAGCAGACACACAAAGAAAAGTGTCTTGTACTGTGGCGGCTCTAAATCTGCCCTTCTTACATGATGCACTGTGGATACTAACAAGCTAGTCACAATTACCCAGACATCCACCGGGTATCTCCCTTTCCTCAGATGCCAGAGAATGTGCATAGATGGCATGTTCGTTATGACGAAACTTCACACGCCCAGCTGTTGTTCATTAACAAATGGCTACAGCGTGTATAAGCAAAAAGCTCATTAGGCAACAATGTCTTGTGAGTGTTAAATAAAAAACAACAACAAAGATATAGAATGTGTTCATGTGACAGATTTGGGAAAATGTTGAATTTGGGTGGCACTCGACAAGTTCAGCCTCGGCAGGACTGCAAAAAATGTTTCATTGCCTAATTCAGGCTGATATTTTCTTTTTCTTTTCAGACTTTTTATGCATTTTTAATAGTCTTTTACCATCGTGGGGGGGCGGGGATTTTAACACATCTCACCATGAAAACCACAGGTGTAGAGAATGACTGAAGCGCCAGCTTTCTGACTGTGTGGAACGCCTCACTCCGCCTCTTAATTGAACCCGAGTCAAAACTTATGTCACAGAGAAAAGCCTAAAAGTGTTTTACCTGACCAACAGTCAAAACGGGTTAGCGTCGAGTACCGTAGAGAAGCCGCAAATACCAACAACGAAGAAGCCGATTCGTTGTTGTTGAGCCTTAAATTAATTAGACTAATCCTCTTTCCCTCTCGTCCAGCATGAGTAAAACCCTTGTGAAGTATGTGACACTCATTTTGCCCGCACGTTGTCAGATTGGTGGAATGACAGAATCACTATGTGCACCAGTGCTTCGATTAATGGTCCCTTCACACCCTACTTATTAAGATGTGCTGGAAGTCTCCACCGTGCGCTGTTTAACAAAGACACAGCCTCGGTTTTCAAAAGCCTCCAATGCAGGGAGCCGTTTCTTACACCCAAACTTTTTGACTGAATGCACATTCAGCTGTACAGAAGGCCGCTGATGACTGTGTGACTTTTTTGACGCAATACACACTTGCCAGGCTGACTGGTTAGTCATCGCACTCCTCTGTTCTTCCCCAGCAACACAAGCAGAGCGGAGAGTCAAGTTGTGAACTTCTGTTTCCTGGAGGAGGCATACTTTTAGGGCAATTCATGCTTGCACAAAAGACGTGGTAATACATCTAGAGAGAAACGAAACGTCATTGTTGAAGCATCGCAGCCTTTTGGTAAATAACTGGTGAAGCGCTGTACTCCGAGGGTCTATTATGTGTAATTATAGACATCTAAACACGTAGGACAATCAGTTCCCTCCATTTCATCTCCATATGAAGTATGCTTGTGATTTAAAGAAAATCTTGCTCTCTTGAAATTAATTATCCCAATTTCAAAATGTTTTTCAATTATCAGTCGAGACCGTAGGGGAAGAGCTACACATCCGACGTTCTTAACATTCATTAAGATATCTTTGTGTTCAGTAAAATATATCTCTGCGGCGTGAGCTGTTTTCAATGGAAGCCACGGGAAGGGTTTGGTGTTTCTGTGCGCAGCTGTGAAAGGATCAGGGCCTTGTTATTAACGGGGCACAAATGTTCACAGCAGACACAGGCAATCGTGCGGTTTGCAGGACCGAGATTGCCGGTGCTCTTTCCAGCCAGTCAATACCCTTTCAACCAGATAGGACGAACTAATCAGTGAAATCACCTGGAGGACTGAATGGCCGCAATGAAAAGCCGCTGACCCTCGACTGAACATGCAATCTGCAATCATTACAAAGATCCGTCTTGACTTTCCCTCAGATTTTGTTCAATACATGACCTTTAAACCGCAATGACATCCTAATTAGCATCAATTATATCGGTGCCACTTTGTGACTCAGATGTCACCGAGAAGCTAAAAAATATCTGACATTCCTCTCAGGAGCAGAAAATCTCCTTGTACTTTATGACTCGCAGCCTTTCTTTTATTACGACGGTGATGTGAAGAGGACTGATAACCTCCCTCTGTAGGGGTAATACTGCAGGCATGAATAGAATTAGCGCTGTCAAATGTGGAGATTGCCTGAACCGAAAGGATAAAAACGCATACGGAAGGAAAAGAAACTGGAATTTTAGTCGGTATCATGCAGTTTTATGTTTTTATATTAAAATGTATGTGTTTTTGTGTTGATTTTCATAAAGATAAGTAGATCGGTCCCTCAGATCGAGCCTTCACTTCCTATAGGGAACCAACAAAAAAAACACCATTGTGCTAGTCTATAGTTTACGGATGCACCAAAGGATTATTTCAATTGATTATTCTTCAATCGGATGACTGATTTATAAAACGATGCAAAAAACTGTGAAAATGGTTAATGCCAGTTTGACCAAGGCCAAGATCAGGTCATTAAATGCCTTTTTCTATGTCCTCACCTCAGTATTTCATCACTCTTTTTGAGTGGTAAAGAAACAAGAATATGCTGAGATTTAAGAATGTGAGATCAGAGAATTGTGAAATAATTTTTTTAAATCAAATTTTTTCCACTCGCTTAAATTGATCAATTGATGATCAAAATAGTCGTTGCAGCTCTAATAAGGTATTATGTAAAGGTCTGTGCTTACAGCACAAAGTGGATTTTCTATGGTTTCTTTTTTGACACTTATCAAGAAGAAATGGCACTTTGATGTCAAAGTGGCTTTGACCTAATTAACCGCGTGCAGCAGCGTCTCAGTCTGAGGCTTTGAAGCTCGTAGCTGCTTTACAGACGCTGTGGTGTCCTAGCTCGCTGCTCTGGGTGGATCTACAGCTGCGCCACAATGCCTTTATATCTTAACACGGTCGCACTTAAAGGAATGATCAGTGATTTAGAAATTCTCTTGTATCCATTCTGCAAACCGCCCAGGGTGTTCCTTGAGGGTTGGGGGGCTGTAGGGATGACATATTTTTAGTTAGCATTGCCCTGATTTCCTCGACAAAATGGGAGTGGCTGCATTTTGCATTACTGCCGAGATTACGGCAAACTAGTTAAAGATTGTTTTGGTGTTATCTGATTTGTTCAGCAAGATAATCATGATACATGAACACATGTCTTTGAAGTGTAAATACCCTCAGCAAAGCAAGAGGGACTACACGTTGGGCTATAAATGACTGTAGTCAGTGTTTTGTTTCCTACTTTCCTTCTTATTAATTGACACATCTACAGGTTGGAAAGTTTCATTTGGAATCGTCACAATAGTGCTTTTTGTAAGATGATGTTCGATGACCCCAAAAACGTTCGTGGTTGGACTCAACACTTCAGCTTCCAAATTCACAAGAGAAGATGTCCAATGTTAGACCAATCTTCAGTCATCAGCTGGTGTTGACTGCAGACCTGACATCGTCTTAAAACATCTAACTTTGATGGACGAGAGAACTGACTCGCCAGCTAAACAGACCTGTGTAGATCTTTAATCCATTTCAACATCCATGCTACCCACTGATGATTTCCACAGGCATGTGACTTCTAAAGCAAAAACCAGTGACGATTTAGGTTTGTCCTCCACAAGAGGATGAAAAACAGTTTTCTATCCACATGGGTGTTATGAACAGGTTTGCAGTACCAGCACATCTAGTCTTAAGCACATGTGTGATAATGATTTGATATGCTGGTCATACACTTCCCACTTCGGGCACTGCTGTTACCTTAGAAACAGCTCCTCCACAAAATCCATCGAGTTGCACCACCAGGTTTCTACAGGAGCCCAAACCAAAAGCTGGCTTTAAAGGCAACTGTAGTCGATCTACAACCCCAAAACTTGATGCCAATAAACCATAAACACTCAAAGATCCCTATCTGGAGATCTGGTTACAGAGTGATCAACACTGGTTGAGCTTTTCTCAGAATAAACATAATATTTCAAAAATTTCTATAAAACATCCGACATCCCATATTTTCATTGGAATATTATTGTGTTTTATTAGAAGTGCTTCTATTTTACTTTTGTGATACACCTCCATATCAACATGTCTCTCTCTAATTTTTTCAAAATGTAGGTGTTTCCATTAACAGGTTTTCATTATTAAGCCTTCCTTTCGCAACACCATTATGGTACAAAACGGCTATGATAATCGGAGGATTGAAAGATGGATGATTTCACATGGATATTAACCATTTATCAGTCAAAAAAAAACACATTGTCTCTAAATAACACTAATAACTTCCAACAGCCACTGATGTTATTCACGGGCAACTCGGAGGATTAACAGCCACATCTTGCAATCAAAACAAAGTGAGGATTATTTTGGACAAAAAAATAAAACAGATTTCCTTTGCTTCTCAGAAATGTGATAATTCGACACCGATGATTAATGTTTCAAGCAGGTGCAGCGTTCGAGGGGAGAACTCGTCCAAACTGTACCTCGGTGAAAGCAGGCGTCAGCCAACTCTAGGTCAGTTGGAAAAACTGCGAGTTACCGTGGCAACCGATGTGCAAAAGTCCTGAACAACACCCGATTACTAGCGTCTGAAGACGTGCATGATTTTAATCATTTTACAAGTCGGTACAGAGAGAGAGAGAGAGAGAGAGAGAGACAGGCCGTCAATATGTTTTCCTTTTCGATCACCATCTTTGTCGCGGAGCATGAATCTTTCAGAGCGCTCGGTCTCACTCACTGTGGCAGGGTTATATAATGGATAATGTACATGCTGTGGGCATAACGTGTTTTACACATCATAAACCACTGCTGAATCCAAATTTAGTTTTTCAATAATGTGCCTCTCCTCCTTCAGCGAGATCCAATTAGCAGTATCTTAATTTACACATAAATTAACTGAGATTAGTCAACATTTCTGTGCCAGAGGAGAGAAGATCTTGGGTAATTGGGTAATTTTGAGAACAAAGAGAAGGGGCTCTGCGTCTAAATTCATAACATCTTCCATTTTCAGCATGAGAAGATACTTGTGAATACGTACGGTGTCTCGAAACAGAAGGAGAGAGAGAGAGAGAGAGGGAGAGAGAAAATTGAGAAACAATAGATAGAGAGCTGTAGATGCAGTGTTAAGAGCAACGCTTTTCCTTTTTCACGTGTCATGCTTCACCCACCTCCCTCCTTCCTCCTCCCATCCTCATGTGCCTCTGACAGGCTCTGTGTGGGTGTGCATGAGAGAAAGAGAAGGAGAGGGAGTGATGGAGAGAAAAAGCTCTTATTTATGTAAAAGCTGACATGAGAGGAGGTGCTCGGCTGCAGCGCAGAGCCTGACCAAGGCTCTATTAACTCTTCTCGGTGAGAGCAATCCCAATCAAAATCAACGACGCGCTCTCCATAACAGCAAAAATAACGCAAAGCTGACTATTCATCTCAGAATCTATTACCACCGTGCAGTATGCCTGCAGTAATTAGCATTTCCATTGGCTGGCAACTTCCGTGGTTCGCTATATTAACATAAAAATGGAGATGAGGCAGACGTGGACATTTCCAATCAACAAGATCAACCCGCGCTTTGAATTTAATCATCGGATTCGAGGCAATGTTTCGGGCTACAATCTGAGAGAAAACACCGGGAAATAGTTTTGAATGTAACATCTTCACTCCTGCATCCCGTTCAATGCACAAAAAATCGGGACAAAAGAGGATACTAATCATCTCAACAGGTTCGCGGCTGTCAGCTAATCTCTGTGCTGTATGTAGGCAATTATTTCATTGTAAACAAACACTGTGTGGAATCATTATTCCAACACACGGTAATTAATCATGCTTTGCCTGTTGTGGACTCAGGCTGCAGTAATGTACCAAAAAAAAAAAGAAAAAAACTACTTGGGGTTTATGAATTCTGTTTTTACTCCATTTACTTGGTGTGTGTAACAACTGAACTCAACCAGAGCAGCAGAGGAAATCACACGCTACTCACTCCTGTCTATTGGTAATGGCAGCACTTTCGACTGCATCATAATCCCAAAGACGAAACATTAAAATATTAAAGCCTGAGTACCACCATGGTGTTTAAAGGGATTTTTTTTCTCTATATATTTCCATCTTGGCATTTTTTTTTACTACATTTTACTACAATTTTGCTCCTTTTTGGTTCAACGTGTGAAGCGTTTAAGCACATGTTGTAATGTTTCGAGATGTACAAGTGGTTAAATTTGTTCCAGAGTTCCTCCGGTAAAACAAACAGGCTGTGCCACAAAGCACATAAAGGATGGATGGAAAATTAAAATGCAAATGAAAACGCATGTTCATGTAGCTCGGTGGGGACATTATCCATCCATCAATTTTCTTACCCACTTTGTACTCAACAGTACCACAGGGATCTGCTGGGGTCTATCTCCAGCTCAGATGGGGAAAAGGCAGGGAATGCATCCTGGACAGGTTCAGTGCAGGGTATACATACAACACTCACACCTAGTGACAATTCAGAGTCTCCAATCAACTTCACCATGTATGTTTTTGGACTGTGGGACTAAAATCACTGCAGACATGGGAGAGCATGCGAACTTAAAGCCCATCCGCCTGACTGCAGACATGTCATTCTGAGTTAAAATGAATTGACAAATACAATTAATAGCAACAGCTCCTACTATTAATTATTTGTTTATCTTGTTCAAGTAATGATTTGTCAAGCTCAGGACATTTTCTGTCTTTGTTCTTAAAACATGTATGGGGCAGAAAATCGCTGCTGATGATTGAACAGGGGAGTGGAGCAAAAGGATTTGGATCCATATCAGGCTATGGATCTGCTTTTGTAAAACAAAAAAGAGGTTTATTAAGACGATTTCTTGATCGCCATGTTTAGTATTGGTTTCATCTGCTTATATTGGAATTCTTCTGTGCCAATTTCCAGCACATCACTTTGAAACTAATCTCTTGGCTCATCTCGTTCCCCAATTACATAATCGACTGATGTAATCAATTTTCCAGGACAACAGATGGATGAAATCTGGCTTCATCCCCTTCACCTCAACCAGCTTCCTGACTGGATCGGATTGACGTTCTGGACTGAACCACCCCCGATAATGACAGAGATGTCACAGAGCCCGAGGTCAAAGACGTGGACGTCGGCCCCGGTGACATCAGCCGCACAGAGATGTCCTTTCACAAACATTTAAAAATGTGCTTTCACAGATTCACAGAGACACAACAGAGCACAGTGGGCAGGACTGAGACAGTAACCTACTGCTCCACTAACACCGGTGTGTGAGCTTCCCCACTGGACTTACAATAGACTGAAATGTCAACCCTTGGCCTCTTTCCCCTCCCCTGCTGCACTCACAGTTACCCCAGAGTAATACATATAAGACTGCCTACACACACAGACACACACACACACACCTTGGGCTTTCTAACCTGTCCCCCGATGACAAGGGAATTATTTCCCACAGCAGGGAACAAGTGTGCCAGAGCTCAGCAACCTTTCATACAGGATAATGGCACAGGCGTCGGTCACCGTGGAATCAGGCAAACACAGCCAACCCTCAGCCAACTCTTTGATATGCACCCGAGAAGCAAAAGGCAAAAAACTTGATCACAGCAATCGAGCGGTGAGGCTCGACAGGGAATTTGTTAGTCATTCATCTAACTGGACAAATACAGACATCGATGGCAGAGGGTGTTGTTTGTGTCAGTGTATCTGAAGATGATGGAAGGAAAAATTCTTTTAAAGCACAATCTTTCAAACAAGTTCAGTGTCCTTCAGTCCTCCATCTTGTTTCTCAATCTTAATGTGCGCAGAAGGGGTGTGTGTGTGTGTGTGTGTCTATGTGTATGTTTGTGTGTTCAATAGCTCTCTGAGGTCTGTGTGTGGAAAATCATTATCAAGGACACTTATAAAAACAGGCAATAAGCGGTTGGAGCTCAGCTCCTGTCAGAAGCTAAGAAATGCCTCATTTCCCTGTGAAAACAAGACACATGATTTAAAACTAAATGTTCGTCAACCGATTGAGTTCAGATTGACTGTCAATACACCATCAAATCCAGAATTACGCAACCCCTCATTTCAATAACAAACAACTCTCTCTCGTAGCGCCAATCAGCTCATAATCCAGTTATGAGGATTAAATTCTTACTGCAGCTTATTTGGATCAGGACTAACAAGAAATTAATTGAAAGGGGTTGACCCTATAGGAATAACGCACTGCAGTTCAGTTGGCAGAACAGACTGAGAAAAGCTCGGAGTAGGTGACAGTGCTTGGTGATATAATTGGGAACATAGCACACACTCCAATTGGCCGCCTGGATTACTCACACTGTGTTGTCATCTGAAACTGGGAGCACATAATTTTCATGTGCCGAAGCTGCGGATCCCGAAAGTATAGGCAAATAAACCAAAATGCTTAAATTAAACAAATTAAAAGAAAAAATTAAAAGACACTCTCTTCTGCTCATGCCCCTGATGTGCTAATTGCTGGAGGTGTGTTCCCTGAAATCCAAAGTAGGACTCTCTTACCTACAGATGCACAAAAATTTCACGAGGACCTGAAAAGCTGTAATTAAAGGGTGACACATTTCTGCTCCTCTCCCACTGTGTGTGGGATGGCCTGAAATAGAATTGCAGGGTTTCAACAGGCAAATCGCACTCCACACCGCTGCACAGGCACCATCAGGCGTCGCAGCCGGGGAAACCATATCGCCTGTGTTCGGGAGCCTTCCCCCATCTTTGTTGCCTTTTTTTTGCCAAATGATTTGACAGACAGGCGTGATCAGGTATGATGACAGGATCAGGCTGAGGAGCTTCCTCTTGAGAGTCTGAAATGGCAACGCACACACACAAATCATCTTCCAGACCGAGCTCATGACCTGTGCGGGGAGCACAGCTGGCGCAGCGGTTGGGGGAGAACATGTGCCGCTGTTCTGTTGCTGATTCACAAACTGAGGCTAATTCCTGTTGTGTGCTGCCATTTACATCATATGCCCCAGGCTGTAGTCTTTAATATGGGGGCCATTATTGTTCCACAGAGCCTTGTGTCGAGGTGGTGGTGGTGGGGGTGTGTGTGTGGGGGGGTGGCGGGTTTACAAGTGTGCAGGCGTGTATTTATTTGTCTGTGCATGTGCGTGTGTGTGTGTGTGTGTGTGTTAATGTGCCTGTGTGAGCATGTGCGAGAGAGAGCAGGAGAGAGTCTGTTGCTATGCATTTTTACACGTCCTCCCACTGCTCTCATCACATGAAACATCATGGCAGAGAGGAGTTGAACACATATAGCTGAGCCATTTTGCTATGATGCAACAACACTTAAGCAGTAAAAGCACAGAGAGCCTCAGCGTAGCGTGAGAGGTCGGACATTTCCCCGAGTTGTCTTGATAGTGTGAGGGGGAAAGGTCTGAAACCCCTGAAAATTGCTTGCTCGCCAGATTGCTCCATTACTTCAGTCGATTCCGGGGTTAGATAAGCGGGGAAGTCGCCTGTGTTTCATGGTGGAATCAAAGCACTTTTCTATTTGGCCGTTTAACCTGTGGAGAAGAATGCTATACGGATGCTTACATAACTTTTGAATTATGCAAAGGCTCACAAGCAAGCGACTGAAGTGACTTCCTGCTTTCTCCCCTTTTATTGTAAATACAGCAACATGGGGTTTCCACAAACAGTCACCTCTGATGGTTTTATTGATTAAATATGTCTTTGCTAAAACAGCAAGACATACTCACCTCTGAGGGAAATGTATAATAGAAGCATATTTTGTTTCAATCTGACTATTGGTGGACAATTCCTTTGCTACAAAAATTGATGGACCAGCAATCTGTCCAGGTATGTATTCCCTCCTGACCCCCTTGACACTGCAATGGTGCAAAGCAGGTAAGATAATGGCTGACTGAATGTTTTATGATGCAACAGAGTCATGGTTTGGTTAAGTTAAGGCACAAAACACCTTGGTAAGACTTGTGGAGACATCATAGGTGTATTATCAGCAGGAAACCGGCATTCTGTTGAAGTCACCCATCTATCCACTCCAACCTCCACTCACAGCAGACCTGTCACTCTGTGACAACACCTGACTTAACTCCTGTCATGATTGCTTCAGCTGCTGGAAGGCTTTGTCACCTGAACGTAAACATATGTTTTGGGCTGAAGCAACTGAGGCTGTATTATTTCATGGGAGGGCAGTCTCCTATCATTGCTTCCTGAAAAAAATTCTCAATAGCTGAATAAAACTAGAAAAAAATGTTTTTTTTCATTATTTGCTCTTGAAACACGTATAGCTAATGTGGTACAACATTGCAGTAGAAGTACTGCATGATCCCAGACAGGAACTTGATGTTACATGAAAATTTGGTTCATTATATAGTAATTACGGATACAGTGTAAATCACTGAGCCTACTTCTTATTTCTGCCATTTCTTCTTTTCACTCCTGTTCAGTATATTTTTTGACCATTAGTAGCAACACAACCATTGAGAATACCCAGGCAAATTGTATATCAAAACAGGTGGCTCATTAGGAATTAGAGTGCTATTGTTTTACTATGCAGAATACCAGTTTTTGTGATGCATTTTGGGAAAAACTGAAACAAATGTTCTGCAAGAAATGACAGGGAAGAGAAGAAGAAATTATTCATTTCTTAAAATTTCCATTGTTGTTATAGCAATGCAACTATTACTACAACAACTAGAAGTAAGAAAGTAAGAATAGTAATAGCATTAATTGTAGCAATAGCAGAAGTTGTAGTTGTAATGGCAACGAATCACTCTCAGAATTTCCCAGGGATTTCCATCCATCCATCCATCCATCCATCCATCCATCCATCCATCCATCCATCCATCCATCCATCCATCCATCCATTCATCCATCCATCCATCCATCCATCCATCCATCCATCCATCCATCCATCCATCCATCCATCCATCCATCCATCCATCCATTCCTGGATGGAAATTTGTTGTTACATTGTGTTGCTTCATTTGTCCAAAGGTATAGTGACATCAATTAAACTGCAGCCCCATGGATCAGGTTCAGAAGTGCACAAGTGTAATACCGAGGCTCCTAAGTTGTGAATTAGAAAAGTGGTAATTTATTAAGGCCTAAGAAAAGAAAGACTTTTTTTGACATCTATCGTCGATACCAACTTGGCTACGACGTGACAGCGCCGTGTGAATTTCACAATCTCAACACTCTCTCCAGAAATAATATTATAAATCTTGATATATTCCAGTGATTTCTCTTTCACTGGCAGCAAACTGGCCGCAAACATTTTTTTTTCCCAACCAACACAGAAGGGCTGACAAATGTGTGGATACCGCCATATGGGAAACATTTACTGCTCTCCATGCATGTGTGCTGCACATACGAACGAGACGTCTTTTAGTGTTCGGTCTGGAAGAGAGTTGTCTGAGCGCGTCACGACAACGTAGCATGGCTGGAAAGGGATACTGAAGAAAGGACCATAGTCCTTGCTTCATGTTGTTTTCTAACAAAAAAAAACAGCAGATGGACTCAAGAGGTTGGCATTGCGTTCCACCGCTGAGACATCATACAACCTTGTCCAGTAAACAAAGTGTGTTTACACGAAACACTGTGATGTGAAGTGAAAAGACAACTAACTGCCCTCCAACACTTTCCAACTGGGTTTAAAGAAAGGTAGCCCATTAGTAACCATGCAGAGTACCAACTCAAATTCTAAAGCACAGAGTAGCCATTTGAGGCATGATTCACTTGACACCCTCCATCATCGCTGGAGCCTTTTTCCAAAAACCAGTGCTTTTGTGCAGCGATGCATACAACAATGGACTTGTAGTGACTCACTCCGGCGTCATTCCAAAGAGAACAAAGCCGCATAAATTGGATGTGACAGTACAAAAGAAGCAGACGATGAGATAGGACAAATCGATCAGATCTCAATAGATCAAGTCAAAGGCAGACAAAAGTTCCAAAAGGAACAAGTCTGTATATGGATGTAACGGACTGAAGCTGCTGCAGGGGTTCAACCTGTACTTGATTATCTGTGAATCACTTACACCTCCATGACTGGGAGACCAGACTATCAAGGTGAGAGGAAAATTATACTGGGTGGCCATCAGTAAGAGTATGATTACATATAGACTAGTGGGCGCCACCATTATCTCCATTAAAGACTTTTTTACTGGACTCTGACCTCGGCCATTTTGCAATAGGATGCTGCAGGATGGTTTACGAAGACAGAGCACCAGGCTGTCCGTGGGGCTGAGTAAGGATGATGCGGCTAGACTTAATAGACGCTCTGTGAAAAAGGAACAAGAGCTAAAAAAAGAAAAGGGCCAGTTTTGGTCTATGTACAGAGGTGATCTGTTACCATTGGTCTAAAAGCCATTCAGCTAACAGCTAAAAGCTGTAGACTTTATCACAAAACATAATTAACTAATGAGAAAAACCTGGTGGCCATTAGCGGTGAGTCTGTGCAGCTGAAGGGCAAAGACAAGATGTCGCATCTAAATGGGTTACAGTACAGCACCAGAGACGACATCTGTGTTACTGTGTCTATGTCTCTCTCTCTGCCTCTCTCGCTCTCTCTCTCTCTATTTGTGATGTGTGTGTGTGTGTGTGTGAGCGAGAGAGAGAGAGAAAGAGAGAGAGAGCAGTAGGCTGAGCCGAGGTGGGATAAGAGGAGCAATTATGATACCCACTCATTTTGTGATAAGAGCTGCTTCCAAGCTGGAAAGAGAAATAAATATATTATACCTTAATGGAGGGTAGATACCGGAATAAGATTTAGTGAAAGAAGAGAGAAAGTGAGATGGAGATAGAGCAACATAAAAAGGATAAAAGGATAACAATGGAGGTGAGGAGACAAGAGGTCCAAGGGGAAAAGTCTCCGTTCCTGACTGAACTACAAATAGAGACCAATCAGCCTTGAAGTTGCTGGGTTTCAGATTTCACTGCAGCCTCAAAGTTGTCAATCAGTGTCCAAAAAGACAGCATGAGGTGTAACAAAATGTGTACCTAAAGCTCCTTTTAGGCAGGAACAGTCAAGTAACACTGCACCTTTAATCTGGACTCATGACTTGACTATACAGGCCATAAACAAGTTGCTGTATGACCTGAGTAACAAATGTCAAAAACTGACATTTTAAGGTAAAAGTCAACTTTACAATTGGCTGAACAGGTTTTTACAAGGGAAACTTTGACGTGGATGTAAGTGGAAGGGCTAGGTCTGTGACCAAAAGATCTCTGCATTTAAAGACACAATAATAAAAACAAGACAAATGCCGAATTTGTACGTGAAAGTATAACACAGTATCCCAATTTCAATGAGATTCATTATCCCCTAATTGGTTTTTAACAGTGATGCTCTCTGATGTCCAAAGGCAATGAATCTATTTTAACAGCTTTTGAGTGAAGCCTATACGACTGTGCTCAAAATGGAAGGCGCTGTATATGTATGGATTAACAAGTGCTATTAAATCACACCTGTTAAAAGAATAAGAGGTACTTAGCGTCTCCAAAGCCATTATTGGATGATTTAGGTCTTGCCTGTGCCGTTCTGTGCAGGCCATGAATGACACTGCAAGTCCAGGAGAAGGGGGCACCGTGATGGAAAAGCCATTAGCTGAAACCTCAAATTCAATCCAATTACCTCCTTGGTCCTGAATCTCTCCCGATGGCCCTCTGGAAGTCTACATGGCCAAAATAACTAACTCCCCCACTTTTGTGAACTCCCCTGACGGATGAGAGAGTCGGCATGACAACAACACTATCAGAAATACTCCGAGAGATGTTTAGGGAGCCGGCGGGGAGCAGTGGGAGTAAACAAATACAAATCAAACCCCAAAATCAGAGGAGGCATGATTTGTTGTGCCACAGGACTGAGTGACCGCGCAGTGGGATTGGTCACACACAGCAGCAAATTGACATCCACTCGAATCGATCGTACACATCTGCAGTAACGGAGAAAGTGCACACAGCCTTTCTTGAAGCAAAAGTACAAAATACAGCAGCGTTTATATTAAGTTACAGGTGAAAATAAGTCAATCCATCCATTCATCCATCCACTATTTTACCTGCTAATTTAACACTGTTGTGCCTGCCAGAGCCTATCCCTGCACACACAGTTCGATGAACATGCGTCTTCTTGGACCGTGGGAGGAAACTGTAGAACCAGGAGGAAACACACAGAGAACATGCAAGGTCCACACTGAAAGGCCCTCAATCTGACCAGGAGTCGAACCCTGGGACCTTCTTCTTGTAAAGTCTCAATGCTAACCACTTGTCTACCATGTGGCTAATCTAAGTAAGTGAAAAATTAATTGCAATCACTGTGTTTCTCATTGGTTTTGCCGAATATGTCCTATTTTACAATATATGACCATATATTTTTGAGAATCTGCTTAGTGATTAATTAAAGGTCATGATGTCTAGAACATCTGCACAACATACCTCATTCTAACAACCACATTTGACTGTAATGCCGGACATCTCCTGTGTGCACCTTACTGCCTGAAGTCCACTAACACTGTCTTGAAGAGACAAGCAGAGATGCATAAAAAGATAGGAGACAAAGCCAGAAAGCGAGTGTGTAGGCCATGAACACTTTTCTATGCGTTTGGCTTCCAGGAAGCCCTGAGGGAACGGCTGAGCCCTGCAGTGGGAGCACTCTTGGTATGCCATCATCTGAGACAAGTGGATTAACAGTGATCTTATTCTGCTTGATGAGGGGGATGATGAGAGGCAGGTGGTACAGCGATAGAGAGCATCCGTTGGTTAGAAGTATTTGAGTGCATGTGTGTGTGTGTGATGAGGTGTAATAGTTAACAGCTTTGCCTGCGTCACATTCTCGTCTCATCAGAACCGTTTAGAGTGACGCAAAACTCACAGGAGGGAACAAAGATTGTGTTCCGCAGCCACACAGGAGTGGAAGATTTAACGGATCAAGCAGGCAGTGTTGACTTTTCCGACATCATCTCTGGGGGAAAGTTTTCATTAACATACATATCATTAATAATCTTGGTAGGAAACGGAATTAATTAAATTGCTTCCCTATCCCGTAACTGATCCCTATTTCCCTTTTGAGCGAAATACCTCAGCAGCTACTGGATAGATGGTTTGCCAGGGCAGAAAGTCACAAATGTTCATGATAATTTCATTTTCATGTAGTATTCTTCTCAAATCGGAGCAATTATTTTTTTAAATGACCTCAAAAGTTTATTATCAATTATATGTAGAAACTAATGACACTCTAATCATCCATCATCCATCCTGCTGTTTTAAGTGGGTGGGTAAATTCACCAAGTGTTAGCTCACAAGCAGGCTGAACTAAAATGGTGGTAAATGTTTCACCCGCTGACAGTGCAAGTTCATTTTGTTTTTGTTTTACCAAGAGTGAAGCTAACAATCACATCTTAAATCCTTCCCTGAGCTGTATTATTGGCTATGACATCTTATAATCATAGAAGATTTTACCCTGTCAAAAATGGTATAAATGTACTGTGTTTACAATATATATACTGAGTTTGTGAGACAGGTACAACTTTGTATTATGTACACTGGATACTTGGAAAAACAAAAGCACTGTGTGTCAAGTCAAAAGAATATAGTTTGCTGTGAAATCATAAACTTTCTCTATGGAATAAAGACAATTTTTGTGCATATGATAGTTGGTATTGAAGAGTGACAGGACAATTTAGAGAGATGACACACATAGTGAAGGCCCCGGCTGGATTTGAATTCAGGGCGTCCGGGTGATATGAGGATCTTTCCAGCTGTTTATTTATACATCCTTATCCTTTCGTTACTCTGTGACCTGGAAATCGATTGAGGTCTGCTATCTTTAAATGTGTTCCAATTGGTCAAATGTTTTTTGGATTCGGCAAAGAGCAAGTGTCCCTCCAGGACAACATACGTAGGGTTAGAAGTAAAGTCTAAAAATCTATCTATCTATCTATCTATCTATCTATCTATCTATCTATCTATCTATCTATCTATCTATCTATCTATCTATCTATCTATCTATCTATCTATCTATCTATCTATCTATCTATCTATCTATCTATCTATCTATCTATCTATCTATCTATCTATCTATCTATCTATCTATCTATCTATCTATCTATCTATCCATATCATCTATGAATATCTAATAGTCTCTAGTTGCAGATAAAACTCGTCTTTATATTCATAATATCAATTTAACGGGCGCTTGGATATGTAATCTAGGTTAGACAAAGCTTCCATTGCATATGTATTGTCAGATTGATCTATAGAGAGGCATCAGTTGGCCAGTGGGCAAGACATTTTGTTTATTAGTTGGATACTGCAGCTGGTCCCATTGGACTGTAAGAGGATGTCAAAGCCAACAACAGAAAATGATTTAAACTGCGCTCAGACTGTGTTTAGAAATTCAGGGATTGAGTTTCAGTCCCCATTGTTCTCTCTATTGTGGCATGTGGCTCTTTATACTGTATGTGGAATTACAGGTTATTGTGCAATATCATCAATCTCACTCTCACAGCTGTTACATTAAAGGATATTAATCAAGGGATGCAACCATAGATAAACGTTACAGAGGAATACAGAAGTCATAACCGTTCATTAGACGATGCTCTGTTGTATAAAACAGAGATGTGATATAGCTGTGAAGTTAAGAAATGACCTCACTTCAAAATGATGCTTTGTGGAAGGATGTCCTATTTGGCAGGTACATGTTGTGCTACTTCCTCCATCCTTTTATATCAGCCCTGTTCCTTGAGATGGGGGAAAATATGTCAGTGGAAAAAAGACAAACTCATAGGGTACGCTTTAGTTCTCCAGCCAGTATCAGAGTGAAGCATTTTGAGCATTTTATATTGTGCTATAAATAGTATTCAGGCATAAATGTAAGCAGGTGGTAGAAAATCTCATTTCTCCTTCTTTGAACAGCACTGTGGAATTATAATCATAAATGTGCAAATGCACACACATCACATGCATTAATCTGGGATCGAGTACATTTGTTATTGCTTGATTTAGTAGATTTTATGTATCTCCTGGATTCTTTTGTAGGTGTGAGTGACTGAATAATGCACGTCATCTAATCATGCCTCCAGGATTTGACTTGAATTCGATTGTGACCTCCTACTAAACAATAACCCCTCCTCCTAGTAACCTCCTCTGATATTTATCAGTCTGCAGCTGGTGCTTCCCTGCATTCAATCCGACCAATGTGGAGTGGAACGAGATAGAAGACCTCTATCTCTTTTTTAGGATGCATGTAAGATTGTTCCATGTATGTGAAGTACATGAACTGTAAACCATTAAGTGATCCTGTGGATATTTGCAGTACATTAAGTATCAGTCAAAGTCAAGATTCCTTTTTTTTCTTTGTGTAGCTCTTGCTCCAAGAGGGGAGTGGCAAAATACATGGGTTAACACTACAGGGAGGGTGCGGCGAAACGAGGAGACAACCCCAAAAAAGATGCAGAGAGGACACAGAGAGGACAGTGAAGATGTAGAGTCACCATGTCACCAGAAAAACTCCAAAAACTTTCACTGGATCTGATAGACATTGACTATGAGGACTTTTCTGTCACAAATGTGGACTTTTCAGCCAAAACAAGGAGATATGGGCTAAAATTGAGAGCCATCCAGTCGTCTATAGTGAGCCAGAAAACTCTGCAGATGAAGAAGAAGAGCAGGTGGACATGGTTGACTGGCTATTAACAGTCATTAACTAGTCTGTGGAGATTTCTGATTCTTGGGTGTGGATAGCAATGAGTGATGTTGGTAGAGCATCAGGCCATATGGGTTAATTTGTTGAGAACCAACACTATAGTCAAAAAAGACATGAGGCTCCACTCCAAACTAGTCTGATTGAATGCAGGTATCCACCAGCTGTCAGAGGAGGTTACTAGGTGGCAGAGTTCTGGCTTACTAAAAGGTCACAGTCAAATCAGCCTCGTATTGCAAATAATAATACAAATAAACACAAATGAACTGAAAACTGCATTTAGACTCCTAGATTATGGCTGCCCATATAATGTGAAGCCAGAGTCAATGCTAGACCTCAGGGCACAGTAGCAGCCCAAATGATTCCCCTGCAGCATACTTTCCTTGCATCCATCAACCAGTTTGGCCTAATGAGCACCACAACCAACAGCAGCTTTTACAGCTTTTTTATAGCTTTTTTATAGCTTTTCCGCTGTCACTTCACTCTGGCATGGATCCATACAGCTGCACTATGACAGCAGCCTCCGTTTGTCCCCATCGCTCTGTCTCGACCAGTCCGTGGCAATAACTTTTAATTTAAGAGAAACAGCCTTTCTCTGACTAAGCATAAACTGCATATTGTTCTCTCAGTGATCCCTATCATAAGCCAGTCAGCACTTTCAGAGGATACACAGAGACTGGGCGGAAAATGCTGAGACGCACGGTGCTACGCCGCTAAAGTGACGTGCTATGGTGAATGGAGTTTACTCCCGGAGTGTTATGAATCTCTGCGCCTCTGTAGCCTCATCCTCTGTGTTCTGCTATTCATCCAACAAAAGTGCGCGGGGGCCATTTTGAACTCGAGACCTCACAGCTGTCAAAGGGACCGGACGAGTCGGGGAGCAGAGGAGCAGATGGCGAGAAGAGCGAGTCCAGATGGGAATTTTTGGCCGGAACAGCAAGGTTAGCATCGAAACACCCTGACACTAAGTACTGAGGAATCTTTAAGGAACCAAAGTGAGTCAGGTCTCTGGTGTCGATGACTCCTGAATAATATGGCAGACAGGACCACGACACAGCTTTGGGAACAATTACAGAAGTTTGCTATGATCGAGTTGCTGTGGTCTCAGCACTACAATAAGCTTTAATGAGGAAGTTAATGATTGGTTTATTCTAACCAATTAAAGGGCTTTAATGCGGCACTTGGGAGAACATTAGTCATCAGACAGCAGCCAGCCACAGGGAATCATCCAGGATCCTCTTAAAGAGGAGCTTGATTGTGGTAACGACTGGTCAGAGGCCAGATATTCACCTTTCACTCCACATGGAAATCAAAGCAAGTCATCTGCACCTCAAAAATTATAGAGGGCACAGCCTGACTCACCGGATGTCGACTGTGGTTAGATCTGCTTGTACTTTTTTTTCTAAAATCCCTGTTGCTATTGGAAACAACAACCTCACAGTTTGCAACAGCTGTTATCTTTTCTTTTTGAAGAGATTAAGACAATTTACTGCCAGACTCTGCCTCCCAACACAGAAACATGCCACCAAAACAAGTTCCTGCTCAATGCTATTTTGCGAGTGTGTTGCTGTCATTGAATCCAATGTTTTTCACTGCCCAAACATTTGCGATTGCCTTAAAGGAAAACAAGCAAAAACAAAGGATTTATATCCTCCACTGAACCACTCCATTGTGCTGACACAGCACTGCAGAGAGGGATCAAACGAGGCAAGACCATACGTGTAACCTCACCTGTGTGTGTGTGTGTTCCTTTTAGCTTGTGGGCAGGAAACATTTGGTCCCTTTTTATTCATCCACAGCCAACATCACTTAAGGACATGGCTGCATTAATGCCTGGTGGATATTCCTCCACATCCAGTCGTTATCCGTTCCTTTAACAGAATAATTCAGGCCCAACTTATTGGAAGAATCAATCTTGGTGGCAATGGAGCGTGGTAAAAGTAAAGTTAATAAGGAAAGAAACACTCACTAATCGTTAGTCGGCAAAGCAGAACAATTTCTCTGTGTGGTGAGTCAGCACTACTGCTCTACTAGAATATTTTAAAATCTTACAAGAGGAGAGGTTATATTACTACCTCACACTGCAGCAACAGTAACAAAAAATATCCATTACTACTGCTGCACACATGCATGTATGTATGAAGCTGCTGAAGCAAATGTTTTAATGTGAGAAAGATTCAAGCCTTGTCTTTGAAGTGTTCCAACATCTTAATTCATCATTATTCAAGTCAGATGCAAGTTTCTTGCAGATCCTGATGGTTTTTAATCATGGATTTTAAAGGTTATGGCTGGCATTACTCTGCTTTTTGTAATCGTCAAAGAACCCCATTAAAAGGCCAGAATGTGCTAGTCTACTCCAACTTCCCGTCTCTCCAAAACCACAGGCCAATAGATAAATAGACAAAGCAACTGTGCATTTTATCAAAATATGCTGTAATCAAAGGAGAGTGAAATGGGTGCTGTTTGGGGACTATTATCTGCTGCAGATTTAATGCAGAGGTGAGTATTTACAGCAGCAGGATGGTGTGTGGGATTGGCTCAAAAATAGACTACACTGCCCATGTTCATGATAATGCAGTAACACGTCACCCGGTGTAATGCTGTGACTCATTGTTGTGTATTTCGAACAACTATAGTGGTCTATTTCACAGAGGCGTCTGTTTAACAGGTGATACAGGCCGATGTGTTCAGTCCATTGTTCCCAGCAGTGAGAAAAAAATATAGACTAACATCACACGCATCAGTTTTTATCGCTGTTCATTTAAGCAAGGGAACACATTGGGGATGAAGATTCCTTCGCTTGCTCGGGTTCAGCTTGATTTGATCTTATTATTCATAATTGAGGCTCTTTATTATTACAGTAAATCAGGTTGATGCTGGCCAACAGTCTGTGATATTGCACTACTCCTGCTGCTGGTTTGCCATCTCCCTGTAGATCTTCCACGGACAGTTTTATTTCGCCCGTTAAGATTCACAAATGTTATTTACAGCCCCATCATGTTGTGGCATTAGTTGGTTTATAGAGCCATGCCATACTCTCTGAGGACAAACCAGCTTCTTAAATTGTTAGTTTTATCTTGTTTCTGCTGAAGTATATATGACAGTGGGGAAGGGAGGCAGGACCTCTGCTCCTTTTGGAGCAGTGAATTTTGAGCGGCACTCAAAACCTGAATATTGAATGTTTTATCACGATAAGCATTATTGATACATTGGAGCAGAAATGTTGTATGGAGGGGGCTACACGGTGGATGAGTGGATCTATCTATCTATCTATCTATCTATCTATCTATCTATCTATCTATCTATCTATCTATCTATCTATCTATCATCATATTATCTCATTTACTTACTACCTTATTATTTGGACCTACATGATAATGAGTGTATGAGTATGCATGAGATGAGTATCGCCTCAGACTTTTTGTCTGGAAGTCTTTTTTATGGTGAGTCTGCACGGTATTAAGCTTTATTATACTTTTACAACTACCCATTAATTAATATCATCTCAGATTTTGAAAATTCTATTTCGATTCCCATTAGCCACTAAAGAAACCATGGCTAGTGTTACTAGCAGCTCATCATCATGTGTCTGAAGACTCCTTTATGGACTTACCTGTATGGTTTATTTACAGGTTTGCTGAACCATCAAGGGAAGCTGCAGCCACATATATAACGCCAGTGGCATTACAGTTGTCATCATCTGTGCCCGTGTTTGTTTGGAGCCTCACATGTTCATCATGAGGGAGCGAATATCTACACAGACGTCAGAGTGATCTTAAAGTGTCCGAGTTGAGGTGTCCACTGGCACAGTATCTGGGACAGTGTCCATAAAAAGCAGCAAGGTTGAGCCCCTGAGGCTTCATCCGGCAAATGGCTCCCCCTCTGATCTGTAGTCCTATGATGTATTGTAAAGAAGCTGCCTCTGTCTTATCATCTGTGTTTCGGTTTTCACTTAGATGACAGTGTGTGTGTGTATGCTCTTTGTTCTGGGCTGTGTCTTGTGACGGGTCTGCAGTGTGCTGTGTGAGTCTTGGGCTGCGTCACCACACACTGTAATGGCTGAACACTGCAGGCTGGAAAAACCCCTGCAGCCTGCATACATTTCTGTCTTTCTGTTCCCAAAAGTGAAAACGAAAACACATCATCAGAGGCACTTTACACATGAAATGGAATGAGATGAAGTAAGTTAATACCAATATTGTTCAGCCTCACAAGAGCCGCCTATTCATTTAAACCCATTCGAAGAATATTAAACGTGAGTAACTTTTTGCAACAGAGATGATATTCAGTAGGAAGACTGTGGCTCAATAATATGTACAACAAACACACAAACAAAACTTTGATTTTCAGCGAGTGCGACAATTTAGATTTCACCGTTCACCTCCTCGGTGAATACAAATTCCCATTTTAATTTAATCAGGCACAGCAGGACGAGCTCATGAGGTCCTGCTTGGAATCGACTGCGATGCCGTGCAGGTTTCATTTCCTGCTCGCAAGCTTTTCTAAAAGGCAACGTTGTTTTTTTTTGTCGTTTTTTTTTCAAGCTACTGTACAAACTGTCACCATGGCAACCGGTGCTGTACCCCCTCCAAAAAGATTGCAACAAAATGGCCTAAACCGCAACAGAAAGACAAAGAGCCACTTCTGACAAATTCATCTGTAATTACAGAAGCAAATCTTTTATCTGGCGCTCACTATCTTTCGAGTGGGAGGTCTTCTGTAATTCAAGGTTTGGAAGGGGGTAATTTATCCAAGAATTTTCTTTTCGGCTCCATCTATTTACTCCCAAGCCTGTACGCCATCACTTTCATTCTGCCTTTATCGACCTTATGTAATGGAAAGGTCATAGGATATCTATTATTAAATGACTCGTTCATGGTATATTACATTATTAATCACCTCAGTGAAGTCTCTAAACACACTCAGTGTGACTCAGGCCATGATGTCGTATATTTCCAAGTGAAAACAGGTCTGCAGTCTCTCAGGATCAAACCCCAGCACTTAATTAGCAGACCAGCGCAGAGACAGACCTTTACGTCAGAAATATAAATAACATCTGCGCAAATTCAGCGGCTTAAACGTTTTAGATAAAAAAAAAGAAATCTCAGGCAACAACGACGCTGTTAGAGGAGAAAACTGAACATGAATGGCGAATGCAGCTCCAAATACCGAACACGTCCTTTGAGGCGAGTGAACAAACAGCCTTTTGTGTCGTTGATACAATTGTGTAACATCTGACTGAGCCACCTGAACTGTCAGCAAATCAGGGCCATAAAAGCAGCACAGAAGCAGAAATGTACTGTGAAAGCACCGCATGGGGCAGAGCAGCAAGAGCTCTGAGACACCCGCCCACCCTTCCTGAATCAGCCGTTTCTGTGGCGACCAGAGTGGAGGGGGGTGGAGGGAGGTGCTCGGTGAAAGTGAAGAGACAAACATTTGAAACCCCGGTGGGAGAAACATGAGGGATGGGTGGATGGATGGCCGGATGGATGGATGCTTGGACGGACGGGGAAGGCTGATATATTGAGAAAGGGGTGATAAGGGGATGTGGCAGGGTCAACTGGGAGCGGAGGCTGATTCCTCAACATCGCACTCGGTGACAGGTTGTCAGTCACAGGCAAACAACAGCAGCATCCCCAGTCAGGGAGACAAACACTGAGAGGATTTTTTTTTTCTATTTTCACTGTCAATGGCAGCCCAGATCACGGTCATGGCTCAGGGGTTTAAAGCATCTAGACGCTGACAATGTCTCTCTGTGAAATCTCATTCAGCCATATGGTCCTATTCAAAGCCTGGCATTTCTTTCTCTCCCTCTCTCTCTCTCTCTCTCTCTCTCTCCCTCTCCCTTCTCCACACACAACCTATAGGCTGGAAGTAAGTCACAGGAGATTAAGACTTACTTCCCAGGGAAAACTTCAAAAAAGGGGCCGAGGTTTATTCAACAAGTTGTGCACCGGAGGAGAGGGTTCTGGACCGACCTGCTGATTCCCTGCGGCGCGCACTCAGGGGCTGCCATTACGCACAAGTTACATTCCAGGATGCAACAGTGCGAGCGAGGAGGCGTACACGTCAACATGGAGGAGAGGGCGCTGCAAAGTGTTTGGTTTTCAGATGATGAGAGTTTGAGCTCGGTCACGGCTGAGCAATGAGAAAAAATAAATAAATAACATCAATTGATGTTACGACATCATTCATTTGATACAGATGTGGACAAAATTACTTTCTCACATTTCTACCAAATATGAGGCCAATTCCATTTTGTTTTTCCATCTTATTGACGTGAGCTCTTTTTGAATCCATTCCAGTATTGCTGAAACCCCCTCGTCGTGTCTTGGATTAGACTTTGAACAGAGAATATTGTCACAATCTTTTGGCGATCACATTCCAATCCCGACGCCAGAACAAGTAGGGACGGATGCGGTAGCTTTCTTGCGCAGTTGACACAAAAGGCTCACAGTCAGCTCTGGGAAAGCAGAGTAGATCTGAAACATAAACACCTACAGATCTCCCTGACAGATGTCGATAAATTGCTCTGTCCACACTCAAAATGTATGCGTAATCTGTGCAGCGTCAAATACCGTAGTCTGCCTAAAGCACAGCATCTGAGGTAGCACGGTCTTCATCCTTCATCCCTTTTTTTCTCCCTCCCTCTCTCTCTCTCTCTCTCTCTCTCTCTCTCTGTTTCTAAACAAGACTGAGATAACAGTAACAGAGCTGAAACGGTTCCCACTCCACCCACTTTCTCCATCACTAACACATGGATATACACATGGGGAAACAGGGATAAAATCAGACAGATTCATTCCTAAATCAGTGGCAATGCTGTTCCCCAGGTCCCACTGGTCTTTTTCACTTGTCAGTCAAGACGTAAACAAGCCTTCACACAAACTAACATACATCCAAGCACACAGGGAAAAAAAACAACACACAACAAACAACACACTCCCTATGTTCGCATCCACACGTACACACACACACACACACACACACACACACACACACACACACATACACACACAACTAATGATGGATACGCCTCGTTTCCAAGCAGAACTTTCCATCTTTGTTAAATCAACACAATCTTGTTGTGCATGCAGCAAAATTACACAATGAGCTGATGGAAAATCAATAATCAATGAGTCAGGTCAGTCGCACACACACACACACACACACCACTGAGAGTGTTTCATCATGAGGCTGCTGGGAGACTCACCTGTTTGTGTGGCTGCTGTCAGAGTCCGGGCGTGCGAGGAAGCTCAGACGTTGAGCACAGGTGCAGGCAGACACGGCAGTGTGCTCGTTCACACCGGACACATACCAGAGGACTGGGTGAGTGAGTGAGTGGAGTGTGCTCTGGCTTGGCTACACACAGCTCACAGCCCTGCCGTCTTTCTTCCGAGTCTGGGAGACAAACAGCAGCACTGGCTCAGCTCTGCCTCTACTCCCTCCCTGCCTATCACACGTACTGTAGCAGCAGCAGCAGCAGCAACAGAGGGAAGGCTGGGGGCTGCAGACTCTGTGATCAGCACAAGTCTCCCTCCCTCCCTCCCTCTCTCTCTCACTCTCTCTCTCTCTCTCTCTTTCTATCTATCCCTCTCCTTCCTTCTCTCTCCTCCCTTCTCCTCTCTCCTCCGGGCTCTGTGTCTCTCCTCAAGTCTGGCTACAGGCAACCGTGGTTGGGGAGGAGAAGAGGAGAAACAGTTAAGAAGTGCGTGTACATTAACTTGATTCAATCTGCAAGTATTTATGTGTGTGTGTGTGTGTGTGTGTTGGTGTCGTGCGCTCTGGCTGCAACAATGGACACAGGCGCACGAGCTGCGGTAGAAGAGTGCCCTCACTGCCGCCTCCTGCTCCCCCCTTTACACCACCAGCTACCCACCCATCCACCCACCCTCACACCCACCCTCTTCTTGCCAGCCCCACACCAGCCTGTTAAAGTGAGTCATCAGCAATCAGCCAATCGTACGGCTGCACACAGCCTCTGATTAGAATAACAGGAGTATTTATGCATGGCTGTTTTCAGGGGATGTAAATGTAGTGGAAGAACTGTCTGGGCTGATTTGATGTATCTTATTTTCTTTGGCCGAGGGAGATCAGGATTCGCAACATTTTCTCTCCTTAAATTCTCCTTAAATCTGCACCTTACAAGTCCAAATAATTTCTATTATGTAAAGCTTTCAGAGCGTACAGTGTGGAGATAATATATGGTGAGAAATGTACAGTGTGTGACTCACTTAGCTCTGTGATTCATTTTCACAAAGGCTGTAGTCACATTTGAGTATAATAAAGTCTGACCTCTGTAACTTTCCTGGGAAAATAAGGGTGAATTATTCAAATACAGCACAAAATAGCTGCTCTGTTGGCACACTGGGATCTGTAACTACGTACTAATCTGCAGAGCGGCCTGCCATGATGCTCAAAGTGCCCTTCTGTGTAGTGAAGTAGGAGGAGTTATTTTGGGTTATTTCGTTCCAGAAGTCAAATCCCCTTTTCTTTCTTGATAGTGTGTTTGGCTCTTGGCTGTTGGAGCAGGGACAGGGTGGACATAAAGGTCTATAACTATAAGCAATTGTGCAGATATCAATGCAAATATATGTGTGTGTGTATACACACACACACACACACACACACACAAACATTTGACAGTTAAAGTCAGTTACACTTTGGAAGGTGTGTTGGCCTGTGCATCTGAATCATGAAGCCGATGCTGTCCCTGTGAATTATGACTGTTCTGGCAGGAGCAAAGGCAGCAGTTGCATGAGTCAACAAATATGTCACTTTAAGGCAAAGATGAGTGTTTTTTAACCATGCCAGGCCTCATCTTAATAGTGGGTGCATTTTCTATTGTATCATCGATCAGAGCTACGAAGCCAATATTAAATGAGATAGGATGAGAGCTCAAACCTGTTAAGCATATCTCTGCCTGACTGGTATAGATTTATGCGATTTTTTTTCTGGACTACATTTTTCTCTACACAAGACATACTCCAAGACGAAACAAAAAAATTAATGTTCAATTTGGAAATAGTCAACCATATACATTAATCTTGGTCGCCACCCTCACAGCTGACTTATTTCTAGCGGTTGGACTAAAAAATCAATTGTGAACAGCACTTATGGCCAAGACAGGATTTAATTTGCTACCAGACTTAGAGGAAATCAGATAAGATATGGGACACTGGAGAAGTGTAGAGCACGTAATGCAATAAATGTAACTCAATAACTGTCAACAAAATTGCTTTAACAACCATAGACCACAAACGGCGGTGATGGTGGTCTTCTGCCAGGGTCACACGTCCAAATGAATTTCTCTTATCTCCGGTTCAGCGGGAGAAATGATTTGAGCCATAGGCCGTGAAGGTGAGGAAATACGGACGAGGTAAACGAGGGGACAGTGTGGTAAAGGAGATCGATAGCTGATTGTCTGAGAGCAACACAGCAGGAAAAGAAGAATCATGTGATGAAGTCTATTCTATACAAGTCAAAGGAATGCCGCAGAGTAGCTGTTAGACTCATTTCCTCGACACAAATTCCTCCTGCAGGCTGGAAATTGCCTCTGCCTTCAGATGCAAATAATAGAATATCTTGGCTCATTCCCACCATGCTTTTTTTCTGCTCAATTTCCCATTGTCAGTGATGGAGGGTAGAAGAAATTAATCCTGGGATCGCTGTTCAGAATAAGTGAACACTGCAGAACCTTTAACTTGAATTTAAGTACCAAAACAACAAAATAATCAAATTTTGTGCTTGTGCAAGTATATCTTGGTGCAGTATTTAAGTAAATGCACTCAGTGGCTTCCCAGCACAGCAGCCCTGGACAGCTCCTCATATTCATTGTCAACACCGAAACACAATCCTCACAAGGGCACGGTTATTTGCTCTCTCTTTTGTCTCTAGTTAACTTGTCAGAGATGATTAATGTTGCCTTTTTCACGCTGATCTTAACTGTCACCAGTGCTTGAAGCTGGCTTGGAGTTGAATGTGGTACAGTCCAAATTATTAGTCTGACTCTTGGGATGAATCGTCTCATTTGAGGTGTGCGTCAACCTTTTGCTGGAGATTAAATAACATGCCATTGGTGGGACTTGATGTATATGTGCATTGACTTGAATGAGAAAGAGAAAGATACTATCCTTCATGGTCAGAGACAAAGCGGAGAGGATTTTTTCTGCTCGTCCTTTTGCAACGCTGGACCCTGTAAAAGCAGTTGTGTTCATGAAAATCAAGTAAGATTGTTTCTGACATTTACGTCTGAGACTTGAAAATATCACCCAGGATGTGCAGACATTACTCATTCCAGTAGAGTGCCTAAAATTCATGAATGATGTTTCCTGGATATTTGACATACAAGTAAAAAAAAAACATAAACTTAAAAAAATGTAGGACAAAGCCTTTTTAACTGTAACCAGCAGCTCTAAAAGTCATCCTCTGAGACTTGTGTGAGGTTAAGTGTAGGTATTGTAAATCCCTGCTTGCTCCATTAATGCCATTATCCACATGTTCTCATTGGAAGCCATTGTTCAACAGGAGTAGCAGTCACATCATTTGACCTGACAAATTTCAACAGTCAATTAGACCGGTAGGACTGCGTCAATGTGCATCACTCTGTCCCCTGTTAATGTCTCGTACCTTTGTGACTGAGAAGCTGTTAAAAGGATTTCAGTGATCATTGTGCGTCATAGCGAGGTAGAACTGGAAAGGGTAAATTAGAAAAAATTTGATGTAACTCTAAGTGGGATTTGTCTGGTGACAAATGTTGTTTTCATTGCATTTTTTGGCTAAATAAAGGCATTCATTCTAAAATTTTAGCAAAGTGCCAGTAGCGTAGTGACTGGACACAGACAAAGCAGCATTTCTTCCAGCAGTTATTTGTTAATAGCTGCTTAATAACTAGTTAATTATTCCCATGCCAGCACACTGAGCTGGTGGTCAGCACAAGGACCTGGGTTTGACTGGTCTGGTTGGAGTGAGGACCTGTCTATGTGGAGTTTCCATATCCTCACCCTGTCAGCGTCTTTTCTCCAGCTACTCCGGTTATTTCCAACAGTCCATAACATGTATGTTTGGGCGAACTGAAGGCTCGAAATGTGAAATTTAATATGAAAGTGAAGGGTGTCTGTTTGTGCCTTGCGATGGACTGGCGACCAGTTAAGGGTGTATCATAGGCCTTCAGCTTATGAGCTCTGGAGATGGACACCAGCAAAACTCCTGCAACACCATTAACATTCAAAGTGGGTAAGATAATCAATGGATGATGGATCATATGCGTGTATTAAGATACTCCCACCGCATCTGGAGCCTTCTTCTCTCCCTCTTTGAGAGTCTGTGTCATGTTTTTATCCGTAGTTAACTTCCTCCACTCCCTTGAGTACCGCAGAATCTGATACCAGCACACACTGATGTGAAGCGCTCTGAGCAGAGGAGGAAGAGTGGTGGAGGATGCAGTGTGGGTGGCAGTGGTGGTGGAGGGGGGCTGTCCTGCCATACTCAGTTACTGAAAAATGTCTTTGCTCTGGGGGACTGTGAGTAAGACACATGGGAGTTTTATCTGCTCCATCACTGCACAGTGTCAGGGGATGACAAAGCTGTCAGGTCCCAACCCTAAAGGCTTTCCATTTAGTGAGGTCTAACTATAAAACACCTGCACCGTGTGTGTGTCCACACCAGTGTGCGTGCCCGCAGACGTGTAGGTCATATGGATGTGCTGTATTCAGCTGTATATTTGGGTGAGATGCAATGCCACGGAGAGGAAATTATTTACACTTTAATAGACTAATGACCCCCTGTACAGGGTGAGCAGTGTTACTGGGGTGACGAGGTCAATAGAGAAGGTAGATAATGAGGATGACAGTGATATGTTGCTGTATTAAAGTCTGTGTCACTCTGGTTGCCCTTTGATTCGATCACACAGCCAGTCCTACAGGCCGATAAGCAGGACTCCCATCCCTCACTGTCATCGCGACAAGCAGGCCCAACACCCAGACTCTCTCCAACACAAAAGCCAGGTAACTCGACAAGCTGTGATTAAATTCAGACAAAATACTAAGCTGTGCTGGAAACAATGCAAGTTCATTAACAGTTCAATGAATAGTTAATTAAAGAGAAAACAAAGGAAGGCCTTTGAGGTAAATGCTCCCTTTCATCACCTGTTAAATTACTGACGAGAGACATCAGTGGTCTCAAATGAATAGATTTTTGTTTCTATATGTGGCCAATTATGACAAGAAAATAACAACTTTTTTTCTTAGAATTACCCATTTTCTTCACAATTTGAAATTCAGGACTTGTCCAAATCAATCAGATGAAAATCATCCAAGTTTTATTTCTAAAAGGAAATACCAAAAAAAAAGAACTTTTGATCCTGAATCTTAATCTTAATACATTTGATCAAAGATTGAAACCCTCAGTGTGTCAGAGTGGTTTGCACTTTCACCCCACTGCCAGAAGGTCCTGCATTTTGAGTGTATTTTCCCTGTGTTGTCTGGTTTTCTCCAGCAGTCTACTAACATGCATGTTTGGGCCAATTGGAGACTCTAATTAATGGCCCCTTGGTGTGAGTGTAAGAGTGACTGTTGTGTGTCTGTAATTGACTCACAAACTGTCCAGGGTGAATGTGTGTTGGGCTCCAGCAGACTCCAATACTATTAAGGTAAAAAGAGAATAAGATAAAGGATGACTGTGGCCTCTAGATGTGATGAGAGATGGTGCAAATGGTGTCGTACCCTGTGATAGACTGGTGACATGTCCATGTGTCCTATTTTCTTTGTTAAAAACCCATGTCATCGAAGCTAAAATAGATTCAATGGTGTTTACGCTGAAAGCACAGAATGATCACGTGCCTCTTCTGCTCACTTGTCCGCTTTTCACGTGGTGAGAAGTTCCCCTGAATGTGTCCACAGTTCTAACCCATCAGAGAATTACCTTTGTCAGCAAGCAGACAGTAAGGTAAGAGTGGCAGTCTTCTGCAGCCGTTGTACTCATGTTTGGGTCCACGCAGCCTGTCACAAAAAACAGCCCCTATATCAGTGAAGTTATTCATCTGAGACCAGATACAATTCACACATGTTCAGTGGGTGAAGGAACTGCTGTCTCCTTCCCAGGAAACACTGAAAAACACATTCAACATACTCGAAGGGAAAGATGAAAAATACACATTTCCTCTGGGTGAAAACACATTTTGCTCTGAAAGTGTGGCCTCACACACATGTTGTATTCAGCATTGCTGGGCTTAGCTTTTTATAGATGACCTCCTCCAGCTAAACAAAACATCACTATTTCCTGGCAGACCGTTCCATGCTGCCAAAGTGTGAATATTTACAAGACGGACCAGAACAGTGGTGATGTCTCAGCGTCCCTTCTCCAATTACCACACCTGCTTCTACATGACAAATGCCTCTTGTGTTTTTTCTCGATATCTTCAATCTAATAAACTTCTAATAAAAAAGAACTTAACAATCTCCCTCTGTTTGAAATCCAGTTAAAGCAGGTAATCTACCCAGTCTATTAAATGTCCTATTGATTCAATGCATTTATTAGATGAGGACTGGCCTGATACATGAAATGAGATGCAATCAACTAAAGCAACATCTTATTACAGCCAGCTATACTGCTGGGATTTGACTGTATTTATAAAACCATCCTGTGTACCTTGTACACACCCAGCTATATAATATGTGGAAAATGTACCGTTTGGTATTTGATTTAAGGCTGTTGAAGGTCTAGTTTTTATGGTGCCTAAGGGGTTAACACTCAGTCATAACTACTCAGTCATAAGACCACTTAGAGCTTTCAGGAGATGAGGCATTGATTCCCTGGTGGCTCAATGCACAACTGCACTGCCACAATACAGCAGCAGGAGAGTCACGCAGCAAAGATAATCCACTTTCATGGGCCAGAAAAAGCATTTGGATCCTAACATACAATTCAAAAAGAAGATTTAGGTAGAATTAGATGTCTGTTTGTGCTAAATCCAGGATGCACTGCGCATGAACGTGAATAAAAACTTTGATGACATGTATATATCTGATAAAAAAAACAAGGCCTGCTGCTGAAACGTGTTTTCCTTGCTCAATAAACATTGGTGTCCCTGACTGCCCATTACCATGTCTTTCAACCATTTTCAATCTATTCACATCCATCTCCTCCACCCCATGTACACCTGTTTCCTTTAGTCCCCGAGTGATAAACAGCTCTCCTCCAGGAGGACTCCATGTTATATCGTTGTAAAGGAGAAAATGTCAACCAGCAGACATCTTTATATGTTATCGTTCTTTATCACAACTCCCTGGGTACTCGACTGTCATTTTTTTTTTTTACCTCCGTCAGAAAAAAGAAGATTCACCTGAAAGACAGACTCACACGGGTGCACAAAATACTCTGCAGGTGCAGACACCAGATAAAATATGTGAAACGTTATATAAAAAGGTGAGGTAAAGTACATTTGAGTCACAGAAAATGCAGTTTACACTGTTCCATGATGTGTTCATTACTCCGAGTTGGAAAACCTCAGTGGTCGCTTTTTGAGAGACTTTCTCCATTGGAGCAAAGAAAAGAGAAAAACGTATAAAAAAAATCTCTCATTCAAGGAAAATGAAATGAAAACGAATAGTTCAGGAACAAGAGGCAAGGTCTCTTGCTGCTTCTCTTTCATAAGCAATCCTTGTTTCCCATCTGCAGCGATTCAAAACAGTCAGACTAACTGCAGCTATCTGATCTTTCAACCATAACTGAGTAAGACAAAAACAAATGATTCAGAATGAACACAATGAACTCATTTCCCCTTCTAGATTGTAGAGAAGATTAACAAAAATCAGTAGGTAACAGTTTGCACCCTTGTCACTTCTATCAGCCATAAATTAAGTGGTCTGTTTACATAAGACCCTCTGCATTTAACGCAGAGTCATTACATCAACAGTATGAAGCCCAAAGGACGCACCCTCTGGATCTGCCACATCCAGTTTTGGAGAAAGTAATTAGATAAGACAACTAATGACAACATGGTGAATAGATGAGATGGGAACCACATGGGCACTGTGTGGAGTCTGCCCTCTAATCTCACCTATCTGTTACCATTTTCACAAGATGCCACTATCACAAGAAACACACAAGGGGCTATTACATTCCTGTCTGCCTCCGTGTCTCATTTCTGGCCATATGTGCCATTGTAGCTATAATAAAAGCCACCACTTAAATCTATAAAAGCCAAAATTAGTCCAACAAATAGCCAAACTGCACCACTGAGAAGTGTGCACCACTATAATAAGCGATGGTGAATGGTCTGTGCTGCAAAGTAAAAGTATTTTATCATGTAGCTATTTGCCTGTTTTGTGAGGGCAGTAAATCACCTCTAATTGGGTCTAATATGGAGCATGTATTTAGAGACAGAAACTCCAGCCCCCCACCCCCCCACCCCGATGCTCCATACTGACACGACATTTAATAAAAACATGAAACAAAACCCCTCTATACAATGGTGCTCCTGATAAATGATATGGCTTTTATACAATACAGGCTGCCAGTATGTTCAATGAATCAATTTTTTGCAATTAAATTGGATATAAATTAAGCTTCTTGCATTGATGGAGACCCATGAAAGCCTATTTGAGTATGTTTTCCTCACTATACTTCATGAAAGGATGTGGCGCATGAGAGTAAACAGATCAAGATAATGATTTCTATATGAGGTGTTATGAAACTGTCACCATTTGCATTTCTATTTCTGTCCGCTCTCAGGCATGTCTGTTAAGGATTACCAGCTTCAGTGGGATGTTACCTCATCACGCAGGAGAGGCAGGTCACCCTAACATCATTAGATCCAGGGTGGAAGGGTCATATGATACTTTCGACAGGGAAAAGCTCAGTCCTGGTCCCTGCCAAATAGGCTGTCTCAATCATACCCCTTTGTGAACTGGATTACAGTTTCCATTTTTAGGAAAGGATAGAGAGCTGTAATTTATACAGGCAGGATTAAGCACACGCTCTCACTCATCTCATAAGAAACCCAGTAAAATGGAGAAAGTGTTATTTCTTTTCTTTAGGCCAGGACACAGGAATATGGAAATATTAATAAAATATTGATTACACTGGTTTAGGTTGAACTATTAAATCAAGGTCCATAAGGCGGCTCTCTGATTTTCCATCTGAACACCATAAAAAAAAGGGCACAATATCATATGGATGGAGTTTTGAGAGTCAAAGAACATAAATAATACACCTGATCAGAGATACAGGTCATAATCTCCCATGCCATTCAGGTGCATTAAATTGAATTTGTTTGGGTGATAAGGGTTGTAATCTGGTTCCCTTTATAAGAAGACTTTTTTTGGGGGGGGGGGCACTCACGGGCAGTAGGGCATCGGACCGGGGGTTGGGGGGGGGGCTTTCACTCGTCGGACCGGGGGGTGGGTGGCGGGTAGTGGAGCGTCAGACGCCGGGGGGGGCGGCGGGGCGGGGCGGTCGCTCGTCGGACCGGGAGGCAGGGGGTCCAAAAGCGTGTTTTTAGTGGGATTAGTGAATTCACTCAAATGAACGAAGTTACTGAACTTCTAAGCTGATGATTTCATTTTATATCTAGACTCAGTGCATTAAGATCCTACCATAGTTATCAGCAAAACAGAGCGTTCAGTGTAAAGACCGAGAAACGTTACCATGGCAACGCGTCTTGAACTCGGCGTCCGGCGGGAAACTTCCGAGGAAGGAGCGCTTTCCCAGCGGTGAGTTCCTTCCATGAATTTTGCGCACGTTACTTCAGTCTATGTAACTAAGTCTGTGTGACATGTTATTTTGAGGACTTCACAGTCCTGGCCGTAGTTTGTACACGCAGCAGGCAATACGTACATAAATGTATGTGTATGTAAAATGTTTGTGGGCTTTTTCTTTTCATCCCAACCAATTTTTTGCAGTCAAACTTGGTATTAACATAACCCTGGATTTCCTCATCTCAAAAGATTCAAAACTGACCCTCACTGACATTTTCAAATCTCCAGACATATTTTTTCTATATCCCTCGTTTTCTTGGTTTCTAAAGTTCAGCCTGCGCAATCTTCAACATTTTATGTGCTTTCTCCATACTCATTACCCAGCAAAATAAGTGCAAATGTAATGTTAATTCAACAAGTCAGATGGATAGAAGCTCATCTTAAATAGCAAAAAAGGTTGAACAAGAATTGGTTGTGGTAATGGATGATTAAATGAATGAATTAATGGCCAATATTTTGAGAGCTTTGGTGGGGAGTTGTGCATGGTTTTTATACTAATTTAGGTTCACTGGAATTGGTAGAAAAAGCTACAAAGCTGCAGTGTATCTAAAGTTAAAGAGTAATCTCCACTTTGAGTCTCCCGCTCATCAGTTTCCATCAACATCATTTTAGAGGACCAAAAAACAAATTTCAATTTACAGCTGCTGAATAAATGTGGTATTTTGTGTTAGCTGACTTCAGAGGACTAACTACCACTGAGGCCTGATGGGCTGCCACCACAGGGAATGGCTTAAGTGGAGATAAACCCTTTCAGATAAATTTCTGAAACATGCATGCTTTAGAGAGCTCCCTAGCCATACAGTCAAGAGACATATACATTTAATGCGAGGGAATTTGTCGTTTAAGCTTATATTATGTTCAGACTTGCCATATTTTTGTTAAAGAGGTTTACAGTATTGCCTATTCTGGCATTAGTTGTTTGTTATGAGTATCAGAAATCAGCTTTCGGCCCCTCCTGCTCTTGTGAAATATAAACAGGTTTAAATGGCCTTTACCAAGTGGATGTAATCGACTGCATATTGATTGCCATGATGAAAAAAAAAATAATGGAGCACAGATCTTGATGTTCTGTGTCTGATGTTGTCATGTCTAATGGTCCATCACAGCGGCTTTGTTCCTTTGCCAAACATTTTAGAGCTGTATGATCCAGTTGAAGTCAGTTGCTCGACTTTTGTTTCATATTTGTTGGAACAAAGCAAGCAATAAGACTTTCACTCTCTGGTTGTGGTACTCAAACCTGCCTGTGGTTATTGGAGGTCTTCTGGAGGCCAAAGTGTGGTGTGATTCAAGGCTGGGTTACTGGCAAGAGCTCTCATGGTGGCTATCTGGAATATTAAACCGGGCAGACTGGTACTCCATAAGCCCCTGAGCTCAGCAGACATGAGCACAGTGTCTGGCCGTGATCTGTAAGACATTGTCATTTTACCAGACACTGTGGAGCTCTGTTTCCTGGATGAGCACAGACTTTTGAGGATGCCAGCAGACTCCTAGATGAGAAGCAAACAGATTAGAAAATACAAAGATTAAAGTGTTCATCTGAAGAATGACAGGATTCAAGAGGGTGAGGGTGAAGGACGACGGCGCCTAACCATGTCAGCACCAACAGCTGCATAACAGTCCTGGTTGATCATGTTAGCTTTTGGGTTAGTCAATTCTAGTTCAGGTTTTTGAGGGATTAGCGACGGGGCTACCACTATCATTTCCCAATATGGGCCGTGTGATTGAACAACTAAAGTGAGGTGGATGAGCCAGAATTGGCCCAATTGTTGCATATGTGAGGAATTACAAATGTGTGTGTGCATTTTTATGCATTGTACCAAATGGTGGGCCAAATCAGTTTGACACTGAATGCACAAAATAATGGTGAAGATTACAGAATGCTCAGTGGTTTTAATTTATGATCAAGGACTTTTTTATATCACACAGTCACACAGATCACAAATGGTGAATATTCATCTGAACCTGCTTTATAATCAGTCACTACACCCCAAATGGTAAAACATTTGACATTTTGTTAAACACATTTGCCTTTTGGGAAGGCAGGCAGAAAAAATACATCCATCCTTGTGAGAAATAATCAGCATTTCTAAAGGCAGAGACGATGATTCAAGCACATTTACGTGTGTGCATCTGTTCATATGGTGATTCTCTTTCATTGTCTGGCGAAAATGGCTTGAAATGTTCATCTTTTTTCTGCTAAAATGGGATGGGATGTGAGCTTACTCTGCACATAGACTTTTTGTTCAAACAACGTACAGATGGGTTAACTAAATGTAAACATAGTTTTTATATTCTTGTGCCTTGATGATGTTTCAGTTTTATATTTGGCTGTTTCCTCTGTCAACATGCTGAAGGAATTAATAATTCAGGAACACTTGCGTCAAAGGAGACTGGACCATTTATAGCTACAAATGGCTTTATATTCGTATTTGATGGGGGGAGAAAAGGCTGCTCCTCTCTGTGCTCAAGCAGCAGAAAACGCAGAGGGTAACAGAGCAGAACTCAGCAGACATGTCTCACAGAGATGCGATATGGCATATACATAATGCACAAGGCAACACTGGCGAATGTATGATTAAAGGCCCTCTGCCCTACAGACTAGGCTACAGATAAATATCTGAGCCTTAGTGCACAGACTGACATGTGTCTGCACTGACAATAGAAGGCACTCTTAACCCTCTTCTAATGCAAATGGAGAGTTTTTCCTCCTTCATTTCAAATCTGTTTCCAAGAGCTGATCTAGGGGCATGATTCTTGGGTTTTGACTGAAAGCTAGTTTGTAATCATTTTTGTCACACAAGAGCAGACTATGAAAACATGAGGCCTGGAAAAATTGAGAAAAGAATTATAAGACATCTTGTGCCTGGTGTATGAGAATGATGGGAATAATGAGAAGCACTCATCACTACAGCTTTTACCAATATTGTTGTTTGACTGACTAAAAAAAGAACATATTTACTATTTGTAACTTTGAGGTTTTCTGGTAACATGTCTTAGCTTGTACTTGACCTGCAAGTCAAGAACTGACCTCAAAGTGATCAACTAAGGATGTCCATGCCTTTCAGTTTCTTCACTTAGACCGTGAGGAGGAACCTTTTCATCATCCCTGGCTCACCTTCAGGTCAGTGCTTTTATGACCACTCGAACCACTTGACATTCACCCATTCACACACTGATGACATAGCAGTTTGGGGGTTCAATATCTTGCCTATGGACAATACGGACCAATGACCTTCTGACACGTGGACGACCATGCTGACCCCAGATCTGACCCCAGCAGGTCTGCTGAAGCCTATCTCGTGCAAACAAGTAAACGTCAGAGAATACACCCAGGACATGTCCCCAGTCCATCAGAGGGCACACACACACGCACACATACATATGCATGCCATGTGGAGTCTCTAGTCAGCCTAAATATGCATGTTTTTTTGGACTGTGGGAGAAAAACAGAGTACCTGGAAATAATCCCACACAGACATGGGAAGAACATGCAAGGTCCTCAGTTCAACTTGAATTCCAGCCGAGGGCCTTCTTGTTGTGAGGTGACACCCACTATGTCACCCCTAGTTACTATGTCATCCCCTCAGTTTTTCTGCATTGCCATCACCACTGTTTGCATATTTAGCTTAGCTGAATTTGTTCTGCTGATGAGAAGCAACACCTCAGAATCCCTTTAAATACGATGCATGTGTTGTCTTTTTGTGAGTAGATTAGCTTGAGCAGTCCGCATTGATCCCTCTCTGCACCTACACCTCAGCCCATCATGCAGACAAAGTCGCTTGCTCACAGTCAATTTTCCAGCAGGCCTTTTGCTTTGCAATTATCAGACCCCCCATGTAATTGAGTAAACAGACCTGAGGTCTCCTGGTCCTGCTGCTTCTGCAGGGAACCCTGGCTAACTAGCAGACTTCAATCAACTCTGAGGCTGTTGTTGAAGCTTCTCAACACTCTCAGCCTCTCTAGTCTTGAGAGATATGTTGGAGGGTTTCATAACAGCGAATTAGCAAAACAGAAAATCCTCTTGACATGTAAAGAGGGCTTGATCACTTCTAGGGTTGCTTCTGCTATTTAGAGCAGTGTAGCACTTAATTTTCCCGGATACATACAGGAAAATGTTTCTTTAAAATATTTTGCCCACAAGTCATGTCAATGTAATGGAATGCTTTCTCAAAAGCATTCAAATCAGATTGACACGCAGATGGATGCAAAGCCTTTACATCCCACTCTCAGTCACAGCCCTCAGGAGCCCATCCATCATCTGCTGATCTGTCTCTGAATCAGCACCAGTCCCTCCCTCTCATTAAGTAAATGGGAGCCTTAATTGGAAATTGTGTTAATTTTCTGACATGTTTGAAACTCTACCTCCCATTCACTCCCTCCAAATTACTGACACACTTGACAAATATGTGGCAGCAGCTCCTCTGTCTACCCTGTGTTTTCATCTTTGCCTACTTTCCACAGCTCTCAATGATTAGAGCTTGCAAAACTTACACGCATACTGGGTCACCAAATCTTATCCAAGAGACTTGTCGGCTACCGTGGAATACTGGATTACAGTTCCATTCATGTAGGACACAAATACATGTAATTAATATTAATGTATCCTCACGGAGGAGCATGGGTCAGCTTCAAACAGCCTCTGTGTTTCATGCCCTTCACTCGACAAAGCCCTCCCTTTCTTTTGACCTGTGATGTCTAAAAATGAAACACGAAATGGCGTCATTGTGCTTTGAGCTGTGTTCCTCTTGACACAGAATGAATAAACAGGCTCACGTTACTACCTTCAGGAGGACAAGATATAAAAGGGTAAGGTCAACCTATTGTGTGAGCAGAATGCACCTAATAGACGCAGCGCTGAGTAAATAACCACGACATATTCTCTGGCAATTATCAGCCCGAAATCTGATCCTGTAAAAAAAAAAGAAGAGAGATGTGATTATAGATGCAAAGAAGGAGTTAACTAATGACACATCCAACTGTTGTTGTGCATCTTGCATTTAGAAGCAGCAAGATGCCAGTCACTGATGGCGGTGGTAGATTCATCTGTTGTAATATTAGAGTCTAATTATAGCAAAAAGATGATATGGTTTGGGATATGTTTCGTTAAAACGCAGCAGGCCTACTGCTGTCAGGATTTGGGATGTCGTGTCAGGAAGCCAAGCAGAAAATGGAATGATAACTACGGATTCGGCTGTAAAACCCAGTGTGTCACGGAAATTGGGAAAACGTTGATGCGACTGAAAAAAGTCAGGCTTTTACTGACTGCCATAGGTTTTTTTTTTCACTGTGCCTAAGCTGAATGAAGAGAGAGAGAGAGAGAAAAAAACTGTTATCATCTTTTGGTGTCTCTCACACACAAAGTCATGTCAAAAGAGGTCCCAAGAGAGGGGGAGAGAGAGGAAGCTTACAAGCAAGAACTCATCACTTCAGCAAACTTTCACAAGTCCAACTACAATTGGCAGATGCAAGACTTGGGTTTTTTGAAGACTATGTGGCTGTATGTGTGATGTCAGATGCTGGGGAAAAAAATATTGTGTGCTTTTCTGTTTAAGCATTGTGAGCAAGGAGACATGCTGCCCACGTTTAGCTCCTGTCAAAGCCAACTGCATGAGTAAGCCATCCTTGAATGCAATGTCATGTGGCAAAAAAAAAACCAAGATGATTTCCATTAAATCATTTCTCTAAAGAGTTGTTGAATTATATATGCCCACTATGTCTATAGATTGTTTTGTTTGCAAAACACAGAAATGAGCAAAAAAATATACAAAAAAGAAAAAGATAGAAATGTGCGTAACCCAATGCACCAGATGATTTGTTACACTGAACTGGAATCTTGGACATCATCTTGCTACACTGTGTTTAACCATCTGTCCTCTTCTGTCCCCCGTGCCGTCAGAGGGCACAATGCAAAACTTGGGAGGGGGGTTGGAACCCTTGATATCATAGATGTATATATAGAAATGTCCTAAAAATTAGATTGTTTGTACACATTTGTAAACGTTTGTAAATCTGCCAAAATTTAATCGAAATAAGAGTAGTAACTTCTGTGCAGATCACTGACCATATCTCTGTTTACTCCACATAATCTGCAAGAAAGCTTGACTGTGGTAAGATGGCCGACCTGTGAAGACAGCTTTCTATATATATCCATGCTTGATATCACCTGTTTACATCTCACTTCCCTCTTACACTTACACTTTGCAAGTCCGGTGTAAAAACTTGCCACTTTTACACTGGATTGCTCTATTTGTATTATGTGTATTTTCACATACACAATTGCCGCTATTTTGCACTTTGCATCCTTTATTATATGTTTGTTTTTCTTTCTATCTATCTATCTATCTATCTATCTATCTATCTATCTATCTATCTATCTATCTATCTATCTATCTATCTATCTATCTATCTATCTATCTATCTATCTATCTATCTATCTATCTATCTATCAGGTTTGATTGTTAGCAGATGACGATCATTTTTCCAAATTTTTCCAATTTCAGTGTACATGAAGGTAGCTAAGGGAAATTGTTAATTTTGTATTTTTTACTGAGGTTTTACTGCCACTGGAGCTACCCTAAAACACTGACTGGTATTACTGTATTCCAGATGGATCAGTATCAAAGTGTAGAAAGATTTTGGGTGTTTAACCAGGTGTTATACTGACTGACCAGATGTTAACCTATTTTAACCTATTAGTCAAAATAAAAGAGACGTCACAAGAGGGCACCGTCCACACTTGCCTGTGGCAGCAGTGGAAGTTTAAAGTGAGTTTGACGTGTTTGTGTGTGTTTTTAGATATCCATATGAAGGTGGTGGGGCTGGTTGATGTTTTGCTCATGGACATGGATTTGAGAATTACCTCCAATTTAGTCTGGCTGGGCTGACTTTGGCAATCATCTGTGACTGGCATGGCATTAGCTTGTCAGTCAGGTCAATTTAGGCCACCTTTCTACATCTGCGCCCCACAGTGAGATTATATCTTTCATGAAAGAGACTAAGAGGCACTCTCAGGCCACAAAAAGCAGAAAATCCATTTGTCAATAAAAGCCATGGTGGCTGGGCTGAAGCCTGACCTGGGTGGTCACCTTACTCGCCGTCTTGCTCCAGTTAAATCTGTGTCTCCCAAAACCTGTGTGGCTGCTCGGCAAATGAATGATGAGATAAAGGAGTTTAGAGAGGGCTGATGAATATGTGTGGCTTTGAAGCGGTTGTTGTGTGATCGTGTGCAGATGAGAGCGTGGGAGGTGTCGTGTGTGTGTGTGTGTGTGTGTGCATGCGTATGTGTGCGTCTGGAAGTGTTTGTTGATGAGGGTGACATTTGTGCGCACAGTGAGAGGTTTTAGCAGCAACATCTGGGGCTTTTCCCTCTGCATCTTAAACCCAAGAGCCAGGAGAAGAAGAGGACCAGTTCGGCCCGACGGTTCTGTCCCATTTCCACCACACTGCTTGTGTTTGTGTGTGTGTGTGTTTGTGTGTGTGTGTCAAAGAGAGGACATTGCTTTCCACACACTCCACAGGAATTCAGCACTCTGCACATACTCCGTGGATTCATCACCTTAGCAACCAGTCGATTGAAAGATGATGAATCATGGCAAAGACTGCTAATTTCTTTGCAGTTGTCAAACATGAACAATGGGCGGTAAGATGGAGTCACATAAACGTCACCACAGACAGAATCCTATATGTGTGTGTGTGTGTGTGTGTGTGTGTGTGTGTGTGTGTGTGTGTGTGTGTGCATGTGTGTGTGTGTGCTGGAGTGAATCAAGGCTAATCGGAGGATAAGGACAAAGAGATAGACTTAGCGCTCGTTGTTAATGCCTGGGTCTGAGTAGAGAAAACTGTCACCAAACAAAGCCTATGAGATGTAGTTATGTATGCTCTACCTCATGCAGGTTTCATTTGCTGTAAGTTTGGTTGCACACCATATACTTACTGCCCATTGTTAATACTGGGGTGTGAGCAGAGAAAACAAAGGAAAACAAGAAGTAGTCATGCACTCTTATCATACAACTTTAATGTGCTGTACATTCAATTGCACACCAATGAGACCAAATGAAAATGATGCAACATAAATTTGTTGTTCGGGCCTTACAACCACTGCTCCATCTCAGAGATTTCACAGTGAAATTTGATTTCCTGATGGCCTCCTGTGAATGAAGCTGTAAGTCCTCTGACCTAATCTTCTGAGCACTTTAAGGTGACTCACTGGACCCTGGATGCTATTCCTAACACACAGCAGCCTTAGAAAAGAGAGGGAGGGTCTGAGAGGTCCTTTCTGACATACATTACGACTGGCTGAGAGTGGTAACACACACGCCCCCCCTCCGCACAATAATAGCGGTGACGGTGTAAAAGAGATCAATTTGGTTAAAGAAACATGAACACACACGGACACGTAGCAGCTCCTCTGTTGAATCATGGTGAAATATAAGGATTTATCCCATCAAATATCCGATGGTTTGAAAAAGTGTTAATAATTTAGCAATGTGAAGCAAACATTGCTTCAGTCAAACTGCTGCAGAATCAATAATAACAGAGTGGAAACGATTTCAGATCAGGCAACAAAACGGAAGCTTAACAGCTCCCACTGCTGGTCAGCATCTCAATGCATGTGCAGCACCAGAGTTTTCCAGTCAAGTGCCTTTTGATATCAAGCTATGATTAACGGGATAGTCCTGCCTTTGCTCCATCTCTGACCTTTAAGGAAAAGATTTTACCATAATGAAGGTAAGTGTAGAGAACGAAAGTTGAGATGATTCGTAAAGTGTAATACAGTTCACTGAAGCTTTTCTTTAACAGTCAGACCTCCCTTTGTATTATTTTTACTTTTATCAATCGAATGAAATTACCACCCACATGTACCTTTATGGATTAGTCATAGCTTTTCATCCAAACCATTTGTGTCGCTGCAGACTTCTCAAACCTCAAGTTGTTAACTTAATTAACGTCATCTCGCTAGTCACATCTTTTGTGTACTCTTTGCACCAGTCTGTCCTACTTTTGCTCTTTTATCTCATACCCTAAAAACATCACCACAGTTGCTGGTTGCACAGTTTGTGAAATGTGAGAATGTGCTTTGTCTTTTGTCACGGGACAGAGAATGTTTCAGCTCTTGAGCACAATAATCCTGCCATAAAAAAATATGTAGTGACAATTGTCATTTTCTGATTTCAGATTTGATACGCGTAATCAGTAATTCTCTTTTCGGTCCAGTTTTTTAAAAAAGGCCTATTTCTCATAAATGGCCTGACTTGTCCTGAATAAATTCACTTCAGTGTCATACAAGAGAAAAGTCTCAAAAGACTCTTTGAATGATTGCAGTTTTCCAGCCAGTAAATCAATTAGGGTTTCACTGTCCCGTCAGTGAATGGATGAACTGAAATGATTCTCGACGTCCTTGTTATTTTTTGCTGTTGCCAGCCTGATGATGTATAAGCCTCTGTGTGAAATGTATGTGGGAGCTAGTGGTGTGGAATGTGCCATGTCCTGGTCACAGTGTTCCCTCCTCTCTACCGGTCACTCAGCAAGAGAGTTCCTGTGGGCAGAGTGAGAGAGCATCACACTCTACCCACGCATTTGTCCTCTAAAAGCCACAGTCATCTTCGTATGCAAAGGAAGGAGAAGAAAAACAAGATAAAGGCTGAAGTTTTGCAGTGCCAGTTTTGAAAATAGGCAAAGTTCATCTTCGCCCGTCCACTTGTCTGTGACTGGGTCAGCGGCTTCAGTAGGGAAGCCCAGACACTTCTCTCTCAGGACTCTTCCTCCAGCACCTCTGGGAGGATCCTGAGGGGTTCCCAAGCCATCTGAGTTGTATAATCCCCCCCCCCCCCGGATATTCTGGATCTACCTTGGAGTATCTATGTCTTTTATTGGGTCCTAAACCAAATTTGTTTTTAGGCCCGATTCCTACCATCACAGTGTTCCTACTCCTGATACAAATATAAAACTGTGATGTAACACTGTAAATTCTGTCAATATAGTTGTGATTTACGTCACTTGTTTTGGGTTTTTTTTAACCTTAATTTTAAGTATAATGTGTTTAAAAGTAAATCCTCCTCGTGGGGGCCACCCCTAGTGGCCAGGGGGCCCCAAGCAGTAAAGGCTTAGTTCCCTTTTCCTTTGTCTGAAAAAAACTCAACTGGCTCCTCTCAATGTCTAGGACCAGTATCTCTGAGCTAGCCATGGGGGAAAACTACTTTCAACCACTTGTGGCTGAGATCTCATTCTTTCCCTCACTACCCACATCTTCTGACCATGGATGAGGGTTGGAATGAGGACAGACGGGTAAATCAAGAGCTCTGAGCCACAAAGCGCCGAGCCTTCCCATCACTGCAGATGCTACCCTCATCCATTTGTCTATTTTTCCCTCACACCACTCATGAACAAGATTTTGATGTACTTGAACTCCTCCACTCGGTAGATCAGCTTTTCCCTGACCTGGAATGGGCATTTCACCCTTCCCAAGCAAAGTTTTATTTGTAAAATATATGTTTTATATCTCCAAGTGTTGTAAACACTAGATGTTTTGACAACCACTTAGCTGATACTAACACACTGGGTTGGTGAGTTTTCACTTCTAAATCACAGACACAGCAATGGATGAGAGGAGGATAAAGTTAAAGAACAATACCGTGAATGTTGTTTTCTTGTTTAAAAAGTCTGCTGTAAGTATTTATCTCATATGGTGTTTATAGAAATTCGAGCAGTTCTACCGTGTTCTTCCAACATACCGAGTCGCAAACCTAGGGAGTAACAGAGCAACTCCTGTGCTTATCTTTGTCTCTGTTTGGAGGGAATGCCATGTACTATGCATGAGGATAAGGCCGAAGCGTGTATTATTCATTAAAGATGTCCTTGTCTGGGTTTTTCACAAACTCAAAGTGGATACATTGTAGACACAACATGGTTATCTATTTTCAGTTAAATGGCTCAGAAGAATCACATGGAGTACAATTTAACAACCAATTCATGTTAAACGAGACATTAATGTCCAGAATATTATAATAAATAGACAAAATTAAAAAGACAAAAATGCATGCTTAATGTGGAAAATGATAAGTTATTGAATATGATTTGACGAGATAAAATCTGCATGCATGCATATAAATATCAATGAAAAGTTTTTATTTTTAGTGATAAAAATTGCCTTACTCTGAGAACAGACAAAGTCTCTACATAGGTTCAATAACAAAGCTGTGGACTTCAGCAGTTGTAGGGCAATGATTTTCAGTGATAGGTGGATGAAGATGATTCAATATCAGACCTTTGTTTCGTATTTTTCTCCACATAATCCTTTAATGTGTGTTCAGGTGTAATTATTCAGATTGCCTGAGGAGGGCAGCAAAACCCTAAACGATCTGTATCAGAGCAGAGAGGCTAAGCAGCTCACAATAGGTCTGCACTGATCTCCTCCCGGATTTAAAAACCCTTCTGAGCATGGATGACTATCTGCTGGTGACGTTGTAATTCAGTATTCAGTATTCTTCCCTTGCTCCCCAGTCACTTTTATATTCCACTGTTTCTTGCAGTTTGCTGGGTTTAGCTAGAGTTAAAAAGTACTTTCCTCAACGTTGAGTCACCAACAATAGCACAGCAACACTGTTGCATGAATGTAGGGTACACTATATTTTACTCTTGCCATCAATCTTGAATTGTCTATTAAGAATGAATCTAGAAACAATAACCTTTGTTTAAAACTGTTTTAGACTTTGTTAGACAATGTTACGTTAAGCCAGAAACGTATGATTAGCAAAGTGCTATGCTGTTACATTTAATCAACTTATTGAGTTATCATTTGTATGAAGAAATAGTCTTTAGTGAATTGCCAGTCACAACCAACAATAACCAAAAGAAAAAAAAAAAAATCAATCAGCAATTTCTCTCAGTACAGTGATTCACCCTCCGAAGCAGCAGGTGGCAATATGAGTCAATTTAAGTAGAGTAGGGCAGACTGAGTGGTAAGAACATGGCTGTACTTACTGTAGTATTTATTACAAACGTCTAAGTTTCAACTATTGTTTTTGTGCATTTTATGATCGTAGAAGAAACCGTACGATCAGGAGAAAACCCATGCAGGCACAGAGAGCATGCAAAGGGATTCTGGATCCAAAGACCTTCTTGCTATCAGGCTACAGCGCTAACCACTCACCCACTCCATGCCAGATTCTTTCTACACATTGTGCACGCAAAGTAGACCTGTTACATTAATCTTAATTGCAAATATGCTCCAATTTACATCAATCCATCCATTTATCCATCTATAGGAGCGATATAGAGTCTCATATCGGTCATCTTTTTGGACAGTGGGAGGAAACCAGAGTACCCAAAAGATAACCATACTAAGACTAACGACCCACCTCACTGCCCATTGTACTACTATTACTATATTATATGTGGGGACATATTTGCTCCTACACCCCATAGCAACAGATATTGTAGGACTGAACATGTTTGAAACCCACTGTTTCAAGGCTGTGTTGGCTTTTTTTATTTGTCATTGCCAGAGACACTCAGGAGACTGTCGTCAGCTCAACTCACACCTCTGAAGGTGTGGAGGAGGTCCACAATATACCATTTCAGAAAGACTCCAGTGACTCCAGCTCGTTCAATATTAACTTTGACAGGTCTATTTATAACCTCCTATATCAGAAAAGCGAAGGTTTTCAACATTATTTTCAAGGCTTAGTCTGTTGTAGTCTATGGTCTGCAAAAAGGCAAGCCAACTCTTATAACCTGCTTCAACCTATACCAGCATAGGAATAAGAGACTCTTCTTTTAAGACCAAGGTCTTAATTGCATTGTACTTTCAGAGAAATCTTAATAATATTAGCGTAGTATTTTCAGACTATTTACCTTGGGACAATTTTGTCATTGAATTTACGGGGCCATGGCATTGTGACTTAAAGATTATCACAGATGGATAGATTAAAATATTCCAAAAATAAAACCAAAAGGATCTTTGCAGGCTGGTAAAATGATAAGCTTCGCAACAGGTGTTTTATCTATAAAGTTCTTTATATGGATCTAGTCTGCCTTTGAAGATGAGAAAGAAAGGGTAAAAGAATATTATGTAAAATGAAAATGCATGGTAGAAATAGCTGATAAATGAAATGCATATGTATTTTAAAACAAATGTGCCAAACATTTAATGTTTTAAAGTCTAAAATGTAAGAATCCCTATTCAATTAGTCTGAATGAGTTTTTTTAGAAGGCTATTATAACATGTTACCATAGGGCTTGAGGAAATTTTAAGATCACAGGCTATTGTGTAAAACAGTGAAACTTGAATAAAACAAAGCATAATTTATCAGTTTGAGGCTTGCCAGTAAATTGACTACCAGCTACATTATTTCTGCAGAGCTCACATACTTCGCTCTACATTGTGGAACAAAAAGCACTCAAAACGTTAGTTTTCAGTGATCCAGAGCTCACTGAAGCATGAAGTACTCCGGCATACATCCCGACAGACTATCACTCATTTATATTATACATGGAAACAAGAAAGAAGCAAGAAACAGATGAAGAATGTATCTGTGTCACAACTGAAACTGGCAAGATCCTAGAGAGTGAGAGTGACCCTGCTGTGACATTAAATCCATTACAGGCCTGTGAGAGTAACACATCCATAAGCCCCAAATCTCTTTAATACAACACCCATTAGGAAAGTGCTGAGCTCTTTACCGGCAGCTAAGATGTGTCCACTACTCAGCAGCACCGTAGCCTCTGCTCTACATTCAGTGTGGTACAGATATTTCAACCACCAGCTTCATGCTCCTTCAAGACACACATATTCTTTGACATTTTCAAGCCTTGCTGTTTTCTACCCTCTCTTGCCTTAGGAACGCCCCTGCCGAAGGCTTTCATTTTCTTTTTTTGTGGTGAAAAATGATCTAAAGTACTGTCCAAAATGATTTAGTCCTACCAGTTCTTCAGACATCTTTCAGAAACATAAAATATATATAGATAGTTAAGGTTCTTGTTCCATGCACATCAGTGAGTGTGATTTGTCTGTTTATGAAGTCTATTGTAAAAAAAAATAGCCTCAAATGAAACAAAACCGCCTCAAATGTGTCAGCTGCCATGTTGCTATTTAAATGATTTTAGTCAGTTTAATCAGAAATTATTTCAGTGTGATTTGAAAATGTACTGTTTCGGTTTCACTGAATGTGAGAGTGTGTTTTAGACCAACATTTGGGTAAAGTAATGGCTTTCTTTGACTACTACTAAAATTGAACGCCTAAATGACTAGGATTCCCAGACAGGAAATCCCAGACAGGAGGTTCTCCAGGTCCTCCACATATCTTCCACAGTCCAAAAACATGCATATTTATGTGTTTTGATATTTATATTGGAAATCCTGAAGTGCACCTAGATGTGAGAGTGAATCGACTGTGTGCCCTTTAATAAACCAGCGACCTATAGAGGGTGTGTGTACATAACAATAATTCATATTATTGTTGTGTATTGTCTTTTCTTTATTATTATTATGAACACAGTAATCCATGTCTTTTTGTCTTATTTTCATTAGTCTGCAGTTGTCTGCAGTGCTAATAATCTGGCTTCATGTATGCTCTTGTTATAGTGCTTGTTTGTCAGAGGGTTAACTAAAAACTACCAGTGCCTGTAGCCTAAAGAGGTTTCCCACAGGTTTGTTGGAGGATGTTTGAAATATTATAGTTTGCATTTTAGTTGCATTAAACTGTACATTCACAAACCATAGATTAAGGCTTTTGGGTACTGAGCTATAAAAATAAATTAATGCATTTGCTTTCACCTATCACCTTTACCTGCTCAGCACTATTCAAGTTCATGGGATTTGTGTTCTAGCAGAAAGCAGTGAGACACCTTGACCAGGTCACCTGCCAATACCTAGCTAAAATAGATTGACACTAATGCTTAAATTCACATCTATAGGTATATATTCAAATCCACTGCTCCAATCCCCTTGACTTGCACTTTTCTGCTTTGAGAAGTTGAGATCACCTGGAGACTAGTCATACAAACAAAGGGAAACATGAACAAAGTGCACAGCAAATGGCCACTTTCAATATTATATTCAAACCCTGCATACACAAAGAGATGAATTATTTGCACGAGGGAAAATGTTGTAATTGTGTTTTAAAATGGGCATTCATCAGGTAGCTCAACAATAGGCATGAGCAGGTGTAACCTTAATATCTTGATGAGTGGTCAGTTATGTTTGCAGTGGTGGCTGGATTAGATATTAACTGTGGCCTAAATCACTTTGTGCTGACGGATTTGGAAAGTGATAATCCAAGGTGTGCCTTTAAAAGCCAGACCTGGCTCCATTTGTTACAAGGTCCCTCTTCATCACTCTCCTGAGCAGCCAGAGGCAACATCACCGAAGGGCTGATAGCAACCACAAGCCGCAACCATGAACGGCACGGAGGGACCATTTTTCTATGTCCCCATGGTTAACACCACCGGCATCGTCAGGAGTCCTTATGAATATCCTCAGTACTACCTTGTCAGCCCAGCAGCCTATGCTGCCCTGGGTGCCTACATGTTTTTCCTCATCCTTCTTGGCTTCCCCATCAACTTCCTCACTCTGTATGTCACCCTCGAACACAAGAAGCTGCGAACCCCTCTAAACTACATCCTGCTGAACCTCGCTGTGGCTGACCTCTTCATGGTCTTCGGAGGATTCACCACGACGATGTACACTTCCATGCACGGCTACTTCGTCCTCGGACGCCTCGGCTGCAACCTGGAAGGATTCTTTGCTACCCTCGGAGGTGAAATTGCGCTCTGGTGTCTGGTTGTGCTGGCTATTGAAAGATGGGTCGTCGTCTGCAAACCCATCAGCAACTTCCGCTTCGGAGAGAATCACGCTATTATGGGCTTGGTCTTCACCTGGGTAATGGCCTCTGCTTGCGCCGTGCCCCCCCTGGTTGGCTGGTCCCGTTACATCCCAGAGGGCATGCAGTGCTCATGTGGAGTCGACTACTACACACGTGCCGAGGGCTTCAACAACGAGTCCTTCGTCATCTACATGTTCGTCTGCCACTTCTGCATCCCCCTTGTTATTGTGTTCTTCTGCTATGGCCGTCTGCTCTGCGCTGTCAAGGAGGCTGCTGCCGCCCAGCAGGAATCTGAGACCACCCAGAGAGCTGAGAGGGAAGTCACCCGCATGGTCGTAATCATGGTCATCGCCTTCCTGGTATGTTGGGTTCCCTATGCAAGTGTGGCTTGGTGGATCTTCACACATCAGGGCTCTGAGTTTGGACCAGTCTTCATGACCATCCCGGCCTTCTTTGCCAAGAGCTCCTCCATCTACAACCCAATGATCTACATCTGCATGAACAAGCAGTTCCGCCACTGCATGATCACCACCTTGTGCTGCGGAAAGAATCCATTCGAGGAAGAGGAGGGTGCATCTACAGCCTCCAAGACCGAGGCCTCCTCTGTCTCCTCCAGCTCTGTGTCTCCTGCATAAACGGGCCATCAACACAGGCTCCATGATCCATTATCCAAGAAGAAGACTTCTGCTCCCCCCGGGAAACGACTGAAGGCTAATGTCTACAGAAATAACCTTTTTGTATTTTTACAAATGAGTTGGTTCAATCTAAAGACAGTTGCAGGAAAGGTCAGCCCATTACAGAGTTTTTCCTGTATGTACAGAATATCCAACTTAACTATCTATGAGATTTTATTTTCCTCAGAGGAAAGAGGAAAAGAGTGGTAATCTTTCACAGTTGGATCTTAAATGATACTGGCTTATTTTTGAATGTAGAGGCATGTAATCAAGGCAACGTAAAATAAAACGCACTTTGCAAATGACTCATCCTGTTTATGTTTTACTTGGTGGCAAAATTCATATGACTGTAGTATATTTCATCAAATGAATAAATGTGAATGACCTATTCAGAATTCATTTATGTCTTGAGTCAATTTCTACTAAAGATATTCTAGTCTAGATATTCTAGATATTCTAACACTTAGAATATAGAGAAACTTAGGAGAGTTTCATCCTCATCTTCATTGGCACTGTAATCTCATTTCAGTCACAGGTCACCTTGGGCTTAGAATTTGGCCTACCTAGGGGATTACGACATTATTAATCAGGGATGAATATACACATGACACAACACCAACTTTATCTGGTGACGAATATTAATCACATTAATTTAAAGGTTAACACAGACAAAGTCTTATTGGATAACACCGATCGGTATTACCTAGAGACACCTTGATGCAGGTGGTAAATGAAGGAGATAGTTACAGCAAGTTATTGAAGGTAATGGCATGGGGAGGACTGCTCTTCTCCGGTATTATACAACTAGACAGTTCTTATCATTACTAAATAGGGCAGGGAAACTTAATACTACCGTGAGCGCTGCACATTAACAATTAAAACTAGCAATTTGTACTTCTAAATGATCATGTTAACACATTATTCAAACAATATTCTTTCACACTCAATGCTAAAAATGATGATTCAGATTGTTTCGCAACAGATTTTACATTATGGCTGCTATTCAGCAATTGGATTTTGTAAAACAAAATTTAAAGAAAAGGTTTTCTGTTGTGACACAATAACTCAAGTCATGCTTTGAATACTGCAATAATGGATGAACATTACAGATAGTTCTGTAGGACTTTATCAATAACCTAGACCCACAGGAGATGTATTCAGGTTTGTAGTTTCTAGCAGAGAAAATTTCCACATTTGTAGCTAGATGAAGCTCAAAGGCTGATTTTTATTTTTTTTTAAACTCTGAGAGACGAGTAGATAAAGATAAGAAGGACCAGTGTGGAGGACTGAATGAGAGAAAGTCAATTGATGATGCAGGTCCCTCCTCCGCACTTCATGGTAGTGCATTACACCACATTAGAGAAAAAGAAACACCTCAGGACCTCCCCCACGATGACCTTCATGGGTAGCTATAGCAACCGTCATGCCACTGGATCTTTTGTGGAATACAGATATACTCAGTGAGTAGTCTTAAGTCAAACTCCAGCTGACAGTTAAAGGGAAAAAAAAACAAAATCCGTCACTCGTTATGTTACTCAGATATGACAGGTTTAAAGCTTCTTGCTGTGGCTGCTGAACCATTTCAAAGTAAAGATTCCTCCAGGTATTTGATGATACCGTAAAGCTAGTTGCCAAGGTCCAGTCTTTAATTTTCTGTTGATTATAAAACACAAACATCATTCATTATTTTTCTGTTTAAGGCCATAGGAGAATATTTTATATCACTGCCTTCTATGTATCACAACACACAAGCAAAAGGACTGCAATACAGTTCATACCTGACCTGACCTTATCTCCTAATGCACGTTTGCCTTTCATGTTATTTTGGGGATTTTAAGTGTAAATCAACATACAGTCAGATAATTTAGTCATTTTCCTCGCCTGCCAATGTGCAGTGAAACAAAGCTGCTTATTCAAAATGTAGTGTGAGTGACACACCAGAGTGGTTTGATCAGAAGGAGTGTAAAAACTCAAAGGCCTCTCCAGAGACACTACTGAACGGTGAAAACGGCTGCGCAGAAATATGAAATCCTTTCGACTTTGTATGGAAAATTTTATTTGATAATAAAAATAGCATTCACAGACTTCTTTTGATAGCTACATATACATTGTAATCCATCTCAAGGAAAGAAGCTGGATAAGTCCACATCTACTTGTACTTAGACTAATGTTATGTATAGCTTCATGGGTCAAATAAAGCTATGAACAATGTAGTATTTATATATGCATAGTTTTATAAAAAAGATTGGCCCATATACATGTACTGCTTTTTATCAACACAGAGACAGCATTATGTCCGGAGCACATTGCAAGAACTAATGCTTGAAGAACACAGACTGCATACAAGTGCTTTATAATACAAAGGCAGGCTAACCATCAAGAGAGATTCAAACCATCAAACAGTTTCTGATTGACCAAATACAGTCTTTCATTTTAAAATGTCTTTACATACCTGATCCAGAGTAAATCAACATTTCCCATAAATCATCAGGTCCATTTCAGAGATATAAACACAATATCACATTCCTCACTGTTGAGGTTTTTCATAAATTTCTCTTTTGTACAAGAAAAAGGCAACATTTTATTCCTTGACAGGTTCCTAATAGTTACATTGGAAAAATTCTTTACAGATGATGGCCAACAGGATAATTTCTTATGTTTTCTTTCTTTTTTTTTCTTCTTTTCTTGTTAATACAGTACCATGGCGACAACAGTGATCAAACAATGCATTTGTTGTGGTTTATCCAATATATTTTTAGTTCTCTAATGAAACATAAAACAGAGAATACACACAAAACACGTTATAAAGCAGCAGTCAGACTCCAGTGGTGTGACAGCATGGCTCAGCATGGCAGATTGGTCGTCTCCTGTACCAGGACTCTCCATATATGTATTACCAACACCACAAACCACATCAGCTCTTTGTGTCAAGACCCAGGAGGTGGTCGGTGCGCAAATGTGGCCATCATCAACATGAGGACAGGGCTAACAATTACCGTGGATAACAGTGCATGTTTCTTATCGATTATTCTCGCTCAGAACTATCAGATAAAGTGGTTAAACTACACTTAGATTTACACATGCATCTCGCACAGGGATAATTTACACATTTGTTTTAAACTTTTATAAAAACAAACTCATATTTCAGTTCTGGCATAATGCAAACTCCTCTTAATTGAGCAACAAATTTAAAGAACTTTTCTTACTTTTCTTCTTTTTACCCCACAACAGAGAATCTACCAGAACATTTGGTTGCCTGTAGTTGAAAGTCAGAGTCAGGTTCCTTCCTTGCTACATTGGCACACACTGAGGACCAAAGGATTTGAGTGTTTAGGTTTTTTTTGCACTCCGAGGGAGAAACGGATAACGCCATTGCAAATGAATTGTCGGATGTGTTAATTTATGGTGGGTGTGGGAGAAGGGTGAGCTGCCACACATTTCAAGGATGCATCACAGGTAAGGGTACGGCATGCTTCTCCCAGGTACAGTGTGCGTTTCCTCCTCGGTCCTTTAAGATGAAACTTGCTCAAATTGAAACTTGCTCAAAGTATGTGCCAAATGAAAAATAAATACTGAGCAAATGCGAAAGAAAATCATATATTATTTATATTATTATCGCTCTACTTTTACTGTCAGATCTCGAATTTAGATTTTTGCCTTTTGTCTCAAGTGACTTTCACAGTTCTTGTGAACCATCAGTGTCTTGTGCTATAGTTTGTTCAGTAAAGCAATTCAGGAATGGAAAATACATCTAAAAACAAGTTGAAAACAAGCTTAGTAGTTAGAAGTTACCACAACTGGAAGAATGTTTCATACCTCTGAGGGAACAAATATTTAGATTCAGCAATGCCTACAAAAAAGCAATAGCACTGATTTTATATGCAGGCACATACAATACCTTTACTATAGTACAACAACTTCTGTTATGTTCAAAATAACTCTAACAATGACAAAACAACCAGTATGAACTGATAGAAGGATTGTACTCCTGCTGTTTTATGAATCTCTGGATGGGATCACAAGTAGTTAAGTCAATCAAAATCAATCAATAACCAGTTGACCAAATAAAGCACAAGAGTTAGTATCCTCAGAAGTCCAATTCCAGTGTATGGTACATAGTTTGCACAGATAGAGGAGAGAGCGGCGAGGGGGATCTCTGCTCTGCTCTAGATGCTGAGGTCTTTGGGGCTCTCTTTATACAGCCTTCTCTTGGGCTCAGGGAGCTGGTTCGGGCTGTGGCCTGCTGTGTTATTGTTATGGCCTGTGTTGTTGTAGGCAGCATTATTGTGTGCAGCGTTGTTCTTCATCATGCTGTAGTAGTCCTTCAGTCTGGGTGCTGCTGCATAGTTCAGCTCATCCCGGCTATAGTTGCTGTCGGGGGAAGAGTCCCGCTCCACTCGATACCGTCTCTCCGGAGTCCCGTTCATCCGATATCTCTCCTCTCTTCTCTCTGAGGAAGAGTCTCTCAGGAGGTTGCCGTTCTTCGTGGCTCTATCATATGTACGGCCCCTGGAAAGAGACATGGAATCCCCATTGTTGTTTGTGCGCTCTGGTGTTGTGGTCTCCCTGACTCGCCCGGGTGTGTGTGAGTCCTTGAGGAGCCTCCTTTCGTAGAACTTGCGTTCTGGGGTGACTGCGAGGAAACCGCCATCGTCGAACTCCCTCTCCGGCGTACGATCCCGGTGTGCCCGCTCTGCCCGGCGGTCCATCGACTTGGCCCGGCGGCGATCAGGAGACGAGGCACGCTTCTGGGTTGGCGAGCGGTCCAGGGAGCCGCGGCGCTGCAGGCGGAACCTCCCGTCCAGAGTAGAACTGCTGCTTGAGAGCTCTCGCCCCCTCAGTTTCTCGGAAGCTGCGGCCTTCTTCCCCGAGCTGTCTTTCCTCAGAGTCTTTAGGAGTTTAGAGATGCCGCTCTCTGAGTCGGATTTCTTGACTTTGCGGCCACGGCCTTTCTTGTTGCCGCCGCTACTGCTGTTGCTGTTTTCCGGAGACTGCTGACTGGGGATACTTTGACTGTGATTGTTATTCCAGGTATGATGATGGTGGGGGTTAAATTGCCGGCCTTGGTAATCCATCTGATCTGACCCAGCCCTGTCCCTGTTCCTGTCCCTGTCTCGGCCACGCGCAGCCTCTTCCTGGCGTGATGGTTTGTGAAGGTCTGGTGGATAACTGGACTCCAATGAGGTGTGATATCTGCTGTTAGGTGGCAGCGTTCTCACTTCCGGAGTGTTTTGTGCCCCGGGTGTGGGAGGGTGCCCGTCACTGCTGCCGTCTGAAGGATAGGAGAAAGAGGAGATGTTTGTTTGTGAGAAACATCTTCAAAGAGGAGTGAGTTTGGAGATTTTACACCAATAACGTGGCATTTCTTGTGTCCAGTAGACATAACTTTCCTTGTTGGTTCGCGTGAGCTCTTGCATTGACATGGCAAGTCAATGCAGAGATTTATCATGCATATATGTGCTCTCTCAAATGCTATCTACTGTATATTTACACATATTTCTCTCTCCAGAAACGGTTAGGCTAATTGATGGGTAGTTATCTACACACAGAAAATCCATTGAAGTGATTGGTCACTTCAATATGTTTCCTGTATATGGCTGTGGGTTGAGACACAAGGTGATGTCAGCAACAGCAGGTGCAACACATTGGAAAGCGAAGGGCAGGGGTTATCAACGACACAGCAGGCACCTTGGAAATCATTTAAACAAAATGGTGAGGAACTCAATGTGCATCATTGGGAAGAACAACCTAAAAGCAAAAAACAAGTGTGTTCGGCTGCATGTGTGCCAAATTAGAGACAGGTTGCTATGGTAGCAGTGTGTGGCAACGAGCAGTGGCTTCAGATTAGTCCCAGTAAAAAGATCTGCTGTGGGACTAACGGTGGGGGAGGCTTTTCATGTGGACAGAGTCACAAAAGTTGAATTAAATTCAGGCATGACAAGACAGAAAGCATGCACACTATGGAAACACACTTGCGTGTAAACACACACAAAGTGGGATTCAGGTCGGGATGAGCTGGAAGGAAGGGTGGACAAAACTGAAAGGAAAAAGATGATAGGGTGCGTGGATCAGGACAGACTTTTGGCTACAAACCGTGGTCTGATTTTGGCCCATTAGGTAGAAACAGGGCTCTCCCATCTTGTCATTCCTCATTGTACCAACAGCGAGATGAGGAGCCATCATCGCTGGAGAGAGGAGGAAGAGCCCAGCAACAAGAGACAGTCAGAGAGAAAGGAGGAGGAGTAGAGGAGAAAACAAATAAAACAGACGAGAGGCTGTTTTACAGTGCATCGTAATAGAGAAGAAGGGATTTGTTTTGAAAGACAAGAGAAGATTATACTTTACACAGTATCAAAAAACCTTTAAGTGAGGAGGTGCCAGGAATAAACCCCAGAAGATAATGCTCAGAAATACAACGATATGACTCAAAGGAACGATCCCTCAGAGCATAAAGGAGGAGAAATAACTTCATCTGTGAAACATCTGTGGCAGGTTTTAAAGAGCATGAATCACTGATTAACCATCTGTGTCGACCATACCTTCATCGATCAGTAATATTTGACAGCTTAAGTCTTGGGCTGGAGTCTATGTGAAGTTGACTCAAATCAATGGATCAGAGAGTGCTTTCTCGTAAATGTGTAATATTTACACTAACAACCATAAAAATGTCCCGGTGGAGCATTAAGCAGATAAGAAGCTTTATTTTAGTCTGTGATTGGCACAGCTGGGAAAAATAGTTTGCGTCAGCGGCATAATTTACAGGTAGAGGAGAAAAAACATGACAACAGATGAACCTACCATATTCGGGTACAGATCCATCTCCACGCTTGAGGACGAGCCGCGCCCTACGACCACCATTCTTGATCAGTTCAATGGCACGTGAATGCTTCATGTTCTTTGTGCTCTCTCCGTTGATCTCGAGGATCTCATCTCCCACCTTAAACAGTAAAGGTTTTGTTATTGTCACAGCAAGCTAGTGATAGCGTGGAAATGTGTAGAAGACAAAAGATATATAGAAGATAAGACAATGGAAGATAATCATCTCTGTGGTCAGTTATTTGACTTTTAAGGTTCCATACCCTCATCTTGCCATTTCTGACTGCAGCACCATCCTCTGCTAGTCTCAACACATATAGGTCCATGTTGTACTCTCGCCCTCCTCTCAGGCTAAAGCCAAATCCTTTACTGTCCCGCTCCAGGTCCACAGAGTAGTACTCAGCATCCTATGAGACAGAAAAGGATATATAAAGAGTGTCACAAGCAAGGATGAGGGACTAATCCATGGTGCATACTGGAGTCAAAGAGGTGAGCCCAAACTTCAGGACTAATCAAGCCTTGTCCCACAAAACTCACAAAATGTCAATGGCAGTACAATACCTGGAATGCATGAATAATTAATGCCACATGAGTCTGTGAGCAGGGTACAGATCACTAAGCAAGGGCACCACAAGGGCTGGACTAAGACCAAAGCGTACCCTACTCATCAAAAGTTCCTTCCCAACAAAAGCATTGTCTCTGTGGTCTGCATCATTTTCTCTGGCACTTATAGGCCCAAAGTGTTATTCATAATCCAAGCGCTCCCTAATTTGAATGTGAGAGTATGCAGTAATTTTACTTCTAAGAATAATATTAAAATGGGGAGGAAGTTTAATAACTGACAGCATGGCTGTAAATCAGAAATGACATTGTTTTAATATCATGATCACATTTAAACCTGAATACCTGGGTCTCTTTCAGCACTTACAGCCCTTTCTCCATTTAATGTGTCAATGGTTGTATGCGGCATGGCAGGTAGGCACATTTACTGATTGGTAATCTTTTCAAAGACTTAATGCGGTAAAAGAGAATGAAGATGGCCATAGAAAGACCATTTCCATTAGCCTTTGATATGCAAAAACCTACACACTGCTATAAAAAAACTGAAGATGAAAACCTGCACGTACACTTTGCAGAACTGTAATGGAAAGACTTTTTTTTACACATCATTTGACCGAACTCTTTTTACATCATATTAAAAGATCTCATTAAACCGTGGAAACGCAAAATGTTCACAGCATCCATATTTCTCAAAGCAGAGTCTCATGAGACTAAACTTTAAGAGAATTACAGCTCTTACACAAAATAACTTTCAATGGAAACATTTGCGTTAGCTATTTGCAAGCTGAAAATGTAGAAATACTGTTGTTATTTTGCAAAAAGCTGTAATGGAAAGACAAATAGTGAAGCTCAGCGCTAGAGCTCTACAGTGTCGAGTGATTGCATGCATTCAAGTCTGAGAAATAAGGGACACTGGACATGCTTCATCAGCTTCATACAGCTCCAGAAACCCCTGCCCACACATTCTTTCAGTGTAAGAAAGAAGACTAATGTGTTTGACAATATCTGTGACTGTATAAAAGCATTGATCCGTAATTCAGGCCAGGCAGATTGAAATTGTCTATTTGGGAACTTTTGTAAAAACTTTATTCAACCTCATGATGGGTAACATTACGCCATTTATTGTTACAGTTTGTTAAATGATGCGTGACTGATAACTGTTGTATATCCCATCCCATCCCATCAAATACCATCATTAACTGTGGAGTAAATATATCTATTCTTACCTGGTTTTGAGTCTGTGTTGGGGGAGGAGGAGGAGCTCCTTTCGACTTTGAGTTGTTCCTTTAAAAGAGAGACAAACTAGTGTTATAATTCTGCATTAACTGTGCAAAAACAGATGAAAAACAGATGTGTCATCACCTACCGGGACTCTGTAGACTGCTGAGGTGTGTGTGTGGTGGTGATGGTGGCTATCTTCTCAGCGTTAGTCAACAGAGAAGCATTGGAAGATTCTGGAAAGAAACACAAAGGAAAATAAAGAAATAAAGAAAAGGCTAAAATAAAATGACTGCCTTTGTTAAATGAATTTGCCCATGGCTGTGTTTTGTAAAGACACTCTGGAGAACAAAATGTTACTGTACGGAAGAGTCTACTGAAGCACCCACGGGCGACTCTTTCCAACCTGATGCTAACTGCCTGTGATGTTGTCATTTGCCATTTGCTCAGGGACAACACTGGCCGAAACTGCATGAAAGAAAAATGGTCGTCACAAAAAATGTGACTTGCATCATTTTGTTTCATCTGCCCTTCCTGGAGAAACAGCAAAGACGAGCGACTCCTCTTTGCTGTCTCCGACTCCATCTTACTGCCATCGGAAAGCTGTACAGCTCTGTCTGTGTTTAGCGAGAACGTCTACCTAACTCATTCATCTCCAGCTCCTGACTCACTCTCTACTCATTACTAAAAGATATGAAGGCTGGCTCTCAGTCTGAGGTCTTTTGCAGCCACACTCCGTTTTCACGATATTTTAAACGAGAATAGGGTGGAGCAGTTTTCCACTAGAAGGCCTGCGAGCTGAGTTTTCACTGGTTAACCAGTGAGTACCCTTGTTGCAGCACTTCACATTTTACACAATGTGCAAAGCTTTACGGTCGCAAAACTGCTTGAGTTGCAAAATTATGCGGTTCTATTTCCTTTCCGAAGCTAAGCTTAAGAGATTAACACCAGTGGGAAGCACTTCATTAAATGTGAGCAGTGTTTCTAATCCTTTCGAACTGCCAGAATATTGCTCAGATCTAGTGATCAAAATCAACAAAAACGAAAACAAGGAAACAAACAAAAAAAAACAACAAGACAAGAAAAAGAGAAGAATTAGCAGTAGTTTCTGGGGGCAACTTCACCTTTACTCCTACTCAGTGACTCACTCACTGAGAGACCATGGTTCACACCCCTGATGAAAAGTGCTCTTTCCTGCGTAGAGCAGCGGTGCCCTTTCCTTCCCACTATACCCATGAATAAGTCACATCATGCTGCATTATGAAAAGACCGTGTGAGGCTCGAAGCCAAAAGCCTTACCATCACCTGGGATGATCCTGAGCGACACTGTATTCCCGGCTTCCTTGATCAGGTTGACGATGTCCGAGTGGGACTTGTTAGTGATGGAGCAGCAGTTGACAGCCAGTATCCGGTCTCCCACTTTCAGCTTCCCGCAGCGGTCTGCTGGGCTTCCCTCGATGATGCGCCCTATTTTGTGAGGCATGGCCACACAAGCATTTCCAGCTTTTGTTTTTTTCATATATGTACATATGCATACATGAATGTTTTTGCATGTTTGTGTGTGTTAGATATATGGTAGTGATTATTTGATTTTGATGATTGATTGTAGTGATTCATATTTTAGAAAGTGGAAGAAAGAAAGAAAACAGGGAAAAAGAGAAAGGAAGGTTAATTATCCAGATCGCCACAAACCAATTCACCATAGTTGAGAGCACAGAAGATGCAGAGTCAGTGCATGTGCAAAATAGTATAGCAGAGGCCCCTGAGAGAGAGGATAAATCTGCATAATGTCAAGAGCAACAAATTGTGATGGGAAGATACAGAATATTTTTTCTGGCCCCATTGTCTGACAAATTGATCAATAGATTGTGAATCACATGCAACTGGTTAAGATCCATAGTGGGTCTACTAGTGGGTGCCATTGACCAGTTGAAAGAAAAGATAAGGATTCCTAAAGAGGATCAACCTGAAGAGTATTGTGCAGCTTATCATCCATATATGATACAGGTCGGAGGTCAGTTGAAGAAATACAAGATACATCTGAGTGACAGTGTTCGATACTGCACATCTTGTTTACACACAAGCTTTGCTCTCCTGCCACTCCCACCACCTCACTCCTTTTTTCTCACCTCCCTTTTGCCCTCACTGCCATAAATGAAAGAGTCACTTGTCACTGGCTAAAAAATTAGATACGAGGACGTCACAGTGTGCGGCTAGTACGAGATATTTAATAGCCGGTCTGAAAAACAAAACAGTTGACCAGGGTCACTGTGAGAGGGGATTAGAGGAGGGGTAGACTGGAGAAGAATGTTTTGTTTGACAAACATGTAGTGTTTGTGGAAGAGTCCTCAGGGCTGGGTCTGATTCTTTTTTTTCCTTTTCCCCTCGCTTCAGTAATAAACAATCCTTTGTCACGTTTTGGCTCTGTCCCACATGGTTGGAATCTATTAGTAGAGTGAGTGTAGGATGCTACGAAAAAAGATCCCAGATCAGCACATGAAAGCATGAAGGTCCATTCATCTCACGGTCCCCAGAGGAACAGTGGCAGAGTGCTGTGAGGCAGCGGAGAAAGCAGAAACCTCAGAAGACTGGAAGATGTTTAGACAAGGTTGTTGACTAGCACTGTCACTGGCATCACTATAAATAACACGTTAATTATTGCATTGCATTTTGCGGAGCAACGCCATTAGCCCATGGGATCAATGAAATCTTCCCTGGGCAGTCGCTTTGGCTTACGTCTCATCCATTCTTGTGTTTTTCCTGTGACACACCACAGTACATCATCATAATGGCTAACTATACAAGAGACCTTGGCATGACATTGACGGCGGGGAAATTCATCACACTGAGGTTAATACCAAGTTTGTTGGAGGAGGACGTCTGTAATTTCTCATCAATGCCTGAGCAACTTTAATACATGTAATTCAGCTGCTTTGCCGCCGTACGTAAACGGTATGGACAGCTGGGTAGAGTGTGCGGAGTGGACTTCAATTACATGCTGAATGAATTGGTGAGGGCAGCTGTTAGGCTTGAATCTGTAATGATGGTGTTTGTGATAAAGCTGCAGCTAGCCCGATCCAGAGAGATGAAGAGATTTCTTTATCCCTAAAAGCTCTTGATAGTAGGTTTGTGACCTCAGCCTGGGGCAGCAAACTCACTCCTGTCAAACACCTGACTGGCCCGTTGCTCATTAAGGTGAATAAACTCAATGAGGACTAGCTGTAAAAACATTGAAATCTTCCCCAGAGATGGAGATAGACATTTTCTCTGTGGATGTGTATCTTTCCTGGAGGTAGGAGACTGAAACTACTTAAAGCACCCCTTTTGGAGCGTTGATATCGGTGAGTCCGATTGTTCTGCCATTTGACAGTTTATCACATCATTGCTGCTTCTGGATTTGATAAAATGAGAAAAAAACGTACGTGAATCAATCATTTTATATGACATTTTTAATTGGTGGATCAGGAAATCCATCTTTTGTAGGTTCACGTTGCATTAATTCATTTTTCATTACTTTTAATTCAGTAATTTGGGATGTACCATAAAATTGTGATATAATGAATGGTTCTTGGTTGTCCCTGTCTGTACTGTTTTTCATCATTGTTGCATAGCTTGAACTGTAAAGTTGTGAGCTAGGCTCCAAGTTCAGCGTGATGATGAAAAGGTCCTAACAACTTGGTGATCCTGGCAGAAACCCTATCAAACAAGTAACCGTGTTATCGTCTGTGTGTGTGTGTGTCTTGGCATAACCTTTGAAGAATATTGCTTTGAGACCAAAGTATTGTTCTCTTTTGAAGTTATTTGTGACTGCTGCTCACAGTAAGTAAGAGAGTAAATTGATCACAGGGAAAATTCTGATCTTCAAAAACCTTCTCACGTAATATGTACCAGCACGGATTGCAAATGCCCAAATAACCAAACTGCAGAGTGGGATTAGAACTGAAATTGAACTATGCTGTAGTCAAACAGCACTGATAAACAAAACAAATTCCCGTGTCAGCCCGAATAGAGGCGCCTGTCAGTCTCAACTAGCTCCAGCTCGGTCTGCGTCACTCACCGAAGGTGGTGCCGGCGTCCGGCCTGGAAACGGACGATACGATGACGAAGCCGAAGCCCTCGTTCTCACCGCGCTGGATCTCGACGTCGTACGGCTGCAGGGAGGCGGGCACCACGGCGCTGCCGCTGCCTCCCCCGCCGCCGCTGCCTATTCCGCTGGTGGAGCCGCTGCCGGAGCTGACGGTGTTCAGGGAGTTCTGGCTGCCCTGCGGGGTGCGCTTGCCCTCCGTCAGGCTGGGAGCCTGGGTGCTGCTGTGGTGGGAGGAGGCCGGCGACGGTGGAACGTCTCCTTCACCTTTGGACACTGCAGCGCGAGGAGGAAGACGAAGACAGGAGGTTAGTTCAGACCTAGTCCAGCATGCTCGTCCAAAACACTGGAGGTAAAGTCAGAATCATAGTAGCTTTATTATCCCTGGGGAAATTCTTTTATTTTTTTGTCCAAAGACAATAAATACAGATGATATATGTTATTAGGGCTGCAGCAAATGATTCCTTTATCAATTAATCTATTCATTAATCTGTACTTTCTCAATCAATTGATCAGTTTGTTATCGGTTCATGAAATGGTACAAAACTGTGAAGACTGTCAATGTCTGGTTGACCAAGGCCAAGAGAAGGTCTGTTTTTGTCCTCACCTCAATGACATTCAATTTACTGTCACAAAGGACCAGAAAAGGTGAAAATACTCACATTTAAGAAGAATTTTGACTCATTTTCTTTTCTCTTTCTTTCTTGTTTACTTTTTCTCTTTCTCAAAAAATGTTTTTGGTGAAAATCGACTCATCATTTATTCAACTAGTTGTTGGTTATTTGATTAGTCAATTAATAGCTGATTAACTGATAATCCAGTGTAGCTCTAGAGAGTACAGACAGGAAAAACATAGAGTGTGACATTGTGCAGGATCTAAGTCATAGAGAACAGAACTGCACATGATGCAAAGAGATAAAGATGGAGCCTGCACAGAGAAGAGGAGGCAGTGTGCACGCGGCTTATATAACACATGACATGTGTAAGAACACACACAAACACACAGACACACACACAAGTTTTATGTTAAACTTTGATCACCTCCATATCCGGAGCTCTTGCGCCTCACAGTGAGGTTGACGTGGCCCTGTTTGGCAGCCTGCTGCATCAGCTGCACCACCAGCTGGTGAGACTTGCCCACCACCGCCGTGCCGTCCACACAGATGAGCTCATCGCCCGACCGCAGGCGCCCATCCTCATCCGCTGCCCCGTACTTCACTATGTGCCCGATGTAGATCTGGAAACGGGAGAGCACACGCGAGGCATGATGCGACGCTCCGCTGGCTTTTGTTAAACATTTGCTTTGTAACGATGACACAGTGCCGTGGTTAATCAAGGGCCTTGAACGCGCAGTGCATTAAGGCACCTGCCAGCAGAGCACGCAGTGACTCATTGTGACTTATCGCCTTCGGTGTTTTTGAATTTATTGTTTAAACACGGCAGGGATTCAGAGCCTACTCGTGTTTACTTCAAGGTGTTTGTGGCTGACGTTCAGAGAAACCAGGAGCCGATGCAGCCTGGTGGGGCCATGGAGAGCCTTGTGTGCTTTAGGCCTTGTGTGGGAGTGCACACACATAGCTCTGAGAGAAACAAGCAGCACAACTACCACCCAGCATTTTTGGCACAAACAACAACTACCAAACCCTGTGGGTTAGACCTGAAGCCTGCTGCCATTTTATTCCCCTCTATTCCTCAATATCTGCTTTCTACTCTCCCTCTTGCTCCTTTTCTTTTAAGACAAATATATGGCATACGACCACAGGGATTGTGGGTAAGGCCTTTGCTTCTCCTAACAAGCAGTCTATATGATTCTCCTGAGAGAACCGGCTCCAGTTAGAGTGATGTGTTATAGCACTGTGCTTCTTGTCTTCAGATGTAGAATAAACAGAAGACATCAGCAGCAGCATGAATGGTGAATAAAGTACGAGTGCCTGCGTAACATACACTTTTTCACGTCCTCAGCTGTTACGACAAAGTGTAAATTGGATTCAGAGGTGGTGGAGTACTTACAGGTTCTCCCGGCTCATTTCCTCCGAGAATACGGAAGCCAAAGCCTGTATCCTTCCGCCAGAGGAAAATGTCCTGCTCCTGGCAATCTGGCACTGAAACACACACATGAGAATCAGTGACAGGACTTCAAGGGGATCCACCACTGACTACGGCAGAGACCCGCTGCCTCCGGTCATTGTTGTCTGACTAGCATCCATGTAGGCTAATCACCCAATGCTTGTTGCACAAATCAACAATTTACACCCCCTGTGTTGTCTAACTATTGCAAATCCACGGGCATTTGTGTCATCGCCCATCAATAAGGTGTTTGGTGTCCCTGTGAGCACCCAAATGAGAGCAGCTCTGTCTCAAACCAGGCTGCAATGCCTCACAATGTGACCCTCTCATATTTGCAGACCTACAGTCCAAAATGTTTCTTGATGGAACTCCCTATTATTATAATTATTGTTATTGTTAATATTCTTAGAGACCCCAGGCATTCTATTACAGACACGCATATATTCCTGGATATTTGCATCTTTCCATGGACAGAGCAGACTGCGGAGGAGGACACAGGCAATTTGGTGTCAGTCTGTTCACCCCTCAAGGCCACAGCGTTCAGGAGTCACAGGTTGTTTCCTCCTGCACAGCCTGCTGTCTGCGCCGCTGCCACCAAAGGCCGACCGTGAACACATTAGCCACGGCTCTCCGGTGTGAATTTAACTTCTGTGCTAGACTTGTAATTAACCCTCCACTGACCTGTGATCAGTGATCTGAGCTCTAAGTTAACGTACGGCAGGGAGGAGGTACGGCCCGGTGCCACATCACGTCTGGTAACATAGACAACACGCACTGAGGGAAGCAAAATACCCAAAAGCTCTCCTCTCAGTCACGCTGTTCTGCTCTGCCGCTGCACTCAACAGATGCATGGTTTCACTTCCTCACACATTCAAGAGTGTGCTCTCGTAGGTGGCAGCATGTGCAAAAACACCTAAAAAAAAACCAAGATAGCAAGAATCTGGGCCTTTTTATCATTCTTTGTCTCCATCTCTCCTGTTTCATTGTGTCTCCCCTCCTCCCCCGCCATCTCAAAAAGGGGCTGCAGCTCCTTCAGGGGCTTATCAAACAGATATACCAATCAGCTGCAGTTTAAAGCAGCCCTCTCTGGGCCCAGTTAATATTTAATCAGCAGCAGTCCTAGATTCTACAGGCAGCCACGATTATTAACCAACACTGCAACGCGCAGCATGTCCAATGGCTGGCATTGATCCTAAAGAGTGACATTGGCTAACACAGCACACCTGCTGTCCACAACGCCCAAAACAGTCCTTTACACCACAGAGACACACAAACATTCCTCTTAAATACCGCCTCATGTACGGGAGGTCTGAAAGATGTTATTCAGCAAGAACAATTGAGAGAATCCTTTGTTTTGGAGGATCCCTCCTCTCACCAGCACTTCTAATAGAAAAAGGAAAGAAGTGGTTTGACACCCTTTACAGTGTTTCCCCATGAATAATGCAAGAATAGCCCATGACTGCAAATGATATTGAGGAGTCTCACAGAGAGGCTGCCTATTTTCTGCTGCTCCACTTTTGGATTTTTGGAGACTGTTTTTCCAGCAGTTAAAAAGGGCATGAGACAAGTTGTTCAGCTGTTGAAAATGAAATTGTCATCAGGTTTTTAACATGATTGAAATGGGGAAAGGGTGCACATGGTGTGCAGAGAAATACACATGCAAACACTGTGGTTTTTTTCACCAACACACATGCGTCTCCAAAGCTGACGTCTGACACAGATGCTTGTGTGGTTTCAAAGGCACATCCCTCTTCGAGGCACATTTTCTCACCAGGATTGGTTGTGACTGGGTGTGCATGCAGTTATTTAGCAAACACACAAAAAGGCCATTTATAGACACACAGAAGCAGAGCTGTGCCCCGTGGTGCTCACACTGTATTCATATTATTCTATCTGCTACTCGACCATTTGAGGACTACAATTGCCTCCGTCTTCCCAGCAAAGCAAACAGAGATTATTCCAGGGCAGATTATCCCTTTATCAAGGGGCTCTATGAGCCCAATCAATGGACAAAATTAAGAAAAGGCAATAACCAGCCATTATACTGCATTGTGAATCACATGGCATGTTCATGCATTTTATACAACACTGAATAACAAGAGATCCACAAAGAAAAGACCATTTGTCAGAACACAACAAAATGTTCTTGTCTGAGAGGAAACGGTGACATTTGTAAAAGGCACATTTTTTTTGTGCTTCTTTGCTGTGCCTCAGATAAGAGATTTAATCACAACAAACTTCATGCTCCTTCCCAAAGTTTATTGTTTTAACGTCGCTGAGCATGAAGACAACAGTTACGCTGGCTCTCCCAGAAGATAACATAACACTCACACCTGCATCTCTAAAGCAAGTAATAGTCTGCACATACGCCGTGAGAAACAACAGATTGTGGTTTTGACACTCCAGTTGCTGCTGCTCGGTGTAGCTTCTTATTTCAAACAAGATGTTCGTCTATAAGAGGCCATCTAAGTTTACATGGCTTAACTCCTCTAAATCATTCAATACATGCTTTCAAACATCGATCCTTCTTTTTATTTTGAATGTAAATCAAGCATCTCCTCTCAGATGATCCCCAGTCAGTTTCACCCTTCTAGAAGTTTAACGATCTGAAGGATAAAGCTTGCTGAACATTGAAACATAAAAGTCAGCGAAGATTGCCAATTCCCGAAATAAACTGGAATCATACTCACGTCTGCTCTCGTACATGCTCCTCGACTGTGCCCATATCTTAAAGGGGTCTGGCTTCTTCTGCAGGGTGAGGGTGCCATCTGCGGGGTCCTGGGGGGGCAGGCCTGGCAGAGGCTGGGTGGGGGCAGCAGGAGTGGGAGCCACAGCCTCGCTGGGCATGGCAGAGGGTGGGTGGCTGGGAGAATCGGTGTGGGTGCTGCGATGGCTGCACACACTGTGCTGGGAGCTACTCTGGCTGTCTTTCCTCTCTAGCTGGTGCTGGGTGGACAGAAAAACAGATAGAGGTGTTTAAGTGGAATCAGAGACGGGGGTGGATATAAGGAGGAAATGGAGGTAGAGGACAGGGAGGGGAGAAAAAAGTGAGAGATAAGCGAGTCAGAGATAAGGGTGAGATGTAGGGGAAAAGAGATGAGGGAGACAGGTGTTGATGGAGGACGAAAAGAAAGAAAAAGCAACCAAGGTCATCTTTTTTAGACATTGCGGTGGAACATCTCTTACGAAAAAAAAAACACACTGCTGGAGTGTGAGGAGGAATGACTTGGTTTCCATGGTTGCGTGACAAAGACAGATTGAAATGTGAGGGAATTTTAATGAACAAAGATATTGCATTTTATGAATCCTGTGATTCTTTGTTTATTGCAGAGCGCTCTGTGCTTGGAAACTTCTGCACAGAATCAAGGTTAGGCTCAATTAACACAGGAATGTGTAAAATCCGATGTGAGAGCAAAGCGTTAAGTCTTGACAACAGACCAGAATCTGTTTTCTGCTTGAACACTGGCTGTCTTCAAGGTATTAAAATATTCAGTGTTAATCTACTATATTAAGCCATTGAACTTGTCTTGACTTCATCGGCTAGCAAAATACTGCAGCAGCCAATCACACGTGTGCACAGATGCAGCTCTTGTAGATTAGGATGTAATGGGTGCACACTATTTCTACTGTTTACATCACAATCATTGCAACAAAGGATAATAGACCTGCTGGAGTGCTATCTCTCTCGCCTTGTAAAATCCTGTTTTTTTTGTCTGATTAGCCTTCAGTTTTTTTTAGATCTTTTACTCAAACTGGACTTCCTGAATCTTGTTTAATGGTGTCAACCCACGCAGCCATCTCATCAAAGGTTGCGTTGTTTTTGATCTGAGCGCCTGGTTGTATGACATATAGAATGCCATGATTTCTGCAGTTTCTTATGGTGCTTCCAAATAGAGACTCTGCTCACACCATCATGTCATTATTTGCGGATGAACAATACAAAAAAACACACATCTTCATGAAAAATGAGCCTCGTTGAAACAATGCAATTACGGACAGTGGAGGAGCAGCAAAATGACAAGTGAATCATTCTTTTTAGCTGATAGGAATAATAAACCAGTGCATACAGTGGCTGTGACTCCGTCTCTTACTCATCTCACTGTAGGAGATGAAGGGTCAAATATTCCATAATGCCTCTTAATGAGGACAGCAGCCATGCAAAATTGACTTCAGTTGATCGTGGGAGAGTTGCTTAATGGGCTGAGACATAACGGCCTCTTTTGCATATGTGCGTTTTCTGTGAGCATTTATTTACACGCTGAACCAGAGGGAAAATGGTTGTTCTGGGGCTAGCACAGAGTTGCATGCAGCGTGACATTTCACTAACATAACACAGAGGGGGGAAAACTGGCTTTTCCTCACTGGAAATCTAATCCAAAGTGACAGTCAAGCAGTGGCAGTATAGGTCCCGCTCGACCCCCTTACAGCGCCCACAGCTCCTCCATCTACTGTGCCATGTGACCTGAATAGGTAACACCCACAGCCCCTGACTGATACCATTTCAAACCAATTCCAACATCCAAGCAGCTGAGGGGTGTCAAGAGACAGAGGATGAGCTTTCTTCCACTCCAGTGGTGGGAATTGAACCCTTCACTGACCTTGGATGAGCCCGTCCAAAAGAAACGTCCCGCTGCTATAACTCAGCCACTCTCCAGAGGTGAATTAGGGTGATGGGAATGTAAAGCTGCACTGGCATCTCTTCTGAGCTTGTATTGATTTTTTTTTTCTTTTAATCCAGGTTGAGATAAGTCCGGGGGAAAAAAAGAGGTCTTTGCTCTTCACACTCTTGCGTTACTAGACTGCCCCGAAAGGGTCTCCCTCACTCACAAAGCTGGTCTTTTTGCCTCTTTCCCCCTGTCCTCTCGCAACCATCACAACTACGAGTCACATCTGTTGCGATCTCTCCTCCGGCTTTCCTCCAGTCAGTCTCCCTCCCCTGCTTTGTTCCCAGCTCGCTCTGTCGTCACAGACCCCTTCTCCCTGTCTCTTAGCCTCAGCGTGTCCTCTGTATCTCTGGGCCATCACAGCGATTCACTGTTGTGGGACAAGTCGTCTCCACGCTGGTCTTCCCCTCCCTCCCTCCCTCGTTCCCTCCCTCCCTCCCTCACCCCTCTGTCTTTGCTTCATGCCTTTCCCTCAGCGGAGGCTGTCTGCCCTCCCTAACAGCTGGTCACTGTTACACTGCTCTGCCCGGGCTACGCTTAATCAGTCACAGGATGGCAGCGTGGCAGGAACGGAGGGATGTGGAGAGAACGAGGGAGGGGTGACGACACAAACACAAAGGAGAGAGAAGCGATGGCGAGAAAACAGTGAAAGAAAGATGCAAAGTCAAAGTGGCAGACTGGGAGAGAGAGAAGTGGAGATGGATGGCAGCAGCAGGATGAAAGATTTCACAAGCTTTGGATACTGAACAGCAGAAGAAGATCTTGATACCACATCTTCGTCTTTGTCTCTTTTGTTCTTTAAATAGCACTCCTGTCACTCAGTAGAGCCCACATGCGCACACACACACACATACACACACAGAAGGGATGAAGACTGTAGTACTCACCACCAGCTTTGGACTCCTCTTGGCTGGCACCACTCCTGCAAAACATCGGCACAGAGACAGAGAGAGCATTAATGACCTGCTGTGCTCTTCCCTCGTCCCCGCTGATCAAAAAAAAAAAAAAAACCCCTCAGGACGAATGAATGGACCCTGGTTCCTGCAGCAGAACGGAGCGCAACTGGCCTGTCTCCCTCTCTCTCCTCCTCCTCCTCCTCCTCCTCCTCCTCTTCTCTGTTGCTCTCCCTCTCTGAGCAGCACACTGCGCTAGGCTGCTAATCCAAGTGATCTCCTCCCCCCGTGCTGTATCCCACTCTTCTCGCCGCTCTCACCCAAGCTATTAGAAGAGGAGCGACTGATCTATCTGCATTAGACAGGCTGACTTATGCTGCAGCAGCCTCGGACTGCTGGTCCGAGCTACAGGTCCCCCCTCCAACCCACCCCCACCCTCCTCCTCCTCCTTGCTGTACCACACCACACACCCCCCACCCCTCCACTGGACTGCTTGCCAGCTGTCTCCTCCACGAACTCTCCGGCAGAATCTCAACTATAACCCACTGAGAAGGAGCTCAGCGGCTTGAGCATCGTATCAAAGGGAAGCCTGAGCTTCTGCCTCACGCTACACATCTTCTGAGTAACTACAGAGCTGTTTCCTCTCCTCTCCACTCCCTCTGCTTTGCACAGGGCTTACAGCGAGAAGCCGATCTTCTCTCTTTGCCGTTTTTTTTTCTCTTCCCCCTTCACGTTCCCTCCCCCTCCTCGCCTTCGTGTGCACCATCACTTGTACTCCCTCTATCTATCTCCATCTTGCTCTCTCTCCCTCGCTCTCTCTCTCTCTCTCTCTCATAGAACAGTCAACATACTGTAGTGAGAGAGAGAGAGAGAGAGAGAGAGAGAGAGAGGGAGAGAGCGAGAGAGTCACCAAGAAGATCAATCTCATTTGTGCTAATGAAATATTAATACTTAGAGCTGGTAGTCAGGGGAGAGGATTCACAGCATTACCAATGTTGGGACTAATCTACAGTCCCACTTTGACCTCCTTATTTTCATATCCGTCACAACCACGCAATTCTCTCGACTGGTGCCCTACCAGGGATTCCTTACACTGCGTTGGATTGTTTACCCAACACGCCGAGGGAATGTGCTGCTTTCCAAGTCGAATCCTCTCCCTCCCCAAATCTCCCTTTTCAACCACCGTCTATACAGCACAGTGTATTTAGACACAAAAATAGACAAATTAATGCAAGACGCAGGATTGAAACGCAGACTTGCCGTTGCCAAGGCAATCAAGTAGTTCTGTACACAGTCGCAGCGGTCTGCTTTGTAAAATATGTGAGCAGCAGCCACACATTTACACTACAGCCAGACCTTTTATCATTACAGTATTTTCATACTCCCTTCATGCCACTGAAGCCATAGAACACACTTCTTTTCTTTTTCTTTTTCATTTTCCTGTGCTACACTGGCATGCTAGCGTGCGGGGAGCTTAAATGGCTAGAAGTATTAATGGAACTTTCCATTGACATTAAGACATGCAACAACATGCAAGCATCCATCTTAGCCTCTTTCTGCTGCATTGGCAAAAAAATCATTAAATGTTAAAACTCTCTGTTGCTGCAAAGCCCCTCTCTCTACACGATTCATAATTTATCCTCCCTATTTTCCCTCTCTCTCTCTCTCTTTCTCTCCCCCTCCCTCATATTATAAGGGTACCAGTTACTGGAGCATCTTAGATGCTGAATTACTCATGAATGTTTCTGCACCTGTGTATTTGAGTCTGACCCAAGAAGGACACGCATCAAAAGGTCAGGTGTCAATAATAAGTATTTCCCATTACAACGGCGGGTTCTGTGACCCCTAAATTACACAGTGTGTGAGGTCAATAAATACCTTTCACATTGAAACAACCTCTGAAAATACCCAAACTGGCTAGAGTACAAATCAAGCATGTAGACTTTAATATTATTGTGGTCATATGGTCACTAGATCTGGAAAATGAAAGGGAATAAAGTATCTAGGTACTGATTTAGTTTCACCCCTGACTTTACATCCAGTCCCTGTGTCAGCAAGAATTGCAAATTAAAATGCTGCATGGTTGGTGTGAATGCATCTTCATGCATCATGCACTCTTTAAATCTGCTTAACACTTTTCCTGGCATTGTGATGCTGATGTATGCAAGCAATTCGGAGTTGATCGAATCTGGCTGAATTTAACATTTATGAGGAGCCAGAGCGCTGCGAAAAGAAATATGGGAATGGCATGTTCCTGCACACACGCAACTGTGTGGAAGCGCCCATGAATTCATGCATGCGACACAGATGTAATGTCAGCACTGGAAGGTATGCAAGAAGGTGAGCGCTCATTTATGCGCAGCACACAGACATCGCTGAGTGTCAAGGCATGCACCGACACACATTGCATTTACATTATGAGCAGGTGCAATAATCCTGTTTTCTTTTTTTCTTAACTCCGTGGAAGCTGCTGAATGACAGTAGAGCTCTGCTCATTTCCCTACAACACAACACTGCTCCATTTAAAAGACCCTGAATTGATCACCGAGGATGCAAAACTGACTTAAAAAGACCTGATTTTATTATTACCAAGGCAGCCATCGACTAGAATGACAGAGTTTGCCTCCATTATCATTCAAATTAGAGGGGGGAAAAACAAATTGGATGTGAAAGTGAGCGCCGTCTGTTGTTTGGTGACCTAAAGTGCCTCTAAGCATCACTGCGGAGGAGGCGGCGTCTTTCTCTTCCTTTACAGTAGACAGTAAATTACACCTATAATGAGAGGCAGGATTACAAACACACGTGCTAATGAGGAAATTGCTGAACAGCACTTACACAGGAGTGCATGCAGACACGTTTTTTTTTTTCATCAATCCGTACGATGAGCATTGGCATTTCTGCTCAATGGCTTGCATAATTTGTTGATGCTGGTGGTGACAAAACAATGAAAGAGCAAAACAGGCTTTTGTTTTTCTTGATAAGCCCTTAAAAAAATCTGTCACATCCCTCGGTGCCGCTAAGTGCCACACAGAGACCGATTCACACATTCGAACACCAGTAAGTTGCAGAACAATGTGTGTTCCAACATAGCTGTGGGGCTACATATGTATGTGTGTGTGTGTGTGTGAGAGAGAGAGAGCGAAAGAGAGAGAGAGAGAGAGAGAGATAAGGATTTTTTTTTCATCCTGAAGCAAAAGCTCTGAAAATGCTGGAGCTTTTCGAATTGAATGTGCAGCCTGATGAGTGGCCCTGTATTTCAATATGCTGTTGAAGCTGTGGCCTTGGAGGGTCTGTGCAGAGCCCACACACTGCCCGTGTACAGTCCACCCCCCTGCTATTTTCTCTGTATACAATGTTAAAGGGTTCGCAACACGAGGAACATTCCCTTTGTGGAGCCAAATCTGCAAGCATTTGTCCGTCTTCCACTTAATACTTTGTCCTACTATCGGCTCGTCCTCTCTCTTTTTTTTATTCCTCCACCTTCATTTCCTCCACATCTTATATCCCTTCACTCTCCGCGTTTTCATTTCTTCCCTCTTCTTCCTCTCTGTCTCTCGGGGGACAGGAGCGCGGTGCACGATTGTCATGGCAACAACGATGGGAAGACAAGATGGGGGAGCCGTCACTGGCCTGCCCTCCTTTATCGGAGACGATCTTGTGTATGAGAATGCCAGATGTTGCCTTTAAAATTTTACAGATACAGGTATGATTTCCCAGAATAGCGAAGCTCAAGGTAATGGTAGATGTTTTTTCAGGTACATATTTGCACATGATTAGAGTGCAGGCACGCTGCAGAATCAATAAATGATAATATATAAATAGAACATCGCATCCACGCTACAGAGAATAAATGAACTATTAATCATTTCCAGGTTTGAAGATGGCTCGTTGAGCCTTTTCTTTGCTTTTACTACAGTCTCTTAGTAGCTAAAACCTTTTTTTACAACCTGTCTTTTTCCATCTTACAGGCGACATATCTTCATTCCTCTCTATCCTAGGTGTTTGTCGACCACACATTTCAATAAGCCAGAAGCCAAAATGTGGCTCTGTTCGTTTCACTGCTCTGCGACTGCACTGAGCGTTCAGGTAATAGCAAAGAGCTCTACAGCCCTCCAAAAAATGCTCTGTGACAAAACACATTTGAATTTTTGCGTGTGAAGCGTCTGAACTCGCCGTGTACCTAGCTGAGATTAGCCACGAGCGAGCTACTCCAGCACTGTTCAGTTCAGAGCAATGCATCCTCCTGGGATGAGGTGTTGAACCAGTGCTGCTTTACAAAAGATGCTTTTCTCTCTTTGTCATGCACATCTGATCATACTGACAACTCTCTCGGTCTCTATGTTGGATTCTTTTCCCTTTTTTGTCATTGTGTCAGTGCCTCAAAGACTAAGTTCTAATTTTAACACAGCATACTCTGCAAAATGTATCAATTCCTCTACATTTACATCATTGTACAAAGCACAAGAAGGTAGAATTGCAATGTTTCACGACATCCAGAGTCCAAAAAACAAAAAGTATGGCACTTGTAAAGCCACATGCAATAATTGCTGTGAGAACTGCAAAGTGGCAGCCATGTTTGAGGGCGAACAATTGTTGTGATGTCATGTTTGCTTGACCTTGCGCTTTGTGCCCTCTTCTAAAATCTGAGTGCTGACTCTGAGTCAGACAGCACAGATTGATGAGTCACAAATGAACGGATTAAGGCTGCTTCTCCTCCAGCTGAAAGTCCACCTTGTTCCTCCGCCTCCTCCACCTCCTCCTCTCCTGTCCTCTGCCCGTTCTTCTCTAAACCAATCCCCCCTTTTCTTCAGCTGAACTTCCAGTGCTGTTCAGCAAATCTCTCGCTCTCTCCTCTAATCCTCCACCTTCACTTTCTCAAAACACGATCCGTGGCCCTGCTATTTCTCATCCTCTGCTCTCCTTATCTGCCTTAGCGCGCTCCTTTTTGCTCCTATAATTGCTGTTTGTGAATGATTATGCTCTAGCTGGTAGTGATCACTTGAAAGGTCACCGCATCACTCTCACACAGGAAGATGAGCACCCCCAAGAAGGGTTATTGTCGAGTACAGCTTCAATTAATCATTATTTTAAATGCTGATCTGGCATATTTTGGATCCATCAGCTAAGCTTTTTAATCCAGAAAATGTCAGATGAAAAAGGAAAAATGTGCATCAAGAATGAAGGGAGTGTCTTAAAGCCCCTTGTTTTGAACGACCAAAGACATTCAATTTACAGTGCTATTAGAAGGGGATGGGACACAAATCCTCATATTGAAGAGGCTAGAGCAGGATTCCTACCGAATCAATACCCAAAACAAAAAGTCAAGGATGGCCTGTATTGATTAGCAAGCATTTCCTTAACGGTTTGGCTCCCGATTGTCAGTTTTTAATCTAAGACAGTCCAGAACAGCTTTCTGGGAAATTGTCAAGCTCCGTACGTGAGTTACTTTCCCATTGTACATTATTTCTACCTCACACACGTACATAAGACATTAATGCATTAGTGCAGGTAAAGCCTTTGTAAAGCTGTAAGCTTGTGTGGATGCTTGTCCTCTTAACTTAACTTGCTGTAAAATGTTGTATTAGACCCTAGCTACATTTTTGTACACACCCTTGCATTTAGACATTCAATATTCAGACTTTCAAATGAAAGCCTGTTTTTCACCTCAATTGCACATGGAAATATGGTGATAGTGACAGCATTGATCTGACCACTGACCCTACATGGTACATGTGTAGTTTGTGTTGCTCATCACCTGGCCATGTACCTGAACTCGCTATGGCACACTGCTGTCAGCCACCCCCGCCTGCCCCCCTGACTGCCTCCAGCCTGCTTATCTCTTATCCTCTTCCTTTATTTGCTCCCTTTGTAGCTCATCCTCTCTCCTCTGGTCGCAGAAATACTGAGCTGCTCCCAAATAATTGTCTCTCTCTCTCAAGATGCAGTTGCACAGGCCTGTAATGATGGTGACATTTAGCACAATACAGCAGCATTATTCCAGCAGCAGTGCACAAGGTCAGCTCATTAGGGGGCATAATTGATGTGGGGTGCATATCCCAACCTGCCACTAATAGAGATCTGGGTCTGGCGGCACGGACGGCAGTTAAACGACAATAAGGGGCTGGACACAAACAAGGGACCTCGGGATGTCATTCCGTGTCAGCATGGATACTTAACACTCCAGCAAGCAATTTGTTTTGACATTTCAATGAGAAAAAAACATTTATCTCTAGGTCATTCCAGGCCAGAAATGTAGTCTGCAGAAACATGAATGGCACATTGTAGCAAGCAGCAGCCTTTCAGTGTGGAGAGCGGCTTCTGACATTAAAATACCACCTTTACAATGTGATCACATTATTAAACAGCGTAAGTCAAAAAAATAATGAAATTTCTAACCAAAGTCTACAAAACCATATAGTCATTTAGACTGATTTCTTCTGACTTATTCATTCCAAGCAGTCTTTTCAAAATAAATCCCACGCAGTTATCGCACTACATGACAATAAGGCAGCACACATGAAGATTAACCATGACACCGAACATATTCATAGAATCTATGAGTCCCTGACCTTATGTGCTCCTTTGCCTTTCCCCACTCATTCATTCACCTCGCCTCTTTACCCAGCCTCCCACTCCTTCCCACACTCATCTGCTCATCGACCGCCACGCTAACTCAGCCCATCGTCGCTTCGCCTCTCCTCGTCTCATCCCATCCACTTTGAGCGTTTTCATCCCGCCGCCCACTCTCTTCCTCACTTTTCTCTCCTGCTTTCTCATTATGTCACTCTCTCCACGCACAACTATTGAAGCTGTTTTTATTTCCGCAGATAAAGGTGCATTTTTAGGCGTGCTTCATCACACACCCTTTCGTGTCACATTCTCGATCTGTTCGGCTGCAAACATCTGACGTCAAGGCCGCGACACGTACCTCTTTGCACCAGCATGGTCACTTCGCTTCCTCTGGGACATTTGCTCAGCAGGTCCACCACCTGGTTGTGGCTCATATTCTGGACGTTCCTCTTGTTCACCTCCATCAGAATGTCCCCTTCCTTGAGCCCCCGGCAGCGCGGGTAGTCCACTATCTGCTTCACCCTCTGCCCTCCTCCCGTCAGGCTGTCGGCGATAGTGAAGCCGAATCCCTTGTCTCCCTTCTCCATGTGGATGGTGATCAGCTCGGGCTGTGTGGCAATGGACGAAGCCAGAGTGACCACGTCACTGGAGTAGCCGTGCGAGCCATTGGACGCCACCTCGGCCGAGGGGCTGTGCGGCCGTGGCTCCCGCAGCCCGTTTATGGGCCCGGCCTGGTTGGAGGGCGAGTCGAATGTCTCCTGCCCATTGACGATGATGGGCTCTTTGTCCAGGATCGCCACCGAGGTCACCAGGCTGGTGTTGGGGTCGTCTGGGTCGAACGGCAGCGGGTAGCCGCGGCATAAGGCCAGGTCCACCATGGACCCGATAGGGATGGATTGGAAGATCTTTACCACCTGAGCGTGGGTGTAGCCCAGCACAATGGTGTCATTCACACTGACTATCACATCACCTGCACGGAGAAAATTCACTATTAGTGATGCCATCATTTGCGTACTTAACAGCTATTTTATGAGGTGTGAAGCTGATATATCAAGTCTTTTTATATGTTTGTTACTGATTCCCCAGATGTGTGAAATCCCATTATTCGGTTAGATGGAGCAACACTACAATGCTTGTAATAGGAGGCCTGACAAGGGTGTAAAATGTCTCAGACCCACTGAAAGCTGGGATATGATCAAACCCCCTGTAACCCTGACCTATGACTCAGCTCCTGTGTCCCAAAACAGTTGTTCACACACAAATGCCAAAATTAACTCAATCTCATAACTGTTTTTGCGTGCAGCCACTGACTTTTATTCAAATATTGCTCATGAGGAGCCAAACAAGCCCACGCACTCAGTACTAGTTGGGTGTGAGTGTGTATTGACAAGAAAATGTCATCCTCAGAGTCATGTGTGCTCTGCTAAATTTTCCCTGTGCAATCTGTCTTTGCTGTCGGTCATGACAGCAGAATACTGCAATATCTGTGTTTTTATTTTTAATACTCACATAGTTTTGGAAAGGGCATAAAATCGATCAATCAGAGAGCCCCGAGGAGAAGTTGGACTGAATGCTTAAGTTGATGTAAAACTCTCTGAGTGCTTAAGAGGGGACACTGAGCCTGGAAAGGCTGTCATCTATGACCAACTGTGTGTGTAGAATGAAAACAGTGCCCCCTGTTGATGATGGCAGCATACTGCACCTGTCTCCATCTTGCCATCGACGGCTGCAGGCCCGTCCAGCACCAGACTTTTGATCTGCAGAAACTCATCTGGTTCATCGCCTCCAACCACAGTGAAGCCGAAGCCACGGCGGCTCTTCTTCAGCTTTGTGTTGATGAAGGTTCCTTTCAGCTCTGCTGGGTTTCTTGTGAAGAAAGGCTTCCCTCCTGCCCAAATTGGGAGAACCAACTCTTATCATTCTCTATCTCCATAATGCAGTAAATTAAAACATTTTCCTATTCACTTTTTTGTTTTTATATCAAGTGCATGCATGTTTTGCAGCAAAACCAAGTGACAAATATGAAACATCTTCATAGTCTATTGAACATAAAGATTTACGTTTGGCTCCAGCAGGGCCGGGAGGTAGAGTTGGTGGGACTTGGGGGTCCCTGTAGGTCTCCAGGTGGTTTGGAGCATAGTTTGCTAATGGAGCAGCTGCTGAGGAGTGCTCCTCTATCCACTCTGCGTAACAGACACATACAGCATACACACATTTAATCGACCCAGAGTCATCAAAAACGTGTATTTACATGCCATACACATGCACACAAACAAACACTTAATCACAAGACGCGAAGAGACGCACAGAGCTTGAAGCACAAAGTTGTAGTTAGCGTTTCACTCCTATAAGTGGCACTCATGAGATAGTTTTCAAAGAGCTGTGATGGTACAGGAAGTACTTCTCTACACTGATAATTAAGTATAAATAATGTGCAAAGCACTTGTGTAATATTAGATTGTTGACTAAAGCAGCAGTATTTGAGGGAGTGACTACAGGAGAGGCTCAGATCAAAACTACATTTACAATGCACTGGGATAATGTAATATGAACGCATGCCTCTGTCTTTATTGTCTGTATTATTATCCCTTAATTTATTGTGTATTTTATATTCTCATGTTGTGGATTTTAAACAGCAAGTGTGATGTTGCTATGCATTCAGGTAGTCAGTTGAGAGACACATTTCTGAAGCTTTTTTCTGCATTTTTGGCATATTAGCACCATCTCAAATACAGCATCAGATGTTCCTCTTTGCTCAGTATCCTCTGATGAATGAATGAATGTCACTGGACCATTTGAATACTGGATTAAACCCAGACTGCAGTATCTCTGGGATGTCGAGCAGATGTTTCGATTTAGATTTGCGATGGGATAATATGAAAATGAAAGTGTGTGAATCGGCTTGTATCTGGCACTTGGCTGTCAAGGGTTATTTAACAAGCTGTGTGTCACAGTCACTGCAGCTCCAACTCTTGACCACGTTAATGTTTGGACTTGACTACAATAACAATCTTGTTTTTTTTTTTTAAGTTGGGGTCACTGCCCCATTTACTTCACACCTCTCCCCCTTTGCCTCCACTCCAGCTGTTGTGCACTCCCGTTTAATGGTGCACCACTCTGTTTAAAAACCTCCAGGGCTAAAACGCTCATGCCTTTTTTTTTTTTACATTTAAGCATATAGAGTGATCAAATACAGAATGATAAAACGGCATTTATGGTTTAAAATCACAAAAATTAAAACCTAAACACCAAATGCGACACCAGGGCTTGGGCCAGATCTTTCTTGGTAAACCTAGTCCCTACTCGAATAAAAATAACATTTACCATTTGGAAAATGTTTTTTAAATCGTGTCTTGACAAAACAAGCTGAAGTCAAGCCACAAGAAGAGAGAATAACACTCTGGCCCAAACCCAGGAGAGCGCTGAGACACACTAGAAGGACATGACACTCACAGACATGAAGAAAGAAAGAAATGGTGCCGTGCCAGGGCAGGAAACGAACCTCGAATATACCGCTCACCTTCTGGAGGCTGCGGCTGTTGCTGCTGCTCCAGGATTTTGCGACGCCGCGCCTCCAACACTGGGTTCTCATACTGGGTCTTCCTGTTTATATGACTGAAGCAGACACAGGATAAGAGAGACAAAAGTAGCAACACATGATTAGGAAATAGAATAAGAAATATGAAGGTTGAAGGTGTGGTATCAGACTCATGACGTGGACAGAATTATTCTTCAATCCTTAAATGCCAAAATGGTTCCAGCGCTGTTTGTAGGCTGGTTCAAGCGCTTGTTCGGAGCCAGTTCAACTATTAACTTTCACCACTAGTTAGGCACATATGTACCAAGTACAAAATGGGGGACTGATGAGGGAGGATGGGGAATGGGGGAAAAATAGGGTTGTTTTCATTGGTCTCAGTAATCCAACCACCTAGCCTCTGAAAAACCTAGTTTTTGTTTAGTTTAGTTCCTGTCCCAGCAAAGAAGTGGTGCCACTCGGGAAGTAATATTCGCAAAATACTACAAGCATACAGAGCCAGTTTTTGGTTGGTGGAAACATATAGGAACTGTTCCAAACTTAGCACCAGCATGGAACCAGCAATGGAACCACATTGGTGGAAAAGGGGCATAGGTCTCTTTTAGTTGAAGGACTTCCATTTACTCGCGGAGGCCAGTGTCAGTGAGGTGAGTAACTTACTCTACATAGTACACCCCATATACTGGGTCTTCTATCCTTTCCCATCCTGGAGGCAGCTCTGAAACACAGAAGATATGCAACATTAAAAGCAGAATAGGAACATTCATTAGGAGAGGTCATTTACTCTAAAAACTGTGAGGATTGCATTTCTCTTTCTTCACCACAGTCTAATTATGCCCATACAGCATCCACTCAGAAGGGTGTGTTTTCATCTACGCTTGTTAGCGGTGCAATATGCAAAACTACAAAACAGATTTCCATAAAATCTGGGGAATGAGTTGAGCATGGGCCCTTGAGGAGCCCCTAAAATTTGTGGATCCAGATCAAGAAATCGATCCAGGAAATCTGTTTCTCTTCCATTACTGTTAGAACTTTTTTTGGAAGGGTTTTTCATCAATTTCTTGAAAACAAATTAAGCAAGTATGAAGTTTCAGCCAAGTTCTAGTATTCAAGGGAAACCATTTTAGAGACAATAACATTTTGTTCTTCTGACATTTTATTGTGTGTGTCTTGCTTTATATAGAACATGTCGTATGTGGTTTGGGGTTGTTGGCTGAGGTACTTTTTACTGTTTTCCTTCACAGTTTTGAGCAAGAGATTGGATCTGTTTTGGTGTGTTAAGCCCGTAAGTGTCGTTCATCAGCACTTTCTATTTTTATAGCAAAGAATGTAACTCTTTTGAATTCTCCCATAAATGTCAAAATGGGATCGCGTGCCAAAAAAAAACCGAAAGGACATTATGCGATTTCCTACTGTACAGGCTAATTTATGACCATTTTTATTTGATATTGTAAAACCTCTTTCATTGTTTTTCTTGAAGTCTGGAGCCAGGAACTCACAGCACTATTAAGTACTCCCTTGAAAAGACTTTATCAAAAACATTGATTTATAGTATTAGAAAAAAACACAGCTTGGAAAGGTCTATATGAAAAGTTCCCCATAACCTCCTTTTTTTCTGATTTGGCACGATACAAAAGTACAAGGTATTAAGCTTAAACTGGCTCCTGGGAGGGTACAGAGGATTCTGGCTCTGCCTACAGCATTAATGTTTACCCATGTGGTCAACATGTTGGACATGTGTACCAGTCAGCATGTGTTATCACTGTTATGACCTGGACTTCTCCTGCTGCCTGCAGCCACTGTTATTCCACTGATTGTGTGCAAACGATCTCACACAAATGGGGAAAAACACAGACGCTGTGCAGCTTCAACCAAATCAGAATCAGGGTTTAAACAAAATTGTTTTTTGTCTCTATTTCTCTACATGTAATTCACACATAATGTTGCTATAGTATTCAGCTCACATCAGAGACTACAGTGCACACACCTAAGCAATCTCTGCTGACAGATGAGGCCTATCAAACTGACACGCTCCCATTAAGATGTTGGCATCTCAGTCATTTGATTTCAGACAAAGACATTACCTCCTTGTGTTACTGTGGGCTTCTCCCAAGTCCAGTAAACACTTTTATAAGAGACTGGATTTCACAATCAATAATCACAGACTGACTGCATCTAAGCAGCCAGCAACAATAAAGGCTTGCAGCCAGGCATCCTAGGCCTCGCCTAACACTGAGCTCTCCTCAGTTGTTTGTGCTAAGGTGAGACTCAGCAACTGTGCCATTTACTGTCTGATACATACACATATAGTCCACAAATTCAACTCCACAGTGCAAATCTAGATTTGAACATTCGAGACCAACAACCTTTTGCACATGCAATCAAGAGTTGAAACCTTGGGTTCTCTCAAATAAATGCAAATAAAAACTGAGGATGAACAACTTACAGCTCCACTAGACCACAGACGTTTCAGATTGCCTCACACTTTAACATGTGAGAGCTCAGTTCCATTAATCTCCAGTATCAGCTGATATTCAACTGGGATACATTTGGAGAGCAGACAAAGCAATGCAATAAAAAACACATCTGCCAAACATTTCAGTCAGATTTGACACAGACACAGCCGTAACTTATGTTGGAGAGGTTTACAACGTTGGGTCCATAGACCTTAGGATGTTGTGTAATAAATATAAAAACTAATGTGCTGATCCTTTTTGACATATACTGAATATTGAAAACAGTGTGAAGACTATATATCTATATGTGTCTTATTTTTTCTCAGTATCTCTGAATCAAAGACCTGTGTAAATCATTCCAGGTAAACTGGCTCAATGGCAACAGGTGATCGTGTCTCAACTGGCTTTTAAAAGAGTGTCCTGGAAACACTCAAGCAAGAACAAAGCTCAACATGTTGTCAGAGAGATGACTAAATGGAAGATTTTTCGACATGAGCTTAACATCACATTGTAAATCAGTTTGTTTGTAAATGCTAGCATTTTGTTTTTTAAGGACTACTTTACAAAGCATCCAAACCATCTCTAAACATAAACCATCTCTGCAGAAAATCCATTATGCTTTCAAATTATTTTTTAGAGTTTTTAGTAAACAGATTTGTTTACATTTATAGTCCTCAGCAAAACAAAACTGTGTCCCTGGGGTCTTAGAAAGTCTATCAAATCCACTAGTGACCTTTTCCCTCTGATTTGATTAAATCAGAGGGAAATTGTTTACATTGCAACCATATTTCTATTGCTATTACATTAACCATGCCACGGCATTATCAATAACAGCACAGCTATGTGCCGCCCTCACAGCGCAGAGGCTCAGATTTCAACATTGGAAATGTGAAGAAATCATTTGACTGAGTGCAGCATTTCAGAAAGGCTTGGCTATGGTATGAGGCCTTGTGTAACTTTTCTTTAAGAAAAATAAAATAAATAAATAAACACTTACCTAGATCGGGCTCCAGTTCCTCTGTATGTATCCCTTCTTCTCCAAGATGAAAGCAGGATGAAACAAAGAATACAAAATGAAGAATAGAAAAGGGATGGATGGCGGAGGAGAGGTGGGTAGGTAAAGAGGGAATTGAGAGCAAATAAAGAATGAAGTGACAGTCCAGAGAAAGGCAAATAGGGAAACACCTTAGTTTCAAAGCCCACATTAACAAGATGAAGCATAGAAAACCCAAAACAAATATAGGCTAAGTGCACCATGCCACTATAAATGCCACCACTTGATGGAGCAATTTAGCAATCTGTGCTCTCAATATGAAACCAGTCGACTGACATTTGGAATTCAACAAATATTCCTTGCCTGCTTGAAATTACTAGTCATGTTTTATTGTGACATAAGTTGTGAGAGAACATGAAATCAACTATTTCCAGTGTGACATTCATAGGAAACATAACAAACGTCATCATGAATCTTGTCTCTCAAAAGCAAATTAAAAGCATGTCTTCTACAATATTGAGACGTTAAACAATGTAACACTGTCACACAGAAAAGCACACAACATATGAGACCTCGATCACCACTTTAACTCCTAAACCACAACACATAAATGTCCCTGGAGTACACTGTTATTATAAAGAAATGATTCAGCAGCTTACCATCGTCGTCACACTCTTCAAGAGGCCTGGAGCCTTTGTCTCTACACCGAGGATCCAGCCATGATGTGGTCTTTGTGTTGTGGCTGCAAGAGGAAAAAAAAAACAACGGGCCATCAAAGCGACATATAAAAGCACAGCAGGGGAGCATGAATGCATCAATAAGAATTAGAAAGTAAACCGCATCAGCAATTTTACAGAGGACAGCAGGCTCATGCTGCAAAGAGAAACCAGGATAACAAGGCAAGACACAGGCAGGATAACGATAATAAACAACCTGACTTTTCCCTCTATTGTTACACAAGAGTATACAGTAATTCAGTGATAGCAGAAAACAACATACAAGCTCTGAAAAGACACAGCCATGTCCTGGTGGTGTGCCTTTGCCGTGCTGCAGAGAAGACAGAGAGGTGGAGGTAGTCAGGTGATCAGGATGTGATCTCCTTTAGAGATCGGGACATGCAGGGATTAACAGGAAAGCAGTGGCACCCAGGGGGCTGGGCAGGATGGATGGGGAGAGGCCTAAAAACCAAATCATGGGGGAAGACAAGCCACCGGGCAACAAAAGGAACAAGCGTGCAGGTAAAATACAGGAAACAACAACTACGGCATGAGCTACAGAGTGAAAAGCTCGTCCAGGCTGCGTGGTGAGTGTGTGCAGCCGATTAGAGTATGAAATGTTGCAGGCTGTTGATACATACTCTATGAAGTACAGCTCTCCATTCTCAGTGTAGGCCATCTCCCAGTTCTCAGGCAGCGGCCCCAGCGGGTCTTCTGGAGAGACCTGCGGCTCTGCGAGGGTCTGCTGCCCGCTGTCCGAGGTGGAGGTGGCCGCATTGTTCAGACCACAGGATGGAGCATTGTCACGCACGGGGTACGGCCGGAGGATGCCGCCACGGCTCTCGTCCGGGTCGTTAGGGTTACCTGTGCACAACAAAGGAGAGGGGAAGAGACTACGCACTAAGGATCCTGGGTAACACGACGGGCACAGGAAGGACGGAACGACAAAACACCACAGAGGAGCGAAAAAACAAAACAAAAAAACAAACAGAATCGCAGTTTATGTGGCATGCAAGAAAAGCATTGCAGACACAGTAAGCAGACAGTCTTTAGCACATATCATGCAGCTTCAGACCACAACTCACAGCACTTCCCCTTCCCCCCAACTCAAGTCTGGCTCCCGCCCATTCCTAGTGTATTGAAAGGGCCCCAGGAATATGCTAATTCTTCCAGCGACAGTCTTTCCCAAACTCTTTCTGACCCCCGCCCTGCTTTTACCTCTCCACCCCATAAGCTTCTTTCTCCTAAAGCTATCCCCACCCCCAACCCCCCCACACACACCCTTCCCACTTTTTGGCCCGGTGTTCTCCTCCACCACTTCCGTGGGCTTTTCACTGTTGATCAAATGCTAATTCAACACTCTGGCAGCCTGGCAGGAGGACACAGAGAGGGCATAGATTCACAGCATTGAGGGGAGAAAAAAAACAAGAGTGAGCTCTAAATCAGAGAGAAAAAGGTGTGACTTTTGGATAAAAATGTCTCCTTTATTTATTTTTCAACCCGCATGCAGTTTGACAGTTCTGCTGAGATACGGTGAGAAATATCTGTCGTGAAAACACTAATACCACCGGAGGCACGAATAATAACATTTGGTGTTGACCGGCTTCAGGGAATGTAATGAGCAAAAGCAATAAACATGAAAAAATAAGACACAGGTAGGGATGGATGTGACGCCCGCAGCGTGGACAGAGAGTGATCAATCTTCAGTGTGTGACCTGTAATCTACTTCCTGCTCCACCGCACCCCTCCTCACAGGCAGGTGGCAGTGTTTGGAGACTCACACTCGCACAGGAATCAACATCACAAAGACATGATGTAACCGCCAGACACAGAGCTGGTGTACAACACAGGAGAGATTCATAAACACATACACACTAATTGCAGCCACACACACACACACACACACACACGCCTCCTAAACAAGGCATCCACTTTGGAGCAGCTTAGCACAAGAGGAGAACGACGCACATGCACAGACAAAGAGAGACGGCTCCCGCCACAGAAACTTCAGTAAACAAACAAGATGGGGTGGGGAGACGCGCAGCTACACCCTCACCTGTAAAACTGTTGTTCATTTCCGTGGCCTGGTCGTCATCATCGTCGTCAGCAGGCACTACTCGGGCGTTTTGCATGTCATTGTAGGATTTGGTGCGCGTTGGGGTGGACTGCTGGGAGCCTGCATCACTGAGAATCACTGTCCCAATGATGGGCTGCCTTGGCGGCTTGGGGGTCCCATAATAGTTACCTAGGCAACAAGAAGGACATTAGCATGCTTGAGAGAGACACAGACGGAGGGAGAAGGAGAAAGCGTGACAGAGAGAGAAAGAGGGAGAGAGACGAAGCCGGGGATAAATACAGGCTGTGGATCTATAAAACCTCCTAATATTTAGCTGAGAGGAAAAATGGATCACAATGCAACCATGACTTGTAGAAACAAGAAAAACTGTAGAAAGCAAAACTGTTGTATTTCAGACACAGCTAGGAAACAAAAACAAGCTCATAACATCCAGCTTGATTTATCATCTTTTTCAAACTTGCAATTTTTTATCAGTTGTTCAAACAAAGTGTTTTCTGTTTGTTAGTTAGCGGTGGAGTTTGCATGTTTTTCTCTGTGTTTCTCCCACGGTCCAAAGGCATACATGTTTTGGTCAGTTGGAGACTCTAAATTGCCCCTAGGTGTGAGTGTGAGAGTGAATGTTTTTGAGAGGTTTGCAATGGACTGGTAATCTGTCCAACATGTATTATTTGCCTGAATCCAATGGGTGCTGAAGATCTATCAGACCCCATCGTATTCAGTCACTGCAAAGTGGATAAAATAATGAATGAAAGAACGAAGGAGGGTCACCCTGTTCAGCTGACAGTCTAATGCCTGTGCTGTAAAAGAGGGTTGAAGGAATATTTTAACACGTTTTATAGTTTAGAATTTTTTGTGTGTTTTTTTTTTGGTTTCGTGCAGAGTTGAGCAACCTTCACATTCATTGGTTCTGAAGCTGAAGCTAGTCAGTTTAGCTTAGCAAAAAGCATCAAGTCTGAGAGCATCCAACTCGGCTCTGTCCACAGACAGCAATGTCCACCCACTGAGCTGTCTGCGATTTACTAACACATTGTGTCTCAATCGTTTAATTTCAGCAGCAAAAAAAAAGGAAAATGTGACAATTTGTCATTTTATGAGTGGGTTAAGTGACTATTTCTTGGATGGGAACAGTCACTTCCTGAAGACGGCACTGGCTGCCTGTCAAAATATGCTAATTCACTTTCTCACCAAGAGTAAGATGAGAGGATCAATACTACTTTCTGTCTGTTAATTTCAGACTACAGGTGGCAGCCGATTATCTTAGTGCAGAATTAAAGGGGAAACTGTTAGCATGTCCCTGTCCAAGGGCAAACAAGATGATGTGTTAACTCAATTGCTCTGGAGGATATTTTGTTACTTTGAGACAGAGGAACCTTGTCTGAAAGTCTTTGGAGAAGTTACAGTCTTCCGGATTCAGTTTCATATTTACGGTATGGACTTGAAAGCAGTTTTGATCTTCCTGTCTCAAGCCAAAGCAGCATTCTCTCGAATACTGAATTAACCTTAGAATTTAGCCATTGCACGTCATAAAGAGTTAGATAGATGGATAGATGACACATGACACAACTCAGTTAGGTACAAAGAACATACATATCAACATCTAATATTTCTATATAGGCATAAAGATCCTAGGATTTGTTTTGAATCAATAATTTCGACTTCTCTGGTCTGCCTGGAAGGCCACGGACTCCCGCGGACAGGTATTTGACATTGTCTGCGTGAAAGAGAGAAACGTGCCAACACACAGCAGAACCTGTGCCAAGCAGATTAATGTCGTAACATTCTCTCCCGGATACCACACACACACACACACACATACACACACGCGCGCGCCCATACACACACACAAATTAGATTTAGGCCTACATAACACACACGCTCACAAACAAACATGCAATGTGGCCACGCACATCTTAACACACAGTTTTGTGTCAGCATGAGACTTAGCGCTGCACATCATTGTCCTAATCAGAGTGAGAGGGGCAGATGTGGAGTGACCTGCTGTCTCCTGGATGCCCCCCCCCCACCCACCCATCATGCACAGTCTAATCAGAATCAACTGAGTGCTCGGCCTAACCGCCTGCCTGCATGCAGGGGGAAAAAATAAATTCTGATCGCTGCCACGCACATTGTATCTGTGGCAAATCGGGACATCTGCAGCATCACAAGTGTCAGTTGTGATCTTTATCATCCTCACCTTCATACGTTCCTATTTCCAGTAATGTGCCGCTCTCCTCGAGTTCTAGGAAGTCATCCACGGACAGGAAGTTGTAATCCACCCCTGGGACCTCTCCGTCTCGAGGGGGCCGGGTGGTACCTGAGGACGGGACAAACACAACAAACAAAGTTTAGACGACTCCGGTAATGTTTACATTCACAAGGTGAAATCATATTTCTTTTCTATTGGCACAGCAACATGCTCAATATGCTCCTCTCACTGATGCCACACTGAAAGTCTATCACTGTGCTACAAACACGATCGACATCCAAACATTGATTCAGCTTTTTTTCTTTTTTTTGACGATGATGAGCGGAAGGGTGAAGGGTTTGCAAAGCAGTAAATGAGAGAGTTCTGAAATCAAGAGGGTGTGATTGTAATTCAGTGCAGTGATTGGAGGCGAAGTGACTGGTGAGTGGCTGCAAGTATTATGTCAGGAAATTAAATCGAGGCTCGCTCCTCTCTGCCTCGCGGGAAGCTGCCGCCTGCCAAGTCAGAAGATAAAATAAAGGTCACCTTAAGCAACAGTCCCGATACAGTTATCAATTCATCTATTTCTTCACAAGAAGAATGACACTGTAAAATGCTAAGACATGACTGTATTATAGCCGTTTTACTCAAGATGATTGTCAAAGCTGCATTATCCCTGTTGTTACGACTACAGTCCTGAACGGCTATGCTAACTGCATCCTGAGGTGTTGTTAGCTTTAGGAGCAGCGCAATAAAAGCTTTTCACCCTGAGACAATATAAACCTCAAGAGAAAACTCAACACGGTGAAACCCGGGATATTTGACATAATTCTTCAATAGTTGCTCATCAGAGGAGCAGCTCATCATCAAAGCACTATCAAACCTCTGGTTTCAAATTCAATTAAATAGGTGACCCAGTATCAAACTTTTCCTTGCTGGACGTCCTGATCTGAGTCTGATCTTCTGGCAGAGTTAATGATTTGTGGTCTGTGGTGCTTTTACTTTGTAGTGGGAACACTTTGTTGTAGGAAGCTGACACCAGACAATGGAGACAGGGGCTATTGTCTTTGTCTATACAAAAAGGAGATGACGGGCCAGATGGTTGACGGAAGTTGTAACCCATCTGTGATCAGGACAGGAGTGTATACATGAAGATACTGTCCATCTATAGACACGCTCTTCCCCCCAGGCCTAAATAATTTTGTACCCTAAACCAGACCAAACTGCGACAGAAATGAAAGAATGAGTTGAAAGCAGATCAGAAACTGAGCTTCCTCCAGCCACTGTAACAGCTTCAATCTGTTCCATTCTAGGCGGATGCAAAAGCTCATGTTTGGCACAAGACTCTGTGCTTGTTTTAAGTGTTTACCTGATCCTCTCCAATATGCAAGCTCACACTCCATCCCTCAGGGTACAGCCAGCCTACAAACACCTGACAATAAGCAAGCCTTTACTGCCCGGTGGTACCCCTCCAGTTACTATACTGTCAAGCCAACACGTTTTCTCTTTGCCATTCTTTCTTTCTGCCATTTCAAAAAAAAGAGGTTCGAGATGAATTGATAGGACGGAGGCCATTTAATTGAGAGGACATGGTGCCTCGAATGTGAGCAATAAAACAAATGAGAAATCACATGGGGAGGGAGCATCATACATCATTGAAGTGGCTGTTTCCAGCAGCAACAGCAGCACGCAAGCAAAGCGCTGCTTTGTATTCACCTCAGTGGATCAGGAAGAGATGAAAGCAAAGTTGTCTGGGAGTTTGAGTCATAGGACTGGGTGGTCCCATGGTGGGAGATGTTTCTGAGGCTCAGTGTGCTCTAATGACGCTGTCTGCTGAGCAGGGAATGGAGCTGTTATTCCAGGCTATTCCCCACTGTGGAGGAATCTGATAGGATGACTAATTCTGGCGTGCCTGTTTTACAGAATATCGAAGGCTGAAATACCTCATTACAATTCATCTTCCAACTTCTGTTGGGAGTTACGTCACAATCTGTTTGGCAAACAATAAGTCGATTTACCAGAGAACAAATCTGAAGCCACTTGCTAATTAAACTTCCTCATGATTCTTGATAAACTCAATACTCAGAGTTTCTGGGTTATGTAACTTGATCTTCTGTTTGCCAGTTGAAATGTTGAATAATTTAATTGCAATATTTTTAGAACAGTAGGACACATTGTGACGTACTTTATGATGCTTCAGTCACAGATTCCAAAGTCATTATAATTCTCTGTCAAGATGCTGAGCTCATGTCCCCAGTGTGTCCCTATGCAGAAGGAACCTCTCATTAATTGAAATGGAGATGTGAAATGGAGATTCCAATCATAGTCCAGTCACTAACACATTTTGTCCAGAAACTGCAACAAAACGCTTGTGTTTTTTTTAGCTTTAAAGTATGATTATACAGTACTAGTGGTAAAGCCACTGGTAAAAACACATGCTGGAGGACAGAAACACAAAACCGTTCTATCCACCCCTCAGTGTTTAAGAACTAATCCTAAACATTAGTAGAACTTAATTCACCTGAGGAGTGACAAACAGAGAAATGTAACTCTAAAAAATGCTGGACACTGACATTAGAGACATTCAAGAAGCACAATAAGTGGCATCAAGTAGTATAGAATAAATATACCCTGACTTTGAAAAGACTTGATGTCCTGAGATTTTATGTTTCTTATAGATTTTAAAAAGAATATATTTGGATTTTGGCTACACAGTGGATTTGTAGTTTGTGCTGTCTCCTCACAGAAAGAGGGTTCTCACTTTGAATCCTGGTCAGACTGACGGCCTTTCTACGTGGAGTCTTCTCTGCATCTATTTGAGTTTTCTCCAGGTACTTGGCTTTTCTCCCATAGTCGTCCAAAAACATGCATGTCTAAGCTGAATGGAGCTCTAAATTGCCAGAAGGGGCGAGTGAGAGAGTGAATGGTGTGTGTGTCTGTCGTGTGATGGACTGGGAACCAGTCACGGGTGTATTCCCTGCCTATGTATACTGAACTAGTCACCAAAGTAAGGTACAAAGCAGGTAAGATAATGGATAGATGGATGGGGAAAAAGGGTCAGCAGTATATGACTCAATGATAAAACATGTTTTCAAGTTCATGTGATGATCAAATTCACGTGTATAGCAGTGCTAAAGAACTATTTACATCTTTATTAAAAGTCTTTTTTGGACCAGTTACCCGCACTTAACCAGGTTTTGTTGAGTCTGGGAGATGTCATACTGAATACAGCAGGCCAGGCTCTTCTCCTTACTGTCACTGTGTGAGGTTGGTCTCTTATTTTCTCTGGCCAGAGGAACAATGACTGGGCCAGAGTCAGTCCTGACCCTGGCTCTGATGAACTAACTTCCACTGACAGTCATCAATGGGCTCCATTCTTTCTCTGTGAGAAACCAGCCAGTGTGTGCATGAATGAAGAATGAAACACGAGGAGATTTGGAAACATCTTCAGATTTTAAATACCACCAAAGAGGAGGGAGGAATTTCTGTTCTGAGGTAAGTATGGTTTTTGCAGTCCACACTGGACACTAGTGAAGAGGTTTTATACCAGCAGCAGAAGGTGACTACAGTTACAGTGACAGTAAAACAAATGCAAGGCTTTACAGGGACACAAACAGGCACTGAAAAAAACCCAAGTAATCCCTTTAATAGGTGTTATGAAAGTAAACATTAGGTGTTTCACAAACAAATTATTCATTGCATCATTCATTGCATCTCTACTCTCTGTGTTCTTCTATGGTTTTCTCAGTAGATTTACATGTTAGGTAAAAACATTCAAGGATTTGCAGAGCCAGCATTTTACATATCTAAAAAATAATTAGAATAATTAATCACAATTGAAAGATCTTTTGATGGACTGACTGAGCACTGGCATGAAAATCTGCGATAGGTCTCTGAACCGTGGGTGAAACGTAGAACTCCGTGTTCTGCTGTCTACTTTGCTCTGCTTTTGGAAAATCAAATATGACAGGCCCAGGCCGACTTCTGCAGGCATCAAATATGCTCTTGAAAAGCCACTTTTGCACACAGCCTTTCAAGTTTAATGGCGTCAGTGGGTATGATGATTCACTAAAGGAGAGGAGACAAATCTCCTATCGGTTTTTCTGATGGCATTTTAATTCTGCAACAACACTGGTTTATAAAGATGCTGCGCGCTGTCTAAACCAGTGGGTTTAGTGCTGCAGGAATTTCATGCCAAAATGGCACGTTCACCTTTTAGCGCTTTGCACCATGAGGAAGTGACTGTAAGACCTTTTTGGAGCTCCTTTGTTGAATGTTTTTACATGGTATTCTCTCCGTTATTACAGTTTGCAACAAGAGAAGCATTACAGTATTGTGTTCCATTTACAAATAACAGGACATGGATAGGCAGTATTATACAACAGTGATTGGATCCAGAGAGGCTTCATGCACATTTAACAGGTGGAGCTGAAGTCTCTGCAGAAGCTTCTTACTCAGTAGCTAAACACAATAATCTCGTCAAGGCTGAAAATGCCACAGTGTCGCTTTTTGCGAGTCTTCTCTGCTGCCTCATGTATTTGCTATAACGCTGCCAAATGTTAAGACCGGAACTGCATTTTGGTAAAACCTAATTAGTTTTACAGACGCAGAATATTTACTGAACACAGGTTTTCTGTTAGGCAGAAATGTCAATCGCTGACAACCCATTGTAACATGAACAATAATTAAAGGAAAGTGACTCATCGTCATCTGCGTTTAGAGAACCTATTAATATTTCCGTTAATTACATAACAGGAATGAACAATGCTTTATCTTTTGACACATTTTGAAAGAAAGTTCATTATTTAGGAACTTGTTTACTTTCTCATCCTGTTACCTCATGCAGACCAGATGAAAGGGAAAATAACTCGTCTACTTGTGTCCAAAGGAAAAGCACAATCACCACCACTGTTAACATGACCTTTGGTTAACACAAGGATCTGAGCTCTGGACTTGTCTTATTCTTACATAAAAACATAAAAAACCTCAACTTTTACTTTTAACCTCACCCAAGCAGCCTGTGATTTTGTCACTGTAGTACACCCTGGAAGTACACCCTGTCCATTGCAGAACAGACAAGCAGTTTTGAGCCTCCAGTCAACCTAAAGCTGTATATTCTCCAACTGTGGGAGGAAACCAGGGAAACATGCTAGCCTCACACAGAAAGGCCCTCAGTCTGACCTGGATTCAAACCAGGGACCTTCTTGCTGCGAGGCAGCAGCGCTATCCACCCTGTTTCATCCCTCTGTTTCATTTGTCCACGATTACCTAAAAGACGCAATTCCTCTCATAAGAGTTAAAAAGCGGGTGGTTACAGATGCTACATTCATGTATTCTTTTATGATGGGTGTTTACAACCGTCTCCAACTGAAATACTAATTCATACAAAATGCTTGTGTTGAGAGTGAACAGCCAACTAGAGTAACAGTGTCCTAACAGTGATAGGAGAATTGATAGGCAGAGCCAACACGAAAAATCAAGATTATAGTGATGGAGAACATAACATAAAGCCTCTTCACACTAAATGCTAACATGTTGATGCTTTGCAGACAGCTTAGCATACTAGCACAACTGCTAGCACAGCGAGAATGCAATTCATTGTGAGGAGTAGATGTCAAAGCAATCATTGCAATTGTCTTTACATCATCTCACTCAAAAGCATGAGCATGTACATCAGTTCATCACGACTCGTCCACCGACCTCAAGCTGTAATCCTGAGCCCCATTGTAGCCACACATTAAACTCCTTGCAGGCATGATAGCAAAACTGCGACAATTAAACTGTAATTAGAGCTGGGAAAGGGGTCATACTGTATGAGGCAGAGTGTTTTGTCGTAACCTGCAGCAGTTTGTGAAGTATTGGGAGCTGGAAAACTCTCTTTTAACAGCCCCAGGCCTCCATGTGACCAAATTCCAGCCTAATTCCATGGTCAATTTACTGGCGAGTGACAGCCTGCTAGCTTTAGGCTTTTATCATACGGCTCTATATATACACACACTGATAATGTAGACAGTATAGAGCGAGATGAAAAAAATGTGTCTGCTGTCACAGATTTTTCTGTACTGTATACCAAGGTTACAATCCTTTTAATCTCTGGCTGCATTAGGCTGCTGCAGGCAATGATGCAAGTCAGTTAGCTGGACTGGGTCCATGAAATGGCTTTGAAAAGAAAAAAAATCACCAGCATTATACCCACGGCTCCTCTTTGTCGCCCTTTATGTTTGATTGTGCAGTGAATAAATATAATTCTCTGTGTCTGTTGAGCTTATAAGCATCTTGTGTCCCTCCCACAACTCTCTTGATCCCCCTTTTGTGGCTCCCTCTCTCCTACCGCGCACACCTTGCCATCCGTTCCTTCCCTCGCTTTTCTTCATCTCTTGCTTAGAGCAAATTTAATTTCTCTTTTTAACTCTTCCTGCTCTTGAGGTTCATTTGAGGTTCAGCCTATTCATAGTTTTATTTTTTTTTCTTTGTGGGCAAGCCCGGCAGCAGCCTCTAGGTGTGATGAAGTGTCCGTCACAACGCGGATGTTTCCCTGCTCACCACACAACATCCAATCAGCATCAATCTCTCTCTTAACAACGACGTAAATCTGCAGCCTGGGTGGAAGCACGAGGCATGAGGAAAGGAGGAAAAAGTGCAGGGCTGTTGTGACAGGAGGCCTCTGCCAAATGGTGGCGTGGCAGAAAGGAGAAAGATGGAGGGAGTGGGAGAGGATGAGGGTGGTGCAGACACACGACTCAACGGGGAAAAAAACAATCATCTAATGGGCAAGCAAAGTCCCTCGCACACACCACGTAGCTTTCTCCCTCATTCTCACCTCTAGTTGTCTGACAAACAGCCGCCACACCACGATGAAGCCAAACACAAACACACACACACACACACACACACACACACACACACTGCACCTCTGGCTTGTGCGGCACAGTCTGTGCTGGTTCTCCTCACATCTCCACTTTCATCTTGTCTGGGCATCGTGTTATTGAGTGAGTAGCATCTCCCTCTTTCACACAAGGATGAAGCACAGTGTGTGTGCGTGCGTGTGTGCGTTCGTTTTTCTCCGTGTGCGTGTGTGTCTGCGTGAGACAGAGAAGTATTGATCTAAGCACGGCTAAAAGGATAAAAGGCATCCAAGCGAGCATGTCCTTGCTTCTATCACGCCATCAACGTTGTCTCCGTCACCACACTGTTAATTCTCCGTCGCTACAATGCAAACAAAAAGCACAAGTCCCCATTTCACTGACTGATTGATTAACTAATTGGTGGGAATAAAAGATTTTGCAATTCTCAAGCAAAAATGCCAAAACATTCGCCACCTCCTGCTTTTTCACTAAGGGGAGTTTTCTGCTTCTGTTTCTGCAGTAAGAGATTAGCGATCTATCTACCAATTAAGTTCCTAATAATTAATGAATTGGTGAATCAAATAATCTCAGTTTTCCACAGTATAGTTTAGAATGGACTCAGATTGGTCGATCATCACTAGTGTTGATCTAATTACAAACTGTTGCATCTCATCTCTGTGTTTGTATCATTAACCAAACGGTTTTGGGGTTTGGCCTGTCTTGTGAGGCAATTTTAAGACATTTATCTTAGTTCTGGTCAATTGTTACCAGCCACTTTGTCTATTTCTCATACTGTAGAAAATGAACAACAAAATAACAACAGGGAACATTAATCAAATAAACATACTGAGATAACTCACTTAAGTTACCTATGAAATAAAATAATTCTTCAGTTCAGTTGGTACAGCACTAGAGTGTACATATTATTAATGCACATCCTAAAGCAATAGAATAAAAAACTTGCCCTCATGATAGTGCAAGGTCCAAATATAAAAGTTCTTTAATAGCATGGGAAAGTTTAATTTGACAGGGATTATAATACAGTAATATACTGTATTGTACTGTGAGGTGTTACATGTTTTATTGGAAGTTATCTGGAGTATAGGATCTATGCCCACGATATGTTTAGACTGTTGCATGTCTGCGTCCTTTTCAGCCCCCATTAAGCTCTGCTCTAGATTAAACTCCCCTCTGCACTTCTTAACATAAACGAAAGCATAAAAATATATCAAATTTACAGTAAACACATGCAAATGCCGGTATGGGCATCCACTATAACGTAACAACCCAGACACACAATCAGCGTGACAGATAGAGCACAGAAAGAGTGTGTAAACACATATAGAGTGTATTCAGAGTGTGGACTATAAATAGAAGGTTGTGGAAGCCAGTTTCTGTCCTCACTGGCAGTTCATAAAAAGCTTCGGAGCAGGGGACATGTGTCCCTGAAGTGGCCTGTTTGAGTGCGTGCTATGACCCACATCCTGTCTCCTAATACTGGGCCACTCACTCGCTGCTCCCCAACACACGCATCATAAACTGCAGGCGCATTCACGCTTTCCAAAGTCATTAATTACAGGCCTTAGAGTTGTAGACCTTGGAGAAATCTCACCTTACAGTTTGCGTTCTGTGTATATGAATCATCTGAATGTTGTTAATGGGCACGTTCTTATGAACTGGCTGTCTTAATCCCCAATCTAAAAGAAATAATAATTTTGAGCTCCGTCATGGCAAGAGGTGATTATTCATTCACGCATAAATGTCTTGTCTTTGTTTGAGAAGAAGATTAACATTCCCTGAAGAGACTCTGCTGAAATGCAGTGCGGTGCTACAGGAAGCAACAAGCAGACTAGTGGGCAACAATTCAAGCCAGCATCTGATTAATTAGTCTGTCTTGTTTTTAGATCTTTTCTTTTTAAATATATCATTGAGTTTTAGTTATGTCTTGAAATAAAGTTGAAAGAGACAGGCCTCCAGAAGAGGCCTTAGGTGTGTAGGATGTCAGTGTGTTGTATCAAAACATGGAAAAACAAGTTTTATCTCATTAAAATGAGCAGCATCCAAGTTTGAAGAGTCCATATTTTCTAAATGTTTCTGCATGCTCAGCTTCCATACAGTGCAAATGAGCAAGTACTAGTGGCAAAGCATTTAGAGGCCATTTTATCTGGCTTCATAGAAAAGCAGATTCTGAGGCCATCTGGCTACTGAATCTTTTACAATGCACACAGCTTTTTGCAGCCAGAAATGCAGAACTTCCTTCTTTTTATTGCTCCATATCATTTTGCAATTCATTGTCTCAAATACCGAATTTAAACAGAGCCGTGAAAAAGCTGCTACACTGTGTGCAAGCATCAAGGTCGGTGGAAAATATAATCAGGTTTTATTTACTTGAGGATGAGAAACACTGCTCTTTACTTTACACCATCCTGATACAATAGCAGATTTTCTGTTATGAAAGAAGTTGCTCTGCAGGCCTTTTTCTGGTGGGCTGATGCAAGCTATGTGACTATATACTGAGAGGGAAGCTGTTATCTGTGGAGGCTGACTAAATATTTCATTCATGTAGCTGAGTGAATGTTTGTATCGTCTAAAAGTGGCCCAAGCCGGCCAGGGATCTCCACACGGACCATTATGTGCTGCACACGAGTGGAAGACAAAAGGGGTTAAAATATCATCTGGCACGAATCAGAATTTTTTTGGGCAACAAATTGAAAGAGGCGTGTCAAACTCAAATGCAGATGCACTACAAAGGTGGTTGTAGGTATATTCATTGGGTTTCTGTGTAGAGTTTATATGTTCTCCCCATGTTATTGTGGGTAACTGCCCACAGTATCCACCCACAGTCCAAAAACATGCAAGAAGGTCAACTGGAGACTCTGAAATTTTCCCTTAGTATGAAAGTGGATGATGTGTGTGTCCTGTGCTGGACTAGTAGTCTGTCCAGGGTGTATTCCCTGCCTTTGTCCTATATGTGCTCGGGATGGACTCCTTCAGAGCCCACAACAGCATTGGGAAAAAAGCAGGTAAGATGATGAATGGACAACTGATCCAGGTGAAATACATATGTTCTATACTCTCTCCCACTTTTGTTAAATTCAGCTCTTTTGTTGCTTTTGCTGAGCACCTAGTATATAGCAGCAATGCAGTCCTATTCTCACTTCACCTGCACAGGCTAATAATAACCTTAACCTTATTTCTGTCATTAACACCAGCCTACAAATGAAGCCTGAAGTGAGAGCCCCATGTCTCGAGACTATTGCTCCACCTGACTCAGTAAATTTTCTGCTGCCATAATAAAGTCATTTGACAGCACTGAATTAGTATTGTGAGCTTTAACTTTGCTTCAGAAGCTGAAAATATAAAAAATATATATATTTTCTGTGTCTTTTATGGAACCTTTTATATTTTTCAAAAGGGTTCAGTTTTGCAGAAGCTGCCTGGTGAAACCGAAGTGTTGTATGAAGTGTAAGTTTTCTCCTCAAGGGGAGTGATGTGATAAGACTTAGCTTTTAAGCTGTACCTTCACATCTGCCATTAATTTATTATTTATTCCTTTTGTGCTTATCTGACCAAATCGGCTGCGACTCTTTGTAAAGAGTCACAACCTCTATTCTGTATTGCGCTAACAAACAAGCGAGGTAGCAGGATGTCAGATTAAGGCCGATATCTATAGATATCTCTACATCTGCCTCTCAGCTGATGTCCTGTTCTGACCCCTGGTACTCCCTCTACACCTGGGCTTTACGTAACCTGAAAACCTCTCCCTCCACACCTGCACGACCCTCTGATTGACTGCTCGGATCTACCAGACACACACCGCTTGTGATTATGTCCACAATAAAGAAAAAAAAAAACATGCACCGTAAACTCCGACAACAACAGACGTAAGGGCAGGTGAAAAAACGACCTCCTGTGCTTTAACAAAGGAAGTAGGCCTGACAGCACTATGGTGACATCTGATACCGTCAATCGCCTTCCTGCTGTTGATGGTCTGAGGAGCTTCCACTCATTGTCTGACGCAGACATACACACACTTGTAGACACACACACACACACACAGACACGGACACAGCCAAACATCTGCTGTTTTAACCCCTGCTGGTTGCAAGTGTGAGCGTGGCGGGGGTAGAACATGCTTCCAACTGACCTGAGAGTCAGATTAGGCCGATGGTGGGGCTGTTAACTGCTCAGGGAAATAGTTTATTACATCTTAATCCATTCCAAACGATGAGATAATAGCATCAGTAATAAACAAAACCGAAATACATTGTTTATATCTTCGATTAAAGTGAAGATATCACCTCCGGTTTCACAACTACCCTCTTCATGATGCAAGGAGCACTGGCTGCAGCATAAATTGGGGCGTGTTTCCAGGATAAACACACACGCACACGGTGTTGATGTGGAAGTGTGTGTTATGAAAACAGTCTCTGAGTCTGAGAGGTGACGTGAGAAGAAATTACGTGCATATCCCTGAGCAGACAGAGCAGGGGAGGGGCACAGAAAGCCAACAGTCACACAGGGAGTTAGCAGGCAACTCTCCTGGGCCTCTAAGCCAATTACCGGAGCAGCATTGATTGAGGCAGCACTTTAAGGCCTCATCTACACAAGTAGTCCCTTAATACACTGGTCAGATGATGGGCGCGTCTCAACCACAAACTGTGGATTGATGTCCATTTGCATCCATTACGTTGTCACCATGATAAATCTCTTCAGAAATGCTAATATCACAACATGTGTTATCTCAACAGGGCAAATTTTAATTATAAGATGTGTGACATTTTGCAGCATCTTCTTTTGCATGCTGCTACTTCTGAGATGGACAGGTGCCTGACCTGTTTCCTCTGTCCGGAAGAGCTGACCTGAAGACCAAGGTGAGTATTGCGTCCTGGGTGCAGTAGCTGTGTTCAATCAGCACTTCCATCCCCCATTAGAGGGATTGCTGGCCCATAATGATTTATGAAGGGGAACAGAGAGAGAATCAATGTAGCGGAGGCTCTCGGATTAATGATTAAGCAAATAGATGCATCGCTACGGATCTAGTCAGGGTTCGAGGTGCTGAAGTAGGTACAATTAACTACAGAGGGTGTTGAAGAAACCTCAGATATATATTCAAAACTCAGAGATACTCACTGATAATCCTTCTAGTTAACTCACCATTCAACAGAGCGAGCACCTAGAATGCTTTCTGTCAAATATATCTACAGTGTCACGAAAAAGGGTCACGCCTATGTATGTCAAGCCTTTTTTGGGCCAACAGTAATGTGTCCATGGCAAAATATGTCAAGTATCAAGTTTGTCCTCCGATTTAGCTCCTGATTTTATTTAACGCTTTAATGTTGTGCTGTATGTGCATTATCTTATTAAGTTAAGTTATTAGGTTCTATGTTTCTTCACTGATCACTTAAAACCACTGTGTAGGACTGCAACTACTTGACTTGTTGTTTCTGCAAACTATGCTGTCAATTGTTCTAAGCAAATGTCCAAGGACATGATTTTAAGTGTCTCATGGACCATATTATGTGGACATGTAGGGCAAAAAAATGGCAGGGGCTGCGACTGAGACTTTCAGGGTTTTGATTGTAAAAAAAATGTTGATAACCTAAACACAGGCTTAAGCATAAAATCACAGTTATATATGTTGGTGTAAGGTGTCTAAAAAATTGCTTCAGTGTCTCTTTAAATGTGTTAAACAATAACCAGCCTTTAATTTACTGGCCTTGGCCCCCTTTTTTTTTAATAAGAGGAGCAGGTTCCTTGTTTGAATAAATGGATGATGCAGTTCCCCATCAAAGAGGAGAAGGACAGAGGACAGAGGGAGAGAGAGGCCAGACACACAATACTGCTGCTGCCCAACACAACAGGCCATTCTTTCAGCTCGCGCCACAACAGTCCTCACAGCTGAGTCCCAGCCGCTATTCTCCTGCTGTTCCCCCTGCTCCCTCCCCATCTCTCCCCTTTCAATATGGGGGTGAATACTGAGGGAGGTGAAGGAGGGGGGGGGGTGGAAGGTGAAGGGGGAGCAGAAAATGAATAGTGCCAAGCACATGCAATCTGTAGCGTCATTAGCTGGAAATCTTGTAAAATTAGACAATAGATGGCTGGGTTGATGAAAAAAATAGCCTCAGCTGGGGCAAAAAGGAGAGGGTTTCATTTAAAGAGTGGAGCTGAGAGACAAGGGAGCCGGTGCACAAGGAGGAGGAGGTGAAAAAACGAAGGGAAGATGGAAAGAAATAGGGGAGGGAGAAGATGTGGCGGACAAACATGCGCACTCACTCACTCACACACACACTCACACACACACACACACGCACACAAACACACATCCGCCATCATCACAGACACATGGCACAACACATCACAGCCCGTCAATATCACACCACAAATCTGCATCGGCACTGATTCCCACAGTCACCATCTCTCTCTCCATCTCTCTCTCTCTCTCTCTGTCTCTCAGAAGAAGAAGAAGAAAAAAAACACCTGCCTCTGTATGCATCAGTTTATTCTCCCCACCCACATCCCTTCCAATCTAATCCCGGAAGCCGGGGCATCATTCCCAGGAGAAGAAGTAAATGTCACAGAATTACCTCTACGCCGCCGCCGCTGCTGCTTCCTTCCTCCCTCAGCGTTATTCCACAAAAATATTCAGAGGGATAAATCCAAGCAGGCTGGATTCTGCTCTCCCTCTTCCCACCAAACTGTCCATGGGTTATCCAGTTGTCTGCGAGCGAATGCTGGCTCCCAGCTTGTGAGCTCATTCAGGCAGGCAGCTAGTGGGCAGCTGCCGTTTTTCTTCAAAGCTCCACAAGCAGAGCAAATTAGAGGTCCTGCCCAGCTTAGAGGCTAAGCCATTGTGAGCTATTCACACTCTAGTTCCTGTCTGAGGCCAATGGCTGTAGCCCCCTGCATACGCCCGCCCACTGCCCTCCTCCCTCCCTCTCACTCCCTCTCTCTCTCTCTCTCTCTCTTGCTTGCTATCTCCCTCTCTTCCGCTCCTCGTTCTTTCTCTATTTCTCTTCTCCTGCTATCTTAGTCATAAATATAGACTCTTGACATTACCTAACACATGGTCCCTCCTGATAAACAGCCATCTTCAGGCAGGTCGCGTGACTGATGAAACCTCTCCAAGGGGTGAACGCTGGGTTAAAAAAGGGGTGTAGAGGGCACCGGGACAAGGATGAGGGGTGGGGTGAAGATGGAAGGGGGGCTACAAGAGTCCAATAGATGCGCCAGTTGCTACCAGCATATAATGTGGAAATGTGATGACCAGAGGTTTTCAGTCTTTCATGAGGGATTGCAGAGCTGCCTGCAGGTTGGATTTGTTTACTATGTGCTTTCACTGGCCTAGAGCAAAGAGCCTCGGGTTGATTAGGACTATGAGAGATTAAGGACCCAGTGGCAGACCAAAGGAAAAGTTGCACCTGGCAGTGCAGGCCTGTACCTGCATGGACATGGACTGCTGCCTGGGCAACCTGACCACAAAACCCAGTAGCTGCCCTGAGGGGAGAGGACTGCGGCGAGCTGACTGGACTCACATGGTCCACTCTGAGACAACTCTCCTCATTGTGCCACAGCTGAAAGTTCAGAAAAATCCACCCAGTAGTATAGACAAATAGGTTGGTAGACAGATAGATAGATAGATAGATAGATAGATAGATAGATAGATAGATAGATAGATAGATAGATAGATAGATAGATAGATAGATAGATAGATAGATAGATAGATAGATAGATAGATAGATAGATAGATAGATAGATAGATAGATAGATAGATAGATAGATAGATAGATAGATAGATAGATAGATAAATAAAGCTATATGTGCAGTTTGTTACGAAATAGCAAACAGCGGTGGGAACGGTAAAGGTAATAGCATAGCAGTGTGACACGACAAACAACATTTGTTGCTGGGGAATGGCTGATTTGGGTTGGACAAGGTTGGACATGTTTTCGTTGGATTAACATGAAGCTAAGCTGCGTTTGTAGCTCACCAGCAGAACATCCTGCTGCACAATTGTACATTGTTGAGTGGGACTAGCGAAAACTTTGTGTACCGAGGGATGATTTCACTTCCACTCGGACTTTACTAGTGCTGTGTCTGATCAGCTTTTAAAGACACTGCTGTGACTGTGAAATAATAATAATGCCTGTTAGCTACATGATAATTTTATAGTTTTTAGGCTAACATTACACGGCAGGATTTCCTTTTTTAAGGAATGTGTTTATTATTTTGTTAATGCACTTACTTAGTTTGTTGAAGAGATGAAAAGCGCTCTCACATATGAAGCTAGCACAGCTGATAAACCAGGTTTATCATTAATGACCAGGAAACTGCTGGCCTGGCTCACTTTCAACTATGCATACAGAAACTGGTGAAAGAAGCAGACAAGCATGCAAGAGGCCTCATCCTTGTCATTTGACTAACAGCAAGAAAGTGAATAAGGACATTTCCCAACATGCTAAACTATTCGTTTTGAGTATGAAGCATGTAATAGTGTGTCATTTACAATTTGCAAAATGGATCCTGACTTACTGTGAAACTAGCAATCCTGAAGTAGATTGGCAGGTTTGAAGGAGATGCAAATCACTAGAGTAAACTGCACTGATTGAGCATTTGTGCAAGCAGTAAACCTGACCAGGAACACAACAGATACTGTAAGCACCCACACAAACACAAAGTTCAGTGAAGAAAGTTAAAGCGCGTCCGTTTTTAGATCAATCTGGCGTCATCTCACTCACTGCTTGGAGGCATAGAGGCTTGCAAACACTTTGCAGCTACAGTATGTGGGCTCTCTGGCCACCACAGTGGATCCACTTCCAAACTGTCACAAGACACTCACACACATGAGTCCAGTAACAGACAACATGATCATAACAGAGAATCTTTGTGCACTCAGTGAATTAGCGCACTTCATTTCCTTGACCTCAAAGACGGGGTTAACATCACCACAGCCCACTGTCAACAGCAAGTACGGAAACCACAGCAAGCTGCTTCAAATGAAATCTGTGAAGAGAGTTCAGACCTGCTTTAAGCAACAATCCCAACATCTGGTTTCGTTCCATGAGGACAGGACTTCTTGCTGGGCCGAGGTACCAGTCTGGTTTAGCAGGCAAGGATCCCTCCCTCAAGCCACACAGTAAGAACTACATGGGGAATTTCTGCAGTGGTGGGGCAAGATAGTGCCTCATTACTCAGGCACTAATCAGTTTAAATTGACCTGAGTGACTCTGGGGTGATCCTGTCAACAGTCGTCACATCTCTGTTTCCCAAGATCAAAGGACGATTGTGTTACACGAGCTTGGTGAGGGGGCGTGAATAAGAAGTTTGAGTAACAATAATATTACTCAGTGTTCTGGATCGCAGAGGTTTTTCCTCATCACAGTCACAGTGGATTGATTTAGTTTATGTAAGACCACACTCAAGGTACAGCCTGTTCTCGATTCCAGGTGCAGAAACAGAGGTGGTGTTTGAATGGTTTTTCCTTGGATAATGTAGCAGCACAGGATGCCTTTGAAGAGGCTTGGAAGAGACTGTCAATAACAAAAAGCAACGTCAGAGAGACCACAGCCTCCAGTGCCACCTTCTACCCACTCGCCAATCACGCTCAGCAGTGAAACGAGAAGGAAGAGCTGCAGTCCTTTTGGCCTGTTTGTGATTCACTTTAATGGTGACGAGCGATGCTTAAGTGTGACTCTAAAATATGCTAAATATGGCAACGAATACACCAACGCGTGCATTAAATATAAACCTACCACACACTCACACACACACACACACACACACACGCACACACAGGCCATGTAAACACACAGTCTGCACCTGCCTTCATACATCATTACTATGCAAAAAAAACACATATTTGCCCAGCTTCCTCTGCGAGCTTGTTTTTTTCCCCCCATCCCTTTGCATTTGTACAGCGATTTGTATGTTAGCACAGCAGATCCTTGGTCACATGAACGAAAATATGAACAGTGCGTATGTGAAAAGCAGGCAAACAGAGGCTGGGGCCCACTCATCCGTTACAAGAATGAATGGCCATCATTAGCATGAGGCTCCCCAGCAGCACCCTGCAATGCAGCGACACACACAATGGCGAGTGCCACGCTTTCCCCTGCCGTTCCCCCAGAGAAGCCCTTTTGTTTGAGCAGCATCTGGACCTGACCTCCATGCATTCGAAGCTGATGACCCCCCCCCCCCCCTTCCCCACCCTCAGCTCCCTCCTCATCTCTTCTCCTCTCCTCTCCAATCCTAACCTCCTCTCAAAAAACCTGCTCTGCCTCTACACAGAACCCCCCTTCCTCTTCCTTCTCTCCTCCATCGCCTCTCCTCTCCTTTCCTCTCCTCTCCTATACCCTGTCCGCTCTTCACACACAGATACCTTCTCTCCCTCCCTCTCTTGCAGCTAAGGAGAGCAGCCATCTCTCGCTTCTTGAAAAGAAGGTCTGTGTACTAGTGGGCCTTGCACAAAGCCTGCAGGCTGAATTAGAAAACCAAAGAGGAAAAAGCACCAGGGCTACTGGCCATCTGTCCCTCTGGGTTGGACGTGCCTTCTCCGAGTGTGCCTGCCCCCCCTCTTTCCCCTCACATAATTCCCACCCCTACCCCCACCTTTCCTGATTCCCTTAGCCTATATACACATCAACCACACACACACACACACAGTCTCTGCCATGCATACATCACAGGCATCGGATGGCGGATGGCGGCGAGAGTAAGGAGAGGAAAAAAAAAAAGAAGGAGAAGGAGAGAATAAGGAGCTGCCACTTGCCTGGATGCAGAGCGAGCCTGGAGCCGAGCCGTAATCCCTTTCTTTGTGTGAGCGGCAAACAGAGAAATTTGTCTCCTACAATGATTTCCCAGAGATCGGCAGTGGAGTGGAAAACAAGGAAGCGAGTGAAGGACAGCGACGAGGGGAGGGAGAAATAGAGAGAGAGAGAGAGAGAGAGAGAGAGGAGAGGAGAGAGTGAGAGGAGGCGATGGAGGGTGAGAGCAGCAGAAGCAGGGAGACAGTGGGAGCAGCTAGAGTGTGACAGAGAGAGACAGTGGAAGACAGCAGCCACCGCCGAGCCACAGGGACGCTGACACTCGCTGGAGGATTTGAAGTGAAGAGAGGAGGACGACAGAGAAGAGAGCAGAGCGAGAGAGCGGCAGAGAGAGAGAGAGAGAGAGAGGGAGAGATCAGGTGGGGGGAGGGAGGATTGGTTCGCTCTGTGGCTCAAAACGCTGGGATAACGCCGAGATAACCCTCATCCCCAAGCAGCAGCTGTAGACGTGAGAGGGAAATGAATCCCACGAGAGAGCGACTTCTCTATCAATTGTGACATTTGCTGCACATGATAACAATGGCCATCTGTAGCAGCAGGGCCATGAAGGAGAGGGGAGGAGGATGGGTTGACATAGGAGGAGGAGGAGGAGGAGGAGGAGGGAGGGAGGGAGGGATGGGGGTGTTCTTCCTATAAACACACATGCCCAAAAGGGAAAAAGAAAAAAAAAGCCACCTTGGCCAGGGGTGGAGGGGAAAGGCACCTGTTCGAGTCAACCACAGGGAGGGGGGAGAGAGGGAGAGGTGGTGGTGGTGGGGCGGACAACACATGTGCTCAGGAGAAGAGGGGGAGGAGGTGTGAGAGACATGGAGACAAAGGAAACAGAGGGCTGAGAAGTGTGGCTTTTATTTGACTGCTTTTGTCATTCTGCCTCGTCATGCCCAGGGAATATTTGCATGTGTGTGTTTGAATGAGTGTGTGTGTGTGTGTGTGTGTGTTTGAGTGTGAGAGACAATAAACAGGAGGTGGCAGCAATAGTAGGTCACCAAGAAATGGAGAGAGGGAGGGACAGGAAGAGCGAGAGAGAGCGAGAGAGGAGTAAACACTATCACCATTTCATTGTCAGACTGACCAGCACTGTGCTGTGGTCCTCTTTCACCTTTTATCCAAATCTGAACTACTTCATCGATCCCACAGTGAAAACATAAACAAGTTTGTCCTCATTACTCAAACGGATAAATCTAGTGGTATTAAATTACAGTCCTATTGTTGAGAGACCAAAAGCAAGACACAATTAGTCACGCGTAGTAAGGTGTTTCTTTAGAAACATTTCCAATTCTAAGTAATGTTTGAACACATCAGAGCAATGCTCTTTTGTAACTCTAAACTGCCCCTCGGTGTGTTTATATACACTGCAATGGACTGGCGACCTGTCCAGCGTCTGTCCCCTGCAGCCAGCAGCAGTGGATGGATGGATTTATGAGGTTTACAGACATCTGCTGGATCAGAAACTTTTCCAATAAAGCTAATGGACGATCTCAATAAAAACTACTGCACTGGAATCTTGTCTATTTAGTGGCATTATGAATGAAAAAAAACTAAATTTCAAATATTGCTGGTTGCCTTAAAAACATTACATAAAATGACGATGTTTCCCTCACTAGTCACTGTGTAAAGTAAGAATGAAAAGGCAGTGAAACTCATTCGTTCATTCATTCATTCAACTCCATTCATTAGTAATTCACACATCTGACGGTTTCCTTTATCAGTGATACATTTGCGAACAAGTGTTAGAAACTCAGCTTGGTGAAACAGCCTGTGATGCTTCCACCGTGTGTGCAGGATATTGAAGCGTGCCTTTTCATAGACAAGCCTGATAGATGAGCTTGACCTCTGCCTGCACTGCAAGCGCTCTTCAGATTGGATGTTCAGAGCGCAGCTCCATTTGTTTAGTGCGTGAATACGTAAATGCGGCTCATTTAAAACACAAACGACATGTGTTCCTTCGCTTTTCTCGTTCAGTGCCATGCCGATTACAGGCTACAGCATCTACATACCTTTGGCACGGGTTTAGCTGATTTCTGCATGACAGTCTTAACATGGTGAGACTAAAAGTCCTGACATTTGATCGGTTACAGCTGACCAAGGTCTGTGTGCTCGCTGCTGTTGGAACAGCATTGTAGGCTTCAAAACGAGCAACAGGCTAACTGTGTTGCACATCAAATAAACAACACTGCGCCTCTACTCTCACAGAACATCTTGTTCTCTGTACTGTAGACCTACACTACACTGTCCAAAAACAAACTGTTTCACTGGATGACATGCACCTTTATCATCATCAATGTGGGCAATGTATCTTATTTTAAGTCACTCCCACGTGCACCATTTACCCTGCAGTAAATATTTGCAAAAAAAAAAAAAACGCACAAAATTCATGCCTGAAAATAGACAGGAACTAAGAGCATTTACTCCTGAGTTTATACTCCCGACCCTTTGGATTTATGTCTCAACAAACAGGCTTGAGGCTGAGTGTCACAGGGTAGAGAAGTAGGAAAGTACCACACAGACTTAGCGCTCTGTTGATTTTGGTCTTTTGGTTTTGATCGTTTTATGATTCATCACTACGGAGTAGGCAGAGTCCTTTGTGGGTCCTGCAGATAATCCTTTAATCACAATGATGCAACGCAGAAAAAGTGGAATATTCATAATTACGTGTAATCAGCGCAACGCAAAGACGTTCTCAGATGCCTGCAAGACTGAACGGCAAACTCTCCCGGCTTTATGCTGCAAACAAAATGCAATACTGAACATTTGTATTAATACAGCATATCTGTGAACATATTGACCAGTGAGCTGACTTAAAGTGGTGCACAAGGTTATTCTTCATTAATCTACTTTCACCACAGGTTACCCTCAACAGGTTAACTCAACTTAAGCTTGTTTACCTAATACTGCATTTGTTGCTGGGAAGCATCATTGGAAAATGACTAATTTTAGAGTTGAAATTATCCAGTTAAGTGGATTTTAGAGGCGTGAGGAGGTGAAAGTATTTATTTCCTCAGCACTAAATTACTGAAAAGTAAAAAAAAAAGTAACATTTGCTTGCTAAATGCCTCACGCCCTATTTAGCATTTTTATCTCATGTACACTTTTTAATGCAATTAAACATTTGATGATCTTCTGTGCACAGTGGCCTTTCAATCATCCTGTTATCTTTGCAAGAGCCCAACATGTTCATCACATAATCAGGCAGGAATCTATTTTCAATATATCAGAACATCATAATCCCGGGCAGGGCACTGGGGGAGGCTCAGAGAGGCGGATTTACCGGTCACATGGTTTCAGTGCAAAAAGAAGGACAGACAGCCGAGATGGAACAGCAAAGAGTGAACAAGCAAAGAATGAGGCAGACAGAAAGAGAGGGGGAAATGCGCTAGTTTGGTGTGGATTCTAGATTTTAATAGGGGGCAGTGTGATGCAAATACATGCAAACACACATATGCACACAGCCAAGCACGGGTTCATAGAGAGGAGGACGTGGTATTTGACGGGGATGATGATCTTTTTCGTGGTTGATTAAAGCATCTCCATGCATACGTGTAATAAAACGATTCCTCTGGGGGGAAAACACACACTCTTTAACACATCGCTTCCTTATTAGATTGACCGTGTTGTGTTATTGACAAGCTTTAAGCCTCGAGCTTCATGGACATCACAACTGAAGGTTCTTACAACACAGACACAGCATGAGTACAGTAGGAAACTGAACTGAGCAGAGCTGGACAGTGTCACCCAACCGCACATCCAGCTGTTTGTGACGTAACCGAGCCCAGCTGTGGAGCCTGGCACGGTGCTGGTTATTTGGCTCAGGCCACACTTTTTGTATATTTCGCAGCTAAAGGAGACAGCTGCAAAAATCCAAATGAACAATTCTTTAATGGGCCGAAATATTTAACAAAAGCTAGATATTTGGATTGAAGACATTTGGTTTAGTTTGTTTTATTGTTATTTTTCACCAGAGTTGGTGACAATTAAGTAAAGAAAAGGAAACTTTTAAATAATTCATGCTTTAGTCAGAGGAAAGAATGAGATTAATAGAAGATGAAACACATGAGAAACAAGCCAAAAGTGGGTCATTAGGGTAAAGCTGAGGAAAGGATGCTTAAGACTGGTTAAAGACACAATCCTTCGGCCAGATGTCCTGGTGCACTCATTCACCACCACATCATTATCGTTACAAATATTTGTACTCACAAGGCACAGCATGGCGATAGAGATTGGCTCGGATGGTCTTCTGCAGCTCGTGGTCTGGGGAAGACTTCTGAAACCTCAGGCTGAGGTAGTGCTTCAGGTCCTTGTTGAGCTTGTGACCTGGAAACAGCAGACAGACAAAAACTCAAGCAAACAAACCTCGACATCACAAAATCTGCCCATCTCTTCACGGTTTATGTGCTCTGATTTCACCCAGAGTGAGGTTATGAAAGGCCGTGACATTTCACTTGTTGAATTTTCCTGGATACCAAAAGAGCACAAGACAGGCCTTGTTTATCTTGGATAACAAAAACACAGTAAAATACTAAAGATTCACAAATAAAGCTGTGACCCACCCATCCATACATTCTCTTATCAACTAGGTTATTTTGCTTATAAACACTACCAAATTTTATAATAATACATTAAAATGTTTATGTGATGTCCATAATCCACAAACATCAAATAGTTGGTGGTAACAGAGCTGGACGCATCAGCCGAGACAACTAGCAAATTGAGGGGAAAAAGGTTTAACTCGACCAACTACAAATACTTGTATTTCAATTTGTTGTATTGTGAGGGAACAAACTGCATAGGAATAAGCCATGCGGGGGTGAGTAATACTCGCGGTATCTAGCAGGGTCTTTAATTCAGAGAGAAGCACTGAGGTTGAGGTGGGTTCAGATAATTGATTAAAAAAGTCTGCGATAGGCTGAAATTCCACGGCTTACTCAGCATTCAGCCAATGAGAGATGCTGATGCTGCTGGCTGAATTTTAACAGAGTCCCGGCGCTCACAATGGGGCCAGATGGTCAGAGCTCGCTCTCACGCCAGGGTCTCATTTAGGACCATTTAATGATCTCCAAATATATCATCCATGTCTGGGAGAGCTGGCAAGCGGTTCTTGGGGGAGGTGCCATGGCCTCCTGTCGGCCTCTGATTCACAGTGGAAGAGTCTCTCCTGGCTCCGTGCTTGCGGATGGCAGGGTGTGTTTGTTGTATTTTGACTTCAGAACTGAGGAGGGGATTATAACGTGATTTTGAAGTCGGATGGAGCGCCTGTGGTTTTTTGCACGGTTACACATATCGCGGTTAAAAGGAATACAAGTACAAGGTTAGGAGTTGCACATTTTCAGATCGCTATACAGAACAATAGCCTAGCATTGCAATTCGGAGGGGAGGTAAACAGCTAGCCTAGCCGTGCTGGAAAGTTAAAAGAAAAATTGTAAAACTCATTGATTATTACAACACATTATTGTTGGCCACGTAGAATGAAAAAAAAACAGAAACTCAAAGCTTTCACTGCTCAGCTTCATACTCACTAGGACCTCAGGGTGCTATTCATGTAATAAATGGTAAATGAGCTGGTTCTCATAAAGGGATTTTCCGATCTGCTTGACCAGTCAAGGCACTTTTAGGGCGGTAGCATAATATAATTGAATTGTAATTCTTTTATTCAATTTTTTAACGTATAATTTTCATGTGAAAACGGAAACGTTTGTCTGCGTGAGAATGACATTTGTGATCTCTGAAAAGAGGACAATATAGAACTGTGCTCCAGAACACCTTCATCTCCATATCCATTCATGTCCAACTCTAAATTTTGACAATGGGCATGTGTGCCAAGGTTCACAGTCGGCTATGTGTCACAAAATCACCTGCAGCTTCTGGTGTTTTCTGCAGTCGTGTGTGCACTGTGATGATATTCCAGACTGTGAATTATTAAAAAAACAAAACAAAACAAAACATCACGTGCAGGGAAACTCACATTCACCCCTTCATTCCCATCCAGAGACTAGTGGCAGAGATCTGGTTCATCTTTAACCATTCACACATGTTCGTACAGGATACAGCATCAGGGGCAGTTTGGGATTCAGTTTCTGAAGATGCTGACGACCACATTTCCCCTGAGCTACATAACTGTGTATATATCCCAGGGGCATCTGTTTATCATCCATCTCTATGCAAGATAGCAAATAAAGGTATAGCCCCATCAATCTGAAATTATTCATTTACAGTGAGTAGTCAGGAAGTGCTCATAGCCAGAGAGGAAGTGCTGCGGAGTGAGTCAGAGACAAGGACTGACGGATCCGAAGCATCGGTGCAGCAGCTGAGAAAGTAAAAATGATCTTAAAGCAGAGGAGGATCTGTCATCTGCCCTGAGGTGTGGCCCCGCGGTGGCATCATCATCTGTCAGCCCCGGCCTCACATCCTCATCCTCCTCCTGCCCCCATGGATATTACTATAAATACTAAGGCATGTTACGCTGATAATGTGAAGCACCGAGTTCCAAACGACCTTCAGACCGTCAATCCTGTGCCGACGAAAGAACAAATATTAAGTCTGAACCACTAATTTCTCAAAATGACATTTGAACCGCGTCTTTCGCACAGATACTTTGGTCACAATCATGACAACAACAATAAAGCTGAAGGTGTAAAAATCCCATTCAGATAAACAGTTAAGCTAATGTTATCATAGCAATGATTCTCATACTGGCACAGGGCGTTTGTGACCCAGAAGTGGAGACGCTGGTTGGTAGTCTTCTTTGCTGTATTTTTCCGTTCTTCTACACACACACACACACACACACACACACACACACACACACACACACACACACACACACACACACACACACACACATGCACGCACACACGCGCACACACGTACACACAGCCTACTGTGTAATTCAGTGCAAGCAAAGCACAGTCAGGTAATTGTTACCTAGCAACCAGCCAGTGCTGACGACCATCATTACAGTCCCTGCTAGGCAAGCAGCAGTCAGATTGTAAAAGGAAAACAGATACAACAGCACACACACACACACTCGCATGCACACACACACACACCACATACTTAACATATACCGGCATTATTTCAATCAGTGCATCCTCTGCTGCTCAATTTCCTGTGTGAGGTGATTTATTCAAGCAGTCCCTCGTCAAAAATAAAATATGTTACACATACATTAGTGTTTGCATTCACCGTCGTGGCAGTTTTGCTGGCTCAGACGCTCTCCCCGGGAGCAGGGTCCCCTGCCCCGCCCCCCATGCTGTGGGGACGCACAGCGAGCAGAGGGCGGGCCGTGCAGGTGTCATGCTCCATCAATGAGAAAGTCATCAAATATTCAATATTTATGAGGATTAAAGGCGTGTGGATCACAGATTACAATCACTCAACTGTGGCGTGTGTGTGTGTGTGTGTGTTGGGGGGGTGGTGCGTGTGTGTGTCTTTCTCTGTTGTTTACTGAGTTTGTTCAGAGATTTTTAATCACAAATGCCGTTTTGCTGAGCAAATAACCAGATGTTAGGGTGCTGCAGATGTGGCATTCTTGGAAAAATAAAATGTCCAGCTGCATGACAAAATCAGTCCTTCTCATTTATTGCAACATGCAGCTTTTTGAATAGCTTTAGATGGCATTTGAGACTTTGGAATAAAACAATTGTTTTTTTTGTTTTTTTGTTTTTTTTCTTGACCCATTTAGAATGGTTAGCCAGCAGCACATAGTACAAAAAAAAAACGTAAACAAAACAAAAACACAGCTTAGAATCTAACAGAAACAACACAGATGTGTTGAGAAAGCAGGAGATAATATCTGGGTTCCACAACCAGCAACACAACAACACTGCAGTGTCCCACTGATTATGAACAATGTGAACTGAACAATTCACCATGTGTACTGAATCGAGATCCTTGCATTGTGTACAATAAGATATGCCGTATTGTTACAGGGAATGTGTCGACGCTCTCACGCACTGTGTCTGCTAAGCCACAGTTACTAAGTATAGTCTGAAATGCCCTGGTATTCACACAAAATGGCCTATTGTCACGGGTACAATGAATGAAACGACTGCCTGTGTGAGACTATGTTAATGTTGGACCAAGAGTAACCACTCAGAGAGCGCTTTCGTACACCACATCAATGCAATCAATATCAGTGTATTAATGCTGCATATGTCTTTGCAGTAAATTGTCCACAAGGGCAGCCACTACAACTGTTTCACAACTACTTTCACAACATGTAAAATGTCAAAAATAAGACTTGCACTTTAAAAAGAAAGCCAAGATAGGGCAGTATAAGTGAAAAATTGCATATTAGGATGTTGTTATTGAGATATATGGCACCCTGGACAGGCCAATATATTCCAGTGTCTCAATACCAAATGGATAATATGACTAATAACACTTGTCCACCGAGCCAAAATACATAGCCTTTTTCTATACCAATCATTTAAGCAAATTCCTCATAACTGTATGTATAACTACAAGGAAATAAATCAGATTCAGATTCAGTTAAAATGCCTGAAATCACTGGTTGATCAATTGAGATTTAACCCAAACAAGTCATAGTTTAAGTTCAAATTTATCCTTTGTTCCTAGTCTTTAGCTCCCAAAATGTAAATGGTTATTATAGTTTTCTCTAATGTAAGTATTTTTCATGAGAAAGCCTGATAAAATAAGGAATCCATGTCTGTCATCTTGGATATTGGGAAGCCTAAAGAGGTATTTTTCTGTTATTTTATAGACCACAGATGAGTCAATTGAGAAAATAAAAATTAGTTGCAACCCGAGGGAAAGCGGTGTTGTTCTGCCTGTCAGTGAAAATACTGAAAATTACTGACTGTCTGTCTGCAGATGATAAGACGGATCATTTGAGAGCTTGGTGAGGATATTCTTGATTCTCCAAACAATGAAATCACCCCATTAGGGAAAATCTGAGGCACCAGAGACATCAGCGCGTTGAGAGATGTTTCCCGGGAGCTGAAATGTTTGTGGAGCCGGCTGGAAAAAGAGAGATCGGTTGCTTTTCAACGCTGGACGAGGCAGAGAATGTGTGAGGATGTGAGGCCTCCTGTCCTCTTACAGATAGACAGAGAGAGATGGGTTTAACCCAAATAAGAGTGGATTATACACATCCTCCATGCCTCCAGTCAGCATTACATAACCTTAAATCTAGTTATGCATCCCTGTCTCACTTTTGGGGCTGCATAGGGATGTGGTGGGGGGAGGGGGGATGAGGAGACAGTGATTTGCAGCCTCATATGCATTTCTGTGAACGTAAAAGAAAAACACATCCACACAAAGTGAGCCAGTGGTAAAAGGAAAAGTGATCTTAATTGGAAAGGCTCTTGGAAAAAAAAAAAAAAAGCGGGATGTTTTTATCTCATGCTGCCTAGTTTAAAGAAGCACAGTTTGGGGGAGGATTCAGCACAAACTCTGCCTTCAAAAGATACACCAGCCACATATCGAAAACGCACACCCAGCATATGGCAGCGGCTGCTCAAAATATCAGCAGAAGATATCCGAGCAGCTGCAGCCTACAGTGCCACAGCTGCCGTCACCACGACTCACTGCCAGTACTTGTCAATCATACCAGGTGTTACCACCACATCCATAGTTTACTGTCTGCACGTATCCCGAAAGAGAGAGAGACTGCAGGTAGTTTAATAGCATGAATGCGTAGACACATCAAGTCAATAGCCTATAGACCAGGGACGTGCCTTTGAGAAGACCACCGTGTGTGTGTGTGTGTGTGTGTGTGTGTGTGTGTGTGTGTGTGTGTGTGTTTGTGTGTGCAGCTCTGTTCAGCTGCTGATTGGGATTCATCTCCCGTCCTTCAGCTCAACACTGCCCTCTGTGTCTCCGAGAGACAGTCTGCTTCACACAGGCCCCGTTGCCACGGCAACCGGGAGCCCAGTGAATGAGATGAAACGTGTGTGCTCATTATGGGCTGCTGCCCCCCAGTGGTGGAAGTGAATCACACGGCAGTATGAGGCGTGCTTCTGTGAAAGGCTTCGAGTTGGAGTTGATATGAGGAAAAATTTGAGAGAGCAGGTTTTTGTACTTGAGTGCAGTTTTTAAGGTTATGTTTTGACGTTATATCTTAAAAGCAGTCCAGAGGGAAACCTTTCCTCCACTCCATCTGATAGTTAAAGTAGTCCATCTAGTACAGTCGATTACCTTATCAATTAATGAAGTAATTGTTTGGATTAAAAACTGATTCAAAAATGGTGAAAATTATTAAGCTTCACTTTACAGAGGTGAAGATGAATACCTCTAATTTGTTTTAATCTCAACAATGTTGAATTTTCTATCACAGAGGCTCAAGAAATCAGAAAACATTGACATTAAAGCAGCTGAGAGCAGAGAGTTGTGACTTTCATCCTTAAAATCTTTCTCAAAAGTGAAAAAAAGACATTCAACTCTTGAAATACTTGTTGATTATTTTATTAGTAAATTAATAATGAATTGTTGTTACAGCTCTATATTGTACTCTATATTGTAAACCACTGATTTAACAAAACATCTCACATATCAAGATATATTTTTGTTAATATCAGACTCATAATACATGTAATTTACCTGCAACCTTTACAAAGGTGTACTTAATTAAATACAAGAGCTTGTTTCACAACTACACTCGAAAGCACACATTCGCTGTCAACATCATTTGAAAAGCAGAAAACAAACAATCAGCAACCGTGCCACACCAAATAAGTGAAGCGGTTTTATGGAATATCAACACAGATGTTTTCCGTGGAGACGGGGGACCACACATGACTATGCAGGGTTGTACAGGTCACGGCAGAAATTAAAAAATCCCTAAATTATAGCTGCAGCCTGGGAGAATGCTACTCTGCACGCGGTAAGTGACTAATTACTGTAATCAAAACACATATTACAAGATAGGTGAGCGCGACAACACAGAGGATGGAAACATTCTCAAACAAACTCTTGTTTTCACCGCTAGTGACTCCAGGACAGTTTCAACATGAACACAAACACCACCACAGAGAAATCCACTTTGTAACGCCACCCTGCTCCTGCAGAGCTCTGGAGCAAAGGGAGGGGAAAGAAAAAACCACAAGGACGCAGCCAAGAGTGTGTGTGCAGACGTCTAGTGGGCGCAAACGTGGTCAGCACATGTTGAGAGGAGCAACTCTGTGTGGTTATGTCTCCCCTGGAAGATGCCACCGGCTCAGAGTAGGTGTTAAATGACAGACTGGTTGACTTTACTTTGAGGTGGAGGAGAAAAGACAATCCTGCAATAACTGCAGGATGCACACGCTCACACAAATGGTTCTACTTAATGAAACACCACCTGTAGTGATGACGGAGTACTCAGAACGAGACAACCTCGCAGGTTTTATCTTTTTCCATCCGGAAACTGTACGAGTGATGGGCCTCCAATATCACCCAGACAAGGGACTAATTTGTACGTTTAGAAATATTTTGGGGTTTCTTTTGCTGAGAGTAAGATGAGATACAGTGTAAATTACCAATGAATGCCACAAATCTTCAGATGCTTCGTCCAAACTAGCTTTCCCTCTCACTGCCAGACTGCAGACGACAGACTTTCTGAGCTGAACAACGTCGTTTGTCTCATTGCAGGTTAAACAAGCCGCGACGTGTTAGTTTGTGAGCTTGCGATCTTAATTTGCTACCTGCAGACGGAGTTTCCACTCATTAAGGTGAACCAAGCTCCTGCCTCCAGCCTTATTTACAGTGTTGTGGTACTGACTAGACTAGAGAGTGGTGTAAATCTGCTTTTATATCTCTGGGAAGAAAGCCGTCCCAAAAATGTTGCTGTTTTTTCTTTTCTCTTGTTTTGCCCCCAGGTTAGCAGACAAGGCATGTGCTTTGTGTTACTCAGAGCATTGTTGCCCTGACGTAGAAAGATGTCAGAGGCAGCGGTCAGTCACAAGCCTGTTATCACATTTTGATTAAGGAGGCTCCGCTCTGTCTGCATCCTCTCTGCAACCTATCTGGTGCTGAGCCGTGGACCTAAACACAATTACGGCCCCAAAAATCCTACCCTAATTGTCCATTACAAGTTTATGTTCACGGAGCTACCTTGGAAACCTTTAAACTGCCCATTCTGTCATCTTTGCTGCCACAGCTGCCAGGCCATCTCAGGCCAATGACCCAGAGCTCGAGTCCCGCACAAAGAGACGGCATTTCCTCCAGAGGACAAATAATATTGTATTTCCTCTAGCCGATTCCAAATAATGGCCACAGAGAAGGAACTGGAAATGCTGGTTCTTAAACAGTAAATTCCATTGTTTTAGCAGCTTCCTGTGGGTCTCAGGACATCCCGTCTGTCAACACTGGACTCTCCAGTTACAGATGAGAGCATTTAACTCTACATTATCCAGAAATACAAGGAGGGGCCATCCGAGAGAGGTGAACATCAGGAATCAAATTTTCCCCCCTCTCGGTGATGGGTTTCACTTGGTGTGATAAAGTAGCTCCAATTTCCAGCTATTACACAGCCATTATTCTGGCAGAGAGGTCGCGGCAGCCGATACAGAGAGAAAGATAATAATGATATTAGAAATGAGGCGCAGTGGGTTTGTTCTCATGTCAATTAAACGAGTACAGGCACTCTCTCTCTCTCTCTCTCTCTCCCTTCCCCCTCGTACACTCACACACAGATTTAAGGGCAGTGAGCTGGCCGCCTCTGTCCAGCCGCCGTCTTATTGCTGCCCTGCAATCAGGGCGGCAGGGGTGGAGAGGAAAAAACAACAATCACAGAGAGGTCCGTCGTAAAGCTCCGGACCAGTCCTCTGCCCTCTCCTTCTATAATTACCCCCGTAACCAGCCACACCCAGCGCTGCTTTCATGTTATGCCTGGTCCAGCGCCATGTTCAGAGGGACCAGAGCAGCCAGACAGGAGCCCTGACTCAGACCATCATATCCATCATAAGAATATGTGTTCCTCTGGTGTGGATTTCCTAAAAGCCAGAGCATCATTTTATAAATGGACTTCTACTCCATTGACATCTGCTTAAATGTTTGACCATATCTTGAAGGGCAGAACAGCTTTTAGATTTGTGATTGCCTTACTCTGGTCTCCAGGTGATGAAGCGCATCAGTTTATCTCAGGTGATATTAAGTTGAGCTCACTGAGCCTTGGAAGTAATGTAAGATTAATAAAGTGTTTTAAAAGCAACTAGAAACCTTTTTTCTGCTCCTCAGCTTGTCGCACTCACTTCCATTTGTCTATGTGTATCTGTGCATTGTGACTTAACAGAGATTTCAATTATTAAGTAATGTAACTGCACATAGGTTAATGGACATAAACATTTTTGTCCATTCTTATCCTGTTTTATTGTGCAGTGTAACCAGAGGCCACATATTCAGCATCACTTACTTGAACATACATCCCTGCGCTGTTAAAAATAATACTAAAGGGGTCAGAGATGTCTTAAAAACGGACCAAGCCTCAATGTGAAACCGAAGAATCTGCTGCGCTGTGACACAATTTAAGGAAAATAACATGTGATGACACTGGAGCTTTCAAAAGCATCCTTGCCTCACTCTTAGTCCGTAACCTTCAGCTTATAAGAGAAAAAAAAATGTTTGTTTACAATAAACCCGAAGGTTTTGACTGTAGGACACTTGGAAACGTATGCGAGGAGGCAGGCGGTCCAGTTCTGACCCAATTCCTCGCTGTTGTCCTGCTGAGTCAGAGTCAGCAGTGCATGATGGGAGAGCTTGTATGAAGGAACAGTCACAGACAAAGACGCACACACACACACACACACACACACACACACACACACACCGAGGCGAGCAGAGGCAGTATGTTCTGCTCCAGTGCGCTGCATCTGTTCCTGGCTAAATATAACTAGAGGAACCCAGGCCTACCGCTCCCTCCGCTCTGTGTTAATAGCTGAGTAGGCCAAAGGATGGAGGAGGGAGGTAAAGAAAGCAAGGAAGAGAAAGAGAAACCTCGATACGATGATGAGGACTAAAAGGGGACGAGTAGAAAGTCGGATGGAGAGGGGTTGGCCCGGAGGGTCAGTCCTGAATGACATGGGCATCATCCCAGATAAACACAGATACCGCTTATAAATTCTGCATGCGTCAAAAGTATTTATTTAAGTATTTTAACAGAGACTAAACATGGATGACTATTCCTGTCAAATACTGGAACACCAAGCTCAACACACTCCAGATGGAAGGATCTCTATTCTTATCCCCTGGCTTCATTTCTTTAAGCAGGGGGAAAACACTTCTTTGCGCCAATACACACAAAACAGCTATTTTAATGTGTCCATTGTATCCTTTTATTTTCCTCCCCTGGGCAACACATGTAAAAACAGCCCTAAACCCCCCCCCCCCCGACCCATCGTTGATAGAACGCATCATGCAGCAAGCTGCAGCCGGTACGTGAGCAGGCCATCAGTTCTGACTGGCTGCCTCTGTTAAATGTCATCGCCTGCCTTCCTGTCACACACAAAGGGTCCCTCTGTGATTAAAGTCCCCTCTTTCACGGGAGCCGATGACCACGGGCAATGAGACGGAGATGAGATACGCAGCTCCATCTCGCCGGGCTGCAGCGGCGGAGCGGTACAAGGAAGGGGCGGTGGGGGGGTGGAGGAGTGCCATCACAAGCTGGGGAGTCTGACAAAACTCAATAAGAGGCAAGACCTCACCATGTCAGGCGTCGCGTTTAGATGACGGAGTGGAAAAGGAGAAGCCTTTCCACTGGGTGTAATAACCTCTAATTTGAGCCTGAAGGGTTGTAATTGAAGGGGTCCCTTGTGTGGTTGATGTTGACACACAAACAAAGCGGCGGGGTGGACTCGAGACCCGGAGAAAGGACATCCAGTGACCTATATATCTGAGCTATCTGCTCTGGTAAATCTGATATTAATTAACGTAAATGGAACATTTTTTTTTGTTGCAAAAAAAGTCGTTCTAACCAGGGGGTTATCAATCCGTCCATACTGAGAGATGTGTGCAGGGATAGCTGACAGACAAGACACCATGGGGAGATTCATTAAATTAATCTGTCATAAAATTCCCACAGTTATTTACCCGATGGATCCATCCATCGTCATTTTGTGCGGAGAGGAAGTGCTATTTAAAAAACGACAGCCGGGTTTGTTTGTCGGAGGATTTAGTTAATATGCTAAAAAGTGTTTTTCGACCCAAAAAGTGAGGCAACATCGCAGAAGAATTACAGTTTTTAAAAGTCGACTTTAAGACGCCTGTTTGCCAAACGGAGGGAAAAGCGCAGGAATGATTCACTTACAGTGTGACTCACGTCTCCAAAGTCTCCATCAAAACTGTCTGAGAGCCGAGATAACACACGGCAGACTGACAGCTGGGGATCAACAGCTGAGATAAGATTAAAGACAGGCCTTGGATCTCGGCAGCCTGCATTGCTGTTATGATGCTGCAAACCTTCATAGATGCACATCAGCGCCGCCTCTTCAAACCGGATCAGCCTCGGCAGCGTGCTGCAGCACATCACACACACACACAACCGCTGGTACTCGTATTTATTTATTTAGACAGAGGCAGACAAATGCAGAACACAAATCAAACTCTGAAGAAACATAAAAACCAAACTTGTGGACACCGGTCAATCCAACAGCTTGAGAACAGCAACATCTGACGTATGAGATACTCCCGCTTCCCAAAACTCAGGTTGTCGTGCTACAGCCTCTGGCTTTTGGTGATGCAACAAGATTGATTCGCTGAGTCAATCTACCAAGTGCCCCCATGGGTGACAATAGACCAGAAGGTCCGGAGAACACAAGAGAGTCTGTTCCTTTTTGTACGCCCTGTGCGTGCACACATGTACGTGTGCGTACGAGTTGAAATTAAAAAGTTCATTTTTAAGTGTCTCATCCAGTGGCCGAGATGTGCTCAGTGAAGAGACCACATTTCACGGAGCATTCATTAAACCCGTGACATGACCCGTCTGTGCCGCAGAATAAAGGTGAATACGACGCTGTCACACACTGTGCTCCCCTCATAAACCGCTCTCCTTCAAACCATCGAGCCTCCGACCTTCACACTGAAGGAATCCGCGGGTCCTCCTTCACAGCTGGGTAGCGGCGAACACAGAGATGATTGCAAGACATTTGAGAAGGAAGATTGAAAAGATAGGACCACCGGGCGATGGAGAAGTGTGAGATGTAAAAAAAAAGAAAAGAAAAGAAAAGAAAAGCATCTTTTAAATAACTGCAGAGACGGAGCCACGAGGAGCGGTTTCATAAAGGTGTGGAGCCAGGTGAGAACTGAGGTGGAGCAGCAATTGTAAAAAGAGGAGAAACGATTCCCAGGATAACTGTAACAATCAATCAATTTATGAAAATAGGAGTAATTTTGGTAATTAACTGCACTTTATATGGACACAAGAGCTGCTAGATAAGTCAGTAGATAAAAATATCTGTCGTGTGCAGCGCAGCCATGATTAAAAGTTGAAAGGGCAGAAAAGGGAAAGAAAGCGAGAGAGAGAGAGAGAGAGAGAGAGAGAGAGAGAGAGAGAGAGAGCTACACAAGAGTATCTGGAGAATTGTGATCAAAGCGTTAAGCTGCTCACTGTTATCTCTCTACCTCCAGCATTAAACAGTTCCCTCTTCTGTGCTCAGACAATCTTACATAATGAGATCCTGTGGTAAAAGCTGTAGCTTTGAAACATGAAAATAACTAGTAGGAACCATTGATGTTGACTATCTGATGGCCGAGAAGATGGACAGAAGAATGCGGGCAGTTAAAGTAATGCATAGCAATAAGCATTTCTCACTGTTGTTGGCTACCATTTTAAGTATTGAGGTCTTTAGCTTCATTTCAGTTGCCCAAAACTGGTTTACAACATACTATGACGATGAAAAATCGTTTTTTCTGTATCTTTTTATAAACTGGACCTTGGCCTTTAAGGTATGTCTATTATATTCAATGCTATTGTCATATAAATGGTAAACCCGATTAGGAATTCCTTCCTTCCCATGTCCTTCATACCGATCCATCAGAGCTGGAGATGTGATGACAATAGAACTGGACAATCTCCAATGCTTACTCAGGCAGATTCCCACCAGGGATGAGTTCAAGGTCTAAGGGAAGGAAGGATGTCTATTAATTGTGACCACACATATTGCACTTTTTTTTCTTTTCTTTTTTCTTTACAAAACTGGCTTTACCATTGAAGAGACTATATATGGACGGTTCAAAATGTTAATTTTTAGGGGTTTTTCAATCACCTAATCATCCTGTTATCTCAAACTCTAATGCAAGCCACAGTAAAAGAACAACTGAAAAAACTAATGTACTGGATGGAGCTTTTCCACATTTATCTGCATATATGACTCTCAAGTTACATTTCAGACAGGTTAATAACCTGCTGATAACTTTAGAAGCACGGTGTTGCCTTGCAGGACTCTAACTGTACCTAACAACTGCAATATTTACTTTTCAATACTATGTGCACCACAAACTGAATCACAATAACCTCTGTTAGTTGCTTTGGACCGAGAGAGGGTACCTCAGCGGGTAAATCCATAAGGGCTGAGCGAGAAAGTATCTCATTCATTCCAGTTTGGTGAACCAAAAGTCTTTCAATCCATAACTTCGAAAATTACCTTCCCTCGCTTGCAAACAGGGACATTTCTGGGAAACTTCCTCAAAAAAGACTTGTTTGACAGCTCAAGGTTGCTCTGAGCTGCTGACATTAAATACTCGCAAGTCGGCTGCCAGGACGAGAAGTATGGCATCGCAAATCAAAGACAAGCAATTACCCAACACAATTTTCCTTGAAGAAACCAAAATCGAGTCATTTCAAAGAGGAGTCCCTGGCAGTCTAAGGTGAAGAAAGCTCTCTAGTTGCAGTTTTGCTCAAACTTGATCTTTCCAAAGCAGTCAGCTGTGATATAACTTGTATGTGATTCCATCATTAATAGTCCAGACAAAAAGCCAAAGACACGCATATAACCATCATTTGCTTTGGTTTCGCTGAATTCCTTGACTTGGCATCGGGTCTCCATTTGTCTCACCTAACGCAAACTCACGTTACAACCAGTCCACATTCCTGTCCAGGACCCAACCCCTCCTGACCTGCCCGACAAAAAATATCTCTCCTCTCAGTGCAGCTGACCACCCCCACCAGCACAGCCAGATGCTGCCAACTTCTGACAAACAGCTGCAGTCCAAGGTTACTCCCTCTCTCAGACAGACAGAAGCTCGCAAACAGTTCCAGACTGTAACAGAACAAATCTGTCTGAGTGGGAGGACAATATCTCTTCTGGCTTTTTAAGGAGTGGTGGAAATGCGTGTTCGTCCTTTATCATTTTTTCCTGCTGAGCCTTTTAAAAATACATCTGCTCCGCTCCTCGATTTGAAAATTTGCATTTGCAGTGGTTGTCTACTGATTAAACAGCCCCCATATATAACCTCGCACCACTTCAAAAAACATAGACGGACGTGAAATAACGGAATAGAGTTTCTCTCCCGCGCACTCGATGAACGTTCATTCAGTTTCAGGTCAAGTTGACAAAGGCGGCCTAACACGAGACGAGACAGATTTACATAAGTTTAGTGTTCAAAGTGAGTTCGTCTGACATCAGCAGCTCAAGATAAATGTTTCCATCATTATCTCACTTCATCAAAAGAGTCTAAATTTACTCTGGAAGCAGAGCGACTCGGCGCTACAGCTGGAAGAAAAACACAAAGTGATTTGATAGGTGGAGGCATGTGTCAGATGTGGTAGATTTGTATGTGAAATCAGGCCAAAGGACTTGGAGGAAAATATTGGTTTTCGGAAGGCTCATGTGGTATGTTTACCCACTGGTCATGGGCAGAGAGGACGCCACAGTCCGTCTGCAAACAGACGTGAGGAAACAGCACAGCCCCAGTGGACTTTGCAAGCCGCAAACAGAGCAGAAAACTGTGAAAACGTATTATTACAATCATAGCTGACGGATCCAACTTTTTAGCAAAATTAAAGCCAAAAAGAAATAACCACCCTTCTCAGTTTTGAGTACACTGCTTGTTGAGATGATATGAAATGACATTTTCAAACCAGAGATATAATAGATGAATGGATGGACATTTTTTGTCTTCCAAACCTATCTGCATTCGACTCTCCCAGTCTCCACTAGCACATTGAAATCCAATGATATAATGTAAGCTGTGTACACTTTTTCTGTGCAGCTTTAACTTTTGGTGTTGTGATGATGACATTAACTTAACATTAACTTTACATCTAGTAGTGTCCTCATCATTTAGATCTGTCATTTCGATAACATTTTGCTGTAGTACTGACAACTTCAATGCTATCATTGCTTTATTCAATGAGCTTTCTTCTGAAATTCAGTTTTTTGTTGATTATTTTGAATCTACACATCCTATTTTTCTTTTTTATATAATTTTGCATTAGATGATTTCTTATGGATTGGTTTATCCTTGTTTTTCTTGTGCACAGATATAGTTTTCAACGCTCTATTCTCCACTGATGAAAACTGAAAGCCTTTGATTTCAGCCAGACCGTCACAGTTCTCAGTTGTTTTTTGGCTGCGTGGATGGAAATGTTGGTTGGTCAGTCTTGACTGCTAAGTTCAGGCGGAAACATCTTAGCTGTTTGACGGATTGCCATGAAATTTGGTGCAGACATGTGAGGTCCCCACAGGATGTAGCCTAACGCGACTTCCCTCAGTATGAGCTTCACATTTGTGGCCTTTAGGAAACTTTCTCAGAAACTGTGACGGATTTCCGTGAAATCTGCTTCAGACGTTCATTTGCGCCCAGATTTTGATCACTAGTTCCCATGAGACATGAGTTTGTCCGATACGTTAGTTTACCACCGAATGCACACCACATAAGTGTGACTACAGACTCAACTTAAGCGTTTGCAAACTGCCAGAACAAATTGGGGTTTTTTTGTTTTCTTTAAGGATAAAGATGTTTTCAGCTCACTGAGGCATATTGGGGCCCTGACGCACCAAACTGTCTGGTTGACTACTGGTTTCAAATAAAATCAGTCAAATCTGAAACACAAACTGTACGAAGGAAGGTTTCACTTATCACATTATACGGCTCACTCTGAAATCAGGCTCTGTGGGACAATATGCTTAAGTAGTCTGACCTATTTTATTTTATTTCTTGTGGTTGACCAAAACATTTGACAGAGTTATTTCACAGACATAAGCATTTTATATATCTATTATTTTAGGTCACAAAGCCCTAATTTCAGAGAAACAAGTTGGCAGACTGATTGGCCTGTTGTGCCATCAGTGGAGCAATGTTTTATGGGCGTTAAACAGCTGATTGGACATACAGCTGTTTACCCACAGCAGTCAGACTGTGTGCTGCCGCTTGACAGCTTTTTTTATTGAAATGAAAACTTTGTCATTTTCACTATCACAGCGGATTCAATTCAGCTTCATTATACGCTCTATTTCTATTTGCAGGGATCTATAGACTGTAGCCTCCGCCACACTAATCACCGTCATTCTTGCTACTGTGTCTAAGTCAAACCACCACGACTGGAATGACTTCAAGCGTCTTGACAGTAATGAGAATATCAGATGGAGGAAACCAGCCCCTGCAAAGCTGCTTTGATTTAGATAAGACGCCACCTGCCACACGGCACAGATGTATGATTGTGAATGGGAGAGATAATGTGGATGCTTGCTGGGACACACACACACACACACACACTCTGTCGTAGAGTCAGAGTTTAAACCTTGGAGGAGCGTCTCCACTTGTTTGAAGTTGTCAGTCATCTCCTGTGATTTACCTTTTCACCTTTTCTAGGGTGAAAAAAAAAGCCTGGGAAGATCATGGGAAAAGCATGTCAGGTTTTTTCTGAACGTACGACATCAAAGTCGACACCACAGCAAAACTGCCAACTGATATCAGTGAAACCATATACAAGCAGCGTAAGACATCATGCTTTTACTTGTCTATCAACTTGTCTATCAGCTTCAGTTGAAAGGACGGAAATGATTATCATTTATTAGTTTAATGTAATGACTTCAAACCAAAGCAAGTGACACAGACTTCTGGATGCACAGCCATCATAGTACATGATTCTGCCACTAGAAGGCTCTCTCTCTGCACTGCATTCAGGATGCATCGACAGCATCAGCATCACCTCACACTCTTCTTTCTGCCATCCATTAACGTCCTCAGCAGGTTTCTATCAGTGAGTGAGTTTCTCAGGCCTGTTTAATGAAGGCTCCGACGTTTCCTGCTCCTCGCGCCTGCAGTACGAGGATGTCCCACTTTGTCAGGAAACTTCCCCTGGCTGCACAGGAAGTGAAGCTTTAAATATTTTACAGGAAACAACAGTGATTTGTTCGGTAGAAACATGAGTAAATCCAGCAGAGAGTAACTGGGCAAAGGCTACAGTCTCCAAGGCACAAGTCTCAGTTTCTACTGAAATAACATTGGCACATGGTTTCACTAAATCTAACAAAGCAACGCATGTACATTTTGTCTGAATAAATGACTAAAATCAAATGAATCCACACTAGATTCAATTTACAACTGAGATTTGCAACTTTAGAGCATTACACACAAAGCCACGACAGGTGCAACTTTGAGATGCTTCTCACATAATTATCAGTTATTACTGATTACTGTCTTAGAGTAAAATGATTTGAATACCAGTTAAAATTAGGGATTTTTTTGTGCGTGACTGACTCTGTTTATTCGGGTTTCCACCACAGTCCAAAATATGCATGTTTAGGTCAACATTGTGTGTCTGTGTGTGCGTGTGTACCCTGCGATGAACAGGGCATATTCGCTATTATGCTGGAGATGGGCTCCTAAAATGTTATGGCATTTTCAGCTTTTCTTTCTGTATCATATGATAATAATAATAATAATATATTTGGGCTTTTGGTATGAAGGTCAGACCAGCACAGCAATGCAGCCCTGCACAAAAAAAGGCTTTTTACTGCAGTTTTCAATGATTTTTCTTCCGAATCCAAGGGTTATAACTCAGTGTTATAAAATTTAATTTCAAGTTTTTATTTGTAGGGAATGAGGGAATACCCACACCCATCAAAGTAACTACTTTACTTAACTTCTCCTTCAACCAGGACCGTTCATGCTGTCATGAAAGCATTTCAACCTCCTCCCCCTCTTCTTCCTCACCACATTCGGGTTTAAACAAAGTGACCTGCTAGCGATCAGAGGAGACACCTGTGCCAGAGGAACCACTGCTGGCAAGATAAAACATAACAGGAGGGATTGTTTAACTATAGATCACCCGCTCCGCCGTTCATTACATATCAACAAACCAGCAGAGTGCAGCCGCTGTTACAGCGGAATTACAACGAGCATAAAGCTAAAGGATCTGAAGTCTGGCTGTAGAATAACATCTTGTCATGTTTCTCTACAGCCTGCTTCCAGATTAAACAGCAGTGTGAACATTAGTGTTGGGACATCAGATGATAGTGCATAAAGCGTTTTACACACTAGTAAACCGAGTAGGGTCGGGTCAGCCTCTCAAGAGCTTACGAGCAACCTGAATCTCTGGAGATTTGATGGACGAGGAGGCGGGGAGGGATAGAGAGATCAGCAGCATGAGAAATCCTCTAAGGATCATCTGCAAACCTTTCACCCCTGCTCAACAACACACCAAGGTTTATGGCATGGGAGCAATATCACAAGTGTAGCTGAATTTCACTTCTCAAACAAGCACGTGGTCAATTCCTTTACAGATGTATTTTTAATTCTCAAGGGGTGTTTCAGTTTCTGAAACCCAGCTTGATGACAGAGGACCACTGAGAAAATTAGAGCGTTTCTCACACTATGTGCTATTTGCATCGTGTGGAAGGTGCAATTACAGTCCCTGCAAACCACAACAAACCCAGAGAAACAGACTAAAAGTGGGACTATGATTCTATGTATAAAACAGAGCCTGTAATGGTGCCTAATCCCTTCCAGATGTGTGAATAGAGGAGGAGCACAGCTTAAATGTCAATTTATCTCCACTATACGACTCTCTTACAGGGAGACCATGTGTGTGTGTGTGTGTGTGTGTGTGTGTGTGTGTGTTACTGACTTAGTGGGACTATGTGTGAGTGTGAAGGTCACTGCACGTGCATGTTAGTATAGTAGAGAAACGGGCTGAGTAAGACAGGCTAAGAGGGAGAATCCAGTGACAAGCACATGATCCTTTTATCCAGTATACTTTCCTTTCTGGTCACAATGATATACTGTAAACCACCATGTGCTCACAGGCAAGACCTGTCCTTCAAACACACATACAACCAGTCCAACCATTATCTTATTTGCTTTGTACCTTGACAGCGTGACAGGGGTCTGCTGGAGTCTATCCCCAGTGCACATGAGGCATCACGGACATGCACTATTCACTCTCACAATCACTTAGGTGCAAATTAAAGTCTCCATTCGGCCTTAACATGCATGTTCATGGACTGTGGGGGAAGCCAGAGTACCAAGAGTGAACCCACATAGACTGAAATTACAGAAAATGCTTTTATTTTGAAGTCAGACACTGAAGGATGTTTAGAAAGTGTTTCCAAAAAGACTTGAGTATGATTCGAGCAAGACAGAGACGTCAATGTCTGCATTTGTACATGCTGTGTTCAATTTGAACACTCTCTGCCTGGGCATCTTTAGGAACTACACAACAATGCATGGCTGTAGGGATGAGAATGGCTGCTGTGGTTCCGCCTGCAATGTCCCAACATGACATTTTGAGCAGATATTCGAGGATGATTCCTAATAAAATAGGTTTCCTCAAGCTCAATCATTAGTCACCTTTCCGATGATCAACAACCTTTCTTCGTCTTTTCCAGAAGTAGTGGTGGTAGGAGCTACAGCTCGAAGATGATAGATATTATTACTCTCTGTTCCAAGTGATACATTCCTCAAAACAACTATGTCTTGATAACAGCTCTTAATACCAGAAATTATTTAAAAGTTTTGCTCGATTTTAAAACAACTTATGAATAAAAAATGTTCCCTTTCATAGCTGCTCGCTGCAGTCTTGCGTAACAAGCTGTTACAACTTCAAAAGGGGGGTTTTGTCTCTCTGAACAAATGACAGGAATGTGATAAGACATAAGTGAAATAACACTATATGTAGTGTTATATTCTACAGAGCATTAAAGTTTAATCTATCGCTGATTGCTCGTTCTTGTACAGCCCATCAGGGTCATTTATGCGTGATACTGTTTTATTTCTAAGTTTCATTTTCTGTGAAAGCGGCCGTGTATGTTCTGTCATGTGTTTAATTTGGTAAAATGTTCAGTGAACTGCAGATTAGGTAGACCTCCCTCATAACATCAAAAGAGTTTCTTTTCTGCTTTTATCAGCATCAGTCACAGCTAATCATGCGCAGCAAAGAAATAAAAAGCCCAACAAATATAAGACTGCCTGAGCACCCACCCTCACCTTAGTTATTCATCGTGCAAATCAAACATTTGTACAAGATCCCATTCTCAAAGCCAAATGATCATTCCAGTTGCACAAGACGTCGCATGCATCCTTTCCCATATCACAAATGCATGCATCCTGTGTTGCCTCAACTCAAATGATGTTGCATTCACGTGACCTTTAAACCATTAAAGTCATAAACGTCTGAGTCAAAGTTTACAACCAGGAGGTCTATAAATGCTGGTAACATTCAGGCCACTTCAAGGGTATCTGCGTACACACGCAGCATTGTCTGAATGTGTTCATTTTCCATTTTAATTTCACAGTTATAAAGCACACGATAACAGCAGCCAATGTCTGGACATGTCCAGACATGTTTATTCCTGGCCTCCATCATTTACACTTTGCAGTGTTGTTATCAATTCCCAGCCAGTGCAACATGGTCTGAACTGCTCCAGATCGGTTGACAGCTATAACTGCGTACGTTTATGACGTCCAGCTGAACCTTATTTACATTTCAACAATGTGCCCTTGAAATTCTGTTTGGAAAAAGACAGGATATGATTCTACCTCGAAACTCTTGTTATTCTTATTTTAAGTAGGTGATGTAGACATGTTGTTTTGTAAAGAATGCGTCTCTGCTTTGATGCACGTTTACTCCACAGCAGATAGCCGTACTCTCGAAACTCTGAGGGCTCTCCATGGTTTCTTCTGATAACGGAGCTGGCATGCTGTGGAGGAGGGCTGCGCCTCCTCACGAACCAGCTGAACGGACGTGGATTTACTCTCCGTTATCAGCTGGTGCATTCCTTTAAAGCTGAGGTCATTACGAAAACTGTAAACCTCATTACAGATGGAATGAGTGCTGATGAGTTATTTACAGTGCCACCACTGTCCAATACTTCAAATGAAATGTTTTGAAATGGAAACAGCATCTGTGTGTGTGTGTGTGTGTGTGTGTGTGTGTGTGTGTGTGTGTGTGTGTGTGTTAGTGTCCAGGGTAAGACTGTGTTCAACAAGACTTTTTTTCTGCCACCCTGTGGTGTAACACCTGTTTTCTTCTCCACAGAAATAACTCGCATCTTCCAGCTCAAACACACACACACACACACACACACACACACACACACACACACACACACACACACATACATACACAGCATGAGTATAGACATATTGCATATATTATTTTGAGGATTGTTTAGGAATATGTTTAGGAAAAAAATCTAGAGCTGGAACAAACTAAAAACACTCTTGATTAATCGATCTGCTGTTTAGTTTAGTTATAAACTGTTTCACAAAAGCCAAGATAGCATCTTTGAATGCCTTATACCAGAATATGTTCACATTTGAGAAGCAGAGCTCAGATAAAAATGTTTTTGAATGCTTAAATCAACTCATTAACTATTAAAACAGTTGTGAATGGTTTTACATTTACTGATTTATTTATCATTATTGATTTTATATTAGTTTAAATTGTCGATTACTCGGCTAGTTGTTGCAGCTCTATTTAAGCTATCTCATCCTGTTTCAAACTGTTTTTATTAAGTTAGCCATCCGGATAAAAACTGCACAGACACACAGGAAGAACATGCTATAATACTCAAGAGATTAATCTTTAATAAACTGAGTGTTTATTTAAGTTCTTGTGTCTTTACCAGAATTTTAACAGCATTACCCAAACTGATAAGAGAGATGTGGCCGATGGTCATGTCTTGTTTCTCGCCTGTATTTCATTCCAACCTCATTGTTCCGACACCTGGGGCAAAGTCTCTGAATAACACGGCCATTTGTTCAAGCTTAAATGACACAGGCCGCTCATGTGTGGTGCCACTGCTCCATCGCTGGTATGCAGACATTGTTCGCAATGTAAGCAAGTCACTTCATCAAGAGCAGGGTAAAATTCCAGTGTATAAACCCGGGAAAATGAATGTGACGTATGCAAGCAAGCCTGTTTCCATAAATCCTTTGAAAGCATCCACACCAAACTCACCGTGTCACTGTTGTGCTTAAGAACGCTGAGTATATGAACAGACAGGGACGTAGATGCTTTTAACTGGCTTTCTACTGCCTAAAACAGACAGCAGAGGAGGAGGGGAATGGAAGAAGTAGAGGGTACGGTAGAAGGAGGAGATATAGCTACAGGATTCATGTCACAAACCATTGACAAGCCTTGCAGGGATGTACTTATGCAGTCGGTTGCACTTAATCAAGACTGACAAATCTTCATACTTAAGAAAATATAAGGGACTTGTATTCTGGGACGAGCACATCACGGGAGAGATCTGTGTCTACAAAGCCCTCACATCCTCGGGATGTGTGTAAGCCTTCTTAACCGCGCACAAAGACCACAGGCACAATTTCACCATCACAACTTAGTGCTGTCTTTACATAACAGACTCATGAATGCAGAAAAACATCCAGCCTGGACATTATTCTCTTAAACATCACCTCAGCATTTGTTCCAACTTGTGCGTTAACTGACTGACATTGGAGCTGCTGCTTAACTCGTATTAGATTGGATCCTATCTATATAAGATGCTGAAGCTTTATGCTTTCTTATCAGTCATCACTTCATCATCCCATCACATCTATAACACAGGAACAGCTAATTTTAGATGGCCTTCCTCGATTGTATTGGATGATAACAGAAAAAAAACCTGTAAATAGCAGTATTTTTACCATAAAAAGATAAACTATATGATGGAGCCTCTGCTATCTGCAGGTATGTCACTATCATAGTGACAATTGTAATTTCCATTGCAAATTTCAAACATTTGAGGTTTGAGGTGCTCAATTACTTCCTTGATCTCAATAAAACCTCCTCTTCTGCTTCTGAAACACTGACATCAACCAATCAGTTTCTTTTCATTTCTAATATCTGCACTGTGAGAGAGGGAGGTCTCTATGTAATATGTAATGTTATATGTTATATGTATTGATCCAAAAGACCCTGGAGTCAGGGTGCACTCCAAACTTTTTCATATGGACGTTTTCAGAGGGAGAGGGGCAGTTACTGTGGGTGCAACAGGAGTCCTATAATCATTAAAGTATAGATGTTACATTCTCCTCTCAGGAATTCCTGGCATCCAGCAAGCAGACCTGATTCCTTCTGGTTGGGTTCAAGTGGAGGCGAGATCTAAAGCGGCCAAGGGCCATTTGTCCCAGAGACACCCACCCAAACACACCCATGATCACAGCCCCATAAACCTGCAGCCCTCCTCAGAGCTGAAGGGGGTTTGGAGTTCACATGAAATAAAAAGAAAAAAAAACTTGAGTTACCAGAAGAATGTGCAGTGTTGTTTGCACCTGTTACCAAGTGAAACCTGTGTTGCAGTCACAGACACATGCTGTACCATTTTTAACTAACAAATCTCATTCCAGTGATGTAATAAGACAATATTTGTATCTTTACAGGCAGCAAGGCCATCAGCTGTGACAATAAACCCTTCCACTGCAATCAATGACGAAAGGTAAGAGGAGAACTAGAGGGTCAAAGACATATGAGAGATTCCCTCTTTGGACTTTAACCTCATATTACTTCAAATGATAATTCACCTGGGCCTCTGCCAGGCTGCAAGTTTCTTTTACTTGTACTTTTTGAATGGGTATAACTTGGTTTGAATAAGATAGAGGATAAGAGAATAAGAAGAGGGATTTTGAGACTGTAAGCAGAGTTGAGGCTGAGGGCATGAAGGAAAAATTCTTCGCGAGGTGGAAGGAATACTTGTGCTCAGGAGTTTTGCAAACAACTTGGTGTTTAGTTTTTCTCTTCTGGCCACTGATTTGGCCTGTTCATCTATACACGACCCACAGATGATGTAAAAACATGTTTGCATTGCTGTGTTATGCATTCAGTGTAACATCGTGATAATTTTTATTCATCCACAATCAAAATACTACACTGACTGCTGTTGACTATGTATCCATGGGTGCACTGCAAACAAGACCTTGTAAAGGCTGATTCGGCATTACTTTAATGCAACCCAACCACAGATTTATACACCAAGTCCCTAAATCCTTCTACACACCCCTGAGAACCCGAGAAGACATGACAACAAAACAGCGGAGACAAATAAGGAAAGTATGCAGGCAGCATGCAGACATGACGAACTTCAAAATCAATCCATACATCTGCTTTGTACATTAACGGCCTCACTGGGATCTGTTTGATATCATTTCCAGCACACATAGGCCAAATGCGGAGAGTAAACCCTGGACGTGTCACTAGTCCACTGCAGGAAACACACACTATTCACTCTCACTCTCAAACTTATGGACACTTATAACTGGCCTAGGCATGACCTGGCCTAAACCGTGTAGCCATAAGGCTAGAGCATTGTAACTAACATCGCTTTTCAGTGAGCATAACACATATTTCAAGGCAAAAAATTAAACGAGACATGAGACTAAAGTAGCTTGAGCGTGTAATTACACATTCACTGTGTAAATAACCGGCTCTCACATCTCGTTCATTCACTACCTATTTCAAGTGTTATTTACAGAGATTAATGAAAGCTTAGGCACAAAACCATCACAGTGTGACATTCCACCCTCTCCGCAGGAATGTGCGAACTTAATTCAGGTGGTTTTCTCCCAACATTCCTGCCGTCACACCTGTGGGGCTACAGCAGCGATCTGCCTCCCCGCCTGCCTGCACACACCGATAGAGTTTCCACCTCCAGTGCATCAAGTCGATGTGGCCTCTGGTAATCTGAGCCCATTGCTCCATGGAGGGCAAAGAAGAGAGAGAGAGAGAGAGACCTGATCTGTCTCTGTCACCTGGTCTGGGACAGCCCAGCCCGCCTTCACCTGCGAGACAGCCCGACAGACTTGCAAGGCACAATGGAGGTCTTGTGAGCTACTCAGACAGTTAAAGATTATCCTTCTCCTTTGGTAACAGACAGGCAGAAACTGCTGACACATGCAAGAGAGTAATAACAAAACCCACAACGACGATTCGGCATAATCCCAGTGCCTACAGTCAGGCTGTTTACCAAATACTTCCACCAGAATTGCGAATAATAGCATAACAGGTTTTGTTTTGTAGTCTGGATATTAAAACTCTCCCATGGTGCAAGCCCCACCTCGTCATATGTCAAACAAACCCCAGTCCCGCAAAACACAAAGCAGCGTTAGTGCTGAGCTCTTCTCGTCCCAGGGGTCAAGACTTCAGCTCTGGAGGTCAAGCGTTCGTTCTGCGTCTCCCTAATGGATGTACAACAGAGAAGAAATGATGCAGCACAGAAACTAAGCCGCTGTTATATAACACAGTTAATGATTTCCCCAGAGACCAAGCAGCACGAGCTTTGTCAAACATTGTGCAAGTGTGTGCAGGCAAGGGAGTGATTATCAGTGTGTGTGTACGTGGATTAGACGTGTTTGAGGTGAAAAAACACAAATGCCACTGATTCAGATAAGCTAAAATATTCTCTCAGGCATCTCAGAACATCCAGATTTGGCCGGGACAGGAAGGGGAAAAAAACAAGAAAAAGCCTACATGCACAATACATGAGAGACTCAAGAGCTGAAGTTTGAGTCAGTGGTTGTGTCTCTCGGCCTGTAGCTGTCTGTCGGACAGAGGCAGGAGCAGCAGACCGTGGGCTATGGGTCAAGCTCTTCAGACATGCAGAAACATCTTCTAGAAATAACCCTGGGGGCATCACGTGCAGCCTCCCGCTCTGTAACAATGCAGCCTTCAGTCCTCATAAACAAACGCTCGTTAACATAAACAAACAAGCTGCACTCATTAGACAGATAGATAGATAGATAGATAGATAGATAGATAGATAGATAGATAGATAGATAGATAGATAGATAGATAGATAGATAGATAGATAGATAGATAGATAGATAGATAGATAGATAGATAGATAGATAGATAGATAGATAGATAGATCAAACTTACACATAAAGCAAGAGATAAATAAAGCTGTATTTTTACCCAGTCCAGCTTCTGAAATGGATGCGGCACCTGCTTCTCTTTGTCATAAATCAGGATGTAACATTTATCTTGCTTGAAATTGATGGTGAACATTTAAAGAAAGCATAGTGAATTCAAAGTTATATTGTGAGTTGCAACTTTTATGTCCTTTTTGTCAAGTCATTGACCAACCATTCATTGACAGAACAAGAGATACAATTGTTTCCCCCGAGGCAATCTCTCTTTGGAATCTATCTTTGTATCTTTTTCTATCTTATCTTTCCATCTATCTTTTTACAGTAAAATAAGTTTTAGCTTATATAACTGATAATTTTTATCCTATGTGACTTACACAAAGAAAACAGTGTACAATAAATACTACCCTACATTTCTACCAAGGGATGAGTGCAGATAGATAGATAGATAGATAGATAGATAGATAGATAGATAGACAGACAGACAGACAGACAGACAGACAGACAGACAGACAGACAGACAGACAGACAGACAGACAGATAGATAGATAGATAGATAGATAGATAGATAGATAGATAGATAGATAGATAGATAGATAGATAGATAGATAGATAGATAGATAGATAGATAGATAGATAGATAGATAGATAGATAGATAGATAGATAGATAGATACTTTATTGATCCCTTGGGGATGTTCCTAGTTCAGGCTCCAGGTTTCTACACCATAAAGTGGGTTTCGAGAGTGGTTAGAGGAGATAGCAGCAGAGAGGAGAGACATTTGAGTCGCCACCTGATGTGATAAAGTAGGTTTGGAGGGGACCTGGGTTCTCATGTCAGAGAAGAGTCAAAGTGGCAGTGTCGGCAGGAGTGTGTGCAGCAGAAGAAGCTCAGGAGCTGCTGCCACCTTAAGTGGCGTAATCTATGACCCTGGCAATGTTAGACAAACGAGGGCAGGAGGGCTGTCAGGAAGACTTCACATCAAACCCTGCATGTGAGGAACTATCCTGGTTCCTGCTGCTGCTGCTACTGCTACAGAGGGAGGATGAGCAGCACCACTTCACAAAGCCGCACCATGTTGTTATGTGCTTCCAACGCTGTGCCACATGGCAATTATATAAATAAAAAAAACTCCCCTGGGACTCCTCAGCAGAAGTTGATCCCCCCTAACACATACACACAGACAAATGGTGCAGCCTTCTGGTGACTTTTACACTCACTTCTCTTACCTTGACGCACGGTTTTCAACCTGACGGGACCTTTGCAGCAGTTAATCACAGTTAAGATGTCATACAGGGGTAATCCGGACACGGGCAGCCCCTCCACGTCCAGGAGCAGGTCTCCCTGGCACAGTTTGCCGTCCTGGTAGAGCACAGCATCCTCCTGAACTTGTCCTATGTAGGGGAACTCTCCGTGCTCCGCTCCGCCGCACAGCTCCACGTTCAGCTCCCCGCGCGCGTCCCGCAGCACGGCGCACGCGCTCACTTTGGAGATCCAGTGATTCTTCTTCTGGATGACTTTTGACATGATGCTCTCGACCCCGAAACCCCTGATTGGGATCACACCCGAGACCTGTTTAGTGGCGACCAGATCCGCGCAGAGAGCGTCCCAGCAGGCTGCAAACTTCGGGTGTCACTCCGAATTGGACCGGTTTCACCCTCCTCCTGAGCCAGGCCATCATCATTATCATCATCATGCTGCTACTGCTTCTCCAGGTGTCCACATACACCCTTACAATCCGGATTGTCGCTGTCGCTCCTGTTTCCGCATCTTTGGCAACAGTGTAATTCCTCCCTGTGGGGTCTAATCCGCTCTCTTGATTGTGCGCCTCCTTCCTCTGGTTAATCCTCCTCGCCCTCCTGTTCTGTGGGAAAAAAAAACTTTCTCAACCTTTCCTATTTCCTTAACTTATGAATATGTTGGGCTGTGCTCGGTGCCTTTAAGCAGGTACAATCTATTCAGGTTCATCCTATCTGCTGCCGAGCTGTGGATGGAGAACCGGGTAAAGAGAAGGACGCATGCGTCCAGCTGCTCCTCCGTGAGGGAAAATCCACACACACACGCAAACACACACACACACAGACTCACACACACGCACCTACAGGGTCCTAAAGCTCCTCCCGTCGGCCACCACACGCGTTTCCAAACGGGATTAGAGTGTCTAATCCACGGCAGGAGGCGCAACCCTTTACGCACAATCCATAAATCAAGGGAGCGGAGCCGAGCTGCAGGTTTAACAAGGTTTCAAACTCCAAACCAACACAGTTACAAAAGGCACCAATAAACTTTCTTTATTGGAGGTGACACATTAAGAAGACGCCTTGTGGGGAATTATACATCACTCAATAGATTTGACATATCTTTAAAGGGACATGGATTGATACAATGTATTTACTCTAGTTATCCATTCCTTATTTGGAAGCTAAAGGACATTGTTTTAGAAATGTATATTTTCAGATTTTTTAAAGTCAGATTTTTGTTGTGGACATTTGTCCAATATTCATGATTACCTGGCAACCACAACCAGGCTTTATGATCACATGACTTTCAGTTACTGTTTCAAAAACAGAGAAGATGCAAGATTTTCTATTTGAACACAATAATTTTCTATTAATTGAGTGTAAAGTGTTTTCTTATTTCTGTAGATAAGCAATGACATATTTTATTTCACACTTGAGCTCCCGTTTTAAAGGTGACGGAGGTTGGTCCTTTTAATATGCTGTTTTTGGTGTGGACATATTACTGTAAGTTTTTACACAGATTAGTTTCATGCTTACGTGGAAACCACATACTTCACGCTGAGAGGCTATTTGGCCCTCCAGTGGCACAAGTGATCATGTGACCAAGATCCTTGCTTAAAAAAGAAGTTCATCAACTCTTGCCTTAAATAAAATTGGAGCGAAGCAGGTATGGAGCGCATATATCTCAAGTCTCATATGTTTGATTCAGAACCAGAGAAGGAATCTAATACTGAGGAGGAGCCTTGCCTTAGTTAAAGAACAAACTTGAAATAGGGTGGGTTCATGCAAATTCTAAATCATATATTTATGTATTTTGTGGAATCTACAAAACCATCACAGATAGAGACACTGTTGAAACATGAGTTTTGAAGCCATTATCTGAAGTAGTAACCACAGGAAGAACCTTAGAGTTAGAATTTCCATTATCTTCCCGTAAACCTCTGTGATTAATGTCAGGAAGTCCTGCAAAGTGACTCAGTGAGAGGAGGAGCAGCAGCCTTTGACTTTTCAGAATTTCTTCGGAAAGGCTTATACTGTATATACACAACTCACTCTCTATCTTGTCTGCTCACTAATTTTCACAAGAGATGTATTCATTGGATTTTTTATTAGTCTATGACATGTTCAGACATCATTTGGAGGCAATTGTTTAATTTAGGCAGGAACCTGCCAGTGCATCACTGCGCTTTGTCAGTCTCTCGCGCCCAGAGGCTGAGAACTTAACATTTCGTTTGTCGGACCGGTTTCTCCTCCAGCTCTTCTTTAAAAAAGCTGTTTTTTATTTAAGTCAGTGAAAGGAACCTTTGTCAGCATCTGACAGTAACTGTATCTGCAATAATGAAAAATATCTGTGGCTTCTGCTGTTTGGAAATAGCGAGGAGGGATCAGGTGAGAAACACATGCCTCTGTAGAGGAAAAAAAAAAAAAAGAGAGAGACAGGCCCGCTGTGTTTCCTGCCCTCACTCGCATACAGTACAGTAACTGGCACTCGACCACGAGCTGCGAGCTCAGTGGCCTGGATAGCGGAGCATGAAAGGCAGCTTTCCATCCCATTTCATCTCAGTGTTGTATGGTGGGAGTGCTCCTGGTGATTCAACTGTGTCACTTGTACCTCTCTTGCACGTCATATAGGAGGCGTTTGCCTCTTTACTGTACATGACCCGTAACATGAGTATCCGTGCGTGTGATATTTGTAACGTACGTGACACTGTGTGTGTTGTTACAGTGCGTGAAGCGGTGTGAATCGCATGTGAAGTGACAACTGACAACTGAGGGAGAGACTGCTTCTAATAAACATGAAATCAAATCACCTGACCTGATGGTAAAGCTTTATTCAAGTGTTGCAGACATGCACAGAATGAATGTTTCTCACAGCTTTTGCCAGGAAACTGTGTACCCTGTCGGCATGGACCTTTATCGGACATTAAATTAAGGAAAACATCTAAGCAAAACACCTTAAGCAGTTCCAACATTGATAATTGATGATGACATCCTTGATATGAAACAAACAGTACACCAGTGTGTCCAAAGCCACAGAATACATTGGGAAAGAAAGGTCGCTGACTAGTACTTTCCTGCAAAAGAGGGTTTCCAAAGAACCTTAGGTCATCTGGAAGAGATCTGCTAAATTCTGGCGAATCTGCATTTAGTTATCATGTACAAACTGCAGCCACAGCTGTAACTATTTTCTGAAGCAGGATGAAGACTTTCATGTTCATTACTGTAGTTGCTTGAAGCTGCACAGTCTCTTATACTTGCACATTTTAAGCAAAAGATTGCATGATTTTGCCATTTTGTATATTTTTTTCTTCATTGTTTTTACTTCTTATTAGTTGTCTTTTTATGTTTTTTAGTAATAATTTTATTCATGTTGCACTTTACAATTGGACTTGAATCTCAAAGAGCTCAATCATTAGAGAATAGAGAAATAAAAGCATACATAAAATCACATTTAAAAACATTCAAACTACAGACATCTATAGTCACAATCAAATCAGAGTTCATGCTGATTGTAAGTGGTTGAAGTGATTGCTGTTTGGCTTTTAGAGAAAGGAAAGTTTTAGGATGTTTCTTAAAAGACTCCATAATGGCTTGGTGGTTCACACTCTCAGCTTGGACCAAGAATCCTTTCTATGTGGTTTTGCCTCATTTTCTTTGCCTGGGGTTTCTCCAGGTTCTCCCATTTCCTCCACGGTCCAAAAACATGCATGTTAAGGCTGAATGGAGCCTAACTGCCTCTAGGTGAGAGGGTGAGAGTGAAAGGGGTGTGTGTGTGTGGGGGGGGGGCCCATCCAAGGCGTATCCCCTGCTTTGTCCTACATGTACTGGGAGTACACTAAAGCAAACCCTTGTGACACCACTTAGGTGTAAAGCAGGTTGAAAACAGACATTTTTATGTTTTTTCTTCTACATAAACACCACCCTCACCACTTGTAATCTCTGCTGTGCATGAAACGTGATGTGCAGCTGAAGCTGCCTCACTTTTATCCACCTATTCCTTCCTTTTTTTTCAGTCTTCATGCGCTGTTACTCATCTGTTGACCTTACTCACCACCAGTTTCAACAGTTTTAAAAAGGCGAGTGAAGAATGGGTCAGTCACGTCCTGGGGACATTCAGGGCAGAGGTGAAGCCACAGCTGTGAATGCATTTGAGTTATTTTCCATTTAGATTGCGTTGAGGGAAATCGCACTGTCACTGTGAATGTTGTCAAACAGAAAATTGTCACAGATTATGGGTTTTATTGTGATTAAGTAATCGATCAAATAACGAAGGCTCACATTCTCCTCCCTCTTCATTTCAACTGTATTGGACAAACTGTCTCCTCTACAGGAGTGGACAGTGAACATAGCACACACCTAGTGACTTTGTTAAGACAAATGAGAAAAGCCTGACTTTGAGTGCCACATAAAGGCAAGCCCGCAGTAACAATGATGAATGCGTTTCCAACAGGATTGTGTAACGGAGACCACGTTTACAAGTGACAGCAATTGGCCATCCAAAGCTTGTGAATTCCACAACTGCGCAATCAATGGACAGCAATTACAAATTAACTAGCAAGTCAAATATCCCATCGATTTGTCTCGCTGGTCGGAGAATAAAAGCTACGGCATCAAAGCCGTCACTGCTGACAACAAAGACACCCTGCTGGGCGTTTTACTGAATCACATCGTTTCAAAATATTCCATTACTTGTAATGATTTATTCCTTGTCCTTCTGTATATTCATGCTGTCTGACTCACAAAGAAAACAGAAAATGATCCCCAACAAATGAGATTTCTTAAACTGAAACAGTGAAGACGCAGCAGCACAATTCGCCGATTCTTGCTTTAAAGCTTCGTAAAGTCGAGGTGGGAACAGATTCAAGTGTCAACTCTGCAAGTTTGTGTGTGAGCAGCCTCCTCCTTGCTGTTTTTTTGCCACATTCAGTTGCATCGTCATCATAAAAAGTATTGATTAGAACCACTTTAATTAAACATTATTGCCAAGTCCAGTCCAGCCGGCAGTGCATTCGGCAGGCCGATGCCTTCACTTACCTTTGGGTGCATGTGAGACAGATTAGTGAAACACAGCAGAACAGCTGGTCAGTGGAGCTAAGAAAGCTTTATTTCAGCTCAGATGAAAAAAACACCCCCACGTGCTGACAATTCATTGAACACGCTGGGTTCTTCATTTAATGTTTCTCCATTAGTGAATCCGATGAGGACATCAGTGAATTATTTCAGTCTCATTATAAGGATTTATTATTATTGCAAACCAAAGGTGGTTGTTAAACAGCTTCATATAATGGAATACAAGGTGTGTTGACACAAAGATGCATTCAATGGCTGAGAAGCATCTGAGGCGGGGCGTGTGTGTGTGTGTGTGTGTGTGTGTGTGTGTGTGTGTGTGTGTGTGTGTGTGTGCGTGTGTGTGTGTGTGTGTGTGTCTGTGCAGTGTAAAATCATGAGAAACAGACTTATGTACACCTGCGAAGGATCAGATGGCTGCAGGGTTTGTTTAATAATGCACAATCTACCAGCTGAATCCTCATATTCCAGATGTCTCGCAGGATACGAGGAGCAAATCTTCTGCTTTAGAGAAACATGTAATCGAGGCAGCGAGCAGCAGCAGCAGCAACATTTTAATGAGCACGGATTTCACTTTTTGGTGTGTGCACAAACAGCATTCGCTCATGTGGCTAAATCACATGATGGGAACAAGTAATTTCCAAAATAAAGTGCTCCTTAAGAAGTCTAAAATGGTAACCGTGGTTGTTCTGTCAAAATGTCAGCCTGTTAAGAGTAGACCAAAGAGTCTGTGTGTGTGTGTGTGTGTGTGTGTTTGTGTGTGTGTGGAGGGGACTGTGGGGTGGGGTTGTTGTGCGAGATAAAGATGAAGAGCTCCTCCAGGCATATACAGAAACACAGGCCGTTTCATAATGGCATGAGGAAGAAAAAAAAAAGAATTAACGCAACATAAAAACTGTTTGACAACAATTAGGCCGCAAGATCATAACGAGGAAAGTGAGAGTGGGGATGCAGACACATGATGACAAAGTGGCGCTGTCATACGCTGGATGTGGCCACCTCCACCCCGCCCCCGCCCCCACCCCCACCCCCTCTCCCCCCAGCCCCCCACCCTTACATAAGACACACGCCTGGCTGCGGGCATAGAAAACAAGGCCTGTCCCCATGCATTGAGCCTTCCCCTTCACTGGCTCTTAACCATGCAGCACACAACAGGAGCAGACAGTGAGCAATATTGAATTATTCAGGCACAGAGAACATCGCAGCATTGGATGGTACGGAGCTGTGTTTACTTTAGACTAGAAAGCAAAGTAATGCACATAAAAAAAAGGCCAAACTTGGTTATTCATGCAAATTCCCAAAGTGTTTTTCTGTGTGCTGTTTCTTGTAGATGTGTTCATTGTGCTGCCGTGTCTGAACCGCAGGAGATAACTGTTTATACTCAAGTATTACACACAGTTAAAGCGCTGAACTAATCAGTGCTACTCCTTGTGATGAGTGACAGAAAAGTATTAGCTGCAGTTTGACTTTTACCAGTGTCTTTTGGTACAGGCTCTTGAGACACATAAGTTCCACATGCAGAAGCAAGAACTTAACGAAGAGTTGACATAAATTCACCAGTAGAACAGAAATGATTCCTGTTCTGGTTTGTGTCATATAAATCCATCACACATTTGCTCAACTTTTCAAAGTAGCACGATTTTGTTTCTCATTTGGGACCCAAAAACACTGTTTTGGAAAATTTGTCAGACAATGGACAATCTCAGCCTTGGCCTGACCTTTCCTCTTCATTTCACTTCATTTTATTTCACTAAACTAATGTGCTCACTACTGCCCCCCTGAGACTGAAGCACGAAAAATACATCCTCTCCTTTTAGTCACCTCTAGGGGCAACTATGAGCCCAGTTAAGTGACATTAACACACTTTCACAAACAGTTGTTTGGTTTTACAATGTAAAATATGAAGATTTTTTTTTCTATTTCAAAGTTTAGTTGAACGCTGTTCCACCTTGTTTGTCAGATGTGTAAAAATGTAAAAATCTCCTGGATTGAAACTTGAACTTGTCATGTCTACACTACACGAGCCCAAAACCACCTGGTTATGTTGGCAGAGGTATTCGCTTGCTGCGACACTGATGAGGCAAATGAGAAATGAGGGAAATTACATTCATTTGATGGCTGTGCATTTTAATGACACATTGAAAGGATGCTGAGATGTTGATGACTCATTGCGAGAATCCCAAAATCCAATTTTTCAATCTAACATCGGTAACGTTTCGAAAATAAAAACTTGAAAAAACATACGAAATTAACCCAGCGCGCAATGTGATATGATTTTGCTCATTTAAGATGCGCAGAGTACTTTTTCCACCCATGGCGCACACACACACAAACACACACACACACACACACACACACACACGTTCCCTTCTGCCACACAAGAGCAGATTTCCCCCTGATGTATTTCATTAGCAGCCACGAGATTCAAATCACCCACAGACCTCATGCCTGGTCTAAAAATATTTCACCAAACGAGATAATACAGCTTTCTTCCACCTTGGCTTGATTTTAGCTCTCAGCTCCAAACAGGGCATCTCAGCCAGTGAAGTGGAAATAATGCTTTATAACATATTACGTTTTTTTTGTTTTTCTGAAGTAGGACGTGGTGGATGGCTTTTGATGTGAACCATCACATGCTCGATGTTTGTGTCTTACACAGTAGCAGCTGAGGGACAGCGTCCTCACTGGCTCGCAGATAAAATCATAATGTTTATTTCATTTCCCATTTTCTTTCCCCCTCTCCTGCCTCGCTCTCGCCGGGCATCTGTGTTGGGCCTGTTCAGAGTCATATGGACACAATCAAGGCTACTCTTAAAACAAGATACAACCCATTCGTGCAGGATATAAATTGCTCATGAACAGTATGTCCAGTAAAACAAACGATACTCCCACATTTACTATTTTAATCTCTTTCTACAGAATCTCACGGGACGAGAATGACAAATAAGGGACATATCTGCCTTTGAGGCATCCTCAGTGCACCTGATGGGGACTGACAGTTTAATAATGTGTAATAGAACTATAATATATCTGGGGCACGAGTGTGTATGATGGAGTTTATATTTAGAAAAACACAAAGAAGTGAAAGGAAAGGAACTTTAATGGTTGATCTGTATTTAAAAAAAAAGACATTTATGACTAATTTATTTGGTTTGCCCACTTAAACCCTGCAAACCACCACACATTCTCCATACATGGAGACCAACAACGATATGATTACACTTAATTCTAACACATTTCTACATCACCAACAATGAAAAAGATGATGATGGAAATGATAGAAAAGTAGCTAAACAACTCATAAATCCTGACCGTGTAAGTTATTATCTATACTGCATACTTCTGAGTGCTTAAAAAGCTGCTTATTTTATTTTTTGCCCTTTATTCAGTTCTTTCATTTGCTTCTCTCTGCTTTACCTTCAGAGTAGAGTGTACGATGATTTCTTATCTCTGCTATTTTTCATATAGCGAGCACTCACAGTACACGTACTGCTTCAAATCTTGCTGTTCTTGCAGTTTGGTAGCACCACATAGGAGTCCATCGTCTAATGGTGATGCTATGGTTAAACCAGGCCAAGGAAATAAGACAGCAAAAATAAAAGAAGAAGTCATCTCTGAACTAAAAATAGGTTGAACATTAGCTTGTGCTTTAAAAATTGAACAGCCCTCAAAGATCAGGCTGATAGGAATCATTTGCTTTTCTAGTGATTGCGGGGTTTTGCTCACAACTGAAGTGTCTTCATAATTGTGTTGTGCTTGAACTGAGAGTCAACCTTTCTTTTTTAAGAGTTTACACAAGATACATATTTCTTCTTTTGGTCCCCAATAAAAATCAAATGTGTGCAGTGTGCTGTTGGCAAACTGTAAAGGACAATTCAACAATTATAGGAAATTTACACTTTTGTTTTGGTTTGTTGGAACTATCTAAGTCGTCGACTTTTTCCCATCAGCGAGATTGTTTTCCATTGAGGAAAATCTAATGATAACGTTTGTCTAGCTCCAAAAGAGCCAGGAAAATGATCAGTCACATCGTGACATAACAGTGTAAGAAGCCAAGAAATCTTTAACCAGAACACAGGCCCACAAAAGATTTGGACAGAGCATGTTTCCTTTCAGACTTCATGCTCAGCTAAACCGAGTTGCTCAATAACCCGTGGAGCGAATAGCAACACCGGTCTTGAGTTTTTGTCCCCCCAGGGACTGATAAGTGAAGTTGTCGCTCCATTTCATTCACTGGTTTTGTTCTCTGGTGAGCAATGATCACGACAACCGTTAATGAAGCAAGTTCAAAATGTATTCACGGGAAGTTCTGTACAAAACAACAACGTCCCGCTTAGCAAAACAAAGAAAAGAAAGGTCACAGAGACAACAGAGAAGACAACAATAGAACTGACAACAATGGAACTTTTCCATGATCTGCTTTCAGAGATGAGTCAGCCCATTATAGTGAACTCTACGGAGAGGATGTTTGGTGGGTGTGAGGATATGGACGCTTGTTGTCCAGGAAGTCACAAAACTAAGCAATTAGGGGAGGATGGCTTTTTTTTTCTTTTTTTTTAATGAGGATATCCTGTGCTCCCAATCCTGTCATGTGATGGAGGTAACCACAACAACTGGGGGTTAGCTGACTCTTTAATAGAGGGTCCAAATATCATCTTTGTCCAAAGCTACATTATTAATGATTATCATTAAAAGGATTTGTTTCAATGGAGGGGGAAAAGGAGGAATCCTGTGGTGACAAGTATTTGTTCTCCAGACTTTCATCTGACTTTTCCAGACTTAAATCACATTGAAGAAATTCCAAACATATATGCAGAATAGAAAAAGACTTTAATATGTCTATGCATGGTGCTTAGAAATGAATAATGTAAAGACTGTGAAAGATAAAACCACTATCTGTATAATTACATTAGAGACGTATTATTAGATTTTATCTAATAGATCTATTAGATTTTATCTTACTTTTCAGAATGTAAAAATATATATATATATCATAATATTTGTATTGAGATGTACTCATCAGGACCTGTGAGTGAGGCAGAAAGGCAACGCTTCCAGATCATGAATAAAAATCAGCTGCACATTTAAGCTCATTGGCAAAATGTCTGGGACAACGAGCATTTAAATGATAGATCCCTCCGTAAGCCAGAGAGTATTTTGTGACTGTCGACGGCCCAAGTGGCCTTGTTTTTGATATTAGCCAGACTTTGAAGTACAAAACAGCCAGCTTCACGGAGCTTTGTAGCGTGGCTCTGCTCCCTCGTTTACTGAATCATTTTGGCTCTGTTGCTGCCACTGCTGGGTGTCTTTTTATATCAGCTGGCTAAGACTTTATCTTGTGATGCTGTGCACAGAGCCATAAAGACACACAAACACATGCATCATGCACACCAGTGTTTCATCAAAACAACGCATTTCCAATGATGTAGCACCGCCTCACTTCCATATACAATATTAACATATATTTATGCGTTTTGGAAAAGAGGCTCGAACACGTACAGATTTTTATGTGTATACAGTAACAAAGAACCTTCAAATCTCTGGATCCTCATATTATCTGTCAAGCGAGGAACAATGCCAAGAGTGCATTCTGCAAGTAAACTGTTTAAATGAATAGGAAATGATGCAGCCTGTCAACAAGATGCACGAGGCAAACTAGCTCTAGTCACAGACACTTAATAGTAAAAAGAAGATCCACACATGCTTTATGGTGTCATCGTGGGCCTGTTGCATTAAACATGCATGGGCCAGGTGATGGATTGGCACACTTTATTGTGCCGCAAATGTTCTATGGCAAAACATGCACAGTTGCCATGGTTTCCAAGTGTTCACCAGATGGTTTTGGTCTTTGTAGAGCACCTGTTTCCTTCCCATGGTTTCCTGGGAATTGACAAGCATCTTCACAGGACGCTATCCAGACATTCTGACAAGTTATCTTTCTTTGATAAGGCAGTGGTCACACACACACACACACACACACACACACACACACACACACACACACACACTCACACATTCCCAGCATGCAGTGTAGAGATTCAAGTATCTGGTCATGAGTCCCTGGGAACAAATATATTGGTTCACCTCATTTATTGTGCACATAGTTATTAATTATTATCTTTTAATTTATTTATTCACTGAGTAAGAAAAGCGCAGATGTATAAAAATGAAACGATTATTTCAGGGTTGGTTTCCAGACACACAGTCATGACTTACTCACACACTTGAATGGAACTGAGCCATTACAATTATTAGAAAAACATGGTGCTTTTTGCAATGATAACAAGCCAAACTTGTTTCTTTATAGCAAAAGCCTTCCTTAACTAACATTTGATTTAATTTCCTTTTTAGATCATTTTTTCCTTCTGATATGATTTGTTTACTTTCAAAAATATGTTTAAACAAGAACTAATCATCACTTTTCTACTATGTTTAGGCGGTAGATAGTGTTGGACACTCGTTCAGAGACGCACGTGATCAGGTCCACGCTGTCTACCTCGGGTGAAATCTAGTCCCATGCTGTCCTCTGCTGGTGGAGAATTATATAGCATGTTGATTCCTCAAAAATATCCAGACACACACGTGGACTACAGATTTATGAAGATAGATATGTCCAAAGAAAAAGGAGAGGAAAAAAAGAAAACAGAAAAAAATGTAAACAGGCTACTCACAGTGCTCTGGGGAAGAATATACTATGAACATAAAATGTCTTTTAGTATCAGTTTCTACATTTTTTACCTCCTGTTGAGAGGAAGGTCCCACATATTTTCAAGCATATTGTCTCCAGATGGAATAACAGCCGCGTCATCTCCAATTTGGAGTTGGCTTCCAACTCATAAGTGAGCATAAAATCAGTGAAACCAAATTAGTGATCTGTTTTTTGTACACTAAATTGTGTGAAGCAGATTCTTGGGGGGGGGGGGAATCCCTACAAGCATTTTGTTTGTCTTGAGGCAGCTGGTCAGGATTTAAGGTTGAGCTTTTGTGGCTTTGGGAGCAGGCTTTAGTGATAACACAACCACAGTTCTGCCTCAGATCGTTCCTATCATGATAGATAGTCAATATCCAGAAGATCCTTTTGCACAAGTCTGTTTCAAATGCGTTTGAGTCATGTCTCCAAGGTCATGTGAACAGTTCAGATGCATTTTTCTCTGCATTAACTGTAATCCTGTGTGTCTGTCAGTAGCCTCCCCACAGCATGTGTGTGTGTGATGGGCATCAGGTGGGGTTTGGTTTTGTGTACGATGATCAGGTGAGTTTGGCTGATCACCCTCGGGACCTCAGACTTTGGCCAACAGGCCTCATTCATTAATGGAAACCAAATGCACATTTAAACTCACATTTGAAACAATCATTAATTTTTATTTTGGGAACAAATGTCACACATTCAATGGCAAACCTCTATGAAAACACACGCAACATGCATCTAATTGATGAATCCCTCCATAAGCCACAGAATATGCTGTCGGCAGCCCAAGTGGCCTTGTTTTTGATATTAGCCAGACTTTGAAGTACAAAACAGTCGGCCTCACAGAGCTTTGTACTGTGGATTTTCTCTCTCATTTATTGAATCATTTTGGCTCCACTGCTGCGACTGCTGTGTGTCTTTTTATATCAACTGGCTGCAGTTTATGACTTTATCTTGTGATGCTGTGCACAGAGCCATAAAGACACAGACTAACACACACACACACACACGTCACATTTGCTGAACAGCATACATATGTTATGTATTATATAGACATACATTATATGTTTTGTACCACAGGTTTCAGCACATTCCATTTGGGATAATAAAGACCTTGATAAATGAGCTGTAGAGCAGCTTGGGGGCCACGCCACACACACACACATACACACACACAGATGCACAGAAACAGAAGCAGGGAGAGAGGATTAGAGTGAATGCATGGGAAAAGAAAACAATGTTCACACGACACTGGAAACATGGCTGACATATATGAAACAGACTTTGTGTTCAAGGATGCTCTAGACTTTGGCGATCTGTCATGGTAGGAACTATGTGAAGCAGAGCTGTGGTTACTTTGTAGGAAATGAGACTTGAGTTGAGCTGATTGGCTGATTGACTGTGAGGGTGGGTATGCTGTTCCAGGGCGCTGATTGGTTCCAGGCTCCAGGTTTGCAGGAGCCAGCTTTACTCGAGGCCTCTGTTTGTGGGCCCTCCTCTTTCCACCTCGGGCCAGATTGGCAGCGTAGGTGTCGCTGTGTGAAGAGTTTATACAATACAATTGTAAATGACTCCAAATTTTTTGTTGCTGGTGGGTCTTTGGAGCTGAGAAGGGGGAAGTCATATATCGCGTGTGGTGCCAGGGTTTCCCCATAGCGGGGTCAGAACGGTCTGTCAGCAGAAACTCATTGAAGATTAAGATCACTGAACCTTTTTCAAATCCTCTTGTTATAGGAACGTAAAGCCTACTTTAGTACCTACTTTCAGTAGTTTTCTCTTGACCTCTTCACCTGAGCTTGAATTAATTTCTCTACTTTTGACCAAGCAGCAGCCTGTCTGAACAAATTCCACTAATGCCGATGTTTATGTTCCCCGAATTACTACTGAAGACTGAGCCCAGCTGTGAGTCACTCCCCATAGACATCCATATTAAATACCCAATCAGGATCAGGATCGTTAAATTCAATCAAGCTTGAATATAAACATACTTACTGGCACAGCTGCTTTTCATGATAGCAACTCTCAGTTTCATGTCTGTGGGTTCAGCTTTAAATTGATGCCGACTTCCAGGCTGCATTTACACTACAACATTATGTTTTGTTTTCAGTCGCCATATTTCCTCAAGCAGACATCACTGTTTTGAATACGATCCGAAACACCAGGAGGGCTGCAGTACGCACGCCAGGCCAGTCGTTGGCAGTGTCATTTTCAGACACTTCTCTTGCGTATGGCTATGCTCCTAAGGGGACATGCTTTTTCTCAAAATGAGTTTCTCTGTCCTCAAGGAGACAAGGTCATTTTTAAATATTTACACCCTGAACCCGCTTCCAGACTTTTTTTTTTTTCTCGTCTAGGCTCTGGTCTCACCATGCTGATCTCAGCATGTAATAGGAATAGACCCTGGACAGGCCACCACACAACAGTCACTCTCTCACTCACTCCAAAGGAGCACTCAGTGGTCTCTAGCTGACCTGAACATATATGCTTTTGTAATGTGGCGGAAACTTGAGCACCCAGAAAGAAGCCACACAGACATGAGAGAACATGCTAACTCGACGGTGCTAATCACCATGTCATACTAGCAAACAGCAACATATGAAAGCGGTAGCAAATGCATGTGGTTTGCGTTTTCCTACTGTTTCAACTAAAAAAAAAAAAACCTCCGCTCCTTTACATTTCTTTAAACTGTGGTGCACCGTAAATAAAACAGCCACCACATTCTGTATTGATTAAGCATGGTCTGGTTACATCTGTGTCTGGGACGCATCTGGATGCCTGTATGCTATCAAATGGATCACAGTTTATCATGCAAGGTTTACTTTTGTATTTACGTGTGCTGTTGCCAGCTGTAAACAGATAGATTGAACTTCTCATCTTCACCACTTGTCATCCGCGTTAGTCCTGCAAGCACGAAATCATAAACAAATCGCGACCTTGAGATAAACACCACATTTAACTTCTGTCGTTTATTGTTTCTGTTACACGCAAGTTGCAAGCTGTGTATGTGTGTGTTTGTCCAGAGGTTTCTCCTCCTGCTCCTCTCACTCAGACTCATCTGAGCTGGATCTTCAAGCTGTCCAGGAATCTCTATTAGTCCTGGGTGTAGGTAAATCATCCAGACATTTGGATCTGGAGCATTGTTCCCCAGGAGGTTCAGCCTCTCCTCACCTCTCCTCTGCTCTGTTCTCTCTTTCTCTCTCTGGTTTGAATGATATGATCTCTCTCTCCCGGTCTCTTCCTCTCTCTGCATTTGTGTTTGTCTGTCTCTCCTACTATCTGTGCGCATGCTGTGCTCACTTCTTCTGTGTTTGTCTGCCCTGTCATCCCTCCACGTCTCCTTCCAGATCAAGAAGAGGTTGTGCGGCTCGGGTTTTACCTACACCAGAGCTGCTCATCATCCTGCACTGACAGTCTACGTGTATCTACATTATTTAGTCAGTGTCGCCATACAGTATATTGTTATCATGTCTGTGTGGATTCTTCCAGGGGCTGAGGAGGATCAGTGACTCAGTTGCTACAAAAACCATGAACCTTAGCCATAAAACAGTGTGAGATGTAATGTACAGAGACACAAGAAGTTTGAGCAAGTCCGCTACAATAATAAATCAATACAACAGTCAAATTTTGAGAGAGTAGAGTGTGCGCATATACAGTGTGTTACACACATCTGTGTACAAGTATATGACCTTACAGATGTGTGTGAGTTTGCTGTGACAACATGTAGTGTTTTGCCAGATGGAAGATGGTTTAAAATTTTGTGGATGTTACTACTTATATTGGAAGATTGTTCCAGTGTTTTATGGCCGTGAAAGTGAATGATCATTTGCCAAGACACGTCTTGGAACCCTTTTTACTCCCTGTGAGTGGTTGACCCAGTGGCTTGTGTTACTTATTCTGAGGTCAGTGTAGCAAAATTCCTTAAGTAAGAAGTTGCAGCATTATGAATGATTTCAAAAGTTCTTGCAAAAAGAAAAAAAAACCTCAGAGCAATCTTATTCTCAAAATTTCAAATATTGTGTTTAAAATATACAACGTTCAATGTACAACTGTGACGATATTGGCATGTTTTTCTATCACGATTCGAGTAGATTAAAAGCTCTCTGAAATCAGTTTGTCAGAGCAGAATTCAAACAGGCCTTTGGTGAATTATTATAAAGTTTCAGACTTTCACTCTTTAGAAAAATTCTCTCTTTTGGTTTTTCACTCATTTTGCTCTTCGCAGCCTGATTTATTTCTATCAAAAATAAGATGTTCTTCTTCCACCAAACTCAGTGTTTAACTAATTCAGGAATGCTTCTGAAATATGCTGCAGCACTTCTGGGGAAATAGCAAGCAGCTGTTTTCACCAGTTTCCAGGGATTACATTTTTAAAATTTACAAGGTTAAATTTCAGTGTGCTCCCTGGGTTTTTAATACAGCTTTTAGATTCAAGGGTCGGACCAAGGGCACCACCCAAATATCCCCCATACATTCATCCACAAGTTGTAGTGGTAGTAGTTTTAATTAATAGGTGAAGCACTTTTAAATATTAAGAGCGAGAGAAGGATAATTCAACCACTGAACCAACATGGTATCATCTACATAGATCATTACATAATTATAAACAAATAGCATGTCATATTCTTCTCCATGTAACGGAAATGTTGTCTAATAGAATCTGTTTATTTGTTCTGATGATTTGTTTTGATTTGCTGATGGGGGAGCGGATCCTTCCAAAAACATGGGGTCTGAAAACAGAAGTTGTCCCAAGTTGTAAACACTGTAACAGTCCCTGAGGCAAATTTTGGGTTATGCAAATACAATATGACTTGACAGGGCCTCCAAGGGAAGATGAATGAAACTAAAAACATATGAAGCTCAAACAAATCATCTTTGAAGAGGTGGTTTTGAATTTCCCATGCCCAACAGTGGAGTAAATTCAGTGAGGAGGTGGGAGGCCGGGTAGGATTGACGCATGGGTCACTTTAGGCAGTGTGGGAAAGAGACTTGTGGTAATCCATTTATCCAAGCAGGTCAAGAGTCAGATGTCTGTGAGATTCTGTCCCCAAAATTTTTGGCAAAAACCAACCTGTGCAGCCTTATCCCAGATAGGTTAAGGCAGGTAACGTACCCTGTACTTTTTTTATTTTTAATTAAAAAAAAACATGTTTGTGTCCAGTGGTAACGTAATTTACAGTGAGTAGGGTCATTTATAGTGATGAACTCACAAAAACGCTGGCACCAAACACAGTCATACAGCATTGGTTTGGTTTCCCAGCCCACAACTTCACAGTTTGGTTTGCTGTCTCTGCTCTCATGAGCCTCTTTTGCAGCTTTAATGACACTTCACGAGAGCTAGAACAAGTTCACGTTAGGTTCACAGTTTAGAATTTTGAAACAAGCTCAAGTCACAAACCACTTTGGTGGTTTGGTTGGTTCATATTCATGTGTGTGTTTTTGTTTGTATGATTGTAAAATGAGCTGCAAAGCCTGCAGATCTGACTTCCTCCCAAAAGTTGAACTTAACTTAGTACATTTACTCATACTCGTATTGTTCATGAAGGTGGTAAATACAACCAAAGAGTGCATGCCTGTCCTGTGTGCCTTCAGAGGACACGTCCACCGAGAGGTTTCCCTAAATATAGGAGTCAACATAGCCAATGTTGATGTTTATTAGTTGCAAATAAATGTGTTTAAGAACACTTACATATGTTCAGTGGGCATTATCTCATTTTGCACTCTCATGCACAATGCTTCTGTTGTTGTAAATCCTTACAGGCTCTATAAGTTTTCTGCAAGCGTGCTATCATTTTCACTAGGTCGTAGTATCTTAGCGACTGACCTCCAACCTCCACTTTGGCTGCCTGATGTGGACCCCCACGTATCTCCTGGCTTGACTGGGTGGTCAGTCGAGCCAGTCGAGCACAAACACATGACTGCATCCTGACAGGTCAGATACTGTGGGAATCCTCCCAGTGGTAAAATCCAGTGAGAGCGGCCTGATTAGGTGTTGAGATTAATTGAATCTAAGTAAATTACAATTTAAGCACGGTATAGTGAGAAAACACGGCACACGGCCAATCTCATATATCGTATAATACACTCAATATGGGGTCTGTCTCCTGCCTTGATCCAGACTGAAGACCTCGATCTGAACTTTAATGTCGATATTGATCTTACCTCTTGCCTAAGCAAAAGAAAAACAGCACTTAGAAGCCACACAAGCTGCGGTGACCTCTGTAGTAAGTGAAAGACAACAAGGGCTAAGTGAAAACCTGTCAGAGTTACTGATAAGGCTGTGAGTAAAAGACACAAGCAAATGTTAACAATCACGATGGATTCTGTCGTAAACATTTCTTTTAGATCTGCCGATTTATAAAGCAGACCACGCCAAAAGGAAAGATTTAGTCTTGAAGCACACAGTGGAATGACACACACAGTGTGCAGTAGACTTAAAAAATGAGTTGTCATAGAGTTGAGCGAGAATCAGAAGTCTAATCTGGAACGACAGCTCAGAGCATCTTTCACTTCCCGCTCACGGTTCTCACAGGCCGACAGACAAGGTGTCAGTTCTCCCAACGTCAGCAAAACCCTGCACCCCTGCTTTCTGTCTTTGGTGTGTTTTAACAGGTCAGAGTTCAGACCTCTCACTGGGACTTCTTTATCACTCGGGAGGTTGTGTGACCAAGGCGGAAAGGGTAGAAGGGTTGGGTGGGGGCAGGGAACTTGTTTTCAAGTGGTCACCTCCAGGAAGGCTCCAGTGGCCCATGGGTGAGAGCACTGTGAAGAGGACATGGTATAAAAAGAGTGGAGGGACCAGGCAGCGCAGTGAGAGTGGCAGCTTTCATAAACAGATTTAATAAAAGTGGAATATATTGACAAAACCAGGAAAACCAACACCTCATATAAGAGTTCCCCAGTGGCCTGTGTACAGGGACTTCACCATGGCCCTAAGGATGAATTATTGGATGTGTTTACTCGCTCTGACACTGACAACGACCTCGACCCAGGCTTTAAGGAGGTAAGAAATCCATCCTTCCTATACCTGCCTGCTTGAAGAGGCCAGGGAACAATCGTAACAGTGAGAATACGCTGCATAATTGCGTTTGCACCAGAGAAAACACGCTTCAGCAGTGTAGTGACAGCAAACAGCAAAGCAAACAAGTACAAGAAAACAAATGTGTTTTATTGGTTCATTACCAAAGCTAATGTTTTCAGCATTGGCTTAACATGTGTTTTTGTTCCTTTCTCTGGCTAGGCACTGAGAGCGAGACAGCCTGTACTCTATTAAAGCCTTTTTGTTATACTGGGATTATGACCAGGCATATGTATCAGATCTATAGCATGGAAAATATACTTCACAGGCCACCGTCCTCAGTTAAATCTTCTTCAGACCTGCTTCGCGTCTGTGGCTCAAAGATGAATATTCTCACGGTCTGTTTTGTTTCCAGGATCAGCCTGCGAAAGATGCCATCTATCAGGGAGACACTGAGGGAGATGGGTGTTTCCTTGGACCAGGTGTTGACTGAGCTGTCCCAGAACAGCAAGGACGACTCCAACAATGGGACTGTTCCCACACCTCTCACCAACTACTTGGATGTAAAACACTTTTATTGCATTACATATATCAGGGAGCATTTAAAAAAGTCGAATTCAATAATCGTTCTGAGTCAAACAGGTAGTGAGAAATCTAGACGTAGTGAGTCAGAAGTGAGCGGGTAAAAAAGAAAAAAAAACATTCATGTCGACGATTAAAACATTCATTCATCCAAGATGAGTGTTGTAATGTCTTCAGGAGTAGCACGGCAAACTCATTTGCCTGCTTTGTGCTCTGAAATGTTCTCTTTGTCTGTGAGTCATACTCTGTCGTATTTCATACCCTCAATTATACTTTTGGCTTAAAGATCCAGTAAAGACGTTTCAAAGAAATATTCAAACAACGGCAAGGCGGTAAATTTAGCCAGTGCTGGCTCAAGTCAGAAATCTTATTATGATTTTATATATTTTTTTCTGTTTATTCTTATTAGACTCAGTATTATGGGGAAATCAGCATTGGCTCTCCGGCCCAGATGTTCAATGTGGTGTTTGACACAGGTTCAGCGAACCTTTGGGTGCCTTCGCAAAGCTGCTCACCATTCTCCACTGCCTGTTGTAAGTGTCTGCTCACACAAGCCAAAAACATATATTTTCAGTGGAAAAAAATGCATCAGATCAAGGTCTGAAAACAGTGTCTCGTGTGATTAATCTGCTGAGAATTTCCTCCCAAATAAAAACTGTGACTCAAAAGCATTTTGAACTCTTAGTCACTCACAACAGGTACGATGCCTCCAAATCCCGGACCTACATCGAGAATGGTACTGGATTTTCCATCCAGTATGCGGCCGGGAATGTCAGGGGATTTCTGAGCGAGGATGTGGTCGTGGTTAGTGCAAATCAGTAAAGAAATAAACAAATAACCGTCCTCTCCTCACGTTTGCCACCTCTGACCTGGAGCTTGTTTTTGTGTTTGCTGCAGGTTGGTGGTATCCCCGTGGTGCAGGTGTTCGCAGAGGCCACCTCTCTGTCAGCGATGCCCTTCATCTTTGCCAAGTTTGACGGCGTCCTGGGGATGGGTTACCCAAACGTGGCCATCGATGGCATCACTCCCGTGTTTGACCGCATTATGTCTCAGCACGTCCTGAAGGAGGAGGTGTTCTCCGTCTACTACAGCAGGTGGGCGGCAGCAGTCCAAGATAGATTGGATAAAATGCCAAATAAGTAAAATATAATGTGTTTGGATTGTTTTTATAATCTGATTTTAAGAGTTGTTTCTTTTGAGATCTTAAAAGAAGAAGATGAAGAAGAAAATAGTTCGAGGCAGCTGAAAAGCAGTTTTAAAAGAATAGATATTTCTTCTTTATTTATTCTGTTCTGCTACGGTCTTTAGAAACCAAGCGATAACAAACACGTAATGTATTTTCCCTTTAACCTTGAGGGGCATCATTACTGCAGAATGAGAGACCATGGTGTAAAGCTCATCAGTGAAAATTGCTGAAACCACAGCGTAAGTGGCGGCAATAAGTGGGTAATGGGTAATTTATTCATTGTTTCCAGGGACCCAAAACACTCCCCAGGTGGAGAGCTTGTCCTCGGAGGCACAGACCCAAACTACTACACTGGAAACTTCAATTATATGGAAACCAGAGAAACAGGCAAATGGGAAGTCAACATGAAGGGGTAAGATCTGTGTCTCATAACTTCATAACGTTGTCATTGTTTTCCGTCCGTCTGTCTGTCTGTGTGTGTATGTATGTGTGTGTGTGTGTGTGTGTGTGTGTGTGTGTGTGTGTGTGTGTGTCAGCATTCATCCATTCAGAAAAGAAGTGTTTGATATTTCCCACCTCTCGCTCTCCCAGTGTTTCTGTGGGCATGGACATGATGTTTTGTGCTGAGGGCTGCACAGCTGTGATCGACACAGGCTCCTCCTACATCACAGGCCCGGCCTCCTCTGTGTCTGTGCTGATGAAAACCATCGGCGCACAGCAGGATGAAAGTGGAGTAAGCTTTTACACACGCAACATGGTTCCCTACATTTAACACTTGCCTGGAAAAAAAAAAAAGAAAATAATTACCATCTTCGCCCCCTCTGTCTCTGTGTTGTTCATTAGTACAAAGTCAACTGTGACACTGTCAAGACGCTGCCCAGTGTCACTTTCCACCTGGGTGGCCGAGAGTACTCGCTCACCCAGGAGGATTACATCTTATGGGTAAGCAGGGTCATGAATACAGTATTATTTTATATTACTAGAACATAAACACGTCCATTTACTGGTTTTAAACACTGTACACGAGTAGAGTTATAAACTGCCGGACATAAACCACAGGATTTGAGTTTCCTTCCCGACCGCTGTGACTGTCTGATATAACTGCAGAGGCACGTTGTGATACAGCTGACTTCTCTCTGTGGGTTTCAGCAATCACAGATCGAGGGGGACGTCTGCACCGTCACCTTCAGAGGGTTGGATGTGCCGCCCCCTGTAGGTCCCATCTGGATCTTGGGAGCCAACTTCATTGCCCGCTACTACACGGAGTTCGATCGCCGCAATAACCGGATAGGGTTTGCCATGGCAGTGTGACAGGAAGTCACACCGCTCCGCTTTCTTTCTCACTATCTTTGCTGCTACGACCACCTCTTCCAGTCCCTCCTGCAGTTGCTTCACACGATGTCTCATGACCATATCTGTTTAATGAAACAGTAAAGAAAAATGGACATTGAAGAATGTCATTCTCCCATTCCATGCGAATCCCGCTTTGCTACTATACATTATTCCCATAGTTTGCACTGAACACCTGAAAACTTCTCTTTTTTTTATTTATAAGCATTTACCAGCGAATGCAATGTTTCTGCGTGTGTGACTGATCATTATCATTCAGTAACAGTAGAAAGCCATACCTGTATTGTACTGACAGAACAAGAATAAACTTGTTTACTGGAGTTTGAATTTGATTTGACTTCATTAAGGACTGCATTGTTTCCCTTCGAGTCTCTCAAATGCATTTGGTAACCATGTGAAAATCAAGGCTGCAGCTTAGAGCAGATTGTTGTTACAGATATACAATTATGCCAGATCAGTCACAGAAATATTTGTCATTGTTTATTCATAACTGCGTATGAACATCTCTGTTCTTTTGGGTAAAACTCTGGAATAATTGGAAACATATTTGTCTCATGTGTGTCAGTTATGGGTGCAGCTCAGCCTGACGTCTGTGAAAAAAAAAACGTAGAGATTGTATTTTCTAAATCAAATCTCCTTTCTGCAAGTTTCTTTTCAAGCAGCTCGTGATCTTGCACACTCGAGTCTTTTTTTTGGTGGGGGGGTCGTAGAACAAAGCCATGATCGTTGAGTTTGTCGCCCTGGCAACCATTGTTTAGCTGAAATCCTGTTTCCAGTATCAAAGGTTTCAAAGCTTCTCCGAAATACCAAAGGTTTTACTGAACACACGTTTTGCTTACCACGCAGGTTGAAGAGACCCAAAGATAAGAAGATGATAAAAAAAGCACATCAATCAGAGGATCTTGTCAGGTCTCTTTGTTTTACTTTTCTGAATTGGTCAGGAAAATCTTCGAATGTCACAAAAGATGTGACAGTGACGGTGCCTCGTGTCCCCTCTGCCACATCCATGAATTGTCTGCTGCAGCTTTTTATCAGCTGCGATCATCATCAAGGTGGGTGGGTGGGAGCATCTCAGGGCTGGAATCAGATCAACTGTATATCAACTGTATATTCAACTCATTGCAAAAAAAAAAAAAAAAAAAAAAAAAAGTTTCGGTATGAGTCAACACAACTTATCGGGTTGGAAACCAGCCCAAACAGCCACTCAGACACAGTCCAAGAGAAACAGACGTAGACATTTCATTTGCCAGGAAATAATCTCTCTCTTATCCTGTATTCAACTTTGTCCTTTGTTGCAAGTTTTACAACCAGAGGAAAATAGAAATGGAGGAGGTCTCCGGGCAGTCTCCTCATCTGCTGTCATTCAAAGGTCTTAGGAAACGGGACAGCATGAATGATTTACTACATTTGTACTTTACGTGGTTGCTCGCTCTCTTGCCATATGTTAGGCAAAAGACTAATGTCAATCATATGTGTGTATGTGTTAAATGTGAAGCTGGAGCCCAGCTGATGATTAGCTGGCCACTCTGTATGAAACAAAATTAGCTGAAAAATAAATATCTGTCATGTCTCATGTGTTTAATTCGTGCCAACACAAAAACAGCTTTGGGCCTTACAGTTGATAGTGTGCCCTTCGATCTGGTTTCATTATCCTGGTTTGTGAATTGTGGAGATACTGGTATTTATCAATTGCTCAAACCCCTGGAGTATTATTCTGGACATTTTTTGTTATGGAACAAAAAACATTATGGTTGAAAACACATAAAAGCAAGAGCACAAGTTGCAATGGTAAAAAATACTAAAACAGTTCATGCGAAACAGATGGGCGCCGACTGTTAAATCAAAATGTTCCTTTATCCACAAGCGGCAATATTCTTCTCCTATGATTTGGGTGATTTTTGAGTGAGGGTGGTGCATGGAGTCTCACAAGAACTTGAAAGGTCTCGAATTTCTTACATGTCATAAAAACGAGGCACATAAAAAGCTGGGCTAGATACTTCGACACCTGTTATTTTCCTACGACTCCGCTTGATGTCTTGATCATGAGCTGAATTCAAAATCTCATCAGACATGTTCCCAAAATGCTCCAGAGAATAGATTTAGACTGATGCTGTTCAGCGGAGCCAGTGAAAACTCTCTAAGCAACAAATGCTGTGTGCGCCAATCAAACTTCAGCTCAATTGCTTCTGCTGAATATGTGAGTTTTGAAAATGGTTCATATACAAAAATGATTGTTACGTTTTGCTTTTCCTGAGGTTTTCTATCAAATGTGAATAAATTGCTCCTGTTCTGGGAACTATTTTCACATGCAGATTTATAGGCTTTTGGCACCGCAATGTGTGTTTATTAGTAATGTGCTGATCGTAGTGATATCCGCAGGCCAAACGGATCTGTCACGGTCTAATGATAAGTAACGGTCCATGTTCTTCCATACATTCAAAAGGTCACATTTAATGGTCGAGATTCACACAGCATAAATGTTGAAGTAGAGCGAGTGTCTTCCTTATAAATGAGCTCCATTAGTGCTCATTTATCAGGATTATTAAGTACTTCAGAGGCTGAATATACATTTTGTGTCCACCGCAGAGTTATTTGTGTTTGCTTTACGGCGGTGCTATTGAAATGTCCTCAGACATTTCCTACAACAACATCACATTTAGGCCGCTCGGCTAACTTTAGCATCGACCCAACACACAACAAAGCGTTCACCTGGAAAGATTTGACCACTTGACATGATTCAAAATGAAAAGTGATGGGGACCACGGGGACCAGTAATGGTGCAGTGAAATGTCCATATGAGTCTCTAAATCAGAGGAAATTATTTCCACAGGTGTTACTGTGACTGCATTTAACATTAACCAGAGTTGGAGTTCTAGTTAAAAGTCACAACCACACAGTTAAAAAGAGACGCATTTACAAAAATTATTAGAAGTACCAAAAGGGACTCTTAACCCAGACTCAAACACACACACACACACACACACACACACATAGAAAGAGAGAGAGAGACATAGCCTCTTAATTAGATTCATTATCTCATTGGATGAATGTTAGTTAATTTAATGTTGTTGCTGTTTGAGGTGGAGCTGATTTGAATTACATGTTCACAAGCTCCGCTGTGTCTGTATGCCACTGTATAGAAAAGCTTTGCTAGCGATGTCTGCCAGATGAATAGAGTAGTCAGAGGAGTATAAAGTAGCGCTTATACCTCAGACTGCCCCACTTACAACAAATGCCTTTAGTCACCACCCATGAATTTCTCTTGATGAAAGCCACACATTACCCTGTCAAGAGCAGCAAATGACTCATCTCAATACATGGATTCACAATACGAGGTTGATGATCGTAGGAATGTGTTCATAATTCAGAGTTTAGGAATTCACTTCCTGTATTAATGGGTCCCAGGTCATTTTTTTTTCACCCTGACTGTGTTGATCTGTTAGGAGAAGAATGCCTCATCAAAGTATCTCATTAAGACACGTGTGTATGCATCTCTCTGTGTCTATTTGTCTAGGGTTTGGTCAGCTCCTACAAATAGTAGTACACACCCACTGTCCCAATAAACCCAACTTTTTTTTCTTTTTTTTTTAATTGTGCAACGCTATGTCATTTACACAGACACAGCACACACACACACACACACATGCACACAAACACACACAGATACATAAACAATAGTTCAGGATTCAAGATTCCTGGAGCAGCATGGAACATCTGCTGCCTCCGATAGCCCCTGCAGACCCTGACAGTGATCTACAGATTTCACTGTGTACATTGAACCGAGTGAACCTTGTTTTCTGCACTTCGCAGCATATATTCCTGCGAGAGAAGTAAGGGTACATACCACCTGATCAAAATAATTCATAGGTGGACCAGTGTTTTGAATGCAAGCTGCTTTTATCTACGTCACAAATCTTATCCTCGCTGGTGAGTGATTTCAGCACATTCAGTGTAAGATCGTGTTGGACAAGATCACGTAAGATCATGTTGGACAACAAAAACAGTTAAACCGCTTCAGCTTCCATGTATATGGACATGCTATGCATTGTTAGAAAGGCTAGAACCTCCACAGTTCAACCATCCAGCTGATCTTACTGAAAACATGAACACCAATCCACAAGCTACTTGAAACAGGGGCACCTTCCTACCTTTGAAGCTGTCATGAAGCCCAATCACTTGTCCAAACCTCACTCGTTTATATTCATTTCATCCCTAATACTCTACTCATCCAAAGAACCAGAGTAGTCTTTAATAAAATTATTCCAGCTTGTAAAGTCCTCTACAGTCCATTGTTTACCATCTGCAAACTTTGTCAAATAAAACTTTTTGATGTTTAGACATGTCAGTCAATCATTGTTGTAGCCACTGAGTTTAGCTTTCCATCTTTCCAGTTTTTTGACTGGGTGTGTATTGAAGAAAGTGTTTTTTGGAGCCAGTCCGAGCAGATCTTGGTAGTATTACAAGTAAAGTCACTTCCGAGTTGGCTTCATTTTTCGTACCGGAAGACTATGTCCAACTTTTTATGGCCAAGACATGGCTGAGCGGAGCAGATGCACACTAAAGCAGACATTTATGTTTTTGTTTTTTTGGCTATTTTACATAAAAAAGTATTCAAATTATGTTAAAAGGATTTATAGTAATCAAAAGGTTTCAGTAATGTTTCCAGTGTCACAGAAGCGAGTAAAAGCATAAGTGACAGTAGAAGTAAAAGAGAGGTGTTTTGGAGAGGTTTAGGAACACCACAAACTAAAAACACCATAACTTTCAAAAGGTTAGGCTTAGGGCTCTGAAACTTCATCAAGGTGTGATTGACAAGATGTAGAAACTTTTATGGTGATTTATATATACCTGGCATAAAGCACTGCCATGTTTTTGCAATCAAGGACAAAAAAATAAATGAGGGTTCATACGTGCACGTATGACTTGGAGTTGTTGTATTACAAGCATTTTATGTATGTGGTATGCCAAGCATCCATAAAAGACCAAAAACATATGGGTGTTAAGAGGTTAAGGGATAGAGTTTCACTAACAAGAACAGATGTTATCATTGCCATCGTCAAGCTCCACCAGCTTTTTTTATTGCCCCCTTTTTTTTTTCCATTTCTTAATTACTTCCTTTATCACACGTGCTGAGCGAAACTAAATTATCCGGTCCAATATGCAACCCAAAAACCAATTTGTCAGAACACATCTGTGGAGACGCAGGACGCTGTGCCTTGTCAAACAGAGAGGTGGGAGGTCTTTAAAAGGGCAGTCTGTCAGCTGAAACAGTTAGTCTCCGTTTGAACTCGCTCTGCGCAGGAGGAGCACATCAGGCAATGCACAGACGAGCAGCGCCACATGACGAAGTGTCAAATTTACTTAACAGCAAATTCCTTTCTGTGGAGTGGAACTGAATATATGAAAAGGATTTCTTTGCTTCAATGTGTGTGACAGTGGAGTCTGGTGTTTTCCATTGTCAAACACGTACCAGATGACCATCCTTGTGTCAACCCTGATTCAGAGCAAAGCTAAGGTAGGTGAGAACTTTTCTCTTGATCGCCGCAATAAAAATCCACCAGCGCTATGGTCTGGAAGCGTGTGTGCCTCTGTTCGTCTGTGCATAAAGTTTGTTGCCTGATCGTGCAGTTCCTTAGGACCTAAAAACAGATATCATAGACAGCACGGAGGAAACAAATCATGTGACAGTTGACATTTGCATCATGTGCTCCTGCATTTGCCACATACCACTGAAATTAATAGTTTTATTAGATTACATTAATTTGATTATGTGTCATCATCATTCATCGAGTGGGTTCCCAATAACAGTCAGGAGCTGGCGCAAAACTGCTTCTGCCCTTACAAACCATCTTGTTTTACTTTAGGAATCACATTTTGCTATCTTCTCCGCTCCAAATTCCAAGTGTTATATGAGGAACAGGCAGCAAAATATGAGAGGAACACATCTCGTTCTTGGCGGCTTTAAAAGAATTGCCGTGTATGCGTTAATACGACTCAGAAGTCGACCGGGCAACAATCATGTTTTATTGTTTCACGCAGTCTTTCGCTGGAATCTATCTTGTCTGTTTTGCTGCAAAAGCTGTCTTGAAGAGACAGGTCAAACAAGTTAAGGGAATGATTATGGAGCAAAAGCTTCCAGTGCAGACATTTTGTCTGCAGTGTGAGAAACACATGCTTGTCACCATCCTTTAATCCTCAGTCGAAGGACTAAATCCATCTGGAGGCTATTTTACTCTTACACTTGCCAAAAGGTGCCTGGTAGCAGGCATCATCAGCTACGGGAGGAGTGCGTGCATGCTGCTCTCCCAAGCCGAGCCTCTGTGGTAGAGGGCACTATTTGACCATAACTGGAACTAATCTAACACCGCACAAGGTTCCCCTGAGGTCACCCACAGTTTACACATCAGTCACTGGTAGTGTCGCAGCAAAGAGGCGCTGCGAGTATTTCACAAACTCGACCCAAAACCCGCTCTTTTGGGACACGGCTTGAAGAGCTGATCTGTAACACATAAATAATGTGCAGCCCTGGAAAGGAAGTGTGTACTTTACTCAGCACATTGTAAAGTACACTTTGGATGGAAAGGCAAGAATTGTACTGTTAAGCTGTTACGACACGCTCGAAAGGAAAATGGGTTTGCTTTGAACTCGGTTTTCCTTGTAAAATACTTTATAAGAGAGCCGTCTTATTAGAAAACAATATTCACCATTTGGGACGGAGAACTGAATCAGAGAGAGAAAGTGCTTTCTGGGCTGCATTCCTGTTGTTCCTGTTATGGTCAGTGTGCAACATTTGTGCCTGCGGTGTCGGGAGAATGGCGGTTGCGAGTATTTCTCATGTGGCTACCGTACCATCCGTCTTCGAAGATTTGAGTGATGCAACGTGTTATTTCTGACATGGAATAAGTTAATGTATGGTTGTGTCAGTTGCAGGTTAAGTGTCTGTGTGTGCTTATGTTGCTGAGTTTCCCTCTGACTATGGCTGAGGTCCCTGGTCCATGCAGACACTCCATCACTAGGGAGCACCTGCTGACAGTCAGGCATCTGGTATGTCTTGAAACAACACCAAAAACTGTGCGGATCTGACCACACAGCTGGGACTAAAGTCTCCCTGTTGTTGCCTCTGCAGATTGATAACCAGTTGAGAAGCGGGTGCTCGATAACCTACACATTCATTGAACGGAGGAGTTTGGTACGTTGCGTCTGTTTTATGGGACTGTTTCCTACTGAAGCTTTTGATTCAGACTTTCCATTAACTGCAGTGCTCTCTTGTTTATTACCTCATGCTCTGATTTCCCACAGAGCAAATGTTGCTTTGTAAAAGCTGCTTTACCCTGGATCCTGGAGCTGCTCACCACTCACTTCAAATACGGCCGGGGTTCGGTCAATGACGGCTACGTGCAGTCACTGAGGGCGCTCATCCTCAACATCTACTCTCAGAAATGCGTGCCTCAGATAAACGAAGAGGTTGAGGTGAGTGTGTGCAACCTCTTTTCAGGACTGGCAGGTTCAATTATCTATAACATAAAACATATAAGAGACACATGTGAGGAACTGCCCTGCACACAGAGTTAAATCTGCAACGCTGGTGAAAATATTTAAAGTATGTTTCTGGAAACCTGCCGCAGGATAAACCAGAGAGCTTCGAGACGCTCTATAGTGGTTCTCCTTCAGAGGCACTGCAGAGGGCCTCGGAGGTGTTGTCCGTTTACTGGGAGCTGGTGACAACGAGTGACGCGCCCGTCGACTGGAGATGCCAGCACGAATACACAGAAACCTTTGGCTCTACCACCGAGCTATCCACAGAGTCGACCACGCAACATTTTACAGGTGGGAAATCTCTATCATCCGGAAAGCTCGGTGATGAATTACGCAGCTGTCCAGAGCCGCAGGGATCACAGATTGTGTGTCTTTTTCTACAGAAAGTTATGGGAGGAACTCAGTGAAGGCCTCGCACAGAAGACCGGTCAGAGATCTGTACAAGCTCGGCTTCATCATTGCCTCCGTCAGCGGAGGACTGCTGTTGATACTTACTCTTTACTGTCTCATCACACAAAAGGTAGGCTACCAGCGCTTCTGTTTTGTTAATTCCTGAATCTCATGTGCCCTAATAAAGTCTAGCCATGCATTCCAATCATACTGCAATAAAGCGGGCCTTGGCAGCTTTTGTCTGCGCTCTCTGGGGCACTCCCTTTTGGAGAGTACCAGCCCTCCCTCGCTGGTAATTACTGAGCATAACAAAACAAGGTGGAGACTGGACTTACTGGTGAAAGCAGACGTGGTTTTGCAGCAAGACATGATGAAGTCTGCAAATACGTTTGGGTGCATTAATGTTCTCGGAAGTTTCAAGCTAATTTTTAACATGATACAGTACATGCATTACACAATGCGTTGTTTGGCTCGTAGTGTTGGATCTATCTGGCTGAGGCCCAAAATCTACATTTCTCTTATGTTTCGACTCATTTATTTAAAATTTATGCAACCCAAACATCTAATCATCAAGTGAGGAGGTTTTACTGGAATGGCCCCCAGTCTAGCCACTATGTAGTTCAGATCACTGCAAAAGCCCTATGAAGCTCTACAGTAAGCTTAATTTCTAAATGCAAGCAGGTTAGCTTTACTGCTAGCAAAGGTAATGTCTGTTGTTACATTATGATAACAAATGATCATATAATCATATAACATATAACATCATATAGCATATAATCTCTGTGGTAGTTTTGCACTTGCAGAAGCTGTTCACTTGGGCAGTAGATAAACACAGAGCCAGGAGCTGGAGCTATTCATCTTGTGTTCATATGATTTGGGGATTTGTTCATTTATGTGTTTAATAAAAGAGACAGTTTACTCAGCCCTACTTCAAACACTCCAATGCCCTCTTCCTCCTGTAGTAATCTTCAAGGGGCTGCCTGTGAACAGACCCATGAAGGGAGATGGGACTTCTCTGTTAACTCCTGTTCTCAAACGTCACCAAATCCAACTTTGAGAACACATAAAGTTAAGACCTTAAAACAATACCAGCTGCACTTCATCCCTGACAAAAGCACTGCATTTCTAGAAAGCGGTAATGTGCAAGAAGGCTTAATATACAATAAAACGTAAATGTTATGATAAAAACATGCTTCTTTAACATTTTAACAAACAATACAGCTCATGGAGTTGTAAAGAATAGCTGTGGATGGTTTTACATTTAAGGAGAGTATAAAAGTCTGGGGTAATGGTTGTCAGTGTTGTTCTGTGTTTGTGATTACTGTTTACTTTGCCAAGTTAAATGACTTGCATTTTATTAATCCTCAAGGAGAAATTTCTACTCTGCATCTGACCTGGATATGCATATATGTAGAAATGTTTGGGGATTAACTGCAGTTCTGAAGCCAAAGCTTTTGTCAGTCGATTGCAGCAGCTTTGCTGATGTCTAACATGCATGTGACGCATGTGAACCTATACATAGGGAGCTTGTGTGTTTAGTTTGTCTGCAAATGCTTGAAATGTGAACACCACGGTTATTTTTATCACAAGCAAGATGGGATAGATTATAGCTGTCACACTACACCAGGACTGAAGGATTACAACAGTGACTTCCACCCATAGCCTGGAAATAAAAGTAGTCTTCCGGTACGAAAAATAAAGCCTACGCGGAAGTGACTTTTCTTGCAAAACCACGGAGATGCGCAAGACCTGGCTCCAAAAAACAGTTTCTCCGATACACACCCAATCAAAAAATGCCAAATTCAATCATGAAATTTGTTTTCGTAACTCACACCAGCTTCAACAGCTAAAGTTTCCCGTGCCAGCGTGTCATATGGTGGTCGATTTTGCAAATAATTCCATTATTAATAAGATATTAGAGCTTAAAGAAATGAATGTATATGGGCGCGTCCATTTGGCTGACAGGTGAACCTCACAGAGGAGAGAGCATCAGTGACATTAATTGAACGAATAGACTGTGTTTACCTCGTTTGTATGGCCGTGTTATTCTCTGATATCCAGTATGGATCTTATGGATCAGTGGGTGGGCTGAGGATGACAGAGGTGAAAAGTTATTTCCGTCACCTCCCCCCCAAGGTTTCTGCTGGCTCCATTACGAGGAATGGCAGCCTCCTGCAACTCAAACTCCTGGCTTCATTTAGCGTCTTTTGCAAACCAATGGGTCACGTCACGGAGGGTTGGGGCACAAAACTTTCCAAAGATCCATACTATAAAATAAATAATAAAAAACATAGTAAGGAGATAAAATGCTAAGATAAATAAAACATAAATAAATACACTGTCCATCCCAAATAAAATACCGGTGCACATTAAATCAGCAATGAGCCAGAAGAGATGGGTTTTAGGGAGAGTTATATAGAACAATTTTAACAGGTAGCCAGAGGAGTGAAGCTAAAATCTGTGAAATATGGTCAAACTTACTGCAACTGTACTGTACTACTGCAACTGCACCACCTGCAGCGATGGACGACCCACTAACGCCCACATAAAGTACATTACAGTAATCCAGCCGAGCACTCACAAAGTCATGGATTTGGCTGTTTCACTGTCTCTAGAGGAAAGGTTTTATATTTGACAGTGTCTTAACAGGAGCTGTTTTCACCACAATTTTAATCTCGCTGTGAAACTTTAGATCCGTAGCTACTTTAACCTCCAGATCAATAACAGTAGGTTTGGTGTACTGTACCAAGGAACGCAGATTGACTGGAGGAGTCACAGAGGTGCCACCAATAGAGCATCGTTTCTGTCTTGTTTTCACTAAAATCTAAAAAAAGTTTTGAGCCATCTAGGTCTTGACATCATTCGAACAATTTAACAGTGGCTTAAGGAGAGGCAGCCTTTTTAAGGGGGACATAGATCGACATAGATAGACATAGTGAAATAAATTGTTGAACTTCCTGAGAGTGGAACCAAGTGGGAGACGATATAGAAGAGGCCCCGGCATTGAACCCTGTGGGATCCCACATAAGAGAGGAGCAGTGGAGGACACAGTCACCAAGGTTAACACAAAATGTCCAATGAGACAGGTGTGATCCCTGATGCCCACCCTTCAAATGAGCACAACGATTACACAGAATCAGTAGCTAAAAAGATGTTAAAAACACCTAAAAGTGCAGATTCTGTGCTGTGCAAAGTTTTAAAACCAGATTGAAACATTTCAAGGACATTTTATTCATTCAAAAAGTTCATGAGCTGAGAGTAAACAATCTTCTCTAACGTTCTGAAAAGGAACGACAATTTGGAAAAAATGATCTAAAATCGAAAATTAGCCACAACAGCAGGATCCAGTCTAGGGTTTTTAATCGGTGGCTGCACAACTGCACGTTCAAAATTCACAGGAACCACTCATGAGGAGAGACTACCATTCATAATATTGTGTATTTATGGCCCAAGAGTGGGAAAAGCCCCCTTAAAAAGTTGAGGAGGAACAGGGTCGTTGGTGGAGCCTGATGACTTTAAATGCCCCACAGTCTCCTGTACAACAGTCTCAAATGAGTCAAAAACAGTTGAAATGGGGACAAACACTGGGGAGGTTATGAGCAGGAGGTCAAATAAGTGCTCTGGTAGACGTGACTTTAGCAGTGAAGAAGTGCAGAATGTTTTCACATACAGAAGGGGTGGGTTCAAGTCCTGGAGTCTGTGGTGCATTCAGAGCAGAGTTTATCAGTCTAAACAACACCCGAGGTTTGTGACAGTTCAAGACAATCATTTCAGAGAAAAATTTTCTTTTACTGTAGCCTCTTTCACAGAGGCTTGGTAACGACGCCAACAATCCCTCAACATTTGAAAAGACACTTCCAGTTTATCCTTTTTCCATCTGCGCTCGGCTCTACGACACTCATGTCTGTCAGTGCGGGTTGTTTCATTCATCCAAGGCTCTTGATTTAGCTTTGCGCTGCCTGCTCCTCTTTAATGGGGAAGCAGACTCAATGGCAGTTTGACAGGTGTCCACAAACTCAGAGCTAAGAGCCTCTATATCACAGCACGCAAGACCACAGGACTGACGCAGCACTGACCGAAGGCGGCTGAAACGTGACCGGCAGTGGAGGGGTTAACAACCTGACATCTGCGAGTCGCAGCGCGAGGTTTAACTGGGCCACAGCACACAGCTGCTTCTAAGAGTACAGGCATATGATCTGCAGAAAAACGCTCCACAGATCTCAAAGTTAAAAACAGGCAAACCATATGATAAAACACGATCCAACGTGTGTCCCCGTTCATGTGTCGGGCCCGGTACAGACTGTACAAGATTAAAAGAGTCGATTGTATTTATGAAATCCCTGGCCAGGGAGTTTTCTGGACGACACACATGAAATTTAAAATCGCAGACAAAAAGGACCCACTCATACCTCAGGTCATGTCAGCCAAGGACACAGAAAAGTCAAGGTCTTCTACATTTCACGTTACAGTCCCTCACCAGTGGGGAAGCTTTGTCCAGTTAGCGCGATCCTTCTTAGTACAGTTCATTCCCCGATTATGTTGTATAAAAACATCAGCCCCATCAAATATTGCTAAACACATGCACATGCAGGAGCTGGTTAGGAAGAAGCTGGTTCCCCAAACACAGGTTTTGATTATGGCTAAAATCAGACATCAGACATTTGTTTTTAACAGGTTGGCAGAGCGAGCAAAATTCGCAAACTCTGGCTCTCGAAGCCAGGAGGGAAAATTAATAGCGTCTTCAGAGAGTTGCTGGTAACTGAAATATGTTTATATGGGATGTCATGATGGGGTCTAATCTGAGTTTAGAAAAAGGGGAGGAGCAAGTAGTAGAAAGTGCTGTGAGAGGTTTATTGCCTTCCTGTGCCAATACTTCATCTACACAGGCGGGATTTTGCTCAAGTGTTTAGGATACTTAGTCGATCTCTCCAAGAAGTCTGCCAGGCACACTTCAGTCAAAAGAGCTGCTGAAGCTTATCAAGTGTGTCAGCCATAATTTAACGGCATGTGCCTATGCGCCTAATCACAACCATTTTTCTTACTCTTTCTTTCTTACACTTAAAGACAAATAACTCTTCCTCATCTCCTTTTGCTGATTCCCGGTTCAAAATGTTACTCATGCAAATTTGTCATTGGGAGCCTGCAGAGAGTTTTGTGAATGATTAAACCTTTGCACACTGCTCACTGACCCACTGAAGGGGTGAAGCAGATTGTCTTTCACTCTCTGACAAATTCTGACACACCGTAAAGTGAGCAGTTAAGTTTGTCGGTCCATGGAGAGGCCTGGGGTCGCTGTCTGTTTGACTGACATCTGTAAGTTCCTCCTTCTTGCTGTCAGCTGACATTTCTGCGTCTGGGCTGCCTCGCCACATGTGGGATTGCTGTCAGATTCAAAACCACGCCTGAGTGGCGCTCAGCTAAAACTGTCTGCGGATGTGTTTGTACTTGCAGTGTCAGTGGTCCATTGGACCTTGAGATGGGACAGAGAGGAGTCGTACGTGATGCAGAATTGTTGGAGTGAAATCACCCCCATTCCAAACCCCGACCACTACAAGGCACCAAAGGCCTTGTAAAACAAATTATGTTGGTGGCATAAGTGGACCAGAGGTTAGAAGGTTCTGTGCAAGGTCTCCCCACAGTCCAAAAACATGCATATTTAATCCGACTGAAGAGTGTGAGACTGAATGGTATGCATGTGCATGCAATCCCCACCTTTGCCCTATGTGTGTTGGGATAAGCTGCAGCACACCATCACAACATTTTAAAAAAGATAATGAATAATGAATTAATGAATATTGCCTGGTTGGTAGTATAAGACGTGCATGTTTTTTTACATACCGTAAAGCCTCAAAAACCATTTTACCATTTATTGCAAGGAGGAACAGATAGATAGACAGATGTAGGATCTATAGCATGTAGCTATAACTCAAAAGTCAAACTATAACTTATCCTGGGCCTTTACACAACCCCCCGTGAGATGGACCCTTACTGTGCCGACAGGTAAATCTTTCCACCCACTCTCACTCTGACAGAATTGATGGCTTGAGATTCTTGTACCAGTGATACATAAATCTTATCTTGTTGCTCCCATGTGGTTTTCCCCCTTTTTCTTTTTTCTTCTGTAGCAGCTACATATCAGAGATCCACTGAAATCGGCAGGATTTACACAGATGAGTGGGTGGACAAACTGTTGAGACGACGTCATGGTTTAATGAAAATTAAGAACAGTATTCAGACTCTGAAAAGTTACAGCAGCTTTAGCTTTTAACTGATGTCTTGCCCATTTGTAATCAAGTCTGATCGGTGAATGGACTTAACTTTTTTCTGGTCATGTTAAAGAAATTATTCATATTAGAAAAGCATAATTCATTGTTTCTCTGAGGTTTCCGGAAATCTGATCTTGAATAATAGTTCTTGTAGCCACTTGCCTTATCGTCTCTGCAAAAAAAAAATGTTTTACTTGGAATGGTGATTGCGAAAATGTAAATGTTGCAAGAATGACAAATGGAAGCTCTATTGTCATGTGGTTTGTGGTTCAGATGAATGCCAAATATGCCACAAACTGGAGAGATTGAGGTTTCATAATGACATTTAAACTCAGTTTTTAAGTTAAGGACCAATGTAATCAGAGCAATAGTAAACCCTGCCGGGATCACTGTTGTGGGAAGAGCATATTTCACGTATTTTGCATTTTTGAGCATTCGAGTGTGGTGAGCGGCAGTGTGTTTGATACACATAAAGTGATTTGTATTGTGACTCTCGGCATTCAATCACATTAGAGCTCATCCTAAGTGCTCAGTTAATGGTGAACAAATGGCTCTGTATGAGTGACTATTTTCAGAAAGATTTCTCAGTAAAAGTCCTTTTTCCTCGTAATGTATGAGCACACAAACAACTGAGGTCTTGCACTGAGAGGACTGGGTGCAGAAGGAGCTGTTTTCACACAAACATGCTTTGATTGTGGCACAAATTGAAATAAATACAGTGAAACCGCAACTTACGAACGCCCTATTATGTGAAAAGTTCTGAATACGAATTGGGCATCGAAGAAATTTACGTCCCATTTAACAAAAACATATTCAAAATACGAAAACGAAGTGAGTGAGAGCTTCCTCGTGCTTTTTACACTCATAAACGGTAGAATATTTTAATCTTGTATTAAAACAGTTGTATATTTATACTTTTTACACTCTTTTTACATCTTCATATGTTCATAATCCGAAAATTTTCACGATATGAAAGCCCCTCCAGAACAAACTAATGTTGCATCTTGAGGTTCCACTGTAAGTGGTTTTAGATTAAACTCGACGTTGCAGGTTTTACCAAGCTTGACATTACATTTCTGATTGAAGTTTCTCATCTGTTCTCCATTTATTTACTCATCCACTCGAGCTGTTAATCCATATTCAGGCATGATACTGATGCACACCACACGGTTTCAGATCCATTTTGTTTTGTCAATTTCTGAGCGCTGGAAGTGCAAATTGTGTCTCATAACTATTCTCAAGCGACTCTGCCCACAACGCCCCGACAGAAACACTGGCATGTTAAAATGCTGTGACTCGCTCGGGCCTAGTCTGACGCACCCTGTGACACCACTCTCGATGGTGACCAACCGGATGAATGAACACGGTAGGGCGGGGACTCGTGGAGGGAGCGCCAGCTTCTTTCACTTCAAAGAGACAGAGTTCAATTAAATTAACTGAAGCTATACTGACTGTTTTTCTTCCCCCAGTTAATGTGATTCATCTGATTTTTAAACAAATATTTGTCATTTAAGTAACTAGAAAATACCATTCTGAATCACTTTTCCCTCCACAATGCTTTGTTTACACTCTAAGTTAATGATTAAGTCAGTCCATACTCTCCACTCAACAACACTTATATCACACACAAGGCTTCTATAGCTATGACTAACAGTTTCTTGACACGCCCAACCCCTTCATTATTTTTTACTTTATGCAACTTTGATCATGTTGTCTGACATACTGAGAATCGTGAACGACAACAAAAAGAAAAGAAATTAATTTTGATATCTAAATTTAAAGTTGAATATTTGCCTGCTGCACTTTTTTGCCTTGCACACTTGATTGACACCTCATTCGACCAATCAGGATCCTTCATGTTGTCTCCGCTGGCAAGAATGAGAGATGAGAATTAGTGTTGAGCACTGTTCTCTTGTGTTGTATAAAGATTAGGCCTGTTTGTAATTTGCAGCACATCAAGGAAATCAGTGCAAACAGAGATGCCTGAGAAGACTAAGATGCTGGTAGGTGTTGCTGAAATGTTGAAGCTGAAAACAAAATAATTTTCTGCTCTACTTACCACTGTCTTGCATTACTTTTCCCTATTGTCCTTTTTGCTGTTTCATGCAAACAGAGACTTTGAGAATGTTCCACGTGTCATGCAAGTTTGAATGATAGCGTCCTTCGCGGTGGTTTACATACAATCATCTATTAGTAGTCTGGTTGCAGTCACTTTTACCACAGTTTGACACGTTGTCTCTGTGGTCTTCATCTGGTGTCCCTAACGCTCTACACTGTACCAGCTGTGTGCAACTCTCTGTTGCTGTAAATTGTGATTTCAGTGTGTGTGAGCGTAAAGCTACGACGAGAAACTTTTCAGGGTTCAAGTCAAGGAATAATTAATTCAGCACCATGGGAGTGGGCTTGACTTGAGTTTCTCATGGTGCAAGACACATTTTCTAAAAATTTTGCCTTTGCCAACATTGTAGGGGGTTTATTACATTATTTCATGCAACATCAGATAGTTAAGCACAAATGTTACCTTGCATTAATCATTGACTCTGTGACAGCCAGGAAGAAAGTATGCAGATCATACAAACTGCCAGATATCTTCTGTTGAACTGCACGCACTGGACTTTCAAGTGTGGACAGCATCATTTTGGAGCAGGGCTGGACAATTATACAAAGTCCGACCAAATGAAACCAGGTGTAGAAGCTATGATTCCAACTGGAACAACCAATGCTCCGCTTGAAAGGTGAAATGAGTTTCAAAGTTTGTTTAAGTCACGTTTTATTTTCCATCCTCTGGCTCATTAAAGTCATTGTGAAGTGCAGGGGTGTTGCACCCTTTGGTTTTGCTCCCTTGTTTTGTTTCTGGAAAACTTCAGCTGCCAGCCAATCTTCTACTAACGTTTCCCATAATATTATTGTCAGAGCTCCCCAATGACCTGCACAGTTGCAGTTGAGGCTGCTGGTTGGTCTTATTGACAAAAGCAACTCTTGGGACTAGCAGGGATGCTGTGCAGTGCAACTTGTGGGTCAGCGCATGAGGAAATGGGCAGTGGGTGTCTCAAGCCTGAATATAGAAGTCACTAAGATCAATGTTGCTGTATATGTTCTACAACTGGATATGGTTACTGTGGGGACACATGAGAGCGATGCATCCCACCTGTTATGCGGCCACCCACTATGTGCCAGATGTCAGCATCTCCCATCAGGGGGGGCCTATCTCTCCACTAATATTAGCCTGAGCTTGTGAAAAGGGAATTATTGTGGTTTGCCTTAGCTGCTTTGCTTCTCAGAGGGAACAGCAGCACAATTTTGCATTCTTGCATTCTGCAAGGAGAGGGACAGAGTGGTAGTAAACTGAAAGTGACTCAGATTTTTCAAGTGAGGTTGTCATGACCCATAAACAAAAAGACTAACATATGTTGTCGGGCTCGCTTAGAGGGGTTTCCACAGTGGAAATAGTGAGAACTGAGCCTTTGTGGGGCAGATTTGCTTCCACTTCCTTGTCCAAACGTGTGATGATTTAAAGCTCGCGTTCTCTTAAAGTGTTAAGATGAGAGACGTCACAGTTAAGGCTGCTTAGTGTGAGTCCACTCTGAAAAATGCGGTAGTCCACAATCCTTCTTTCGCACAAAAACACATTTTGCCTCTCAGCTGCCAGTTGAGAAGTGCTACTTGGATGCACATACACACCCATGCGCACAGTGAGAGAGTGGTAGCGCAGAGCGCCAATACTTTTAGCTATATACACATTTAAAGAGATACCAGAGGTTTTGATAATTGCTATAATTTCTTTGCACATTATGGTGTTTATGCCTCTAATCTGACCAGCAGCAGAGGTGCTAAAGGGTGGTACATGCAAGTAGAACATGCAAATAAAGACCTTTTTTTTGCACAGATTGTGTGTCAGGTGGTAGAGGGTTTGATTCCTGGCCCAGATCAGTCAAGTATTGCTGTCCTTGTATGCTCCTGCAGTGTGTGGTCGTGTCTAGTTGTGGTTATCTCAGCTGACAATAGTAATTATGAATGTACTCATACCAACATTAATTCAGCACTGCAGTGGCACAGTCAGTGAGACAAGACAGCAGGATGAACAGAAGTTGTTATTCTCCAGACCACCACAGGAGAGCAATAATGGGCAGTCCCACCTTTGAGCTGCTAATGTGATTATCTTTGAGAATTAGCAGAAGACAGCTATTTTGTTGTGTTGCGGGGAACCTGAACTCCCCAAAATCAATAACTGTTGCTGTGACTGATGCATATGTGCATATTTTTCTATTCCAATTACACTTTTGAATAAAGTTGGACAACTTGAGGGAGGTATTGGCTGCTTATATCCTTATTGTTCATATTCCAATATTGACTATAGTGAGCTAATATATGCAACAGATGGGGCATGGCACTACAAGGCTGGCAGTAGATTGTCTAATATTAATGCTGTTTCCTCACAGCAAGAATCCCCAGTCAAACCAAAGAACTTTTTATGTCGGTTTTGCATGTTCTCCCTGTGTCTGTGTGGGTTTTCTCTGGGTACTCCAGTTTTCTCCCATAGTCCAACACCATGCATGTTCTGCCTGATGCATGTCTAGGTTGATTGCAGACTCGAAGTTGCCCCTAGTGAGTGAGTGGAGGAGTGAATGCCATGTGTGTTCTGTAATGGATTGGTCATATGTCCAGGATGTACTCAGTGCCTTCACCCTATGTGAGAAAGGTACCAGCAGACTGACTGGTGACTGAATTATGTATAAAGTGGGTAAACAAAATGGATGGTAATCTCAATCTTGCTTATTCTCTATCTGTAAAATTCTATTATTAGCTGCAGTTTATGCTATTTTTAGCCATTGCTAGGTCAGTTTTACCCTTGCACACTTCATCAGTCTGGTCATGTGGACCTTGCATGTGCCACCAGTGTGTAGATGAGAGAAAGTGGCTTGTGCTTTGAGCGGCAGTGGAAAAAATAAGCTAGAGATAATTCTCTTGAAGTCATTGATTTGCCAGCTCCTGTTCACAAAAGTAATAATATGAATGTGTAGGTCCCAGCAGACAGGTGTCAAATCTCTGAATTCATTATCACTGTGGTGACATGAGTTGTGTTTCTCCAGGCCACCAGAGGAGAGCAATAATGAACAGTCCCACCTGTGCGCTGCAAATCTCAGACAGACTTTGAGAGTTAGTAGAAGAGAGCGAATTGTTTTGGGTTTTTTTCTCAGAGTTGGAAGGAACCTGAGCTCCCTCAAAGAAATAACGGTTTCGCCTGTGTACACATTTTACTGTTCCAATTACAGGTCTAAATCAAGAAGGACAGTTTGACAGAAATATTGATTCCTTATGTCCTTATTTCTCGTATGTCCAGTACTGACAGTGGTATAACATATGCAACAGATGCTGGCAGTATAAATTGACAAATATCGATTTAGGGAAATCTCAGAAGGACAACATGGTGCCTTGGAGGTTGACGGTGTCGCCTCACATCAAGAATCCATGGTCACAGTGAAGAACTTTCTATGTGGATTTTGCATGTTCTCCTTGTGTCTGTGTGGGTTTTCTCTGGGTAGTCCAGTTTTCTTCCATAGTCCAACACCATGCATGTTCTGCGTGATTGCAGACTCTAAGTTGCCCCTAGTGAGTGAGTGGGAGGATGAATGGCATGTGTGTTCTGTAATGGATTGGTAATCTATCCAGGATGTATTCGATGCCTTCACCCTATGTGTGCTAGAGAAAGGCACCAGCAGACCTCTGTGACCCAGTTGTGTATAAAATGGGTGAAGAAAAGGGATAGATGGATGGATGGATGGATGGATGGATGGATGGATGGATGATAATCACAATCCCTCTTATTCTCTACTTGTAGAATGCTATTCTTAGCTATATGTCACTCCTGTTTTATCTGCTTTTAGCCAGTTCTGGGTCAGTTTTACCCTTGCACACTTCATCAGTCAGGTCATGTGGACCTTGCATGTTCCACCAGCGAGTGGATGAGTGAAAGCGGCTTGTGCCTTGAGTGACAGTGGAAAAAATAAGCTAGAGATATTTCTCTTAAAAGTCATTTATTTGCCAGTTCCTGCTCACAAATGTAATGTTATAAATGTGTAGGTCCCAGTAGACAGCTGTCAAATCTCTGAATTCATTATCACTGCGGTGACATGAGTTGTGTTTCTCCAGGCCACCAGAGGAGAGCAATAATGAACAGTCCCACCTGTGCGCAGCAAATCTGATTATCTTGGTCAGACTTTGAGAGTTAGTAGAAGAAAGTAAATTGTTTGGGCTTTTTTTTCTCAGTGTTGGAAGGAACCTGAGCTCCCTCAAAGAAATAACGGTTTCGCCTGTGTACACATTTTACTGTTCCAATTACAGGTCTAAATCAAGAAGGACAGCTTGACAGAAATATTGATTCCTTATGTCCTCATTCCTCATATGTCGAATATTGGCAGTGGTATAACATATACAACAGATGCTGGCAGTAAAATGGACAAATATCGATTTAGGGAGATCTCAGGAGGACAACATGATGCTTGATGCTGTTGCCTCACATCAAGAACCCTGATCACAATGAAGAATCCACACGGAGATTTGGATTTTGCATGTTCTCTCTGTGTCTGTGTGGGTTTTCTCTGGGTACTCCAGTTTTCTCCCATAGTCCAACACCATGCATGTGCTGGTTGATTGATTGTTGGTTGATTGCAGGCTCTAAATTGCCCCTAGTAAGTGAGTGGGACAGTGAATAGGCATGTGTGTTCTGCAATGGAATTGGTGTGAAACCTTCTGTGTGTAGTTTACATGTTCTCTCTGTGTCTGCATGACTTTCTTCCCACAATCCAAAGACATGCATATTTGGTCCAGTTTGAGCGTGTGAGCCCTGTGATGTACTGGCGACAGGATGTACTTCCTGCCCTCACCTTACGTGAGCTGGAGATGGGCCCCAGCAGCAAACCCCCCGTGATACCAGTTAGGTATAGAGATCGCAATCATGCTTGTTCTCTATTTGCAGGATGCTATTCTTGGCTTTCTGTTTTTCCTGTCTCATCTGCTTTTTATCAGTTCTGGGTAAATTTTCCCTTGCAGACTTCTCTTTAAGGCCTGAGGTCTAAGTACGAATCTCTTTTTGACTTCATTACTTCACATCAGTTGTGTAACCTGAGTGTAAAACCTTGAAATGCTGGATTTGGTCAAAAATGATGCGATGCATAGAGATGACTCATGATGAATACACATTCAATTGTTTTTTAATGGTTAAATATAGCCAGATCATCCTTGAATTTTATTCAAAACAGCATTAAAATCAGACTCAGTAATGGCAGTATCACTGCATCCTGGGCAATTATACAGAAAGTGATTTAAAGCAAAGACAAAGACAGACAAACAGCATCTTATCACAAAGTGAAGACATACGATTTTGATTGGCCCCAGCATCTGGCTACGCTCAAGTTAGAAATTCCACCTCCTTCATATTAGCAGATTGGACACAGGCCAAACTTAAAAAAAAAAAATCAATAGATCTCCTAAAGCTCTCCTATAGAAGAATGATACAACCAGACCATTCTTCCACAAAGTCAGAACGCTGTAGAGATAGGTCTCGCTATGCAGGACTAATATGTTGTAGCAAATTGAGCCTTGTGAGAGTTTACAGCTATTTTCTATTTAGTGTGAATGGAGGGCTGATATTGGTGATGTTATTGTTTGTGACGTTAACCACCACAGGAGTCTGAACCATCTTTCCTCAATACCCACATGTTTTGTTCAAAGACGTCGGCTGCCAAATTCACCATTTGAAAGCATTTATTTTGTTTAAATAAAAAGCAAAGTAAATAATCACAGTCACAGATCAATAATGGTCGATTGGTCTACTTGCCAGCCCCCGGTCACCATAGTAACAGAGAGAAAACCATGACCAGAGTATCTGGGGATCATCCCCCAGTAAATTGTTTATTTCAAACACTGTTTTCCTGCATTCTGGCAAATTTCTGAACTAATTTTGTCATTGAAATGTGAAGTCTGGAGGACGGGGCGGCTGGGGGTGGGGGGCATGAACAATGTGACTCGTGGGAGAGTCTGCAGGGTTGGCAACTAGTTACATTTACAGACAGTAACATTTTATGAAAGGTAAATGAAGGAGAAAAACACAATGTTCGGGGCAGGATTGCTCTGAAAACAAATACAATTTTTATTACGCAAGGAGGTCGGCCTTGTCATGGAAAGGAGGGAGGGAGTTTTTGATGTGCTGAACTATTTTCGTTGGATTTGTTTATGTTTTTCATTGATTATGTCACGGGTTCTTTCAAACACGTATTGTTCATTAAGAGGACTACAAAGAGAAGCAGTCACAAGGGGTATAGAATATCTTCCACCCTGAGACTTATTAACCCACCCTGACCTTTCTTAATCATATTTAAAACTGTACTTGTCTAGAAAAAAAGAAAAGAAGAAAATCTAAAAAGCTTTTTAATTAGATTGTTTTTTATTAATTTAAGCTAAATGTGTTGTTTGGGTTCAAGTAAATTCATGAACTTCCATATCTAAAAAAAAAATAAAAGGTTTTAGCAATAATATGAAAGTGTCCCGGTGACATGCACGTAGCTATATTAAATCACCTAGTGCTATGACTGGTCAGACGGTGCAGCCAGAGGTTTCTCCCATTGTCACCTCGCTTTCGCTCTGGTGCATACCCTCTCACTGCTACACAGTGCTGCTCTGTCTCGTCCGTCCTACTGTGGAAAACAGAGTCTCTCTGTGCAGCATCGGCGTCCCGTTTTCATGCCGCGACGTTATCAGTGATGATGCGATGATTGCGTGTGAAGACTCCCATGTGGAGCATGTGAAACATGTCAATTGCACGAGTCCCACAGTCGAAGTGCGCAAGTTTGGCATCCGCACTCCTTTCACGTAAACCCCACAGTCTCAGACTCACGTGAACTCTATCAACTCTGTCCGTCTGCCGGCGTCCAACTTAAAACTGCATGAAGGTGCAAACGGGAGCCAAACACACGGCTCTTTTTAGCACCTGGAGCCAAGCAAACCATCTCTTTCAAATAATTCCCATCGCTGCAGCAGAGTTTTCCCTCCAAATCACAAAGCACAAGCACGAAAGACTTCAAAAGACAAATTCATTTTGGCCGGGATCCTCTTGAAAGTGACCTGTGACCCACCACGGGTCACCACCCACCATCCGAGGCCCAGGATCTAGCTTGATCTACAGGGGAGAGACAAAACAATGTAAACATATCACTGCCAGGGACTGGCCTCACCTGCAGTGCACTCTGAAGGTTGCAGTAAAAGGATTTTTTAGTTGACTCAGTTAAGGAGAATTAAAGGTTGGAATCATATCATTTACAATGGATTCCAACTATGACAACTTTTCATGGGAGGAAAGGGCATTGAATCGTCTATTAAAATTGTTTTTCTTCTTGCAGCATTACCTTCTACTGCTCTGTGAAATTCTTGCTCAGCACGGGGCTCTGATGTTATTTTTGTTGGGTTTTTTTGCCACAACCTTGCTAAATAGTATGTGGTTTGGTCTTAATCTTCACATGTTGGCCTTTCATCACCTTCATCAAATCTTAAAGCATTGTCTAACTGATTTAATTATGTCAGTGACATGTGTTTGTTGAATGTATGAATATATAGTAGTACTGTTGGTCTACATGGTCTTATCTCATGAAATCTTTTCTTTCCAAAACAGAAAACTCACAACCGTCAAGGATCAAGATCATATACAAACTCAAGGTAAGGACCAACAATTTAGCACTTCTAGTCGATTGAACTTTTAATTGATAGCAACATTTTTATCAGTCGCAATAAAAGAGAGTACTGTGTAGATCTAATGAACATGAAAAGTGCCCTGAGCTGTGTAAATAACAGTGATTTGACTAAATGCATGCCTTTGTCAATTGAATTAAAGCAGAGAGCTGCAGGACATAGAAATGGAGCCACAATAATGTGAGTATCCCTCTGACTTCTTTAGTTTTACAGACAGTTAAACAACATACTAGACCAGAATCCAATAGATCAAATGTCTCATACAGCTTGTCACTTTTAATTTAGACTTCAGTCTCTTTGCACACGTATGTATATTTTCTTTGTAACTTCACAATTTTTCTCTCTGCAGGCAGTAATGAACTCACTGCAGCAGTAGAAGGAGCACTCGTGAAGCTGTACATTTTATCCATCATGAACATGTTTTCATACCAGTATCATGTGTGTAATGTATCATAGTTACCTATTTAATCAGAAGCTTCGCTTTGACTGAGCAAAGATGGACCTTGTTTGGAATAATATGCTGTGTATATTATGTTTATGCGTTATCTATTGCAGATATCTTTTCAAATTCACTAAAAAAAGTTTTATTTTTACACTAGTTATGTATGTTGAATAATGTGTCTCCATTTGCTGCCACTTAACCAACTGTTTGTAATGTTGTTTGCGAAACACAAGTTATTTATTAGTTTGACTTTATGCAATCTCCGTATTGATAATAAAAGTTCCATCGATACCAAATCCAAAAATATAATCTCCTCCAGCTGTCCAGCTACTGGTGCATTTATATACGAGCCCAACGATTACATCTAAAATCCAGGTTATTACCACATTTAACGATTTAGGCCACTTTACAGCCTACACTCTGTTTGACTTAACACTTTATGAGGAGTCAAAAATCTTTTTGTCCTGGCCAAACGCTCTATCCCACTGCTTTGGAAAACAGTTTCCCTTCATTATCAGCTTTCAGTGCTGATCAATATCCTAAAACAGTCAAGGTCTAACTAAATCTTATGACCAAAGATTTGTATATTCACTTTTATTGCAAATCAGTATGAATAGTTTCAACATGTACTCTGGAGAATATTCTGTTACAGGTCACACACACTGAACTGTTATTGCTGGCAGAGGGAGAATCGATCCAGATAGATTCACACCGCTCGCTGCAGCGGCTTCGCTGCGAGACGTCTTCACTGCGCAGGGTGTGACAAGATTTTTGTGGGAATAATGCAGTTTACCAATATACATGCATTAGATTAAGTCATTACTAGATGCCAGTAGCAAATACTGGATACCTAGATAATGCTGAGCGAGACAGAGGAGGACATAGATGAAGAGTGAGAGAGAGAGAGAGAGAGAGAGAGAGAGAGAGAGAGAGAGAGAGAGGGAGAGAGAGAGCAGTGTATTCCCTAATGTTGTAATGACTTTTGCCCATATTTCCTCCGTCGTGGTCCTGCCTAATGATTTATGATAATAAATTGCATAACATCTGACTTTGAGAACAACTCCCCCCGAAGCGAAACATTTGTCTGTGCGTCTCGAGGAGGACCACATCAGTAAATCCTGTCAAAAGATTCCCATATGTGTTCCTGTGCATGTGTGCTGGCCTGCGCTCTGTTTTTGAAGAGTCAATATATAAGCAAAAAAAAAAAGAAAAAAAAAACAGCCCTACCCCACAGACTCTGCAGAGCCAAGTGCAGTCTACAATACAACATGATCCATAACACTTAATTTCACAGGCTACCGCTTATCAGTGAGCAAACCACTGTTGCACTGGCAGTAATCCATTCTTTGTCCCAAGACATTGCTCCATTACAAAACAAGGAAAGTATTCCTATAATTCAATTTTGTGCCTTTCTGTAGAGGATTGAAGGCAGCTGTGGAAGATGAAAAGGCAAGTTGTCTTCAACAATAAATATGTGGGAACTGCCTAAGACTAGTCAGAATTGTCAAGAGAGCTACCGCCCTTTCTCTCTCGCTCTCTCTCTCACCTAACCTCTCTGCCTCTTTCACCTTCAAATTAGGGGAAACAGAACATATTGTTGCTGCTTAAAATACATCATTGTCAACATGAAAGGGAGCACACAAGAAAACAAGGCTTGAAGAGCATTTGTTCTCATAGATGTGATACCAGGTTAAGAGGTGGATTCCTGGATAAAATATTAACTTTAAACTATGATGCATAATTCATAGCTTTCAGTCTATGTGGCTGCAGACTGTTATAAATCCCACCATTACCATAGTGGCATCATATGAGTTTTTTTTTTGTTTTTTTAAACATGAATTTGAGGCCAGACATAGCAAGGAAAGGCATCCACATTTTTTTCTTGCAGCCATAACAATTCATCATCCACACAAAATCCACATTTTAAGAGTTTATTTTTGCTGACAAGTGTTATCTGGACATTTATGCAAATCAAAGTGTATTTAGTATAGTATACAATTTGCATATGAATTGTTACATACAAAGAATACAAAAAGTTTTATAGTAATATTCATCAGTTTAAATTCTTTGCCTGTTCTTCTTTGTGAAAAACTTATACAGGTAGTTGAGTAATAAAACAATAAAACTAACTAAGTTTCTGTAGTTAAATTAGCGATAGATTTCAGATTGTCACTTGAGGAATAAAATATGCATCATGTGTCATAGTCACAAACTCTGGATCACACAAATCCAAAGTAGAATTGTCAACAGATTAAACAGATGGCACAATCGATCCATAAAGTCATCACCCAACACAGACGTTATAATGACGTTTGCCTAATGCTCTTAATGAGAATCATTGCTGCTCAGCTGTTTTATCACCTCATGCCACTTGGTGGAGGCAAAGATCCAAACAGAGTCTCACATTGATGATTGACACTTTTACACAGATTAAACAGCCAGACGTGACATTTGTAAAACCTGTTGTCATCACCAGCAAATTATTCATACTTCAGAGCTGTGTTTTTCACCAGGTTTCTGGAGCTGGTGATCTCTTATCACACTGAGCCACATGTTTGTCATCTGGATAGACGATCATTCAACTGTGGAATTTCCTGTTGACTAAAACAGGTACTATCAACCACAGATCATTGTAAATAATAATAGCAGCATTCCTAGCATGTCTCATTCTGGACTACAGAGTCAGCTACGATTGATACGTGGTAAATCAAGTGACTAGAGATACAGTAAGGGGGTTGTGTTGCGGATGGAGCAATACCCTGGATGAGTCGAGACGAATCAGTGAGAGGGGTCAGGAAGCGCTACACATCAATAAACGCAACATGCCGCAAACAGTAGGCAGCTTCGGCAGGAATGTCTTTGGCACTAATCTCATTGGCATCCAGACGCAACATTCTTAGCTTGGAGAAGTTTGTCATGTCGACTTTGCTGCAGAAACTGTTCAGGGAGAACTCTGAAAGACACAAAAGGAAGCAAATGTGAGGGGAGGTCAAGGCTGCCGTATATACTGAGCTTCACTACATGTCTGCGCTTGGCCAGTCAGATCGTGCAGTTCTATGCATAATGCAGTCAATGGTCTCCACTTGTTTGATTACACATTGTCCTGCCAGTTTTCCTCTGGTTTATTTTCCCCTGGAGAGATGTGTTTATGCAGAACTGCCACGCTCATAATTTCAAAGGACACCAAATGTGAAAATTCTGCTCTGAAGGTCACAGAGTGGTTGGAAACTTTGCTGCGTGTTCAGTCTCCACCCCGAAAGTGACGTGAGATGTTGTATCACTGTTGGGCATGGCCAAAAGGGCAACAAATCCAATTTTACAAAACAGGGACAACAGAAAAAAATGTGAAGAATTTGAACAGCCAAATCTGGTTAGAAGTCTGGAAGCTGCTGAACATGCAAATACAGTTAAATAGTGTTGTGAACTTTCTTTCAAAAAAATCCCAAAAGCAGATCAAGCACTTGAGTCTGGACTGGAATATCAGATCAGCTCTTTCAAACCAAATGCTTGTTTTCTAAATCCTTCAACTTTCGTACTTGACTGAACACAGATTGACCGGTTTGTTTACTGGATCGCTTCGCTCATGTTGGAAGGGAGTTAAACTTTCCACCCACAATGGCGACCTTTAAGACTCATAAGTTTTGGGCGTCTGTGATCTCTTTTTTCACAACTAAGTGAGTGGCAAAGTTTGTCCTGTTGCACCAACCAACCAAATTATAGTATTTAAGTCCAGATGATTGAGTAGCCACTCTATAAGTATGATTTTACATTATGTACAAAGGAAAGGGAAAGTCCTTCTCTGTAAATGATAGCTGCATGTACTCTGTTTCATCATACTGTAAATGCAATAGATCCCAATGGCTGTAACTCAAACATTTGACTTAACTTTTCACTTTAAATAACAAGTGTAAAGAGCTCAGCCTTTACGAGCACATTACCATTTCCAGTGGAACTAAAAGTTCACTGTATATCTGTACTATGCATCAGAAATCTGACGTAATCAAGATGTTTCCATACCTTTGATCTTATTGGCTTGTAAATACAGGTTCTCCAGATTCCTATTGACCACAGGAATTCTCTCCAGTTTATTGAAAGATAGGTCGAGCTCAACCAGCGTGCTGATATTGAAGACACTGGAGGGAAGTCCTTTGTCTGTCAACTTGTTATGAGCCAAACGGATAAACTGCAGTTTGGGGAACTTGGTGAGAAAACCCGTTGGCACACTCTCAATGTTGTTAAACTCCAAGTAGAGCTGCTGTAGCCTCTCAGGGAGGTTGTCAGGGATTTTCCTCAACTTGTTTTTCCTCATGTCCAGCAGGGCCAGAGACTTCAGTCCCTTAAACGCACCTCCAACATCCTCTATGGCATTTGCTTGGAGCTGCAAGGTAGTGAGGTTGACCATGCCATCAAATGAGCTGGAGGGGATTTTTGAGATCTTATTGTGACCGAGCCGCAGGTCCATGACAGACTTTGGCAAGTTGGGAGGAATGCGCGTCAGATTGTTGTGATCCAAAAGGAGCCAGTTCAGGTTCTTGAGTTTGCTGAACACGTTCTTTCCAATCTTGTCTGAGTTAAGCTGATTGTGAAACATCACAATCCAGACCAAGCTAGTCGCATTGTCAAACACGCCATCCTGGATGCCTGTGATTTGGTTGCGCTGCAGGTAGACGTATTTGATGTGTGAGGGGACATAGGGAACATGCTGGAGGTTGCGGCTGTGGCAGTACATGGCCGTGGGGTAGTGTGAAGGGCAGTCACACTCCAGGGGGCAGTCCACATCCTGTCCCTGCCACCCGGCATACTGCCTCCGGCCTCGCAGCCGCGACAGCCACTGGAGCTGACTGTAGCGCTGGCCAGCGCTCAAATGCACCAATGCAACAACAATGAGGAGGAGCACCACTGTCTGCATGATCACTGGTGGGAAAGCCAGGAAGAAAATGACATAATTGAAAGATGATGATGTGAAATTAAGCAAGGAATTCAAACTCATTCATGTTCCAATAGCAAATACTAAAGTACGCCATTTTCGTCATTTAATCCAGATCTAATTATAAACGTCAATAGGTACAGTAAACCTACCGGTGAGTTGATCAGAGACGATGCCTCCTCCCTTGCTCACGTTGCCTGTGTCTTTCCCCAGACTGAGAGGAATATGTTGTTCGTATTGAGTAAATACCACGACCACCACAACCCACCCCCCACCCCCCACCTCCCGCACTGCTGCTTCAGCCCCACCAAACTCTCTCATTAGTGCACATACTATTTTCCACTTGCACCTGTACTATAACATATCACCTCCAGCCATGTCAATATCAATTCCATCTGTGAAACGGTACAGACATCTGCTTTTTAACAACCTTGTTTTTGTCTTTTTATCTTACTGTGACATTCCTTATCATTAGCTCAACCATGCACAGTCTGGCATGCAGTTTATAGTTGCACAGTCAAGGTTATAGGGTGGGAGGTGGGGTTTATGAGATAGGGAATTTAATGAACCAGACTAGACGTTGCAATTAGCTGTGCGTTGTACCTCAGATACAACAATGGAGCTTTGTTTAAAATTGAAATCCGACTCCCGAGCCGATGCCTGCAGTTGTATGTTGCAACATGTAGCACAGCGACTCCGACAAACCCTGTTATTTGTCCACTCCTTAAACATTTTTTGTCCTCTTTCCCGAGCTGCTTCAGGCACTCAACCACCTTTTCCAATTACAGTGTTCACACTGTGGAGAAAGTCAACGTGTCTTTAAGTGCTGGCGCCTGCAGATAGAGAACCACCATTTACCTACCTGCAGTGTGTCTGAATGGGCCTTGCCATTCATGTCTTATAGTTTAATAGGGTTAGGGCTTTTTGTTTTTTACCTCTTTATCTGCACCCCCCACACACTCACTTTGAGCACGGACGTGATACTGCACTGATTGAGAAAGTTGACAAGAAGCAAGTAAAAGACCTTAATCATCTAACAAATTACATCCCATTTCAGAGGAGAGGGAACATGAGGATACACAGATGGAACCCTTTAGCTCAAGGTCTTGGCGGGTTTTTAGTCACAGCACAACATTCTTAGGTTGAAAACAATCTTTAGTCTGAAATTAAAACCAAAAATATTATAGAATTTATTACAGGAATATGAGCACATTTCAGGAGACGTACCGATTAACAAGTTAATCCATAGTAAGGAGGAGTGAATTAAAGGGTTTTTAGGAAAACAGTGCTGTTTGATGATGTTGGATTCACCATTGAGTCATGATAAAACAATGTCCACATCTCACTGTGGTACTCTTAATGATATATATGTTAGTATAGTTCACCTGGCAGGACAGCTTTGTTTTGTTTACTCTGTGTCGGTGTCTCTGAATAGGCCCCAACGTCTCCGTTACAAAAGGATGCAAAACTGAAAATATTAACATATAATTAGGACATTGTGTTTAAGCCAGATATTTTGTATGGGCCTCATTTCTTTGAGGATCCAACAACTGTCTGGAAGCCTAAGAGGCTTAGTAGTCCAAATTATAAGACAATAACAATAAATTTGAATCCTGAAGCTGAGTGATTGTGAACGGCCATGAAGTACAGCCAAGACTATTTTTGGCATGCATGGATCGCGCCGGGTTTTAATGTACACTATAATCAGAGTATAGGGATGTTGCTAAGGGACAGCACTTGTTATGTAACTGCATTCATTTGTATTATGCTACAAATATTCTGCAAATCAACACAAGGTTCTTAGAAGCAGGACAGCTTATTTTTACTGGTTTGAGCACTTAATCAGCTGCGAGGAATGCTTTTAAATTTAAGTCTTTCATGTGACTGGGTCATGTCTACCTTTCACTTCATTTATTGGCACCTCAAAATTACAAATAGCTGTTTTTCTGAAACTACGCCATGTTCCCTCTCCCGGAAACAATGTGAGAGTGATGGATGAAAGGGAAGTGTGTGACAAAGCGCAACTGTGCCAATAACAAAATTAAAGGCCGCGATCCAAAGGGAAGACTTCATTCATACTGTTCCACCTTCCCTGGTGTACAGATTCAGTACAAAACATCCTGTAATATAAGAAATAACTGAGTGAATTTTATTTGACTTCACACTAATGGTAAACAGCTAACTGATCAAAGGAAGCGCAGATCCACAGAGATTATCGACAGATTTATTCCAGAGCAAACGACAGAGGGGATAATAAGCCTCTTCCTCACAACAGACCTTGTGCAGGACTTTTTTATCACTGCTATGGAAGCTACAGAAGCATGAACAGTCCAGATAGCAGCAATTTACTCAGTAAAATGCAATTATCACCCTTCTCATAAACATTGCAAGTATGATTATTGCTTCACACGGCAGGTTATAGAGACTGTTTCACCACAGTGTGGCTGAGAAAACTCCCCATCTTTGGCAAAAATTTGGAAATACTTCTGAAATCGCATCAGCATACACAACAAAAATTGTGGTTTCTGGTAGTGATCATTCAATAAAAAACGATGAATGATGCTGGCAAACTTTCTTAACAACATCCTCAAAACAAAAAGAGCCTGAGTGGTTTTCCAAACTAAGCTCAGAAAATAAGCTAAAAACAATCTGTAAGCATAAAGCGCACTGAAATAACTCCCAGAATACAGTATCTACATTAGTTTATCAAAATCTGTCCAAATACACATACAGAATCTTTATCAGTGCGTAGAAATAGTTCAAAAGCCCTTGAAGCACATGTACCTCGCTGCATTTCATGTTTTAAAATATATGCATTTTAGGTTAACAGGAAGAATTACAAACTGCTAAAAACATGCTTAAAAGAATCGGTTCAGAGGCATTTAACAATGACAAAACCGTTTGTCTACTTAATACATTTGAGTAAAAACCTTTGGAAAAAAGTCTCAGCTTCACTAGCCTGGAGGTTGTGTGGGCTGAGAGTTTTTTGTTTTCTTTCTTCTCTTCAAGAGCAGAGGATTGGTTGAGTCTTCAATGGTTTTGATTTTAATGTGATCGCAGTCCACTCGCATCGTTTGCAGGGCATTTGTCATTTCCTCCTGATAAGTGCAAACAATGTCTCTTGTTATACACACAAACGGACAAGAAAACAAAGATGCCCAACAGGGTTTACAGAAAGTAGCCAGGTATACATAAAACAACACAGAGAAACAGATTTCCAACTCCTAAATGGCAGATAAAAAATTAATTTAGCCACATAAACAGGGCAGAGACTTACTTTAACCTTCTCCCAGACATCCTGTTCCTCGTGCAGCACGCGGCTGGTGTGAAGAGGTGTTTGTGGGACCTCGACTGACTGCTGCAGTGGTGAGAGAATATGGATGTACGAGAGCCTTCAGCACACCTCACATCTTTCAAAACTAGCAAACAGTTACACTAACAAACTCAGTTTCCTGATGCAATAAAGATTTTTCTATCTATCCATCTATCTATCTATCCATCTATCCATCAGTTGCTCAAACAGATGCAAGCCTACAGGGAGCTGCTTACATTAATCCAGGGATGGTTTATAAACTCGGTGATGCTCATTCTCTGGGTGGGCTCAGTTTTCAGTAAGTGGCAGATCAGCTGTTTGGCTGGGAACAGAAAGTCACTGTCATCTTTCAATGTACATTTTCTGCTCCCAAAACACAGTGATGCTATGTGAGACATCAATAAAGATATAATGCAATCATCTGTTGTGTTCATTGACAATGTTATTAAGAAGCGAACCTGAGATCACGAAGCACAGTCATGAATTGAATCCTGATCCAATCACCTGTTATTATAGAATCGGTTCATCTATTCTTTTTCTCTTGTCTACACTCAAAAATTGTTTGGAAGCATCAAAGTCATGAAAAGTAGAGATCTGTTTATCCATACATTTTCTTGACCAGCTTTATAAGCAGTGTCACAGGATCGGTTGGATCCAATACCTACAAAACTCACTGGGCAAACACACACACACACACACACACACACACACACACACACACACACACACACACACACCATTCAATCTCACACAATTCAGAGTCATTGATTAACCTAAATGCATGTTTTGGGGTACCTAAATGTCCATAAAGACAAAAAATTAACATGCAAAAGCCACACACGCTACAGTATGTGCACTGGCTCCAGCAGACTACCCAACTTCACTGATAAGGACAAAGCAGGTAAGGATATGTAATGTAATGCAAGTATGAAATAAATAAATAAACAAAATAATATGATTAATGTGTCAATTATTGCACTCACCTTCCTCAGATACCTCAGACCACTCTGGGTTTGGAAAATCATATTGTCCATTGAGGATCCGTCGTTTCATCCCTGGGGATATCGCCAAACCGTGATGTGAGAAGAACGGAGGATACCCACAAAGTCTGCGTGAGGGACAGAAAACAACATTATGCGACCAAAGCGAAGCAACAGTAATGTAGACAGTCAAGGCCTCCATTAATGCAAGATGGAGACAATTAAATTGAGAAAATGCCTGATTCCTGATCGACTTACAGGATATACATGATGACACCCAGCGACCACATGTCACAGGATCTGTCATACTTCTCTGGCCCGAGAACTTCTGGAGCTTCCACAGTGTCAAAAACAATCATTTAGAGTGCTTCTGTTGCATATTGATATCATTGATAATTGTGCATGAAAGACATACACAAATGACGGCTTGCAGTATTGTTAAACAAGTTTCAGAGGTAAAGTCTCTTTCAATGGGACCCTGGACGCTTGTAGACATTAAGACTAACACTGAGAAGCACTCAAGAAAAAGTGGTGGACCGACAGTTTGTGTATTTGTCTTACAGACAAAAATATACACTGTGGCAAATTCCCTACAGCTGTACAACTAAGTGGCTATTAAGTGGTAATAAATCTGACTGATAGTGAGAGAACATCTGTCCACGCTCACACTAATACAGCTGCTTTTGGGATTGTTTATTATAGGAACTTACCAACGTAGTACGGGGTAAAACAGGGGGTTGCCAAAGAGTTTAATGTGGTGATTTCTTTTGCAAACCCAAAATCTGTCAGCTTGAGATGGGCATCTGACCTCTTGGACGTGTACAGCAGGTTCTCCGGCTGAAAAAGAGATGACAATATGTTCCCTGACTGAAAGGAAGAACAATGAAAATATATGTTACATCAAGTATCAAACTGAAACAAAAGCTCTTCCTGTTTCACTGGTTCTTATATTATCAGTCACAAATGCTGGTCAAAAGGTTTGTTCTTCTGTCTTTTCTCACTAATAACACCAGCATGTTTCGGAATGATTTACTATTATTTTGTGGGTCACATAACTTACAAGTATGTGCTCCTGTCACTCTTAATCATTCACTGAGGTCAAAGTGTGTGCAGACGTGACATAAAAATAATTGTACATGTCTCCTGTGATTAAGATCCTTGCCCATGTTGGAATCAGTCTTAGCGATCTACACTGCAATAATAATAACAGATATAATACAAAAATATACTGTAATGTATAACGTGAAGCATATATTCTTTGCTTATATAACACATGAATGGGAACATTTTTGAAGCATACCGTATGAAGTGACAAAAAGACGGTCCAAAAAAGATGCCCACAGTCATGTTTTGCGTACTCTACAGGTCTCTCCACAGCTACAGGGTCTCTCAGTTCTGCTTACTGTGAACCCTGGCATTACCCTGGCATTACATAATGTCTGTTTGGTATCCACAGGATATTAAATTGTAAAAAAAAAAAAAAAATTAAATGGTGTAAAACCAAACCAAGAGCACACCCTATCTTTCAACAAATAATTTGTGTTACCATCCATGACAAACAGTCCACTAATTTTGTTATGCAAACTTCAGCTTCAAATACATACAATATACGAGTTGGTACCTTGATGTCTCTGTGAGCAATGTTGCTGGTGTGCAAGAAAAGTATTGCTTCTCCGATGCTTTTCATGATGTCAGAGGCCTCTGTGCAACAAGGAAAAGACAAGAAATTAACCCGGGCTCAACACAGTTCCTGTTCAAGTTCTAATCCTTTAGATTGTTTTCTCAAATAGCCATTCAATTTTTTTTTTCACTCCAATATACTGTGTATTTTGCTACAGGGCCGATAATAACCAGTCATCCAGTTACCTCTTTCTGTAAATGCATGGTTCCCCCTGTCCTGGATATGACTGAACAATTCACCTCCATCCATGCTGAGAGGAAAATGGACAGATAGGATGAGTCTGCTGAGGATTAAACATCTGTTCACTCTAACAATTCACTTCCCCCCCAGGATAACAACATGAGGCAGCAAAACCACAAAGTCTTTCCAGAATTACATTTTAAAAACTATTAAATATGTATATATTGTATTTTTACGCCACTTTATAACTAACCAATGTGTGTGTGTGTGTGTGTGTGTGTGTGTGTGTGTGTGTGTGTGTGTGGTGGGGTGTCTACTGGAGCCAATCACAGCACACATGGCATTCTGACACTCACACCTAGGGGCAATTTAGAGTCTCCATTCCTAAACATGCATGTTTTTGGACTGTGGGAGGAAACCAGAGGAACTGTAAAAAAAAAAAAAAAGAAAGAAAGAAAGAAAGAAAAGGAAAAAAAAGCCCACACAGCCCTCTGTCCTACCCAGAGTCAAAGCCAGGTTCTTCTTGTTATCCATCAAATACCATATGGCCTATTATTTCTTTATCCATCCATTATCTTACCTACTTATTACGCAACAATGTCGGGGGGGTGGTCTTTCAATCCATAAAGTACGATGATATCATCCTACTATGCTTTCAAGTCTGTGCTCAACTCTGTGAAACATTTATCTAATGATAAAAAAGTTCCTACATGCAACAGTTTTCCATCTTACATCTTTAAGTTCATTAAAGTTGCTTAATAGAAAGTTATAATGTTATTTATATTCAGACCAAACACTTTGATTACTTCACACACACACACACACACACACACACACACACACACACACGCATGAATAATCAATTATGACATCACATTCATCGAATCATTTCCAGCTTATCCAGCACCTCTGCCTGCTTTTCATTGCTCTCTGCCTGGAGGAGTTCTGGAAACCACTTACCTCAGTGGGTGTGAATTTAAATAATACAATCCATGCAGAAGACGAACAAAGTCCAGGGGAGGAAGTCGGCTTTTGTCAACATATGCTAACACTTTTTGAGACCGTACATACATTGTTAGCTCCAGGTGTCTGTGTTTGTGCGTGTGTGTGTGTGTACGTGCGTGTGCGCGTGTGAGTGTGTGTGTGCATGCAGAAGTAACACACCACTCCATCACAATGAGGAGACACTTCCTGCCCTGGTAGAGATTTTCATAAACATCAATGATCGGAACAATGTGCGAGCATGACGACACCCTCCAGTGCAGTTCGACCTCCCGTCTGGCTTCTGGACAATCCTGCAGCATCTGAGACACAAGCAGTAGAGGAATGAAAATGTCAGAAGGGAGGGAGAGTTTTTAGCTTCACATGCAGGCATGTGTGTAGTTAGCACTGTTGTCTCAGAGCAAGATGGCCTCTAGTGTGACACCTGGGTAGGACCTCTGTATGTCCTCCCCTCATTTGCATAGGTTTCCTCCCACAGGCCAAAACATCTTTAGATCAAATGGAGACCCTAAATTGCCTCTCAGTGTGAGAGTGAGGGTTGTATGTATGTGTGTGCCCCCTGCAATGGACAGGCTTCACCTTATGTGTTGTGATAACGGTGTTCACAGTTCATTAAACAGAAAGTTAATAAACGTACTTTAATGAAAGAAACTGCATTTCTTTTCATTTTTTTAGATAAAATGTCAAACATGTGCAAAACAACTAAGAGACAACAGTGATCCTTAAGAAAGACAAGTATCCTTCACAGAGAAAATGATTCACTGAAATAAATAGCCTGCAGATGAATCAATAATGACGTCTGACCTTTGGTTGATCCACAAGAGGAAATAACTGCGTGCATAGCTTCCACTTGGCTTTCTCTGTGATATTTTCAACCCATAAATTTGCTACAATCTCAGTGATGTGAATTTCACATTCTTCCTGATCGCTCTCTCTCCTTCAGAGGTCCTTGAAGTAAGCTCTGCTTTGCCTTGACCTATCAATCTGTCTCATACGTAGATTTACTGAATATCAGTGGCGAACCGTGAGCACTATATACCTGGACCTTCACCTCAGCCCCCATTGCTGAGAACAAACCATACACACATTGACAAATTAATGAACATCCTCAAACTACAATACAACTTCAAATGCAAAACACACTAGAAGTTACACAAATCTATATACTTTTTTTAAGTTGCAATAAAGGGCAAATACCTCTCCATGCACAATTAAGCATGGAGCAATGAATACTGATGCCAAAGAAAAGTCACAGTTTTCATAGGTTAAACTACAACACATTCTTCCTTCTCTGCAGGGAATAAAATGGATCTCTGCCCGCTGTTAAGACTTCAAGAAGGCATACAATCTTTTGTTTTTCTCCAGCCCACTTAAAACCAAACATTGATTGGTCAGTTCTCCCATCACTCTTGATACCAAAACACAAAGCTTGGCCTTCCCCAAGATTCATGAAGTCCTAACCAATCAATGAGCCAGCTAACCGGGCTTTGATAAAGACGGACGATTCTGATTGGATGACATGCTCCAGGACAATAACCCTTTCAACGCTGATGTGAACTTGACAGGAAACTTAACTTTAGAACATAGATAAGATGAAATGTATTGAATGATTTGTATCAAATCAGATAGATTTTCAAAAAGGTCTTCTCTGAAGGCGTAGAAGGATCCCCTCGGCCGAATGTATGCAATTTAACACTGTGTTGGTGAATTTCCATGTCCAAAGACTCCAAAGCCACCTACACTACTTTGCCAAAAGTATTAACTCACCCTTCCAAATGAGAAATCAGGTTCCTATCACTTCCATGGCCACAGGTGTACAAAAGCAAGCACCTATGCATGCAGACAGAGCAACTCAGCCACAAAGTGGTACGCCACGTAAACAGATGATGTGGGGTAAGCGGATGCTCAGCCGCATAGCGTACAGGAGTGGCCAACTTTCTGCAGAGTCAATTGCTACAGACCTCCAAACTTCATGTGGATTTCAGATCAGCTCAAGAACATGTCAATGAACTTGACTGGCCTGTGCAGAGTCCTGACCTCAACCCGATAGAACACCTATGGGATGAATTAAAGAGGAGACTGAGAGCCAGGCCTTTCCGTCCAACATCAGTGTGACCTGACAAATACACTGCTGGAAGAATGGTTAAATCAAATAAACACACTCCTAAACCTTATGGAGAGCCTTGGAAGCTGTTATACTGTCACTGACCAATGTCATATTAAACCCTATGGATTAAGAATGGGATGTCGCTGAAGTTCATAAGCAAGTCAAGACAAGCAAGTGAATACTTTCTGGCAATGTAGTGTTTAATAGTGAACGCACTTGTCAGTCAGCCTTAACTCAATGTAACACGTTGTGAATCTGGCAAAAATATTTATTTAAAAGTGAAACGTATCGGATCTTAAAAACAGTCATTTAAGGTTTTTTTTAATGCTCAATAAAAACATTTTATTGGACCATCGATGAGTCAAAGTCAACACAACATACCCTATAACCCAAAAGAAGAGAAAGGCATTGTAACACACTTGTAACACGACAAAAGCTAGTAATTTACTTATTTTTTCCACTTTGTTTAGTCATATCTGAACGCTTTCACTGTCTAGTGACAGCAGAGAGTCTGTGTGCATGACACCTTGTCCTTCTGTGCCACAGCACACGTCATAATCTCTCAGTCATCCCTGGCCTCTCACATGAGGCTACTTTTAGACACAAGCATGTTCCCCTCTCTCTTTCTAGTTGGCAGCATTCAGATGGAAATGTCAACACTCCTCTTTCAAAACAGTCAGCTCGGACCTGGCGTCTGAGCGATACATAAGTCACAAACTCTGGGGCAAAAATTAGCCCCTGACAAACACCTAATGGCAGAAAATGACAGGTTCCCCCACTCAAAAACATCTATAACTTACATCTGATGCCAGTGGTGACCCCGACATCTCAACTCTAAACACGGCCTGTCACTCAGCTTGGGCCAGTCAGACCAGGTAGAGAGCATCTGCTCACCTTTGCCTCAGCCCTGAGCACTGCTCTGCCCTGACTTCATTTTCTCCTGCTGATTCTGACCATGTGATAAATGAGGGGCAAAAAAAAAAAAGAAAAGAAAAACAACTGGAAACTGAGGTCGAGCACATTCCAGCAGAAGCTTCATCTTATTAGAGAAATAAAGATAGTGAGTATTTGGGAACAGTTATTAGGTACTCACTCAAAATAGCAAGGAATAAAGGTTGAGTGGATGAGCAGTACATTTTGATAGCACAATGCAGTGTTGTTTGGGTTTATGACAAACAAATAGTTAACATAAGTAAGTAACTGAATCCAGACAATGAACAATAAGACAGACACTCATATTTGACATACTATACTCTTCCTCTTCTAAAAACTGCATCATATGTCTATAAATGTAAATATGGATGTATTCCATATTATTCATATCTGAAAACATGTTGCACATATCCAAACGCACACACACTACTATATATATCCATAATTCATATGATTTCAATATTTTATAGTGACATACTCTCTGGCATAGTTAATATTTCACATTGTTCAGTGTACTTTTTACTAATTTATATTGTATTCAATGCTTTTTTTGCACTTCTTTTAGATGTCTATGAAGACACTCGTTCCACTAGCTCATCGTTAATCAAATGGCAATTTAGGTCATCAAAGAGGCTTCTTCTTTAATCAGACTTTAAGAAGATGGCTGTTGGATGAAAGCTGAAGCCAGCTATCACAACTCTACAACATGTTAGATTCTGGTTTGATGCCAAACCGCAGTTCACTGCCATAAGTACCTCCACTTTGTGCAAAATTTAATCTTGACCAATTTGAAGAACACGCCGCAATCCATTCACAGTTTGATGCAGATTTCAGGCCAACATAAGACCACACTGTTACAGACACATGTATGTGGTTTTAGTGTTGTTTTCAACATGGTATACCAGACTGTAAAAGCTAAAATTACATGCTCGAGAGGTTCCAGGTTCAACTGTCCTGAGAGAAGCAGAGAAAAAAAAACATCTGAATTAGCCCAAGGATGTGCTTCACCGCTTATCCAACCCTGTATCTAACGTCACTGCAGCTCATCTGGTGGAAACCGTGCACACACACAGCTGCTGTCTTTACACACGCAAACCCCAGACGCACACATACGAAATTATAGCGTAAAAATGTGTTTATTTCTGGTTGTTAACACGAGCACGGGTCGAGGAGCAGTGACAAGAACACGGGTTAGGTCGAGATAAAGTCTTTTTTTTTTCCATTTACCTTCAGGGCAAACTTTTCTCCACTGTCTTTGTGGAATATTTCCAGCACTCTGCCATTTATCCCCATCCCGAGCACCTGACTGGTTACACTGTAATCGTCTGTAATGACATTCCTCTTGATTTGAAGGGGACTGCTCAGAGGCTTCACCAGACATTGCGGCAGAGGAGGAGCAGAGTTCAGGTTTTGCTGCTGCTGTTGGATCGGGAAAACCGGCTGGTGTTGGCTCGACATGTTGGCGATACCTGTGAGAATCGCGGTCGGACAGGTGCGCTCCCAGTCCGGCTGGACCGACAGGATCCCAGCACCGAGCAGCTGCGCTGCTCCCCGAGCCAGGAAATCCTCCTTCAGCTCGACTCAACTCTTTCAACTCCGGAGCACGGAATCCACAACGTGGCATGCATGTGACAGCATGTAAATCTTTATTGAAATCATCCCATATACACCATTAACAAACTAAACTAATCCTGTGTAGTTTTATCGAAGAGGGGAGAAGTGTCTACATGTGTATATATATATATATATATATATATATATATGTGTGTGTGTGTGTGTGTGTGTGTGTGTGTGTGGAAAGAGAATTGCCAAATTGTAAATTTGGCATGTTTTTGTTTGGGGACTTACATTTATGGTTATAATGTGAAGTTAGGGTGCATGACACAAACATCCAGGAGGAGCTCACAGTAGAGGTGCTGCTCCCTCCGTTTGGGCATGTCCGTGTGTGTAGGGGGGGGGCGGGGGGGGGGGGGGGGGGGGGGGGCATACCGGGGACACACTGGAGAGATTATATCACTCAGCTGGTTTGGGAGGAGTTGGTGGAAGTGGACAGGGAGCATCTGACCTTCTGAAACTGCTGCGACCTGCACCTGGATAAGTGATTGACAACGAGGAGAGGTGAGGTTAATATGGGTGACCAGGAAAACATCCGCTTTTGTATGGAAAGCCTTTGTCGAAACACCAATTAAAAAAACACAACCAGGTGTTTATAAGTTACACCAGGCATTAATAAATGGCTCCAAACCACCTGGTTGTTTTTATTAAGCGTCTCTCTCTACATTTCTCTCTCCCAGCCGCCACTTCAACCAACTCCTCTGGGAGGATCCCAGAGTCTTCCCAAACCAGCTGAGAGATATAATGAGTGTCCTGGGTCTTACTCTGGGTCACAGAAGGACAAGCAGGCTCTGTTTGATTCAGAGGAGCAGCAGCTGTATTTTGAGCCAACCCAAGTTTTTGAGTACCTTGCTGAATCTCTAATGCAGAGGCCAACCATCCTGCAGAGAAAAACAATTTCCACCACTTGTATTCACAATGTCATGTTTTTGTTTGCATTGTAAACACACAGCAGTCTAAACAATCATTGTGGTCGTTGCCCACAAGCCTGCACTTATTTTGTCTGTTCTCTAAGCAGACTCCTCAAAACAGTGAGAAGCCTCCTGGACACAGTCCCAGGTTCACAACATATGTACTTAATAAATACAACCAGGCAACTTATAGATGCCAAGTGGAGTGATATGCTTTAAAACCTGGTGGGATATATTGATGCATAGTGTAATTTTTTAAGTGGAGTGTAATTGGTTTAATTGTTTTCATTTATATATTTCTCACCAAGGTGAAAAAATACCCTCAGTAATACATTAATACTGAAATGTAGTCTTTGCTTTGTGATGTTTTTATTTTTTATACTACTAAACGCTCTCTCTTTGATGGTCTACTTCCAGGGGTCTTGTGGAGTGCACACAGGAAACTGTGTGCATCAGTTGGGGTACAACTGATGCCACTCAGCTGATTGTGCAGAACCAAGTTGTCAGAGAGGGTAAGAAGAGGGAGATTTCACTCCACACAGAAAGGCCCACAACCCCTTACCCAGGCTCAAGAACCCCACTCAATCGCATATGTACATTGTGTGTATCTGTGTGTGTATGTGCATGTGTGTGTGTGTCTTAATATGGAACAAAGGGTGGAGCAATCAGGCATTTCTCAGGCATTTCGGTACTATTTCATCTTGGACTGAAAAAAGCCAAATCACATTACACACCACATTGCATGAATTCAATATTTTTGTCTAAATGGGTGCTTTCATTTCCCCTGTTACCAGTAATTCTGCAATCTGGCATAATAACTTGTTGAAGTTACAGGTCTTTGAAAGTCATGGTGATCCCATTTATCTGAGAGCTTTTCATAATTATTCTTGTCCCTGTTTGGAGCTGAGCAGAATACTCACGCATCAGCCTCTGTCTTGTGTTGATATAAAAGGACACAAGAAGAAAGTGACTTGTTTCAAGGACACACCCTTTTTTATTGCCTACTTTACCAGAAGTGGGACCATAATTTACAAAATGAAGACCGTGCTGTATGGAGAAGATTTGCAACTGGCCGTTGAGCTCATAAACTCATTAGGAAACAGTTTGCTGAAGTTATAAATCAAGTGTGAAGTAAGGTCATTTTATTCATAAGCTTACACAATCAGACTTTTTTTAGGACCATAATTTACAAAATGAAGATCATGCTGCACTGATGAAGACTTTTAACTCGCAATTGAGCTCATAACCTCAGTAGGAAACTGTTTACTGAAGGAATAAATCAAGTGAGAGGGTCATTTTCTCATAAGCTCACATACAATCGGCCTTCTTTTTGCAACCAGTCAGATCCTGCTGGCTTTTATAGAAAAAAAATCAGGTCAAGGCTTTCTTATTGGTTTTGCTTTTCAGATCCAGAAGCAAACTATGTGTGAAATCACCCCTGCTATGGCCCAGCTGCCGCCCAAAAACCCTGAGTTATGATTGGCTGATGGCCATTGACGAGGCATAACTACCAAACCAGGAAGTTTTACTGAAAAGCAAGACACCACAGAGAATGAGCAAAGCAAAAATGATTTGATTTGACAAACTACAACCACTGTCTCGCTATCCAGACGGATAATCCACCGTGCTCTTGAAGATTTAATCGAGACACATTCTACAGTCAACTGTAGAATTAGCACAAACCAGACAGAGAAAGCAGTTCAGCTACTGGAACCAGTAAATCGTGACCCACAGAGATATTATGAGAATGGTGGGGAGGTTCTTGAAAGTTCATGCAGCTCAGTGCTGGGAAATAGGACAGTGGTGAAAGCTGTTCTATATATCATAAATTATTCTTCGTCCATGTTAGTATATAGGTGAGTGGCCAAGCCAATAAGTGAAAATAAAAATATACAATATACAACATGTGGCCTTCAAAGCTTCAGGTATGGTCCATCATATGTAGATTTCCCTGTAGTTCAACTGTCTGTCCCTTTGATTTCTAATTTATTTACTGTTAGTTAAATGTGTCTTTGTGACCCCTGCAGCAAGAATATTATTCATTGGTTTGATGCCAATGATAACCCTAACTTTAACTGCTAACCCCTAATCTAGACTGCTAACCCATAGCCTTAACTGCTAAACCCTAATCCTAACTGCTCACTAGTGTTGCCACCTGTCCCCGTGGCAACCCTATTGCTAACCCTACGGTAACTGCAAACTCCTAACCACACAGTGATGTTGGTTGAAAATATGCATGTTTTAGGTCAATTGGAGACTCTAAGTTGCCCCTATGACAACTTAAAGTCTGTGAATGGTGAATGTGTGAGCCTTGCAATGGACTATTGACTTCACTAGAGTGTGTTTCTTGCCTTCACTCCATGTGTGCTGGAAATATATTTCAGTAGATGCAGGTACAAAACCAAAGACTGTATAGCTAATTGAAGGACTATTAAATCTGGTTGGTCAAGACTGTTACACAGTATTTATCACAGACGATTAGGAATGTAGCAAATCAAATTCTAAATTATGATAAATTATGATAATAAATTGGATAATGGGATGGATAATGAAGGATAATGAGAGCTCCTGTTAAGTGAAAAACACTATGTGCCTGAATAGTACTTAACTCAGTTACCTAAACAAATTGGGTCAATTTCTATATAAGTCAGTTTGAAACATTCCCGCTGAAAGAGAAGCAATTTTTACGGCAATTAACTAAATTCATTTATTTTCCACTCAATTTACAGTTGAGGCGCAGTTCATGTGCCTCCCTCGTCTCTCGGAACTATTGCGCTGCTCCGTGCTGTTTCCCATCGGACGTAAATATTTGCCGGACCATCAGATGCAGCAAGGGACAGCTGCTCTATATAGGCAATTGGAAGACTTATATGAGGTTTTTGAGACACTGTAGGGACTTGTAAATTCATGTGCCGGTATAATGACTTCAGGTAGATTATCAGAGACGGGGACACAGTGAATGAATCGCAGGGGCTGTTTATCTGGCGGGGAAGATGTTTTCCAGAGCGTTTCGTGTTAAATCAAACACCGCAATCAAAGGATCTGACAGGTGATTTCTGCTGCTTACAGACTTTTCCGAGTATCAGTTTCTTTTATTCCTACCTGTCTATTTTGTTACATTTGCGTCGCAGTTTATTGGCATTATCAGTTACACATGACCCTTTATTGAGTCACATGTTCGTTCGTCAGCAGTAAATCTGTTGTTGAGATGTACCTTTTAATTTGTACCAAAATCAATCTTGACAGCTCAACGATGATTATCTGGGGCAATGTTTTATATTCATTAAATAAAATGTGGAGATTTTGGACAAATCTATATTTTAGTGCAAGCATTTCTTTCATATTTGACATCACAAGCTACTTTTATTCACTTTTGTTGTGAATATTAAATGTTGTGGGTAATAATGTTGTTGAGTTGCATCGTGGTGTCATTATCTGCAATGTCTGCAACAAGACGGTGTCTATCCATCACTGTCTAGTCCTAAACTATATGATTTAAAAAATACAATTAACAAAGCAAGGAAAAAATGCACATTAGGCTATATACTGTGATTATTTCTGAAGTCAGCAGTTGTAGCATGGAGCATATTGAAAGAAAATGCAAACGTTACGTATGTTCTGTATCTTAAACTGCACTTGTTACTCATGTGTCTTATTCTTTTCCACAGGAGAAAGCTCAAAGCGGATATAGCTGCATCTTTCCCTTCGCTGACTCCTGATGAGCTGTCTGAACTGGTGCCCAACAAAGAGGAACTAAATGTGGTGAAAATTTATGCACATAAGGGAGATGCTGTGACACTGTATGTCCTTCACAAAAACCCACTATTCTTTGAACTTGAGAAGCGACTTTACCCTACAGGTAAAAAGATGGTTTATTATATAAAAGAAAGGACTCGGTGGATAGAATGGCTTAACTAAGCTGTTTCTTTCCAGTGTATACACTGTGGCGCTACCCTGCACTTCTGCCAGCGTTCAGGACATGGGCTCCAGTGCTTCAGAAGTTAATTGGAGGGGCAGGTATGCTTTGTTTTTTAAGATTCAGACCTGGACAGATATTCTCTACTGCGCTTTAAGATTTGTATTAAGTAAGAAGTATGTTTTTCCTCAGATCTGATGCTACCAGGCGTGGTGCTGCCTTCAGGTGGCCTTCCACATGTGAAACCGGGCGACTGCTGTGCTGTGACAGTCGTGAGGAACAGGTGGGTTGCGTGAACAGTCCTGAGGAGACCCCTGACATGACCCCTGACATCTCAGACCTGAATGCTGTGTGACCGTGCTCCTCTGGTCGAACACAGGGCTCCTGTAGCTGTCGGCACTGCCGCAGTGTCCACCGGAGAGATGCTGAGTTCGGGTATGAAAGGGAGAGGAGTGTGTGTTCTCCACACATACATGGATAATCTCTGGTGAGTGGCTGTTACCTTTCAGCAAATTCCAGTTCTGTGTAATGGTGAAGGAATGAACACTTAAGTGTTAATATAGCGTTCACTCTTTGGTTGTCGCCTCCATTTTTTAAACTTGAAACGTTTAGACTAAGAGCAGCAGATAACCCCAAGATAAAAGCTACAGGAGACCTCCAACATTGTTTAACCTCAAATAGACATGATATAGGAAAATATTAAATTCTTGTTCTGGACATCCAGACAATTTAATGTTACATTAAGTATGAATAGTGTGCTAGTTTATTAAGTCAAAGACAGCCATCATCCAACAATAACATGTGATTTATTGCCCTGGCAGGGCTGGAGGTAATTATGTTCATTCTTTGTGTCAAGCTAAGCCTGTAGGTGCTGTCCATCTATCTTCTCACCTGTCTCCCAGTTTGATGAAAAGGCATAAAAACATTCCCTTTGATGCTGAAATGGCTTTTATCCACTTTTAAGGGCTTTTGGAGACAAATCAGTCCCTCCATCCTTACCAGAGACAGAGGGTGAAGACATAAATGGAGAAGAAAGTGAAGATGATGCTGAAGGAAAGGAAGGGGTTGAGAAGTGCGAGGAGCAGGAGGCAGAGGAGCAGCAGAGTGCAAGTGAAATGACTACAGAGCGAGCCTGCTCAGGTGTTGAGGAGCTGAGTCTGGCAGAGCCAGAGGAGAAGAAGAATGAAGTGGGTAGTGTTGATGATGGGGCAAGCAAGGATGAGCAGAAAATGCCACAAGGTATCACAATCACACATACACACCCAGTAAGAGTAGTGCTCATGGCTGCACGTCCCTCTGGCAGAAAAGTTCAGTTTCTCATCTCTGCACATTCCTGCAGTTTACGGGCCATTTTTGTTCATATTTGTAAGGTTTTTCCCTCTTTCTGTGTTTGCATTGACTTGTATCAACAGAACCCCAAATTTTCCCTTTTGTTTTTGGACTTTAACCTCAGCTTTTTGGCATTTAACATTTTTTACATATCTTTTTATATCATTTCCTGATTTATAAAGTGAAGCCACCTTTTCTCACAGCTCCTGCAGCAGTGTTTTTGCTTCCCCCACGGCTCAGAATCCAACAAAGTCAGTGCAGTCCTGGACGGTGTGCAGGGCTGTCTCAAGAGCTCAGAAACTCACTGACTCTGCCAAAGGGGTGTGTATTTATGAGCATATCTGTAAAATTACTAGTTTCTAAGTTAAAGGTATTCAAGTTCTGTTAGTGGCATTAAAGTATTTGCCGTCACATTTTAAGCGAAGAAGCCTTTTAACAAGACTCAGAAGTACCACAATCCTGGCCTGAGATCAAATTGACTCTCCACTAAGCTACAGGGCTTTGCTGGGATATCTTTGCCACCGTGTGGTTGTGTTTTGTTGATACAACTGGAGAATAAGATTTTCTGAAGTGGCAAATAGCCAGAATGTTCGGAGCGAGGAGAGGATGTGACCTGGCACAAACCCTGATTTCACAGAGACAATGGACGCCCTGCTGTTGCAGTGTTTTCTCCATGCTCTCAAGTGTAAGGTGAAGAAGTCAGAGCTCCCTCTGCTGACCAGTACATTTCTGGGCAAACACATGATGTCCTGCTGGTAAAGTACAGCTCATCTTTTAAGAACTGTTGAGCAGTGATCCAGTCCAATATTTTTATTTTATGTTCTCCTTTAATGTATTTTTTTTCAGCCCGAGTGGAAAGCAACTTGATCTAAAGAAATCCAGCTATAAAAAGGTATATTAGATGTCTGGAATGTGACTTTTCACACAAATAAACCTTAAGGTCAACTTTCAATCCCACAAGTGAACATTTATCTCCTCTTTCACTCGACAGTTGTCCAAGTTTCTTCAGGCCATGCAGCAGCAGCAGCCCAATCTCATACGAATGAAAGAGCTGACAAAGGGTGTGGAGAGTATTGTGGAGGTGGACTGGAAAAACCAAGGGTGAGATGCAAATGTCGCAAACCTATAGAAGGTTCTTGGCCGAGGTTCAGACCCCAGCCACAGCCCACCCACATCAACGCTGACCTGCCCTGTGCTTGTCCCCTTTATGACACCGCGCTTCACAGGCTGCGCTCCTTCGTCGTTCCCGAGGACTCTGGTGTGGAAGCGGCTCCAGGACAGGATGGAGGGGAAGGAGAGCCTGCGTACCATCCCCCTGAGATCACAACTCTGTATTCAGTGTCCACTCGGCTGGAGCCTCTCTTTCTGGATGCAAAAAAGAGGTGTGTGTGCTTTTTGTGTGTCAGTGTGTGTGTGTGTGTGTGTGTGTGTGTGTGTGTGTGTGTGTGTGTGTGTGTGTGTGTGTGTGTGTGTGTGTGTGTCAGTGTGTGTGTGTGTCAGTGTGCGTGTGTGTGTGTGTGTCAGTCAATAAGATGGTACGAGTTTCCTGTTAACTTGGACGTGATATTGAGTGGGCTCCAGGTCCAGGAGAGCTGGATCCTCCTATGACCTCCCAATAAAGAGGTAGTTGTGCTCTGCTCCAACCACAAATTGTTTTTCTTTGCTTTCTGTAGTGACAGATTTGCAACAAACATTAGAGGAATTTAGTAAAACGTGGCAACAGAACTGTTTTAAAGGTAATGGTCAAATGTCTGAGCCAGAAGTATCCCACGATGCCGAAGCAAAATATAAAAAGATACCAGTGCACAGAGCCATAACAAAAGTGGAACTCGCACAGACCAGTGAGGCTCCCTATCTATCCCTCTACCCCTAAATCCCTCACTTCCTTTTCCTTTCTACGTGCTATACACACAAACATTGTGTTTAATTTCAACCCTGCGAATAGTTGAGGTCTCAGAGGTCTCACTTTCTCATTGTGGACTGCAGAGTTTACACATTGTGTCGTACATCATTATTCATTTTCCGTTTTAAGTTTGACAGGCGCTTTTTCAATGGCATCAACATTTTCCAAAAACGGTATAATGCTGTTTTTCAACTATTTGTCTTGGTGAACAAAGTCCTAATAATGTCATGACAGTTGTGGAGGGAAACTGACATTTATTGCTTCAATTTGGTTTGAATTTCTGGTCCATTTGAGTCAAGAACCCAGCTTTTGTCAAATCTGAATACCTTCCTTGTAGAGATGCCTGTTGTGCAGATTTTTGAGGTCACAGTAGTGAAGAAATAAATCTCCCTCACACCGAAGAACAGTCGTGTCATCATCCTCATGCTTTATTCCAGCACATCCACAAACCAAAGGAGCACCCACTTATCTATCGTCTACTATATATCTTATCTATATTATCCCTATCCTGTCCAGCATGTTTTCTCTGTATTACACACGGCTCGTATGCTTCAAAAACTAATGTGGGATGACATTATACCAACAAAGCTCATTTTTAAACTCTCCCATTTGGTCACAGGAAAGGGCTGAAAAAAGCCACATTCCAGCAGAAATTTCGTTCCCTCACGTCCGGGCCAAATTAAATAGATCACTTATCACTATAAATGCATGTACAAATATCTGGATGCTGAATTTCCCTCTTGGGGACAATAACGTCCACCAGTTGGTGATAGAAGCACATCATTTCCGTGGAGGAAAGATCTCCTTTCACTTGACAAATCCTCGAGTGTTGATATGAGTGACATTGTAGGAAGCCTCGTTCATTTTTGTTTCTGTGCAAACATTCATTAAGTTGTCACTCCTGCAGTGTTTTACATGTCACGCTGTTCATGTTACATGCATGAAACTGCCCGTCCTGACAGTGTGCTCAACCAGAATGTATTCAGATTTTGTTCTGTTCTTCTAACCTGCTTATTTACTGATTTGAAGACTGTCTTTTCTAAGGTTTTAATTTAGAAGGATAAATCAAAGGTTATTCTACTCCAAGCTGTGTCTGTAGGATCGTACTCGTGCTAATGTGGTCACGTGTTTTGTTGCCTCTACAGGAAAGGAACAATACTGCAACCCGCTGAAGTGAGAAACATCGTCACAGAGTATGTGAAGAATAACGAGCTGGTGGATGAAAATAACAAGAAGTGAGTAGATTTGCCTCGGTGATCGAACAACGTGGTGGCCGCAGAGCTCAGTTTGACACTCAGTTTATTTTGTAAAGACAAACAAAGAGATGATGCCATGCCATGTGATACGGTGATTATGGGCCAAATGGCTGACATTTGAACAGACATCCCTGTGTTTCATTTCCTTTTTTGGTAATGAACATTCGTAACGAACATTAACAAAGAAGCTAAATGTAGTGTAGCTTAATAAGTTGCGGAGCTCTTTTAACCCTCTGAAACCCTCTCTGTTTAACAGCTACGTGACCATAAACCCCACTCTGTGTGACTGCCTGCTGGAGAAGTCCGAGTACCAGGAGCTGGACGCTCTCAAGTGGGACGACCTGTTCAGCAGGTAAAACCTATCATCCTGTCACGCTCATACCAGATCTGACAAAACGGTCTCCTCAAGCAGGATGCTTCAGGAGAACATATCTTATAAATTGAACATAAGTACTGTGGGTTTTGCAGAACTGACATTTGATCTTGGAATAAAAGGTGGAAGGCTAGACAGTAGATTTGTGGTTTGCACTTTTTCCTCAGCACATGCATTTGCAGGTAACCTGAGACTCTAAATTACCCATAATTGGGAGAGTGAATGCTGTGTCTGTGCTCTGCTCTGGACTGGTGACCTGTGCAGAGTGCACTTCTTTTGCCTTATGCATTCTTGAATAGGCAGTAGCAGAAAATGGCTAAAATGAAGAAAGAAAATAATTTATTTGTCTTTTAATATAAAGGTAACTTGTTTGTTGCTATACCGCCGCAACAAATTAGTTTTTCATATTTGACCTAGAGACGAGTATTGAGCAGAGATCCACGTGGATCTCCTCCTAGAGGTCCACGTGAACCACTCTTTATGTTGGCGCCAGATACACACGGTTAATTTAAGTAAATACGTTCTGAAGATGACTTATCTGTTTCCTTGCTTTAACTCCTGCCCCAAGAAATGCAGTAATTCCAGAGTTTGAGTTTTCGTCAACATTACATGACCTCGACTCATTTGGCGGGCGCTTTCATCCAAAGCGACTTGCAGCCGAGGGACAGCGTGTGCTGCAGCTGCTGGGGAGCATGTGGGGTGAGGGGAACGATGATTAGGACTGATTTGTTTGTACGAGCGCGCACACGGTCGACCAGGAAATGATCAATTGACGGGACGAGGCGTTTCAAAGGATAATTCCTGACAATGGGGTCTGGTGCAGCACTTATGCTACATGACATGTACCAGGTCACCAATAAGTGGAAAAACAGCGTCACGGATCTCTTTTAACTGAATATTCTCTAGTCCTGTTCTGCCAGAAAAACTCTGGATTCATCGTGTTTTTCACTACCAGGCCCGTTCGCACCCAGCACTGACATCATTACCTCCTCAGCTTTCACCTGTGTGTGTGTGTGTGTGTGTGTGTGTGTGTGTGTGTGTGTGTGTGTGTGTGTGTGTGTGTGTGTGTGTGTGTGTGTGTGGGGTGCGGGTGGGTGGGTGGGTGGGTGGATGGAGGGGCCGACGTCATGTCAAGAGGTCTCCAGGCAATAACACAGAGTTTGAGTTATGTTTTGGATGGACGCCCCCATACGCAATCCACTGATTAGAATAAATTTATATTTGGTGTTGTTTTCGGGCCGTCGGCTCCCAACGGCCCGCGAGTTCTGTACAGTTATTGGGAAAGCAATAACGTATTGGGGCTTTTTTTTTTTTTCACTTCAGGTAAATCTATCTTACTCAGGATTGAGGCAGAGTTATTAACGGAAAATGTGTGTGTGAGAACGGGAGGATCGCAGCTGGTGATGGTGCAAATGTTCAGGGGAAGGTTTCCATCCTATTTTCGCAGGACATTGGCGCGGATGCAGGAGTGCTATCAAGTTGTGTTCCCTGGACAAGCACCCATTCAGAAGAAAGGCCACATTGAGCCCGTAGACATCTCTGTGGCTTCTCGAGGCTCCAATAAGAAGGTGACGGCCCTTTAAATTCCTGTCCATAAGCGTGGACATAACCTGATATATAAGAGTTTAATGGGATGCTACTATTTTTAAACCAGTAAATAAAACAAACTGCAATAACCGACAATTCCTGCTTGTGTTTAATAAAAAACAGCACATAGAGAACATATCATATCCAATCACAGATGTCATCCTCGGGGTGACGCTAGATGAAATGTGAGGATTACCGGGAAACGATTAGGATCAGAGAAACATGAATGTCTGAGTGACGCAGGAATCCACCCACTAGTTACTGTGATTTTCAGTCTGATTTAATGCGATGGACCCACTGACCCTCTGTGTGTCTATCCCGAACGGGATGGACACATTCTTGCACTGTGATCTCTTATCGATCGACACACACTGCTGTAATCCGAATGTCAATGATACTGTGTGTGTGTGTGTGTGTCTGTGTGTGTGCATGTGTGCGTGTGTGTGTGTGTGTGTGTTGAAGGTGACTCTGATAAAGAACCTGGAGCTGTACGGTCTGGACCCTGCAGCTGTTGCCACCGCTCTGCAGCACCAAGTCCAGGCCAGCTCCGTCTTACAACCCATCCCTGGTTCCAAGGACAAAGTCCTGGTCCAGATCCAGGGCAACCAGATACACCAAGCCGGAAATTTGTTACTAGGTTTGGAATTTAATAATACTAGGAGTGTCATACAATTTCTCCAGTAATTTCTGTCAATTTCTTTCTTTTATTGAAAATATATATATGTGTATATATATACACACACACACACACGGTGTGACTAAGCCTTTGTTTCAATTTCAGAGCACTATAAACTTCCTCGAAAGTACATTCAAGGACTTGACAAAGCTCCCAAAGGTCCCAAGAAGAAGTAGCAGTTTCTACCATCCAGATCAAGCATTTACTGTCTGCAAATGATTTCATGCAGACACGGCATTTCATGCAATAAAGCTGATTCCCTTTCATCTTCCGCAGACTGATGACTGACACTTGCTGTGATTTGTCTCGCTGGCGTAAAGTTACTGACAAGATCATTTAAACCAGACCTTCACCGCTAGGTACAGTAATATGTCTCAGATGGCAAAAAAAAAAAAACCTCTTCATGCAGGTTTAAATGTTCCAAGTCATTAAATTCAACATTCAGTGAAACTGAGCGAGCATTTAATGTGTTGTCCAAAAAGGTTAAAGCCTTGTAGAGGGCATTTCAATAGAAATGACCAAATAGGCCATCGCCTCCAAAACGTTGACGTCATTTCTCTGAAGTTGTTCTCAGTGCAGTCTGCACATCCGACATGACGAAGGAAATTTTAACACTCACGGAGACGTTTCGGAACATGGCAGTTTCCACATTTCCTCCGTCCGTCTTCATTCCCTCCAACGTTGACAGGTCATGAGGTATATAACAGACGTAGGTTTTGTTTAGGCCCGTAACAGCGAGCGAACACAATGAAACATGGATGCAATGAAAAGCAGCACGAGCTTTAAACAAGCCTGTATTTTAAAGAGTGTTTCTCAAAATCCTCAACTGCAGTCTTTCACGTTGGGCAATTTACCGCAACAAAGGAAATTTTATATCTTCCACAATAAATTCTTCATCGAATTTGCCATAATTCTTCATTTGATTTTTGGTTGTTTTTGCCAGGGTCTTTTGATTTATTTATTTTATTTTGTTTTTATTTTTTTTTAAAGTGACAGATTCAACTTTAACTTTGTGTGTTTTGTGCAATTACACAGCCTCAGTTATGCTGAGGTCAGGTCTGCGGTAACAAATCTAGTTTTCCATCCACAAATGAGCTTTCAAAACCTTTATCATGTGGTAAAAGATGGAATTTGTACCAATCTGCTGTTTCCCTGAGTGCAAACGAAATTCATTTAGAACTTTTTCTGTTACTCTCTCACCCTGAGGAGTGATTACAGGAGCGTAGTTGTACTGATTGCCAGAGTTTCAGGGGAGAAAGACAATATGTGCTTCAATGCCAGGCTTTGGTCGCACTCAATTTGTGAGTTGTGATGCACAGGCCTCTATATATGGTGAATTTTTAATGTTCAATCAACATCTTGATCGGAAGATGCTCAAAATTGCAATTGCAATTGCATTTTATTTTGTAAATGGAAATAAGGAACGTAATTTTAGTTTATTTTAGGTGTATATACGACTGAAATATTACTAAATGGTTTAACATGAAGGCTTTACATATATTACTATTTAAATGTCAGTATCCATTCATTAATTTAGGCATTTTGTACCACGATGGCTATTACCCACATAAAGTCAAGCTGCAATACTCACATTTGTTATGGAACATCTCCGCCTCTGCAAACTTTGCTCAATGGCACCAGATTATGACAAAGGGCTTCACCAGAGGGACAGTGGCTGTTCAGAGGTCAGACCTCTCTTTGTTTGTTCGCTCTGCATCTGGAAACCAATCACAGGAAATGAATTCTGATATCTGAGCTGTTGTTTCAAACCGCGGGGATGTGTCATGGTCGTTAACGAGGCGAAGGAGCCATCTCCCTCCTTTAATTGGTGGACAGAATGAGTAAAACAGTAAAAGCAGAAAATTAGATTGGGTTTTATGGGGCAACGGTGCAATTAAAAGCCCTGTCTGTATTAAGAAACGATCGTTATGTGTTTCGTAAACCGGCTGAGATCATTTCCTCCGTTCCTGGACACCAGGTGCACCGTCATAATCTCTCCTCAGTGTGTTTGTGGCCGTGTTTGTTTGGATCATCCGTCGAGACTTTTGTTTTTGCAGCAGAAGGACACCTGTCTGACACAGGTGAAGAACTCTTGGCGGAACTTGGACTGGGTGCAGACGTACAAGTACATGTTCACAGCTGCGTTGCTCAGACTCAGCATGCTGCCGACGTCCGCTGCGACGTTTATCCCGAGGCCGTAATCGTTGCGGTCGAAAGTGTACATGTGCGTGGTGCGGAGGACGATCTGCGTCGTGGCGCGTGTGATGGACAGCATTACGAAGCTCATGGACACGGTCACCAGGAGAACCACCGACTTCCTCTTCCTGGAGCGCAGCAAAGGCGTCACTCTGCTGAGCCCGGAGGTCGGAGCGGCAGCGTGGACGTGGACTCGGTTGCTGAGCGAGAGGAGACGCAGGATGAGCCCGTTGAGCGTCAGGATGATGAAGAAGGGGAGTATGTAGGCTTGCAGGGTCTGAAAGCCAACCAGAGCGTGAATGAAAGGCGCCGGGGCCTCCGGTCTGTAAATGCACCAGGTCTGGTTGTTCCGGTAAACCGACGTGTTCGACCAGTAGTAGGGAAGCGCGAAAAGATGGCTGAAGAGGAAAACCGCCGCTATGGTCCAGGCTGCACATCGCGGGGTGCAGATTTTGGATTTCAGGCTCCACGTGTGGATGGCGATAAAGCGTTCAATCGTAAACACAACCACCAGCCACGTGGAAGCGTTGTATGCCCCGTAGTTAAAGATATCCCTCAGGCTGCACCACGGCTCGTGACTCCAAAAGGGCTCCTTCTGGTGGTACTTGACAGAAAGCTCCAGAACCACGATGAAGATCAGCACGAGGTTGTCGGCCACAGCGCAGGCCATCAGGTAGAGGGTGCTGGACTTGGACAGCATGCAGTTCCCCCTCCAGATGATCAGAAAGGTCACGACGTTGGCTGAGGAAGAGATTAGAGTCAACGGAGGCGTCTTATGCTATGAGACGCACAGGGTTTTGATGTACTTACAGGGGATGCCCACAGCAGCCAGAGCAGGATAGAAAACCGCTTGCAGAGTCTCCATCCAGTGTTTCCTTGGAGGGCTCATATCCACAGATGACACCAAGAGCACGGACACGTCTTTGTTCAGAACACACACATTGTTTAGGCACAGGACCTTCCCGCCTAGCTCACCGTGCAAACAGTGCTGTCATGTCAGGGTTGATGATTACAGAGGATTTATGAGGGTGTGACAACGGGAAGTGAGAAAGCACAAGCCTTGATTTGATTAGGCCTCGATCGATGACAGCAGAAAGCTCAAGTCAAAATAAATATTCTTATCCTCAGCAGTTAGGATGTGTAATGGGTTTCTGGCAGGGATTACTAGTTGTTTGCACACATTAAAGTAGATGGTTTTCATTTCCACATTAATGATTTTAACTACAGCATATCTGGGCCCTATTAACTGGAAAACAAAATGGCACCACAGTATGATGAAGTCTCACCTTAGTCCAAGTTCAATAAATATCAACAATCATCATCAATCCCTCGCACAAAAGAAAATAATGATGGAACTGTTTCCTTAAGTTATGTCAAGCATAGTCCAAAGATTCAAGATAAATGTCTTTATTCACTCAACCTTTATTTGGGCAACCTAAATGCATGGTATCTAGACTTTAATTAGGCCTTTATCTTCACACTGAGGATGTTTCAAACCTTCAGGGATATCTCTGTTTGTGGCTGTAAATTACCCTCTGAAACAGCATACTATAAATGAGGATCATTTATGCAATTTAATTGATTATACCCTTGGCCATTCATTTGCAGAAATTGCTGAAACACGTGTCTTTAACAAAATCACTGAGTCTCTCAGCCTGTTGTAAGATATAGCCTTACGCCGCTGCCTGTGGTTTCTTACTCTCAAATTGATTACATAGTGCATAAACATGCTGCTATGCACTATGTAATAAAGAAAACCACACAGAATCATATTGTGGTCTTGTGGATATAATATACAAATATTCTATTTGTTACTGTGTCAATCCTTGTTGTCCGCTGCTTTCTTCCTGAGTACTTTTGGCAGGAGAGAGTAAAAAGCATCTTTTTTAACTCAATATAGGATAACCTGATTAAAAAAGGGCAGTTCAGGCATGTCATCAAACCAAACGAGCCAGTTCCAAATACCAGGAATCTAAAGGGAGCACATGATGCAGTTGGCAGTCATGTACATCTCAGTCCTTTGCTCAAAATAAGTTTCTTAACAAGGAATCCTTATCTAGGAATGAAGGTATCACCAAGCTACAAAAAAGAAGAAAAAAAAAGAAAAAAAACACCACCCCCACCCGAAAAACATAGTTTTAATCCTTGAGCTTGGATTACAGAGAAAGTTGAGTCCAACCATGGTCCATTAATATTAAATAGGCTTGATGCAAGGTTTTTTGGTTTAGAGGTAGCTCATCCATGGCAGAAAAGCCTGGCTCGCCCTCTGATTACGTTGCCAGATGAGTTTTCTTTGCCGTGACGAGTCCTCTGGATCTTTCCAGTTGGGTTGCAACTAAGTTTCCAAGGTCTGACGTCTTCAACACCTTCCTACATGACTTTTCCAGGCTGTTGAGCCGACATGGATCTTATTCTCTTCCCCACAGTACATAGTGTGATTTGTTATCCTACAGAGTAATGAGGTCCATATAATTTATGTAATATTAACCACGCATCTCACATATTTCCATCAATCCATTTTCTTAACGTGCTTTATACCTAATTGGTGTCGTGGGGCTCTGCAGGAGCCTCTCTGACCACACATAGTATATAATAAACCCTGGACAGGTCGCCAGACCATCGGAGGGCACACACGCCATTCACTTTGACGCTCACGCCTACAGTCAGGGTAATTTAGTGTCTAATTGACCTAAACGTGTATGTTTTTGGACTATGTGGGACACCAGAGAAAACCACACAGACACAGGTAGGTGAACCCAGGTCATTGTTGTCGTGAGGTGCTCAGCACAAATACGCACACATTGTGAAATGACAGTATTGAAAAAATGTGGAACAAAGTGCTCAACGAGAAGCCTGGCAGGGATCGAAGGGATGCCACAGGGGTTTTATCGCTGACATTTTAACCATTTTGCCACCTGGATGCTCTCTGAAAATGTGACTCTCATCACATGTGCTCCAAACATAAGCATTGTTTGTGGTCTGCGGATTCGTCCCAAACCAAAATGGTTCTGCCACGTCTTATCCAATCTGGCTAAAGCTGCATGCACAGGCAGTTAGTGGGGACTTCGGCCAAGGAACTGCTCATTTGAATACCGTTCACATTATAAGGACTGACAGTGATGGCTTAGCGGGTTTATGTAACACAATGACTGCATGAAACTGAGGTATCTCCTTAAGTAAATGAGTGCTTAAGGACTTGCAGCACTTATTAGTATTGCCTACTGTCATCCATCTACTACGATTATCCTGTTTTTTTCCGAGCCAAGTGACACAGTGTCGACTTACTGCAAGTAGGTCCCTGGTTCAAGTCCCAGTCGGATTGAGAGCCTTTCTGTGTGGATTTTGCAGGTCGATTTAGAACCAATCTGTCCGGTTAATGCCTTCCCCAAATGTGTTGAGTTGGAAAGTGAATGTGATATACTGAGCGATTTTGTTGTGCCTGATGTTAACAAAAGCTCCTGTGTCTTGACAAGAGCTCTTGTATTATCTGGAGCTTGCATTTTCACAACCCTGAGAGTGGGCTTTTTTTTCTCAGGCCCCATTAATGCTACTGACTACAATTCATTGTCATTCTTCATTGTAAATTAATCAATCCAACAGTATATATCAACAGTATTTATTGACAAATGGGACAAGAATGATGGACCTACTGTGCAGTATTTTTGCACTGTTATCTGAAAAAAATAAAGCATATGGATCGGTCTACCACCAATGCAGCCCAGTTATGCAGAGTCAGATGGCCCATAATTCAACCTTTGCGAATGTACATGTCTGAGACCCTGACCTGGATCATTTCCAGAACAGTTGACAATTGATACAGTATTTGGGAAATGACTGTGTATTTTCCAGTCAGTGGGGTGCTGTTTTTTCAACCCTTGTATCTGTGTACTTCATGTCCACTGAAGCCATCACCATCTGTTTGACTGGTGCAAGAAAACCTCTTAGACTGTTGCCTTTACAGACAGCCTGACACGTAGAGCAGTAGATGTATTGGAAAAAATGTGGTTTCACGCTGTTACAGTTCATTGCCTTTCGAACTCCAGGACAAGCAATACATAGTTTTTTGAGGAAAAGAAACTCCAGACTCGCAGTCTGTCTGCCCGCTCCAGATGCCCCGTCTGATTCTGAGCAGCTGAGCTGGCTTGTCCCGTAAGATGAAAATACAACATGTTTCTGTGACTTGTGGCTAATGGTATAAGTGGGAAATCAATACATTCCATAGAGCAGATCTATCTGTGTTCTTAACAAGAATTACATGCAATTTGTGTCAAGAGGGTCTGCTGTTGTCAATCCCATGTACATCCCATATATGTGCACACTGTACACAGGCAACAAGTATGTTTTCACCCAAAAATAACACTTTTTATGGCTCAAAGTTTGTTTCTACAATACAAACACATTAAAATATCAAAATGTAAAAGAAAAAAATGTGTACACCTTATTGTCTCTAAGCATTATATGCATTTTGTGTCTCTAAATGTCATTTTTGGAGCTGTGCCTGGATCTTTACATGGATAAAACACTGGAGAAAGGTCGTACATGGCGGTATCTTCTTCAAATTTGAAACAAATGTTCATGTGAGTGTGTGTGTATAGGCTCTCTATCAACTAAATTGTTTCTAATGCAATCATAACAAACTCCAGTTTTCTTTCTGGCGAGAACTGATGGATACATGTCGTCAGAGGAGGTCAGAAGTTACAATCACTTTCATTTGGGCATGTCGCTTTAGACATGTCTGATGCAAAATGTTTGTGGACTGCATGATGTTAAACTGGAACTGTCCAAATTAGAGCCAACTGCTTTGTTTGGTATTAGCCTGTGGTTCATCATGATAGACAGATGACTTGGAAAAAAAAAAAGAGTAGCCAAGAACTTTGTATGTGTGTGTGTGTGTGTGTGTGTGTGTGTGTGTGTGTGGGGGGTGGGGGGGGGGGGGGGGGAGGGGGGGGTCTTTGTGTCTGTTTTGTCTTTCGCAAAGATTTTCCAGGGATGACTTCCAAAATGGTTTTGTGCGACAAACCATCTGGTGCATCGGATTATATTAAACAGACATCAATCTCAACCGCCTCTCAACAAGAGAGTCAGTAAGTACATTTCTTTGTTTATCTCCTCTTTTAACGTCTCCAAACTGCATCACGCTGATCCTTAATAGATTCAGTCTTTCCACTTTAGGACTTCACAGCAGAGGCGCATTATGTGACGGGCAGAAAATAAAAAAAACATGTGAGGGGTTAGAGGAGCGTAGAGAAAGAAAACATCCTCACACACGCGCTGGTTGCCATAGTAGACCTGGTGGCCTGTTGCCATGGAAACCGGGGTTCAACGAGCTGCTCTCCTCAGACGGGGAGGACTCATCTGGAGAGGATTTCATGTCTCTGCCTGCATTGAGGGTCATCTAATAATTCACATGTACTGGCCTCTTCCCATGCTGCCCACAGCGATCTGGCTCCACTTGGGTCAGGGTGCAGCAGGAGTCTCTGCTCCTCCCTGCACCCACCCACTGTGGAAGAGACAGGAGTTTACTGATGCTGTGCCAGTAACACTGCACAAAAATATGAATGTGATTACTTTGTAGTGCAGGGGTTACGTAAGGATGTAAGCCAGTCATTAGGAAAGATGTTGTTAAACATCTCTAAAATCTGTATTTGGCAGCCACGCAACAGCTAGTAAATGAATGATGGCGGAGGCTGTGGTGTTATTTTGGCATCACAGATTATCTGTAGTTTACCTCTCCTGTTACGTTGAAGCCTATAGTCCTCCTCCAACTCTCTGCAGATACTATGCAAACACCAACAACATCTTGCAGTTTGGCATCAAGCAACAAAGTCTATAAAAATTCTAAACAATCTAATTTTGACGCTACTGTGACTTCATGTCTGATGGTGAATACAATTTGCTTTATTTATTCAAACCGTTTGTATCGATAACAGGTTTGCTGATTGCTGGTGTGTGGCCATGTTTCCTCAGTGCTTGCGTCAGGATCACCGGGGTCGTCCGGCATCATTAACGCTCCAGCTGAGAGGATGAAGGATTTGATTAAGTTAAAGTAAATATTAATCTTCTATTGTTGATTCATTTAAAATTCTGTCTGATCGTCCACCTCGCTCTGTGTTCTGTACTCATTGTGTGGTCCGTGAAAGAAACAAAAAGACATATAAATGTTGAAATAATGCCTCTTTTTTGTTCCTCTTTTTTTTTTCTTTTTTAGCCATAGCTGCCTTATACAATTCTCCTTAAGGGACTCAACAAAGCCTTTGCATCGTTGCCAGATTTTTACGACTTGCTTGTGGCCATGAAACAACACACAGATGAAAAAAAAAAACCTTCAAGAATTTTTCTCACAGTATCAGCGCTAACCAGGATATGATAGCTGTGAAACCCAACAGTCCTCCCAGATGAGTGTTCACATTTAAATTCCAGTGTGCTGTCATGAGGGTGGAACAATAAAAACCTCAAGGCAGAACCTCACAGCAGGCAGATGTCAAACAAGACAGGCAGAAGAAGAACAAAAAAAAACTTTCCCCCCCAAAAAATTTTTGTTCAGTAATTGTTTGAAACGGAGACAAGGAAACGACAAGCATGATGTAGTGTTATATACTTTCGCTTGGGTTTTGAGACCAGCGCTGGTTTGATGGTAATTCACGCTAATGGAGAGGTGCAAAGAGTCATCAGTGATTGGCTCGGGGAAGTAGCAGACACGCAGTCTGTGTCGCCATCTGTTGGTCATCATCCAGCACAGCAGGGACACTTAGCAGTTCAAGTCTCAAACGGCGAAGGCGAGAAGTGCAAACAGGGTTACATCTCTTGTTGGGTCTGTGTCATGAAAGGTCACCGTGGGAACAGATGAGGCCATGGTTAATAACGGCCTTCACAGCGTCTAAGCTCTCTGGAGATGTGTGTCGGGTTTTATTAGATTGAATCGAGGTGGATTGAAAAGATTCAGGTGGAAAATATCTGACCCGTAAATGTCAGGCTACATTTGTTAAGCTTAAAGATATAGGATAGAGTCAGACGCAACTTCATCTTTGAAAAAGCTGAAGGTGAAACGTTTTCGCCTGACCTTGTCCTAAGCTAAGCAATCGCCTGATTTATTTGAATACAGATAAGCCTAGACTGTATGTACTCTCACTGCCTGGGACAAAAGCAACAATGTTTAAAAGCATTAAGCTGACTGAATCAATATTTATAGTTCTACATTAGTGGTCCAAGCTGTATGAAGCCCCTCGTCCATTTGGTTTGTCAGATGAAGGGTCTCATGGTTATTGCACGCTGCGTTTCTTGTCATTCACAGCAGAGAGCACACATTTTTTCTATTAATTACGGACAGGAAAGCAGGGGTTGAGACTGCTTCAGGTTACAGGTCGAAATACCTGCATGTTTTTCCAGCTGCAGGAGCCACAGCGAGTGAACTCAGGAGCCCGTGATGCCTGTCACTGATCCATTAGACAGGCCACAGTACGTCATCATGCTGAGAGGATTGAGCTGCTAAAAGGGATTACACCATTTGACATTTTTTCCCCGACTAAAACTGCTTAGCCACTTTGATTAGAGACCCAAAAGAAGCCCCATAAAAAAAAAAAAAACATTTTGCGAACGAAATGACGGATCAATTCTGATTATTTTCGACAGACTGATTATGTCCGTGTGGGATTGACGAGCCTGGACCGTGAACAGATGAGAGATTAAATTCAAGGACAGAGACGTATAAGATTCGAAACGACAACATGAAAACAAATCAAACCAAATTAAGCGAAACGCAGTACATGTTGTTGAATTTATGAGTTAATGAAAAACGTTATTGTTATTATTGGCACATCACTGTCGACCACAACACTGATAGAATATTTCTCTGTCATCTGATTTTTCTCTTTGACTCTGATGTGGTCGGGAAAATCCATGTCACATTTTAGTCATGAAATACTCCGAACTTAACTCTGTGTCTGTTTAACACATGTTTTCATATCATTATGGACTGTAACTGTCCATCAATCCATCCTCTTACCCTCTTTATACCCATCACACATTATTCACTTTCACACTCACTTATAGTCTCCAGCTGACTTAAAAACATGCATGTCTTGGACTGTCCAAGGAAACTCGATCGCCGAGAAACCCCCTCGACCCTGGCTGTGTTCATAAACAGCAACGCATATAAAATAGTTTTCATTTTTCAGTCTTCCACACATCTTACCCGATATCCACTCGAGGCTCAGTTCTCGAAAGCCTCTTTGCTTTCAGTAATTACGTCGTAAAAGACAAACTGCTACGTTCGATGGCGGTAGAAGCGATTTCCTGCGCGGTATTATATGTCAACAATGTGATATAATTATATACGGCTGTGAGCCCGCAACATGTCGGTGGATGTATTGATTTGTTCCAGAAGTTCTCTGTCATCCAAGAACCATTTACACAATTGTAAACATCTGCTGCTGCTCTATGGGATGTTTCCAGCTACAGCCGCTCCCCCGAAATTCAGGGGTGCACCCTCAGTCAATTATGCCCCAGCAGTAGCAGCGGTATCCAGCCCTACGTGATACTTTACAGTATTATTGCGGGAGGCCCTCTCACATCTTTCTTCAAGTGTGGTTATATTCATCTTGTGTCTCACCGCATTACAATGCAATACAAACACAAATCTGTCTCTCTCAAAGGGATTTTGCTGCCTGCTTTGTACATGTAAGTGTAATCTATACTGTTCAATGAGGTGGTTCTCAGTTTCAATGAGCTCCTTCAGGCTAAACATGTCAAATCCCAGTTGCAAAGATCAAGGAGAGGTCATTCAGGGGATGCAGCCATTTACACATAAAGGCTCAAGGCAAAAGGTACTGAAAATGAAGAAGCAATTGGAGTTTTAGTTGTTCCACGTGAATTTGTAACTCCTGAATTAAAAAAGTGAAGCATCTGTTTCAGAGAGTCGCAGTTTTGTAGCTTTTCGATCAAATACGCTGATTTTGTGTTGTGACAGGAGGACATAAATCTGTCTGTCCAATTATCTCTATCTCCTGAATAATTCATCAGCCAGTCCCTCGATTCCTCTTGTCTGTCAACCATTTTTATTTCGTAGCTCTGTCATTCCGGATTAGTTTACAGACGTTTTGCCCGGGCTGATTTTCAGACGGCATCTTCATTTGTTAAGAGCTGTCAGGGATTGAGCTTGTGTAATGAGCACCACTCCCAGAGGGAGAGGCAGCACACGCAGGTAGAAGAAAAGAACTAAATTTAGGTGTCTGTCTTTCAGAGACAAACAGGGAGAGCAGACCTTTCTCTCATAGAGAGAACAGGCAGCATCGTATCGAGACTCCTCTCTGTGCTGGTGTGTATATCCTCCAATAAATAGATATTTTCTATATTGAGTTACAATATCACAGCTGAATTGTAGTTGCAAAGACAAATTATTAAAGTAGTCTGCAACACTGAATATACTACACTGAAATCTTATAATGTTTTCTTTGTTTGTTTGTTTTATTTATTTTTTTAATGCCTGCAGCTGGTAGTATGTTTTATGGAGGTCTCTATGAAATGTCCGGCTCGATTTAATGCAATAGTAAAGCAGGATGACTTCAAAGTAAAGAGAGAAACGAAGCTCAGGTGTGCTGATGAATTCTTTACGTTATTTGGCAGTGAATCATCCTCCTTTCATCTGGCACCTTTATGGAAACAACATGTTTTTCACATATGCACTAAGTGATATAGTGGGCACCCTCATAGTGCATGAGTGCACACAGCGAAATTTACCATGATAGAGGCAGGTTTTCAACAGACCACGTACAAGATGTCCTTTTTACCACTAGAGTGCACAGTAAAATATAAATCGTATGGCTATCTCTCTTATCTCCATGGGCTTTGGACCTTAGCGGTGTTATTATAACATATAACTCTCACACTTAACGCCTGGGGTCAAATTTCCAATCAGTCAAAACATGCATATTTTGGACTATGTGAAGAGTACCCAGAGAAAACCCAATAAGAATCTGGATGAACATGAAAACACCACACAGAAAGGCACTCAGTCCGACACAGGGACCTTCATGCTGCGGCAACAGTACTAACCACAGATTCACTGTGTCACCCCAACCTATTACAGGCAGGATCACTGCAGATTTATAGGACAAGATGCTCTCTATACTCCCTCTGACTGGTTGCCCTTGGTGGGTATCATACAGACAAATTAGTCAAAACGAAATGCAGCTGACTAAAACCAACTATTTAATACTGCCAGTACTGGTATTACCATGGATTATCACATCTCATTGGCTTTAGTGATCACATATCATACATCATTTCAATGTTAATAATTATCTGGCGATGGGGCAGCGACGTGGTTCAATCATACAGTTGGCCCCAGCTACATGTCAAAGTATCGCTGGGCAAGATGCTGAATCCCCCCTGTCGAAAGCCCCTGATGCTGTGTCATCAGTATATGAATGTGTGTGAATAGTTAAAGCTTCGGGTTGAGCAGATGGACCATGTAGGGTAGCCTCAGTCACCACTATGAGAATAGAAATTAATGGGTGAATGTGACTTGTGTCCGTAGAAAGCATTTTGGAAGGTCATGAAGATTAGAAGCATTGTAAGTCTATATATGTAGTGCATAATTTACCATTTGGTATTCAGCAACATCTATGTCATCTAGGAGGTCAGGGGGATATAAACTGTATGTATTTCGCTTCTTGCTGTTCATGTAAGTGCCGGGGTTTCGACAGATGGTGTAGAGGGCAGGACCGGAGATCATTCCTGCTTTTAGATTTCCTCATGGAGTCGGAGTCCACAGCTCTATCTCTTAACCCTCCTCTTGCCTGTTCCCAGAGTCCCACATTGGTAGTAAATCTGAAACCTCCCAGGACAGAGCTGCCAATAATGACAAAGCTGTGGCTGTAGGCATTAAAGGTCATTTGCATGTCGCACTCCGTCATCTCCGATCTCTGCATCTCTGTGACCTCCGATGGTAGTCCATCCAAATAAATAAAAAATTTTAAAAATTGCGATTGGGTCACAGCACCACTGAACTGAAAAATAATGTTCTCTAGATGATGTTTAGGAGCTGTTAGCAAATTCTCCAGTGTAACATAAACTCAGCAGCACAAGTACAAAATGCTCTCTCTCTCTCTCTCTCTCTCTCTCTCTTTCTCTCCGTTTCTCTGGGTGTTGCCATGACAACAATATCAGCGACACAAAAATAAGCGAGGCTGAAATCGAACTGGATCTCGGTGAATGATAAACATCGGCATATAGCTATACAGTATCTCCATCAATAATATTTAGAGGTGATGAAAGATCTATTTCGAAATATTCAACATTGCACTACGTGGCGTAATCTGCAAACAATGGCATTCCCCGGCTAGTGTGCATTTCATTTTCAGAGAAAAATGCAAAAATAAAAGGTGGAAGAAAATGTGATTTTGGTTTGCTTCCAGTCTAACTCGGTGTGTCCGGGCCTGGGCTTTTTTTTTTTTTTGAATACTATTAGATGCATGCATTCTTTCAAGTTATTAATATTTTGCAACCCAGATGTGAGGCTTTGATGGACCAGATGTGATCCACAGACTGCCTGCTGATCATATAGGCCTGGTCCGGGCTGACCTGCTGTTCTGTCCAAACACAGTCTGAGGTCCAGTTTTCCAGGCCAGTCAACAAACTCTGTAGCAGATAAAAAATTCCCTCTCGTCTCTGCGTTTTAGGCCCCTTTAAGATGTTTTTACAACATTGTTACTACACCTGCATAATTTCATGTTGCAGTTTTTTAATGGTCTTGTGCATTTTAGCTGTTTTTTCTTTTTTTCTTTTTTTTCCAAGAAAATTAACTAGAATTTGAATTATTTTTAGTCAAAGGTTCCCTAGGTTGTGGCCCTACCCATATTAAGGTCAAGCCTCATTTAACCTTAGAAACAAATCTTTCTTTTAATCCTCTGGTCAATGTAAACGATCTCTGTTTCAATAGGTGAAAAACACAGGTTACGTATCATTTCCGTTCAGTTGTGGGACGATCTGAATAGAGAACAGGCCCTGTGCTCAATAAACAAGAGAAATGTGGATTTCAATCCAGAGCTCATGGCCTTAATCTGCAGGATTAGGCCATTGGATAGTTCACTGTGGTGCGTTTTTTGCGTCGTTCATGTGCTTTTTGGCTTTGCAAATCTTTCTTCGGCGGTGACTTGCTGGATGTGCTTGCCAGGATGCTGAGATAGGTGTGAATGAGTGTGTGAACAATGCAATCCAAGACCACATGTGCATCAGCAGCTGCGGAAAGTAAGGAGGAAGAGCGAGAGAGAGACAGAGAGAGGGAGAGAGAGAGAGAGAGAGAGAGAGAGAGAGAGAGAGAGAGAGAGAGAGAGAGAGAGGGAGGTGCCCACGGGTTAAGAGCTAAAGCCGCTTGGCCCAGATGAAGATGGCTCTCAGGCTCCCTGCCAATCAAGGCCCAGCCAACAACCCACTCTCACTGACAGTGGCAGGGAAATGGTGACTTAGACCACACGCAAACGTCATACATACTTACAGTACATACATGCATACATACATACACACGTAGCCTGCAGTGGGACATCTCTGAGACCGGGACAAAGAGAGAAGTTTGCATTCGAGCTAACTCGTAGAAACTAACCCAACCAAAACAAAACAAAAGTTTCTTTCCAATTTTTCTTTCCAATTTGCAAAGTGTGGTGGAATATTTTAGCACATTGGTTGTGTTTTATGGCCTAGAATTTATTATTCTTGCACCCACTCACCATTATGTTGTTTTTTTGGGGTCAAGAAAAAAAAAAGCAAAATCTTCACTTTGAATGCTAGCAGCTCCATCTAATAGCAGTCATTTGACTCTGGAGAAGCTAAAGATAGATCAGAACATAAATGAAGAGTGAATATTGGATTTTGAGGGGAAGCTGTAACCCTTAATCCCCTCTAGCCCTATTCAATAAGAATCATAACACTGACTTGTATCTATCTGGTGTTAAATAAGCATGTGATTTAACACAGTCCAGTGTGTTGGAAGGGTCAAATAAAGGACAGTTACCTGCGAAACCAAAAAGAGTAAGTAAACCACATACACGCAGCACGTATTTTAAACCAAACTGTGCCTTTTCCTCATCAAACCACAAACATTTTCAGTGTCTGGACCAAACTGTCAACAAAACTGTTATTTTCAAAGTGTCAGCTGCAGATTGCATATTGAGGGTTTCTGTAATTGTGAACCAGCCACAGAAACAGATGCAGTGGATAAATCATGAACTATGTGACTGAAATGACATATTATTAACAGAAGACAACCGCCATTTTGTTTTATTTGGTGTGGTTCAGTAGTGACGATACCATATTCACCCTAATAATGGGAGGCATGTGATACATTCATCTGTTCAGTATCTCTTCATATGAATTTATTTTCTCTTTTCCCACAATACGCTACAAAGAATAAATTCTAATTGATATTTTTGAAGTGGCAGGGAGTGTTTCTCTTTAAAGGGGTTTTGCAGTGTAGAAAACACATTACATAATAGTTTATTTGCCCAGTTACAGGTAATGTGTCGTATAATCCTTCGCCTGATATATTTCCCTGTCGTCCTCCTTCTCTACAGTTGCTCCTCCATCCTCCTGTCACTGCTACGTTACGACAACTTCTCCACGTGTCTTGTGCTAATTAGAGCGGAGCGGGAGGACGACATGATGCTTAAAACATCAGCACTACGGCGCGACATGAGGAAACATGATGCAGTCGGCCTGTCAGCGAGGATAAAGTCTCTGCAAACATCTGCCAAAAAATCAGGAGATCATCTATCCCGAGATGGGCACACAGTTCACTGTGACATAATGTCAAACATACAAATACTAATGGTTTGAAAAAGCTTTTTTTCCCCCCCTTCTGTCATCCATTAAATGCCAGTTGTGTTTTTGGCTATGCTATCTTTATCACTTGGCTGGTGGCGTGGATTAGCGGCGCTCTCTTAACTTCAGTATGGGATGACACACGCAAGAACATATAATCCACAAGCCTGTAGCTCTGCATGTTCACAATGTGAATGTGTCGCTTTGTTGTCGTCATTTTTCCTTAATTACCTCATCATAAAGCCTCCGCTCGCTGTTATCGTCTCATCTTACAATTTTGTCTCTCTGCCCCATCAACAAGAGATGCCACATTATAATCCTCTGATTCATCTTTTTATCGTCTCTGAGATCCACCTCTTGAATTAAGGTGGGACGACATGACTGTAAAATAAAAAGGACAGAAAATAATGACTATAGATTTCTCGTCACTGCCTGTAAATCAACCACGGTGCTCCGTTTCCAATGTGTAACGTAGACCAAGTTTTAGAATAAAATAGAAAACATGTGAGCCGATATTCTGAAAATAGCCTGTTATCAGGGCGAGCAAAAATAGAACAAACACCAGGGCAGATCCACCGGCGTGTGTGTGTGTGTGTGTGCATGTGTGCATGTGTGCATGTGTGTTTGTGTGTGTGTGTGTGTGTGTGTGTGTGTATGTGTATGTGTGTGTGTGTGTGTGTGTGGTAACGGTGAGAGGCTTGCATTTTAAGTTCACATAGTTACACAAGTGCAGCCTGCAGCCCTTCCGCAGATAATGGGCCATGACCATGCAGGAAAATATAAGAGAGAGAAGAAAGAGGGACGAGGGAAAGATAACAAAAGAGGGATGAATGCACAGCAAATGAAATGGAATCTTGTCTTCCATCTGAAAAGAACATCAAAAGAGATGCTTAATCTGCGGAGGCAGTAATTTGTCATCTACCGTGCATTCCCTCTGTCTCTCAATCCCCTCTCCATCCATCTATCCATTCATCCATCCATCCATCCTTCCATCCATCCATCCATCCATCCCTCCCTCATGATGAGATGGATGATGATGAACATGCGTGAGGGACAGAAAGAGGAAGGGAGGGAGGGATGGATGGAGGGAGGGATAATACCTTCTGAATACATGATGAATGTAGTCATCGGGCTTAAACTGACTGGGGTGGGTGTGTGCGTGTATGTGCGTGTGTGTGTGTGTGTGTGTGTGTGTGTGTGTGTGTGTGTGTGTGTGTGGTGGTGTGGGGGGGGGGCAACGAGTGGCGCACGGAGACCGGGAGCGTGCATGTGAGTGACACCAAGCAACATCATCATCAACTCTCCCCTGCAGCCTCCCTCAGTCTCTCTCTATCCTCCCCCCTGAAGAGAGAGACACTTGGAATCAGACAAGAGAGGGAAAAGATGAAAGATAGCTCTGCCTCCTTCCACACCGCGTCTCTGTGACTGAGCTGTCAGAGGCAGCGAGGCGTAGAGGTGAGGCACATCTTGTCGTAGGCTCCAGCCCACCCAGAGCTGCTGCTGCTGCTGCTGCTGCTGCTGCTGCTGAGCCGCTGCTGCTTTTTTTTTTTTTTTTTTTTCTCCTAAGCAACAGGATCAAGAGCGGCGCTCAGTGCACACAGCCTGAGGAGGAGAGAGGATGCTGAACAACATGACGGACTGCGAGGAGGGAGAGGGGGGACCAGCCAGCCAGGGTGAGTGACGAAACCTGCCACAGACTGACGAGTGGGGGAGCATTGTGTGGCACGCCGTGGACGTGGGCGCGTCAGTGCCTCTTTTGTGTGCACGTGTGGAACGTTTGGTAATATGGGCGCCGAGCGTGTGAGCATGCACATGTGAGTTGGCGAGGGAGGGGGGGTGGGGGTGGGGGGGGGGTATAGGAGATAAATGGAAAATTATGTCATTTATAGACATGGAGATAAGGGTTGGTTCGTGCATCTGCCTGAAACAAAGTCATTCAGCGTGTGTCTCTAGAGGTTTACTTGTTAAAAAATGTAGCCCCTTAATTTTTGATTTTCACACTGGTACATCATGAACTCCTGAGATACATGAATTACAAACAAAGATGATGATTTAGAAGCGAGGAAGAAGCCGAGGAATTATCTCAACCAACAAGTAGCCCGACATACAGAGCAACGATTCAATTCAATTTCATTCAAAGAACTTTATTTGTCCCCAGGGGGCGATTCAGGGCACATCGATACAAGAGGATAAATGGCAAGAGTTAATGCACAGGTGGTGATGTGTGAGTGTGAAAATGTAATGTTAGCGAATGAAGCAGGAACATCTATAAATAAGATCAGGGGTCAAGTAAGCTTAGATCGCCTTGAGAGGTAGATCACATTGGATCAGATCGCTATACCTCTAAATGAGCTCACACGGTTTATAACCAAAACTTTGCAGGTCAGCTGATATCCCCAGCTTTAGACAGCAGAACGAGCATTTGTTTATTTCTAACAGAAAATGAACGATGAAAGGTCATTTTTAAAATTTGCTCTTGACCAGCGTCCCGCGCCATCATTCTCTCTTCTCTCACCTCTCAGCTTCCTCTTTGGTCCCGCTAACCTCAAACTGAGAATACTGAGCATACGCGATCTGGAGACCTGTGGCTGGTGGTGTGTGATGTGGTGGTGGTAGATTGCACATCAAAGAGGAGGAATGTCGTAACGTTCAGCCTATTAGCCATGTTGTAAAATCGTCAGGAAGCTCCGATCGCTATGTAAAATTTTGCACCACATTTTTAGAGAATGGATGCGCAGCAGCGAAGCTCTGCTCCACAGCACCTGCACTTGGACTCTTTTCCTCCCTTTTTTCCTCCTTTCTGCTGGCTCACTGCTGTTTTTATTCTTTCCTTTTCATTTCTTTTCTCTTTTCTTTTTTTTTTTCAAATTCCTCTATGTTCTCCTATGGGTGAATGAATTTGACATCGGCAGATATGTTTCTGATATGTTCTGCCAGAGGTTTACGCTGCGCCTGGAGTTTTCACATGTCCATGTCGAGCACTTCTCTAAAAAGGTTTGCCGGTGGAGTGAGTGCAGCCCCTGCAGAGCATCTGGAGGAACCGGCCTTTCGCTCTCACCACTCATTCATGTCGCTCCCATCAACAACGTCTCGCTCAGGGCAATAGCAGCCTTTCATAGTGCCGCATGTGTGCAGCCCTGGATGTTTCTGGATGTGGCTACATTTATTGTCTGAATGTGTCTCAACCTGCACGCAGATAGTGTCTGGGCACCTTTGCACCTTCATATTCATACGTTAATGTTACAGAGATTCATTCTTTTCACCTGTTTTCTCTATCCCTCAGTTTGCATCTTTACTATATATTATCATAACGACAGAAAATGTATCGTTTTTTTCCACTCAAGGAAAGTTTCAAAGTAAAAATATGCCCAATTTTTCATCTTGTCAAATCTGAGTTCATGGTATTTGTGTCTGTTTATTTCAGTGGGGTTTTTTCTGGACATTTTTTGGACTCAGTGATTGACCGTTTAAGAGGATAATTGGCAGATTAATCTGCATAAAAATGTTTGTTAGTTGTACCAGTCATTGCAAAATGTCTCTTGTTTCAGCGTGCTTTCGTGGGCCCACTCACAGGGGATTTTCAGAAACCAACAGCACTGTCAGGCAGGCTTAATTATACAAATTCATTTACAAACCATGCCGTTTTTTCCAAAACGTTGTAGCCTTTTTCCTAATTTGAACCGAAGTCGTTTGTTCGTTTTTATGCTTTCCATCACGCACACACAAACAGGAACACGCACTCTGTTATCTCACTTCCGTGTATTTGTTCTGCAAACCGGCACAAAAACATTATTTCACCTTGCTGACGATGATTATTTGGAGTTGTGTTTGTTTGAGAAAATGTATTAATTTGTCCACTGAAGCTTGTCAAGAGGCGAGAGTTTTGCCTTTCACACATCACTCAATAGCAGCTGTTTGGGAATCGACACATGTGCAGCAAATGTCTAAATGGGGAGAAAACCCTCCTTCGCCCTCTAGAGGATTTTCTCCTGCTCATTGTATCAACTGGCTCGCTCGGGATTCCCCCAACAGCCCATTGTTTAAAAGTATTAAGGATGCCCATGTTATATTGAGTGGCGAGTCGGTAAAAAAGCTTCTGTCAGCTCCGTCAAAGCAGAGATACAGTAACAATAGGCGTCGCAGCAGCACGGGTTTGATAGTGATGTCGTCTTTGTGTTGTTACAATATATATATAGTTGTAATGCAGCAAAAGTAATGGTTGTTCCAGATACCGTTTAATTATCTTGCACGGTCTTTCATCAACACGGTGATAATTGCACGGTAGATACGTTACGCAAGTTCAACTCAGCCCTTCACAGTAAAAGCTTTGAAAGCTGGACCGAAGCAGACAGAGACACACGCTGAGTGACAGGATGTAAATGTGAGAGAAATTTGACTTTTTCTACCGTTCATTTATCTTATTATCTTTCTTTAGTTCAGAAAATTACAGGGCAAAGTACAGGTTAAAGTTGTCCAATAGATACCATTCTGCAACACAATTTTCCAAAATAGATGGAGGCGATATAAAGGTAGTCTAAGTAGACTAGCAGTATAATAAAAACATTACATGCAACATTACATTCAAAGACTAGAAAATTCCTCCACTGGAAATTTTGTGAGTGCCAGGATGTCGCAGAAAAAGGGTAATTTTACTGTTTTTTCCACTCACTTCATCACATTTATTTCCTATGGGATTTTTTTTGCAGTTTTCAAATGAATTACATTCAGAAATGTAATAGCACGTAGAGTCTGATCAAGCACATTTTGATATATAATTTCCCTGAGTGCTCTTATATTGCTATTAATGCTCTAAAGAAGGTATGGAAGAGGAATAATAAGAAGCAATGTGAGCAATAAGAAGAACAATCAGTGCTTTGCTGGACCAAGCCACTCTCCAAGTTTCCAAGACTTTGCTCCTCTCAGAGAAAAAGCTGTTTGAGCAAGTGTTTCCACTTGAAGCCGCTCTACTGGCTGCGGCTCTGTGGTCTCTGGACATTTTTACCGAGAGGCCGAGGAGGAGCGTGGCCATTTAGACATTCCAACAAAAGCTTTGCATAATGGCAATCGATAAAAATTTGCAAAGCTCATGCATGTGCATGCATGACCGGCTCCACGTGTGCCAGGAATTTCAAGTCCTCGCTCGCAGTAGGCTCCACAGCGGAGGGACAACGACCTTTTGCTTTTTAAAGGTCGTGATGTGAGCTACACCATTACACCACAGGGGTGGAAGATGAGGTGGCACCGGCGGAGTGTGATCACGACACGAGCGGCGCATACAAAGCAAGAGTGTGTTAATGGCCGAGCTGGGACCATACGTCCGTACCTGGGGGACACGTCTCCTGATTACGCCCCTGCCTGTCTCAGCAGAGGACGCGGGATGAGGGATTCATGAGACCCCTGGAGGCTGCAGGACGCCATCCAATGGCTGTAAAAAGAAAAAAAAGGGCCATGTTCTAATCAATAATCCAACCCAATCAGAGTGATCGTGTGGCGAGAACCAGGAATTTCATCCTGGTGCCGGTTTCTTTCCTCGTTTCCTGTGAAAAATTATTGATTTTTCCTCGAAACTGCTTTTTCCTGTTTCAGGTCCATGTTGATGAGCCTGCACGCTTTTTTAGCTCCGTCTTGAGATTTGTAAATGGCTGCATGGTTCTTTCTGATCATAGTACAGGATCCATTCAGGATTCATCATCGTTTTTGTGTAACATGCAATGAAAGCTTTGATAACTGATGAGTGGGAGTTTTTTTGCTGCCTGAGGGAAAAGGAAAAATTGATGCTTCTTTTATTATACCAGTCAGTTATCTATTTTGAGAGATTTAGAGTTAATCATTAGATACATCTCTTTAGTGCCTGATTTCAGTACAGATATCCTTTACATGCTATCTTACTTCTTTCCCTGCTGAAGCCTCCAGTTTGTCAGCATTTTAATATTTTTTATAGACTCGTTATTGATTCTGATTTGACGGATGACAGTGATAATAGCGTTATACAAATATAACTCATCCATTTCCATTATCTACACATAAATGTAAATTCAATATAACTTCCAGGTGCACATAACGACAACACTCTGCAAGAAATGATAAGATAAGTACCTTATTGATCTCCGAAAGGCAAATTATTCTGTCCAGCAGCCAAAGACACACAAAAGAGCCTCACATTCATGACAAACAACAAAACAGTCAACGCAGAGTCCCCACAGTAAACAGCAAAACACTTAGAATATAATAAAGTCAACAAAATAACAAGAACAAGATGTAACAATAATGTGTGAGTAATAATACAAATTATAATAACAACAAAAATAATAATAATAATGATAGGGACAGAAAATATGCTAATGACTGATAATCACCAGCTACTTCACAATTAAAGACATTGACATTATTGTAATGGATAATTGGAGAGAGGGGATAATTACTGAGGTAATTATTATGTATGTACTACTGGATTTCCATTGTTGATGCCTCAATAATAGTTCTTCTGTAAAACAACTTGTGACAAACAATTACGGCAAACATTGTTTTACAGTACAGCGACGATCTGTAGGGCCTCCATACAAACCATCCACAACCCTGTGACAGACCCAATTAATTAGTTGTCAGTGTGTCCTTGAGCAAGGTATCTAATTAGGATAGAGTGATACCTCCCGCCACAAAAAAAAAAAAACGTTTAGCTTTACAGCTGGTACAGGAGATTAAAAAAACAAGGTCAAACCAATGTCAGTGTCAAATTTTTGGCAGTGTTTCTACGCAGTGCTGCTGCATAGTCACCGGCCGACCGAGGCCGCTGAGACCTTCAGAGGCCCTGCAGCTCCGCACCGAGATGCTTCTCAGCTGTGAGCCTCTCAAGAGTCCGTCCAAATGACAAACAGGCTCTCCCGCTCGATGTTTTGATAAATGAGATGCAGAAAATGTAATTCTGCCATTTAGCAAACCTGCTTTCTGTCAGCATGAGGTCTGAAGTCAGATGTCCGGGAATTGCTTAGTTTCGGGTGTTTATACCGGAGGAGATTGAAGAATTGTTGGAAGTGTGTTTATACACAAACACACACGCACACACACATGCACACACACACACACACACACACGTACATTTGATAGCACAGCCACTCAGAGTGCGATACATGAATGACCATGACTTTCCTTTTGCAAATATCTTTTAACATCCAGGGAAATGTGCTGGGTTTTCAGCCAGTCTAATATATGATAATTTTTTCATGTGTTGCTCAACACGAGAAAAAAAAGATCAAGAAATATGCGTGTGACAACAGGGGTCTGAGGAGATTCTCCTTCGTCCAGGTCCTCATGATCCAAGGAGAGTAAGAGTTGTGGCAACTGGATGTGTTATTGGTTCTTGAAGACATTTGATCTGTTTTCCAAGAGACGTCTTCAAAGACCTTCAGAGCTGTGGAAGCCTCTTGGACGATGGTGAAAGGTCTTCAGAAATCTGCAACACGTCCAATTGCCACGACTCCACAACTCCTTGGATGTGCGACAACAGGTTTCACAAGATCGATTCCTGGCAGTCTAGCCCCCTCTGTTATTATTCAGTTCTGCTTAAAAACACACTTCTGTTGTACATATCGTTCCAGATGCATCCTATTTTTATGATACTGTGTCACCTTTTTCCAGTCTGCAAAATAGTTGCAAACACATTTCTCCTCCTCGTTCAGAATATGTGTTTGTTGCTGTTTATCTGGCCAGCAGTTAGTTGGCCATGGTTACACACAGAAAAAAAACTACACAACCGATTTCCACGAAATCTGCGGGGTGCACGTAGGACCAGCCAAGGAAGAACCCATTCATGTTGGGAACAGATCCGAATCAGAGAGCGACCCGGGACATTTATTTCTCTGGGCTTTTCTTGTTCCAGCTTGCTTGTGCAGCTCCAGCTTGCTTGTGTGTGCTCTGTGACTGGTGATTTTTGCATGATGACATAAAACATCCACACTCATTAGACTCTTGTATCCTTGTAATGAAGCATGGCCGAGTGTTTCATCTTCTCTACATCGCTTGTAAACTGTAACTTCTGCATCGTGTCTGTACCTGTCAGCTGTGCACGGACAGCACATATGGATGGACCAGAGGGTTTCTCTGGTCGGCTGGAGAGGGTCCAGAGAAACATCTGGTATCAGTTGTGTTTTCACTCCGGATGAGGAATGTTGTCTGTCCTCTGGGGTTTCTTGACTTCACTGTATATAAATAGTATTTCTCAGTTTAGAGAAAATCTGTGTCACTGTTCAGGGCAACACATAGTAGCTGTCAAGATAGGAGTCAAGCGGTTCAAATCTGGACCAAGAGAGGCAACGTCCCAAATAGGATCTGTGGGACATTAATATCAGGACAAAAATTCAAGATAATCCATTGAAGATGTGTGATTGTTCCAGCTGGATCAAGGCAGAAGAATCCTCTCTAAAGCATTTATTTATTTCCTTATAGCATATATATTGTTCATTTCATGTCTGCATAGACCAAACTGAATCCATTAAGCTGAAGAGCTAGTGGATAGTTGTGGTTTACTTTCAGCTGTTTCCTCGTTAGTCCTGAATTTACGCCGAGCTAATTCGGCTGTCAACAGCTTCATCGTTAGCATGAGAATGATCTTCAGTTCTCAGAAAAACAAAGGCTGATATGCACAGACCTCCTGCCTTCCATAGCACAACCGCAGCTCCACTGAGATGGACTTAATCTGCTTGCCAGATGTCGTTAGCTCATCCTCTGGTGTGTGAATCTGAATCAATTTGACTGATTGCCCATACGTTAATGGACGGTGTCCATGGCTGTGATTTCACTGGGTCACCTGACATGTAAGCACAGGTGAATGAATGACTGACAGGCTGGATATTCATTTATTGCCGTGGTCTCGTCTGAAAGCTACATTAAGACAGAAGATTTCACCTTTTACTGAATTATCCCATTAGGATAATTACACATTAAATATTGAAGGAGGAGCAGTCGGATCCTATGATGGTATTGCATTGAACAGGAAATTACACGTTATTAAAATCTTAAATATATTTGTCTGTCATGGAGCTTTCCTTTTTTTCTTTTTTCCTCAGGCAGAGTTTTAGACATAAGCTCTCGTGTAATTTTGCATCAGATATGTTAAATCTCATTGCAGAAGAGTGCTGCATTATGTAAGGCCGCTGTCTCAATGCCATACATAGGATTTACTGCTTCCTTGTAATTTCACTGATGCATCCTCAGGTTTAACAAACTGGCTGAGAACAGGGCAGCGCTTTGGCTGTTTGTCAGCAGGACCCAACAACAAAGCTTTGGTAAATCGGATGCTTCTTTTACTCCCTGTCTTTGACATGAATGTGCGTTCGGTCGAAGTCTTTGGATGGACAGCGACCGGAAGTCACGACACATCAGTGATTGTCACTAATCCTCTGACTTGTTGTCTCGGCTGTTCAATTACTGAGCATTGAATGACGAGTGTGTCAGAGGATGGTTTTAATCCATACAAAGTCACAAGGTCAGAATGTCGAAGATGGATTAAGAAGGTCTTGACATCTTGTGCACATTATATGGATTAATCCAATTGCGTGGACTTAATGTATGTGTAAGCGTGCTCCATTTTTGCATCAAAATAAATCCACCTACGTTGCATTTGCAGCCATAACCTCTCATTGGATGAGCTTCAGTGCGTCACATAAACACTTTCAATAACCTGCAATAGATGATGTAACATGACTGTGGCTTATAGTGAGATGCTGTAACATTTTTGCGTCATCTTTGATGTAATTTTGGCATTTTCTCTCCAGAATTTTCGCTGAACCAAAGTAAAATGCATTACTTTGTGTTGTGTCTGCATGGTATGAGCACTGTGTTTCTTGAAATGAAAGTTAAAATAAGTTTGTTTATCCTGAATTTCCCTTGAGCTTCTGTCTGTCTGTCTGTCTGAAAAGCTACAGAGATCCTGGGCTGTGAAGGTGCACAGTCAGGTGATAGACGTCTCTATGTTTAGCAACCTTCACATTGCGCATACCAAATCCGCACCGACGTGATGTCACAAAAACCTTTTACAACATACGTACCCAGTAAGTCTGGTGAGAAGCCATCCATCTGTTTGCTCATTACTTTGTTCACAGTCCCACGCAGACAAACAAATAATAGTTGATGGTGTGAATTGTGAAAAAAAAGAAAAAGAAAGAAAGAGAGAAAGAAAGAAAGAAAATACAAAGGCTTATGTTGCAATGAAACAGCCAGGGGTCGTGACTAGAAAGATAACAAATGCAATACGAAATCCAAGAGTCCAATAAATTGACAAATGTTCCAGAAGTGATGTCAGGCAGCAGGCAAAGAGCAAGTCAAGATAGCGAAACCACATGAAACTGACTAAACAATCTGGCAAAGGAACAAAGCAGCAAAGGAGAGCTGCAGGTAAGGAAGTGGCTGAGGGCTGCGGTGTCCAGGCAACTCCAGCACAGATGAGCGAGTGAGTGAGAACAGGTGTTTGGTGGGGTGCTCGGGCGAGGCGGTCAAAGCGTGGAAAGAGTCGAGAGGGAAAGAGTGAAAAGGAGAGAGAGTGAGGGAGGGAGGGCGTCTGGTGGATCAGTGGAGAATAGCACTGAGGGAAAACAAAAAGCAGACAGAGGAGCAGGGAGACAATACGAACATTAGCGCTGTGATGTTTTGTTCAGGTCAAAGCAGAAATTCAACAGTGTATACATTCCAATATATAAAGCACCAAAACTTTCAGGATTTTGGTCACTGATGCACAATATTTTTATAAAACCAACTGAAGTATTTATTACTTAATACACAGATTCCCATTCCCTTGTCTTAATAATCTAATCTGCAACATGATGGGAGGTTTCTAATTAATTCAGCGGCTAAAAATAGAATATTTGCAAATCATAAGTTAGCATCAAATGCTTATCCTCAGATTTTCTTGCTGCACTTCAGTGGATGTATTTTCCTGCAAACAGCGAGTGGTAATGCTCTATTTTTGTGGTGATGATAAAGATATTCAGTTACCCCCATGACACACACACACACACACACACACACACACATCTAAGTCACTTTGCAGCAATATGACCCACTGAGACTTTGCTAAGACGCGATCCCACAGCTGAGTCCGACACTTTGAGATCCAGCAGCGGAGCGATTGAAGGCAGAGAAGTGGGAGTAGTGACAGAGCTGTAATCCTCCCACTGAGCTCCGACAGCGCTCCCACCCAGTCTTAGATTGGAGATCATTAAATACAGTGCGGTCTAATCCTTTCCTCCTCGTCACTTTCCTTCCCATGGCTCAGTGGCAGTCACAAGACCGCTCTGTGGGGGAAACTAAGCCTGTCCCTCGCCAACATAAAAGCTAAAGCTACTGCTAGAAACGTAAGCCGATGAGGTTTTGTTTCTGTCAGAATCTAAAGATGATCTCTGATTATATGTCAGAGATTTATATGTTGCCTATTGTCCACAAATTCCATAAAATTACAGTTTTCAATCCAGTTAGTCAACTCAGCCTCGGGACGTGTAGCCCTCCACCTTCCTCCTCAACCACCGACTGTCACACATCGCTTGTGTTTCCGCGCTGCCAAGCTCTGCTGCTCACAAACTCTTAAAAACGCTTCAGTGAGTCACAGTGTGGAGCTGGCCGACGTGTCCGTTCATTACCAAAAGCATGGAGTAGAGACATTAGTTTACGCAAACCCACACACAATGGCCGGCTCCCAGGAAATACTCAAAGTTTGTTGCCCAAAATCCTCCAAAAGTAAATACTAATTAGTCCGAGCAACATTTGCATAGAACTGCAGCGCTCATGAGTTTGTGGGAATGATTTGTACGTTTTTGATCAGTTTTAATGCAGCAGGCGCCAGCTTCACACAGGATGGAGAAGAGGGAACGCTGACATTGTAGAATTTCAAGATTTGAGTTATTTGTCGAAGGACAACACCCATCCATCCATCCTGAACCCATGTCCAGCATGAGTGGAGCAAATGCATCCTGGCCAGGTCACCACTTGACCTGCAAACTCTAAACAAAGACAAACAAACAAAGACCCTTAAATCACTAGAACTGTTTAACCCGCACTGCAACTCCTGGTGAGGTATTAGGACTCAGACTGAGTACATGCTTCATAGCAAACATCAAAGTTTCCATGTTTTCAGTGGTCCAAAGGCTTTTGCTGCATTCCTGGTCTCTCGGCTCCCATCAATCACACGATTCAGCTCGATCAACACGATCTCTTTCTCCAACTTGCCCAACTCGCACAAACGCCAGACGTGTATGCACATAATTCCACGTTTTTACTTGAAAAGGTGATTGCAGGTGAACCGGGGCGGAGCGCTGCCCCGCGTGATAACACCACCCTCATTGACCTTCACACACCCAGGAGTGCATCCACCCTGGCTCTGGATGAATCATGCGATGTTCCCCATTTGGGAGAAGATGAGAATAAAGCATCGCTGTGTGCGCAGATGACTCATCACAAAGACTTTGCCGGTTGAAACCTTTGTTTGTTTTTGTTTGCAACAGATAATATTGGGACATTTACGATGGGAAAAGGAGTTTTCATTTGCATCAATCATCAATCATTGAATTAAAATACAGCGTGATATCCAGCAAATGACATCCAGTTTTGTTTTGTGCTGGACTCACAACTGGAAAATAGCTGTTGATAACTGCTGAAGTCTGAAACGCATTTGGTCTGGTGCTTTTTTTTTTTCCTTTTTCTTTTTTTCCTTTTTTTTTTTTTTCCAATAACAAGAGACCACATTTTGGCATTGTAATTGAAACCAAAAAACACTTTCTGTTTTCACTAGTGTGTTCCCTTTTTTGAAACTATCCTCGCCAGAAAATCAGCTTTGGTTGTTAGTTCAAATGCCTCCAAACCAGCAGTGTTTTTATTTAGCAGCCATTGGCAGGATATTGTCAAACCGCCATGAGAAATGGTTGGTTTTTAATACAGCCAGGATGGTGGATGGCTTCACAAACATTTTGATTCCTATGCCAAAGACTGCACCAAAAAACCACAGTGCTTTCTTTTCTTTTCTTTTTAACCATGTACACACCATTCACAGCAGTAGAAGAGTAGTTTTAGAGCACCAATCCGGCCATTATCTTACCTCTCTTGTATCCAAAGGTTGCATCTTACCACCTGCGTCTGCAGGAGCCTACCCCAGTGTATATAGGACAAAGGCAACAAAAGGAAGAGCTTTTTAAGTAAAAGCTTAAGTGCAGTTAACAAAACCAACTATGCTTGACAATGCTAGAATATATGTTATCATGCCACCTGCACATTATGCAGATATGTATCTCATTGTATAATTTTGCAGTTTTTCCAAGTCCCATATTTGCACACTAGGGTCATATCATCATTCACATTGTCGGTTAGATATTCGTTTTTATGTTGGATCTTTACTTGCTTAATTTTCCGTGCATCATTTTTATTACCTAATTACTATTGTGTGCAGTACTATTGTTTATTATGTTTACTCGTTGGCAATAACTGACAATAAAAACTCTTTGAATCTTTTATGTATTTTTTTTATGCCCATTTATGTACCCTGCAGAGGTCGCCAGTCCATCGCAAAAAACACACACATGCTATTGACTTTCACACTCACACCCAGGGGCTATTTTAGTGTCTCCAATCAACCAATATATGCATGTTTTTGGACTGTGGGAGTAACAGAAACTCCTGTGTTTATGATTATGTCTTGAAAAGTGGCACAAGGTGATCAGACAAAGCAGTTTCTCTTTGGTGGGTGTGCCTCTTCTCTATCATTGGAGGATCACACTGAGTGAATTTTGTGCTGATAAAGTACAACAAACGCATTTGGATTTTGGAATACAACAATGCTTCCATTTGTTTATTGTTTATAGGCGATGCCTCCTGTATTTTCACAGGAGTATAACTTGCAGTCAACAAGTGTAAAACATGTAGATTGCTTATCACGTCAGGTCTTCCCAGAACATCCAAGACGCTCCTGGCTGTTGCCCATGAGAACAAACACGGGACCTGGGTGGTCTCATTAGCCAGCGAGTTATACAAGAAAGGCCGGTTTTCACCAGTAACTGCGTGCGCTGTTCTCTTTGGCCAACACGTTCGTATGAGTTGGAGAGGCAGAAGTGTAAACTGATTTCAGAGGCAGCAACTTTGTTTTGTTTAACACGAGAAAGCTTCACATCTGGAAATGTTGAGTCTGGTTGTAATTTCAGCCTCCATTTTTTCTTTTCTTCCCCTACTCCTCTGACACACCATCACAAAAGCTGTTGACAACATGATGGACACAGTCAAGTTTACATGCATGTGCTCATCTGTCTTGGGGCTGGTGAAACGTTGTTAGTGATGAAATAATGTAAAATCATCACACAAATCAGGAATTTATGCAAATGAAACGCACGAGGCAGAAGATGTAAAAGAACCACTGAGAGTTTATAATAAGCAGTTACTGCATGTAGCTGCTTCCACGCATATAAGCTGCTACATGCAACCACTTTCTAGCCAGTAAAGACAAAATAAAGCCTGCTGCAAATTACTGCCAGGCATGTAAAACGCTTTTTCTGTTTAGTTTAATACTTCCAAAGACTCTGCATACAAATGAGCTGCAGGTTGTCTGCTTTGCATCAGGTAAAGTTGAAATAACTCTGGTTTTTCACTTGCTGTGTGTGGCTGGAAACCACCGGAGCACAAAAGGAAAGGGTTATAGCTGCTGAGCATTGAAGAGAAGATGGTTCTGGAATTTCAAGCATGCATCAATTCCTAAAAAGGGAGAGGCGGCTGTTTGTGCTCTTTGCCTTGATGTAGCTGTGCTCATAGATGCAGAATCCCCCCCTGGTAGAATGCTTAAGACGTGGACCACCATTATTTTTCCATGTGAGCATAGTCCATCATCGGTTTTTGTCTCACTATTTTGTAATATAACAGCTTTTCTTCTGGCTGCAGCACTTTCTGGCGGAGGAGCTTTTATTTCAGTCGAGGTTGTATCTATGTCTTTTTTCTTAGTGGTTTTCCTGTTCAGTTGTGGCTGAAATCTATATCGATCTGTCTGGTTGTGTCTTGTTTTCAACCAGACCCTTGTTTTTCAGACTCTGAACGCATTTTTTGCCATCTCAGACCATAAAATCTCAGACCATCTCGGCATTCAATTTTTCGATTTATAGTTCAGCGACCTCTCGCTGTGCTTTCTGTTAATGCACAAGCACTAATTATACTCAAAGTCATAGAAACCTGCTCTTACAGCAGTAGCAAATTTGACTTGTGTTTATCACCTTTTAAGTATAATATCAGTGATCTGATCTACTCAAAAATTCAACTCAAAATTTTGAATTATCATCTTGCATGCGATGCAGTGACTTGGTGGATATTGTTCATGCCTCAGAGCAAGAAGGTCACTGAATATAATCGTTATGGTCGACTGGAGACTCTCTCTGTGTGAGTGTGCAAGTGAATAGTGTGCGTGTGTGCGTGTGTGTGTGTGTGTGTGTGTGTGTGTGTGCGTGTGTGTGTGTGTGTGTCCCACCATAGACTGGTGACCTGTTTAGGGTGTGTTCCCACCCTTCACCCTTCACAATGGACACCAGAAACTGGTGAATTTTCAATGGGAATGGAAGTTTCTATCTGCCAGTGGATCTGTGCTGTAGCATGCCACTGTTAGGGCACAAAGTGGGTAAGATGATGGATGGATGAATCATGCCATACAGAGGTCACACACACACAATATAGCACGAAATCTGCGTGTGACCACTGTGCCAAAGTAAAATCTTTTGTTTGCGTGATTAAATCCAGTATTTGTAGAGTTATGTGATTTAATGTACAACGCAATCAGTGGACCTTCTTGTTTAGACATCGGGCAGATATTGTAATTCATGTTGCTCCCTCTGCAGAAACCACAGCATCATAGCTTTAATCAGTATTCTGTCCTCATTCCTGTAGCGGGTTGTACATTAAAGCTTGATCCATCTTTGGCAGTGCACATCACACCCCTGCTGACCAGAATCTGCCAGCGAGACACAATCGCAGGCAGGCCGCAGACAGCGCATGCATGGGCGTGAGTGAGGGGATAGATTAAAATGAACCAAATGACTTTGTGGAATTAGCTTTAATGCCTCAGTTCCAGCAGGCGAGGTGAAAATGAACGAGGGTACGTGCATGGTTGTGAGGTTGCCGTGCAGCTGATTGGTGCGGTTCTTTCACATGCAGAAGTTAATTTTTGCCTTCCTCTGTGGCCTCCAGCAGCTGCTAGATAATCCCCTTGAGCCCACGTCCTATTAAGCTCTTAAAAGCCGGTATAAACTGTCCATTTTGTAATAGCCATGTCACATCAAGGGTACAAATCTACACCGCCCACCGCCTTTCATCTGCATGCTGTCGAGCCAGTCATAGCTGCTGCATCATCACAAACCTTCTCAGACCTTTCAGTCTGCACCTTAAAATCAATAAGCCATTGAAACCACAGCACAACAATGCAAAAGTTTTGTTTACAACCTGTACAAATACTTTTGTGTGATCCTTTTTCTTTATGTGTTTTATATATATAGATTACTGTACAGAGATCTCCCTCCAGCATCACCACTTGGACTAATTTCTGTGCTAAAATCCCCGACTCATCTTCAGAGAATTAGTTAGAGATTCAGTTAATGAACTCTTTAAGCCTCATTCACACACGCTGAGCATTAACGGTTTGAAATGGCAGCTCATTAATTATTTGAAATCTGTAGTTTAATGACATTTGTGCCCTTTCGCCTTTAAGCACTGGCTTGGATTCTCCTTCCTTCCCGCCTCGCTCACCACAGCACAGTTCAACCTGAGGTCTGCCAACCGCTGCTTCTGCTCTGCTTGACACTGTAGATCAGAGAATATATTAGACTTCGATGTGCCTGGAACTGGACCATAAAAAAGCGTCACAGCTTGTGTTTTGGAAATGCTTTTCTTCAAATTGAAGATGGAGTGAGAGGATCTTCAGCTCCAGTGTTAAGACTTTGTAGTGGCAAACTATTAGCAGAAATATGAAAAATACAACGGTGCTTCTCAAATCTGTTTCCTGAAGACCACACTCCTGCATCTTTTAGATTTAAATGAGTGGCTCATGCAGAACAATGATACTTAATAAACTGGTATATAATCAGCTGAAAATGAGACCTTTTGTGTTATGATGTTGCCTCAGATGAACTTTATCCACAAATCTGGCTCCAGCGCTGGACGCAGGTTAATGCTTAATCTGGAACAGTTCTTTCTGTTTACACCACCAAAGAACTGGCTCTGCCCCAAAAGAATGGTTCCAGAGAAGCACTTTTTATCACTATGCAAGTGAAGCCATGGACATAACGAAACAGCAGCTAAAGAATCTAAACAAAGACAACTGGGAGCAGAAAAGGACAGCGCTCCAAAGCAGCAATGGGTGGTCGAGGAGAAATCCACATTTTGGCCTGGACTAGGACCTTGGGAACAGACCGGGAGAGATTTATCCGACATATACAGCACAGTGACGTAATGACGTGGCTCTTCAGCGGTGTAAAAGCAACTGGTTGAAGTGGCTCCAAACCTGCAGTAGCACCTGCTCAGATTCAGGACTGGAAAAAGGTGGAAAAAGCTGCCTCCGGTGTCTGCTGGGACTGCTTTCACTTCCATCTTTCTGCATTCAACTCAGAATGGTCAAACAATACACAAAACTGGCTCCAAACATTGCTGTTCACATTTTTGCGGCCACCAGGAGAAAACAGTTTACTGCAGTTTGCAACCTCACAACCGAATGCCAGTGAAATCTGACAATCTGTCAAAACAAATTAGTTGATGTGTATTTACTCAGTTTTCTCTGTTGAGCTGTAAAGACCAAAGATCTCTTACAGAGACATTTATCCAGTTCCAACTCTGCCTGTTTGTTGTTGTTTTTGTTACTTTGAGGTTGTTGGCTCGTGGTCTTGCCATTCATCTGTGATTTTTTGAGATCAACATTCATTTGCAGGAAAGGCCGAGCTTATAACCTAAGCTCTGTCTTCATTACAAAGTAATTTCATTTAAGGCTACAAATCCATCCATCTCTGTGCACAGTGCACAAGTACAGGGTGAAAGTTGATGCAATTTTGTTTTTTTGGAAATGCAGACGTTGCGTTTCAGTGCATGCACACAGACAAAGGAATACCAGAGAGCCTGTCCGGGGGCGGTAATTTAGTGAGGACGTAACATGTATGGGTCACATGGGACGGCTCGTCCTGATGTGACCTGCGCATTAGACATAGTCAAAGTCCAAGACAAAGTCCCTTCAGTGCCGTGTGCTTCGCAGGAGCCCCACAGCCACATGTCACCTCAAATACACCCTCGCTGCTGGTTCCCCCGCTGCTTTAATGAGCCTCCCAAACTGCTGTGCCGTATTTCTATGCTTGGATTTTAGCTATTTATTTCATTTTAATGTCATACATTTGTCTCGCAGGCTTTCATCCGTGTGTGTCGGTTGTAGCTCTGTGTGGCAACCTTGCAAATCAGTTTTATTGATGCAGTTTTGCAACTGCACAAAGATAGATCTTCAGCGCTGTCAACATTTGTTTAAACCTCTTCAATCGCAGGACTTTTATATATGTAGGTCAGTTTTGACACTAATCTCCTGGCCAACGATTGTTGCATGTTGTGTAATCGAAGGGAAACTGTGCACTATATTCCACGGGGCTCATCTGAGGTAGTCAGAGCTGTCACAGGCAGAGCAAGAATATTCAGAGTTGGAGATCCGTTGCCAGGCACATTTACATTACATTACATTTGGATTAATGTCAGACTACATCTGTGTGCCACTTGGGAGCTCAGATATATTCAGTTTCTGGTTGAATCACCATCAAGCAAAAATAAATGTGTTTTTCTGCCTTTTCTGCATCACCGCCCACACGTACCACCTGCAGACTCGATTCTCTGTTTGTGTCTCTTTGTTTGAGATGTTTCCATGAACTCTCTGCATTAACTGTTGTTCACATTATATCCAGAACCTTTTTGTATTATCACTTATGAAACAAAATGACAAAAAAGCAAAGGGAAATCAAGGACACAGAATCCTTTTCTGCACAAAATCAACTTTAAATCTATTCACTGACTAATGCATTTTAATTTGACGTGTGGTGAAGAGGAACAACAAGGGCAAGAATGAGAAGATTATGATGATGGAGTCGCTATGTTTTGTCTGGATATAGTATTTTTTAAACTTCTCAAATGTCATTTTTTCCTGCTTTTCTGCAGACCTCTCAGCTATTTTGGGGATCTGAATAACTTAGTGTCAGGTCTCATCTTCAAGGATCATAGGTAGTCATAACATAACGTGCTTCTGAACAGAAATAAACAAAAGACAAAGTGTCTGGCTGGAAGTCACAAGTTTACTGTGGCCTACAGATGCTCCGAGGAACGCGAGACAAACCCTGCATGACAGAGGAACTCTGAGTTATATTCATGAGGAGAAACTGTAGCAGCTTCGCACAGCTGAGCCCTCACAGGGAGAGCAGATCTTTCCCCTCTGGGCAGCAGGATTTGGGAGGACAGGGTAAAAAGCGGCTTTAATTGGATGAGAGAGTGACTTACCTGTGCTCACTGCCAACAGAATTGGAATTATGATACACTGCATGCACACACAGGTATAATAGCCATTGTCTTGAAGTATTAGGCAGCTTTTTCACAAATAGGAAAAAAACTATGAAGTAGTGAATACAATAGTGCTTTTAGGGGGATTAAAGATGATACTGGCAAACAAATAACTGAAGTACTTAGATGTTGATGTTTAACACCATGTTCACCATTTCTTATTTTGTAAGTAGTACTGGGACAAAACATAAAGCATATTTAGTGGACTGTTGTTTTTGCAGGGCATCATAATTCTTTCCTGACAGTCCATCTTCGAGATGAGACACAGAAGATGCTTTCACAGCTGAAAGAACAATAATGCTTAAGACATTTTTATGTCTGTAGTGGTGGCAATGTTAAAATACTGCAGACACAGTGTTGTAAAGCACACACGTTTAGTCAATTGGAGAAACTGAATCACCCCTTGGTGTCAGCGTGCAAGTGAATGGTGCATGCATACGTGTGTGTGTGTCCATCGATGGACGAGCGCCCTGTCCAAGCCTTCATCCTTTGAGCACTGGAGACGAGCTCCAGCAGACCCCCCTGTGACACCAGTGGGTCCAAGGCTGGTAAGATAATGGATGTACGGATGGAGAACTGCAATGAAGGGCAGAATTAAGCCTCGTCTGTCAGAGTAATGAAACAGCAGATCAATGGCAGCGACGTCTCTGTTTGCTCGGTTCCTCTCCAAGGTCAATGATGACAGTGACGGATGAGAGGGAGGATGGGCTTCTTAAGTGTGGCATCTAACTAAGTCATCACATGGGTACTATCAAAGGGCCACCAGAAAGAATACATCACTGTTTATTTGCAGACTTTGATTTACACCTTTGGTGTGTGTGACGAGCATAGAAATGTTGTCCTGTTGAAGGTCTTAGAATATAAAACACACCCCACCTGCCTCCTCTATGTACGTCTCCACTATGGATGTGCAACCAGTGAAAACCACATCAGAATGAATGACGTAAAATGTATCATGATGCTTGTTCATGCACACAGAATTTGTGACACATACACACACACACACACACACACACACACAAAGGCATTTAGTGAAACATGGTCAAATTGCAATTTTTTAAAAGCTGATTTCGGTCTAAGCTCAGAGCTGGAATGAGCTTTAAATGCAGATTTAAAAATCATGGTGGATTATATAATATTCAGGTGCTTGGCTTCGATATTATCTTAATGACGGCTAAGAGCGGAAATAAAAGAGCTGCACGTCTTGATGTAGCAAAATGTGGTGCAGAGACCATGTTGTAACAGGTGACCATCAAATCTAATGCATATCGTGTTGCATCCAAAGATTTGGTCTTATTCCCTGCAGTCTGACTTGTGTGTTTTTACCTGCAACTTTGTAAAGTTGAAAATTGGTCTTGAGATCATTTATGAGGTTTTTTGGGGGGGGTTTTACCATCCAAAGTGGCATATTCAGTGGTGTTCAGGTGCTTGGCCTGTGTAGTGTTGAGGTATTGATAGAAAGCTGATAAAAGCTCTAATCCTTCATGCAAACCACCCAAAAACAACAACAACATCAAATTGAAATGCTTTCTAATCCAATTTGACAGGCGGTACGTCTTTAGGAGAGCGAACTGTCGTTCAAAGGATTATGTGCTGCGTGAGAGCAGTCTGGCTGGCATCAACTCTCTCTCTCTCACTCTCTCTCTCTCGCTTTGCTTTAAAGATTAGTGTATAATACTCCTGCGGCTCAGGGAACTAAAAGAGATGACTTGATTTTGTTGCCTCAACTGTCAGCTTGCAGTGGCAGGATCTGTCTCCACGTGGCTCTTTTCACAACTTAAACATCCTTCAAATGCCATTGTGCACGGAGATAACGTGGACAAATACGTCCTAATTACTTCACTGCTGCACAGGAGGCGTCAGAGAGTTGCACTTTTCACTTTTTGGAAGAGACTGGTTGTGTAGTAAAAAGTCGCAGGGAGGCAGTAAATATGTGAGCTCAGAATGTGTGTAGAACGCAAGAACTGCCAGACTTGAATTAATGAGGAAATGCCCACAGAGTCGACTCAATCCCGTAAAAGGAGAGTGAAATTTATCTGATCTGGCTGCCTGTAGTTTTAGTGTAGCTCACAATAAGAAACTGCAATGAAACCGGCCCTCAATAAAAAGCTGTGCTAATCAGTGTTTTTACTTGCGCACTCAGTCAGAATGACATGAAAGGTGAAAGCTGAGCGTTACACCCCAATCCTGCAGTTTTCAAAGCTCTGCCAATAAAGCCACCTTACATTTTGTTACGATCTGACAGAGGCAGTACATATTGTATATATACAATTTATATATTAAGAATCACTGGGACTCTGACTTGAAGACCGGTAACAAGAATTTCCAGAATTAGAAACCAGTTTTAGTCCTTTGTTCCTTTGTTTTCTTTGGGTTTTTTTTTAAGATAATCATGTGAGAAGATTTGTAGTGTGTGAAGCTTCAGCTGACAGGTTCATCAGATCGCTTCGTACCCGTAGGGTGAATAAATGGAGCTGTCGATGATTATGTATTTACAGGTTGATGGGTTGAATAAACACTTAATTTGAGTTTTTCTTTGTTAATTCATGAACTTTCAGCAGGAACATAACCTAGACCTGAGTTAAAAATACTGAGACACAGATGGGAAGCATAACTAAATCATTTGGTAGCTCTTCTCGGCTGACAGGCACTGGGCGTAAAGACAGAAGGCGTGACCTGAATCTGAGCTCCATACATGCAGTAGATTGAGGTCGGGTAAAACCGCATCCTGCTGAATGATATAACATGGCTGTGCTTTAACTTAAAACAGAGATGGAGCAGAGTTAACCTTGGTTACCCTCATCCATCTGCGGAGGTTTCCCAGCAGGATTGATGAGGGGTTCACCCAGCAAGCAGCTTGCTTGATTCTGACCAGTGTGGACGATTAAAGCAGATGTGATTTCGTTTACTGCAGGATGCCTCTTCAAATGAGCATTATTTGCATTTAAAAAAAGAAAGTTTGATCAAAAAATTGATCATGCTCACAGTGGTTACCTGCAGTGAAGCAGTGGTTGTGAAACATGGAAGATCTTTAAGAGGAGGCACGTTGAAGCCACCTCTGCTGCAACAGTGACACGTTGGTTTGTGTGGTCTGACCAATCAGGAGCCAGTGTGGACGCTCAAGCAAGTGGCTCACTGTGCAAAAGCAATAATGTCTGTGTGTTTGCACATGTGTGTGTGTATCACACTACGAGGACATAAATCTCTCACATTGTGGAGACTCGTCTTCCTTATGGGGACAAAACCCAAATTCCCCAAACATAAATCTCGGAATTATAGAGTGGATAAATGTTAGAGGAAGTGTGTTTGTTTTTCTATTACCGGGGTTCCAAAACTGTGAGCCAGCTCATAGTACGGGGTCAAACAACTCTGTGGTGACCAAAATGCTCAACCTTATAACATAACCCCTAAATCATTAGTATGAAGACTTGGATGGGCTTGGGGTTGGGTAAGGTTTCAAGTTATGGAGGTAGTTGTTGTGGTTTAGAAAAAAAAGTCTCTTGACATTAGAGAAGTGAATACATGTTTTTTTCATCTGCTAGTCTGCAGGATTACACAAAAACTCAGCATTATCCTTGTTTTTCCTGGACCCAAAAGACAGAACTCAGACTTGGAGATCATATAAAAGGCATTCAAACTTTATTGTAATATGGTGCAAAAGCCAGAATGCTTGAGCAAAGCAGAGTGAATGGAGCTGGAGTAAGTGAAGCAGAAACTGGCAACGTGCTCAGTGGGAACAGATCTGATTGGCTCAGGTCCTTTCCCACCTGAGCACCAGAAAATCGAAATCAAGTCCATCCCTGGCCCATTCAGCTCGGGATGTTTTTAGTTTGTCCTGTTGAAGACTTGAAGACAGCCCTGCTCAGCATTACACCTGAAATCTTTCTCTAAACATTCTCTAAACATGCCGAGTGAATTAATAATCCACAGTATATCTCTGTGTTTCAGGTGATGGAAATCCCAAAGAGAGCAGTCCTTTCATCAACAGCAGCACAGCCAGCGACGCGGAGAAGAGCCAGCAGTATGATGGCAAAAATATGGCTCTCTTTGAGGTTAGGACAAGCTTCAAAACCTGATAGATAACACACTGGGAATGTGGGATGTGAAAACCTCCTTATTATTGTTGGAAGGTCAATGTGTGCAAAGTGAATTCATATCATCAAAAGTCCCAGAGTTCTTATAGGACTGTGTGTGTGTGTGTGTGTGTGTGTGTGTGTGTTGCAGGAGGAGATGGATACCAGTCCAATGGTCTCTTCTCTGCTTAGCAGTCTGGCCAACTACTCCAACCTGCCGACAGGCAGCAAAGAGCACGAAGAGGCCGAGAATAACGAGGAGGGGGCACGTCCGTCTAAAAAACCCGTCAAGGTAGATTAGTGTGTGTGTGTGTGCGAAGCGCTCGTCCGTAGCCCCGAGCCGCGTGAACCCGGAGCAGCAGCCCTACGTGGAGGAAAAAAGTTGTGAAGCAGGCGTCCGAGGGCAAAGCTTACATGTGGTCTTTAGCATTTATGTCTGCAAGGTGCGACTTGCAGAGGAAAGAGCATGAATTGTCCATTAATCTGTTATCTTACCCACTTTGTACCTAAAACAGGAAGAGGGAAGGTCGGTGTGAGGCCATCTCCAGAGGGACATGTCATCAGTCTATTGCACGCACCACTCACTCTCACACTCACACCTTTGGCCTAAAAACGCATGTTTTTGAACTGTGGGAGGAAACTGGAGTAACTGTGAAAATCCCATGCAAATGCCGGGAAAACATGCAATCTCGGCTCAGAAAACCTCCTTAGTCAGGCTAGGACTAATTTACCATGTGGCCAGTATTGAATCAAGTTTCAATCCTCATGGAGCTAATTAGATGAGTGACTGGATTAAAACCAGCACAGCACCAAGTTGCTGTTACCTCAATTGTAAAAAAAGAGAAAAAAAAGTTGCTTTCTAGTATCAAAAACATCGGATCGAATCCTAGACGCACAGTTTATGGAACCACTGAAATGCAATAATGAAATTTCTACTTTTGGCAAGGCGAAACCTTTCACATCACGATTTTGATGCCCGCCTCGTCTCCTGTCACTGCGTCTGGCTGGTGGATCATTTACTGGCACTCATCAGGATTTAAGTCAGCTCAGTTCTCCTGTTATTGCTCAGTGAAGCATTAAACAGGGTTACAGACACAATAAACTGAATCCTCTTTAGGCTTTGAGCTACTTTCTATCACTTACCCACTCGCTGACTCACTCACTTGATTTTGCCTTTTGTTTTACTGCATTGAATGTGAAATCCTTTGAATTCTTCAGCATCTAAATCCAGCAACGTAACCTCTGAAATGCATCTCTCTGACCCGGCTCATCTTTTCATTAACATTTCAAATAGAAACGTGGGAATATCGGTAGAGCTCTCTAATGAACAGGCGGTCTAGATATTAGTCTAGAAGGCTTATACAGAGGTGTGAAGTGAGATTTTATCGTTAAGATTCTGCTATATTCAGAACAAAGAATTGAGATGCCAGGATTTTGAGCGTGCGACACGCGGGGACGGGTGTCAGACAGACAGCTGTCTGAACGTTGCCTCTCAGCACATTCTCAGGTGTGCGTTTTTGCACGCATCCTGTTGTCTTGATTTCACAACTGCACCAAAATACACTTGGCAGCTGACTTGTGCTCCGGAGCTGCTGTGTTCCCACGTGCAGAGCCGGAGGCAGTGACCCCAGGTCGCACACCCACAGGCAGCGAGCCCATTAGCTGCAGCTCAGCCACCGCTGCTGCCCTCACACACTGACTCACTGAGTAACCTCGTGGAAGGTGGATTTTCTTTTGAGTGTTTCTGCTTCAGAGAGGCTGTATGACTGTTTTGTTTCTTGTTTTTTTCTTGTGCCATCTCATTTTCTTCTTTGGAAACTCTGAAAATTGATTATTTGGAGATGCGATGGAAGCGTCTGTTCGATCTATTGAAAGTAACTTGCCATCAGTTTTTACACCTGTTGACAATGATACGTTAAAAAGGTTCTTTGACGGCTTGAACTTATTAATAGACAATTTCATTTGTAACAGTGAGAGAATCCAAGTTCTCCTGTGAAAGTGACTACTTCAAGCCGCAGGAGAGAGACCATCCATCCAATTTTTAAATCCACTTTATACCCAATTGGGCCATGGGGATCTGCTGGAGCCTATTCCACTGCATTAGAGGGCGTTTCAAGTTCATTACTGGACACACACACAATTCACTCTCACTCTCACACCACAAACCTAGGGGCATTGCAGAGCCTCCAATCGGCCTAGACATGCATGTTGAAGTGTTTGATTGGTCGATAGAAGGTGAGAACATGAAAGACAGACAGGAATGTGGATATGTGAAACAAAACATAGCAAGCAACACTGAGTAGCAGTAAAATAAAAGATAACAGCTCCAAACCTCCTCTATCCTCCTCTACCATCTCTACCTTCCACATGCGGATCCAAAGGAAAACAAGACGAGAGCATAACAGACAACACTGTATGAGACAACGTGGCCCTGTTACCATGGCGATAGCATGAAGAACCACTTGATAGAGGTTAATGAAACACGGTAACAAGATGCTGGCTCAGGGTGAGAGCAACATGACAGCCCCCTACATGCCTGAGTCAGCTGAAAGATCCTGCAGAGCAGGCAGTAAAGAGCATCTCTCTCTGATTTTTTACCCTGCGGACACGACACGAGCCGTGACTTTGATCTGTCCGTTCATCGCTCATTCGTCAGTTCGATGTAGAGACTTTAGAAGGACAAGTGTTCTTTACATCGTCCTATGTTAATAACGCACGCCTAAAACACTTTCTTTTAAAGCTTCTCGCAGAGGTCTCGCAGGGTAGGGCAGTATTCCTGGCAGATATAAATAGATATCCATTAAATATATTAACACCGTTGGTCTTTATTAATTGCCAGCCAGAGAATTAAAATTTCTATTCTGCTCATTTCCGAGTTCAAAAATAATTTCTCAGTCATTTTGAGGTACAAGCTTGATTTACGGTCAGTGAGACGGGGTGAAAGGAGAACACGATTTTTTTCCTCTACAGAGAGCGTTCTTGAAAGAGAGGGGTGCATTTGGAATCAAAGAGCTCCTCTTCTGTTTCCTCATCCTCCTCTTCCACCGGATTACCATCTCTTTGTGCTTGAAAAAGAATAAACCCCTTTCTTTCTAATGGGGAAAAAAAAAGACAGACCTCATTTTATGAATTAAAAAGGCAGGGTAGATTTAAGGAGGCCCAACATCTAAGTGCACTTCCGACAAATTAAAAACCCCTTTTATTTCACATCCATTCATGTGGAAAGGATGAAGAGGTCGACTGAGAACTGAAACACGGAGCGCTCGACAAACGACTTCTCATGTTTGTGCTTCTCAGGCTCCGCAGCTGGGCACTCTGATGGGAGTGTACCTGCCGTGCATCCAGAACATCTTCGGGGTGATCCTCTTCCTGCGGATGACATGGATGGTTGGGATCGGAGGCGTCTTTGGCTCCTTCATCATCGTTTTCATGTGTTGCTCCACAGTGAGTAGAAGTGCAGACGTCCCCCGGCACGTTTGTTACAAGGCGCTCAGGTCCGCTCATGGAATGAATGTGGCGTTAAACAGAGCTGCTGCAAACATTAATCCACGAGTCCGCAACAATGTAGTCGTTCCTCAGCTTGCGCGCACACACAGGCAGAGGGGGTTGAGATTAAATCGCAGTAACAGTCTGCATAATTATAATTTGCATTACACAGATGTTGAAGGTGACATATTAAATCCTGGCATAAGGCAAATTGCCAATAAACACCCTGCCTCCACCATCACCACCACCTCTCCACTGATGGAGGCTGTCAGTCTGATGCTTCATCAACCACCGTGTTTATACTTGTTTTACCAGAAAATGAACTGTCTTCAAATGCTGCTTTATTTATATGTCTGTAAGAAAATATTGGCAACATACTGATAGTTAAAATTATCTTCAACCTTAAGATAATTCATTTAAACCTGACACAAGAGTGAAAATGACCATGAAGTATGAATATCTCATTAAGAGACACCAAAGAATGTGAAACTACACCTATGCAGCTTTGACATGTAATGAGAGGCTAAAGTTATCATTTTGACTGATTGTTATGAGAAAAACTGTTCTAAAATGTACCACAACCATACAGAGATGCTGAAGAAATGCTCTCGTTACATTGTGTGCAGTTTTCTCCGTGACGAATGCATTTTTATAGATTGGTCGGAAAGCTACCGTTGTTCAGGTAGTGCGAGGTAACCACCTCGAGTACTTGTATTCGGTAGATGCAGTGAGTGGCCGGCTGCAGCCGAGGGGACAGTGCTGGTCAAGTGCCTGTCGCGCCATGTCATCGTGCCACGGTTCAACGTGACCGCATGAGTCAGAGCTGTGTGTCTGCCGGGTGTTCCTCTCTGCCGGCCGCCTCGGTTTCATCACAGCCTCGCTGTCAGCCGCGTTTAGTTTGACGTGCCCACCTGCCTCCGCTCAGACGCCGGTAACCTTCCCCTGTCGTGTTGCTTTTTTCCCCAGACGATGCTCACAGCCATCTCCATGAGCGCCATCGCAACCAACGGAGTCGTGCCAGGTGAGCAGGGACGAGTGGGTGTGCTGTACAGTGTTTGTGTGCGTGTGCATGTGTGTGTGTGTGTGTGTGACAGAAATGTGTGACTCCTCCGTGCGTGTCTGTGTCTGACTCACAGCTGGGGGTTCGTATTACATGATCTCCCGCTCCCTGGGGCCTGAGTTTGGTGGAGCCGTTGGGATTTGCTTCTACTTAGGCACCACCTTCGCAGGTGCCATGTACATCCTGGGCTGTATTGAAATTCTGCTGGTGAGTCGCTGCATTAGTCACGTCACCCAAACACTGAACGTCGCCATGCCAACTGTGGGTTTTAATGTTAACGACATCAGGAGGCTTGTCAGTATTTTATGTGTTTATTCAACTACAGATGTTATTAATGATCAAGCTGAACAAACTCTTCATGAAATAACTGGTGATTAGCATTCACATTAGTAACAACAAGCTATTCCACCTATACTTGAATCTATTCCTATTCCTTCAACAGCCCCAGAGAGTATTTTAATTAATATTATAAGATAACTACTGCTACTCATCTGCATCTTAATAAGTAATTAGAAAATTCCTCTGTGGGGAGTTTGGGAATAATACAGTGACATGCAGCTGGGGTGCAACACAAAAATTGCATGAAAACTCAACTTATCCCGGGTTTTTTGTGAACTACATCATCAAAATGTTATATTCTGCAGGGAAAAGCAAAAACAAACCAAGTGCGATCAAGTTTCAGGTTTTGTTACATAATTTGGGTGTTCTCAGCAGTTAAGTAGCAATTAATGGTCAAAATAATGTATAGACGAAGAATAAGAGGAAGAAACGCAAATAATAACTGTTAGTGATCGATGCTTTGCACTGTATCGTTAATAGTAATGAATCTCTGTGCCTAATGAATTTCATTTTTAGAAAGACCAAGACTTTAATGTCCCCTATTAGCATTAAAGTAGTAGTCTCCTTAGTAAATTCTCAATAAATTGTGTAAAACAGGAAATACAGATTTCGCTGTCAAGAGTTCAAATCATGATGTCACAGATCATGATATCACCATCTCTATCCTTCCAGATCTACATCGTTCCTCAGGCAGCAATCTTTAAGATCGAGGGCCTGGAGGGGGCGGAGGCGGAGGAGGCCCTCCTCAACAACATGCGGGTTTACGGCACCATCGTGCTGAGCTTCATGGCTCTGGTGGTGTTCGTAGGAGTCAAATATGTGAACAAGCTGGCTCTGGTCTTCCTGGCCTGCGTTATCCTCTCTATTGTGGCTGTTTACGCCGGAGTCATCAAGACCGCCCTCGACCCCCCGGTCTTCCCGTAAGTGTCTCCATCAGCCACAGCTCCAAGCCCCCTGGCGACGACATGATCGCATGCCAACCACTTACTTTTATCCGACTCCCTTTCCAGCGTCTGCATCTTAGGAAATCGAACCCTCATCTCCAAAGGATACGACGTCTGCGCAAAGTTCATCGAAATAGACAACGAAACCATCACCACCAAGCTGTGGAGGTCGTTCTGCGACTCCGACTCCCTCAATGCCACCTGTGACGACTACTTTGTGAACAACAACGTGACAGAGATACAGGGAATCCCGGGCGTGACCAGCGGCATCCTGGCAGGTCGGGTAGACGCCTGATGAATGCAAATGGTCTCTGAGTCGGTCACATGCTCACATTTTAAATGGGCCCTGCTGTTATTCAGAGAACCTCTTTGGGAACTACCTGGAAAAAGGGATGATCCTAGAGAAGCGAGGACTTGCGTCGGACACGGATCCAGACAGTCCCGTCACCAACTCCAACCGCTACGTGCTGGCTGATATCACCAGCTTCTTCACTCTGCTCGTTGGGATTTACTTCCCATCTGTCACAGGTCAGAAACACAGAGGCCCTGAGAGGAGAGGTCTGAAGCGACGAGAGCAGATTTGTCTAGAGCGGAAATAAAAGGAGATAATTGTGGCTCAGATCTACTGAACAGCTTTTAGCTTGGCGATTTGAGGCGCTTGAATAATTATTGCTTCCAGACAAAGCAGAAGGACAAGTCGATGAGGTTAGCCAGAGGGTTAAAGCTAAAGCTAAACACTTTTTTTTAACTCTTGGTGGATGCTGCGCGAATTTTGCACATTTTTCATTTTTTGTTTTCTCATAGCCGTGTCTGTGTTGACGCGTGTGGCTTATATTTTGGCAAATTTGTATATTTTTATTTTATCTTGTGAATTCCCACTCAGCTCTTATAGTCAGGATGCTGAGGGCAAATAATGCAACATTGAATCCCCATTAAACTAACTTATGACTTATGACAACTAACTTGGGTGTGTCCAACTAACCTTGGATGTAATATAAGAAAATAATTCATTTTTTAATGTTTTTTAATCCAAAAACCATGATGATATCATGAAAGAAACATGGCATTTAAAGGATTAAAATCTTATTGATGTCAATAGTTTGCTCATATGTAGAAGAAAGAAATTGGTTTAATGAAAACAGATTATGAAATGAAATTCATCCTGAGTGTAGCAAACATTCCCCAAGGCTTGAGCGATAATACACAAGTGTTGTGTTTACTATCAGTTTCCTGCTTCTATTGCGGGACTGAGGACATGAATAACACGGCCTTGCTGTATATTTTTCAAACACATTCCTTTTTAGCACAGCTGGTGAAGATAACCTTACTCGCCTGGCCGATTCTAAATATGTCTGCGCTGAGACTCTGATGAATGCGGTTCTAGCTCTGTGATTATTTCATCTCTCTCCACTCACAGGAATCATGGCGGGATCCAACCGCTCCGGAGACCTGCGCGATGCTCAGAAGTCGATCCCCATCGGCACGATTGCAGCAATCACCACCACGTCGACTGTGTGTATCCTCAGGCCAGAGCTGAGAGAAAAGAAGTGTTTGATGATATGAAAGTGTCACGTGATGACTTTCGACATCATCTGTTTATATGCACGAACATTTTCAGCGAAACATTTCTTGACAGCTTGTCTGCAGACATGTCTTGTGTGGTGCTGTTTGGTGCCTGTATAGAAGGGGTCGTATTAAGAGACAAGTAAGTATAATTATGGAAAATTCCACAAAGATTTTATTGAATTTTATTTCTCGTCAGGCATTCAACTTTTTGCACAATGTCTGGTGTGTAGCTGTAACATGCATTATTAAAGGGGAAAAGGTTGTCTTTTCGTTGTTTTTTCTTTTGATTTTCAAGTTTAGGTCGAAAATCTCATCTAGCAGATATTTTCCCTGTCTTATCCCATCTCCTCTTGTCTCCTCAGGTTTGGTGAAGGTGTCAATGGTAACCTGGTGATCGGGACTCTGGCGTGGCCGTCTCCCTGGGTTATTGTGTTTGGCTCTTTCTTCTCCACTTGCGGAGCGGGACTCCAGAGTCTGACCGGAGCTCCGCGCCTGCTGCAGGCCATCTCTCGAGACGGCATCATCCCATTTCTGAGGGTGAGGGCACATGAATCATTTAGACGAATGTGACTGATAGATCGAAATCCCATCATTTATTCAGATAGCTTTTAATATGATGCTATCTATGTAATTTCCTTATCTTTTCTTGTTGCTGCAGATTTTTGGCCATGGCAAAGCCAACGGGGAGCCCACCTGGGCCCTTCTGCTCACAGCCAGCATTTGTGAGATTGGAATCATCATCGCCTCTCTGGACGCAGTCGCACCCATCCTCTCCATGTGAGAATGCTGCAACCGTGTATCTGTATAGCTGTGCAGGCAGGAAACATCCTTCCTCACATCTCACCTACACCTCTTTTCTCCCATTCCCCTCTCTCTCCTGCTCCGTCTGCAGGTTCTTCCTGATGTGCTACATGTTTGTCAATCTCGCCTGCGCCCTTCAGACTTTGCTGAGGACACCAAACTGGAGGCCACGGTTCAAGTTCTACCACTGGTGAGTTTGTAAATAAATATAAAAAAACTCTCCTGTGTGTGAACACTTTTTACACTCATAAAGCAAGAAGTATACACAATATACACATTATACAGGCAGTACACACAGTCACTCACACTCTCACCAATTCAGAGTTTCTGATCAACTTTTGCTGTGATATATTAAAAGATTGCAGGGAAAACATGGGCCTTTGGTCCGACCAAACGTTTGCCATCTTGTCCCCCACAGGGCTTTGTCTTTCTTGGGTATGAGCCTGTGCCTGTCACTCATGTTCATCTGTTCCTGGTATTATGCCATAGTGGCCATGGGTATCGCCACCTGCATCTACAAATACATTGAGTTCTGTGGGTAAGGGAGGCAAACATTATCCAGTAATTTTGGTTACTGTATGACATTCTTCACATGAGGATAATAGGTGTACTTTAGCCGCTTGTAATCATGAATCTGCTTGGCCACAGAGCTGAGAAGGAGTGGGGTGATGGGATACGTGGCATCTCCCTCAGCGCTGCTCGCTTCGCCCTCATGAGGCTGGAAGAGGGACCGCCACACACCAAGAACTGGAGGTCAGCTCATCAACTCTTAAAAAAAACCCTTTAAATAAAGCCTTTTGAATCATGTCAAACACAGTCTCTTTGTTTCTGCGAACCAGGCCCCAGATTCTGGTTCTGGCGAGCGTGGACGCTGAGCAGAACGTAGAGCAGCCTCGTCTGCTCTCCCTGACCAATCAGCTGAAAGCGGGGAAGGGTTTGACCATTGTTGGGACCACGGTTCAAGGAACGTTCCTGGACAACTACACCGAGGCTCAGAGGGCAGATCAGGTCTGTTATGTTCTGCCTCTCATCTTCATCTCTCGACGATGCTAACAAGTGTACTTAAAGATAGACTGTCATCGACGTCTCATCTCCTTTTTGTTCAAGTCTTTGCGAAAGCTGATGGAGACGGAGAAGGTGAAAGGATTCTCACAGGTGGTCATCTCATCCAACCTGAGAGACGGGACATCCCACCTGATCCAGGTCGGGGGTCTGGGAGGTCTGAAGCACAACACTGTGATGGTCAGCTGGCCTCGACACTGGAAGCAGCCAGAGTACCACCAGCAATTCAGGAATTTCATTGGTGGGTCACAAGTTCAATGGTCAAAATAACCTATCCGCCTTTTTTGTTTTATTTGACAACAAATTCACTCTCTTGCTGCGACTCTGCAGAGGTGGTCCGGGAGACAACCGTAGCCAGTCTGGCCCTGCTCGTCCCCAAGAATATCTCCAGCTACCCGTCCAACGGGGAGCGCTTCACAGAGGGACATATAGATGTGTGGTGGATCGTTCACGACGGAGGCATGTTGATGCTTCTGCCCTTCCTCCTGCGCCAGCATAAGGTGAGAGGCAGCGCTCAGGCATGTCGAACAAGACCAAACTTGTCCTGTGATATTGGAGAGCTTCTAGTTAATTATCCGTGTGCATTTTCTCTTTTGTCTCTTAGGTGTGGAGGAAGTGCAAGATGCGCATTTTCACCGTTGCTCAGATGGACGACAATAGTATCCAGATGAAGAAAGACCTCATCACCTTCCTCTATCACCTGCGTATTGATGCTCAAGTGGAGGTGGTGGAGATGGTGAGAGGCTGGTCTGACTCATATGGACTCATTTTCAGGTCTCGAAAGCTGCTTGATCCATCGATAATGTGTGTTTCCACTTGACAGCATGACAGCGACATATCCGCCTACACCTACGAGAAGACACTAATAATGGAGCAACGATCACAGATCCTCAAGCAGATGCATCTGACCAAGAATGAGATGGAAAGAGAGGTAAAGCAGACATGAAACTGCGATATCCATCAAAGGTTTTATGTCATTTTGATCGACTTTCAAGCCCGAAATTTCGCTTTCCTACATCTTCATTACCTTGCACAGATCAGCTCTGGGAAAGGGAATAGGTTCATTGTAAGATGACGGTGTCTGGACTTGTTTCCGCTGAGCCATGTCAAGTTCCTGTGAATTTACACATTGAACATAATCCATTCCCTCTCCTTTTTTCTCTCTAATTATAGATCCAGAGCATTACAGATTCATCCCGTGGGTCCATTCGACGTAAAAACCCATCTGGCCTGCGCTCGCAGCACAGTGCTGAGGAGGGAGCCAGCCTGACAGAGAAACCAGAAGAAGAGGTGATACTGCTATGACCAATCTAATGGAAAAAACTTGTTTCTATCTGCTTTTTATGTCCCTAACACCTGCTTTCTCTCCAAGCTTCAAAGTCTCTCTTCACACTTCAGCACCATCATCACTAATCCTCCTCCTCCTCTGCCCTCCAGAGTTTCACCTATAGTAACAGTCATCTCTTCTCTCTCTTTTCACCCTGTCACATTGTTGCGTCACGGTGTTCCTCTCTCAGTCTGTGGCTATCTCCAACCCAAAACAGGAACAGCTGATCCACAGTAAGGACACGTCCACGCCGACCAGCCCCACCAGCCCCATGCCTGCGGCTGGGCCTGCAGGGGGCGCTGCCATGCCGGTAGACAACAAAGGTGCAGACAAGGGGCCGACCCTTTTATCAGCAAACCCAGAGGCGGGCAAAGACAGCTTCTGCATGAAACCGTGAGTCTCTGTTTCCCCTCACACAATGTGCACGCAGGAACAAGAGGTCAGTCGTAAATATTTGTGGATGTTGACCCGTGTTCAACAGTTTTAAGAGATCAATTCAGTCCCTGTGCATGTGACAAACAAGACCTTGAGCTTTAACTTTTGACAAGTGCACATTCTCCTGTGTTAGCACGTGTATGTAATTCATCACAAACATTTCCCTCCCAACATGCTGCATGCCATGCCTGCAGGGAGTGGGAGCACTTGTAAGTATGATTATTACAGCTCAGCAGCTGCTTAAAAGAGTGATTTATACATTGAGACAAACATAGATGATCTTGTACGATAGGAACCAGACCGACCTGAGGCGTATGCATACAGCGATGCGGCTCAATGAGGTCATAACAAAGAAGTCCAAGGAGGCGAAGCTTGTCCTGCTCAACATGCCCGGACCACCCAAGAACCGAGTGGGCAACGAGAACTGTATCCTCCATCATACTGCCAATAAACTGTATTCTATATGTGCATCCATCCATTATCTTACTTGCTTTATCTATTTAGCCTGGCAAGCTCAGTCAGTTGAGTACGAGACTCTTAATCCCAGGGTTGTGGGGTTGGGCATTCTTGTACAGTCTCTTGAATGTGATAGATTGACTTTCCTGCGGAAATTTTCATTTGGCTAGGTCATTGTTATCGTAGGGTGATGGCATCTGGACTTGTAAATTCTTTGGTAATTTCCCCATTGTGGGATGTTTAAAGGAATATTCTCCTTTACAGTATTCCTCCTCTAATGTGAACACAATGGAAAGACTCAACTGAAAACATGTGCTCCGTGTGCAATGCACAGATTCAGTCATGCAACTGAAATGGTCAGACGATAAAGACTGCAAGAACAGCAATAATAAGGAACTTAGTGATTTAGAGTATGAGCCTCGATTGCACCAGAGGTGCTTCTGCTGCAGCAGTGGAATTTTCTTAAAGGAATTTTGCTTTCTCTGTGAATTGATAACAAAGAGTTTTCTTTACTTTGTATAACCTGAAATCCTTCAAATCTGCAAACTAAAAACATGGAAATTTGTGAAATAATACTAGACTGATATAGGGAACGCACCATTAACAAGTTGCATCTCTTACATCAAATCTACCTCTGGATACAAATAAAAGTTAGATAATCTAGTCTACTATGATAAGTGGTCAAAGGAGAACAAGGCAAAACAGGTAAGAATTAACTTAAAGTGACAAGTAATTGACATTGTTTGCAGTAGTAAAAGATCAATTTGGTGGTGAAATAGATCTGGGCTGGATGTTTACAACATCCAGCCCAGATCAATAATCAGATCAATATGAATGCGCATATCTATAGGTGTCAATTAGTGGGCAGGCTGTGGAGTCACATCACACAAACAAGGTTGGAGACCACAACAGTCACAGGTTACATGAGTTACCGTCACATATCGTATCTCTTTCGTATCTCTTTTCCTTTACTTCGACTCCTCCTCCTCTCAGACATGGAGTTCCTCGAGGTCCTCACTGAAGGTCTCAACCGGGTCCTCCTGGTGCGCGGAGGTGGACGTGAGGTCATCACCATTTACTCCTGAAGGGCTTTAACCTGCAGCTACGCGGACTCTGCCCCCCGTCGCCTCTGTATCATTCTAGGACAATCGTCCCGCAGCCCTGACTCTCCATCCACTTATTTAAAACCCTTTTGAAGAAGAAATTGTGCAACAGTCATGTTTGGACTTGTCAGCTGGTAACAGCGCTCAAGTATGCGGTTAGTTCTGACAGCTTTGTGTCAAAAACTGCGAGGTTTTCAAACATTAATTTCCTTTTCCTGGTGTTGAATTGACTTCCCATCAATCTCTTGTCATTTTGTAAAAGAGGATTCTTTTCTTCCTTGTTTTTTGTTGTTTTCTATTATTTATTATTGATGTTATTTATTTATTTATTGTATGTCTTTTTTGTCCTGCTCAGTTTTTGTTTTACATTGTGTGGTTGGAAACACACAAGTATTAATATTAGACCACTGGAAATGACATCATCATATCAATATCACATATGTTCCTCCAAACAGAACAAATACCAAATCTCAGTCAAATACATTTACTCTTTGCTTGATTCACTTTAAGTTACTGCATCTAAAATGACTCTGTGGGTGAAAACACTCGGCACAATAGTATCATCACTGTCTTGTCCCCATTCTGTCCGGGACTTATCTGTTCATTCATATCGGCGTCGCCCTGTCGTTGCAGAGAGCTTGACAGAAATTAAACTCACTCAACAATGATTTGATGCAGATCATCGTGACCTCGAGCCTAATTGTTCGACCTCTTCATCCCCGCGGCTGAACGGGGATCGTTTAGATTGAATGGATTCAGTGACGTCCAGCACTGCAAAGCCACTGAGCTCAGTAACAGTCACGTTCACTGCATATTTGATGTCTCCCGACCTCTGTTCCCAGAAAATATTCTGTTCTAGTTGGTGAACCAGATGCATAGAAAAAAATGTAAATTCCATGAAATGTAGAAGAAAAAAATAGAGATATTTATCTATCTTGTTGCAAAAAGATCCTCCTCACATCTCTCGTTACTAACACCTCCTTCCTCATTACTGACATTTACGTATGTGTGATAAAGTGTTTTGATATTGCTTTAGAATGGAGCCAAATACAAAAAAAAGTATAGTATATAGTTTATAGTAAAAGTAAAGTATAATATATATATATGAATATATTTTGAGTGGAATTTAAATGTAAAAGTTTCACAGTTATTATATGAGCATCTATACAAGCGTAAGGTGTTCAGAAAAAACTTAAATGAAAATGTGATTTACTTAATTATTTTCATCAGTGTTGCATGTCAGCAATATAGCCAAAATTCTATCTTAGAGAATTTATTTTTTTGATGGTGCAGTTGAAAAAAAGTGGTAAATTTATTTGAAAAAAATGTATTTATTATTTATTTAAGTTATTCAGATATATTGTATTGTATGCACAGTGAAGTTTTAAGAGGAATAATTTGATTTTTTGGGAAATAATCGTTTTGTTTGTTTGTTTTTGCCTGGAGTCAGATGAGAAGATCAACAATAGCTTAGCATAAAGACTTGAAATGGTTAGTATGACTGTGTATTTATGCTAAGTTAAGCTAAATGTAGCTGCGTTTAGTTGTAGCTCTATGAATATTCACAGTGGTATCTATCTTGTCATCTAACTCTCAAAACTAACAAAAGTCAATGAGCCTGTTCCCTAAAATGTCAGAAATGTTCATTTGCTGCTATACCATTTGAAAATGTGAAGGAATTAGCTGTGCTGTTTACGAAACAACCATACACAGAAAAGTCAGGCAAAGCACAGCACCAAAACATAAGAAAACTTCAGAAGTAGACGTGCCAGACATACTGTAAAACACTTTCGGTAAATCTTTTTATCAGATCTATTTATCCTGCAATATGTGGCAAAAACTCGTATTCATTATATTATTTTGTTGCGTGTCTGTATACACTGGATGATTTGTCTATCTGTGTGCGTGTGTGTGTGCGTGTGTGCGTGTGTATGGTTTAGTCCTTTTTGAACATGAACAAATTTATGCACATCCTAAAGCTGTTTTTTTCATAGACATTCACTGTTAAGACAAATGTAATTGATTTTGCAAACATTTCATCAAACAGGAGCAGTAGTAATCTGGCCAGTGTACATTATTATTCCTCACAATGTGAATAGTTTATAATACAAGTATGGAAGTAAAGCATTTAATATTAATACATTCTGATGGACATTTTTGTCCAAACATGTACATGTTAATTTTCCTCTTTCCTTTGGCTTTTTGGTGCCATAAAAAAATATATGTTTCTAGCAAAAGTAAATAAAAAATCTTTAGCTTTCAGTATCTTTTACAGCAAATCACAAGATTAGTGCTTATTTTAGATTTATTGTACACACGTATTGTTTTCATAGTACATGCAAAGCCTCACCTAATCAAACACACACTATATGTCTTAGTTTTGGTGACTATCTGTGCAGCCCTCAGTGTTTCCCTTCTAACTCTGAACAGTGAGCGCAGAACAGTAGCAAAAGGAAGATGTGTATTTTCTTTTGATTTGACAGGACCTGGTCTAGAGTCACAGTTTTCAAACTACCTAAACCAGAGAGTGACATTTGCGCGTGTACATGCCTGCACGCTGTGTGTTTGTGTGTGAGCCTGAGGCGTGAGGACAGTGTAATTAAAAACAGTAAGTGGGAGTGAAGACGAGACACTTGTAAATAGATCTGTGATTTTAGGCTTAGAGACGGCACGTGAAATGTGTGTTGATGCAGGTTTTATAGATATTGAATAGGCAGTTTTATTTCAAATGCTAAAACTTTGGTTAATGTTCTAACACGTCTAATGTGAGGATGTATGAGCAATGTTTTAAAGAAACTACTTTATATGTCAGCACAAAATGCAATAAATTAAAATAATTTTAATATGACTGTTCAAGCATTTTTGTCATGATTTGCAGTGATTGTCCAAACTGGTGATGCTTGGATGAGAACTGCTGATGCGAGAATGCACCTTTGTCTGTCATTACTCGGGCTGTGGACCACAGAGGTTTTCACAGCCACTAAATATTCTTGCTGGACTTTAGTGACAAGTTGTTGTTGACTTTTGACAACCATGAAAATGCTGATGCAGAACGCTTACATATCTTATTAAAGTATCCAAAGTCCACAGTGCAGTGTTTCCCTGGAGCAGGAATAAAGCATGTGCTTGTGTGAGAGGGAGTACACCCGACCAATGCCTCCTGCTTGTCTTATCTACGCAGAGATAATGAGGGCTGCAAAAGAAAGGACTTTCATTGGCTGCAAAGAGCCGTCAGGATGAAGACACAGTCGACCAGCCTCCGAGTGAAATTACCTGCATTTGTGTTTGTTGCAGAGGTGATATTCGTCGCCTTATACACTGCTTTTGTCACCTACGACAATCATGCGGATTCCAGATTTCAGACCAACCAGACTAACCCCATGCACAACGCAGTGTACAGGGACTACCCTGTCTTTACTGACATACAGGTCATGATATTCCTCGGTTTTGGCTGCCTGCTTGCATTTTTTCGATTCTATGGTTTTGGTGGGATGGTTTTTAACTTCCTCACGGCTACTTTTGCCATCCAGTGGGCCATTTTGGTGCAGGGTTACTTCCAGTTCAGCCATGACGGTAAGATCCACCTCGGGGTGGTCAACCTCATAAATGCAGAATTTGCATGTGCAGTGGTGCTGATATCTTTTGGAGCCGTGCTGGGGAAGACGAGCCCGCTGCAGCTGCTGGTCATGGCTCTGTTGGAGGTGCCCATTTTTGCAGTGACAGAGTGGGCTGTGCTGAAGTATCTGAAGATCAATGATGCGGGGGGCTCGATTCTTATTCATCTCTTTGCCTGTTACTTTGGCTTGGGTGTCACGTTTGTATTGTACAGGCCCAGTCTAAAGGACGGTCACGTGAAGGAGACTACCAGCTACCAGTCTGACATCCTCTCTGTGATGGGGACTTTGTTCCTCTGGGTGTTTTGGCCCTCCTTCAACTCAGCGTTGACCCTGAAGGGAGACGACCAGCACAGGGCCATTCTTCACACCTTCATTGGCCTCAGCGCCTCTACGATCACAGCCTTCGCTCTCTCTGCCATGCTGAACAAGAACGGGAAGTTCACCATGGCCGATGTGCAGAATGTGACTCTGGCGGGAGGCGTGACGGTTGGGGCATCCGTGGATATGATGATATCTCCTGCAGCTGCATACGTGCTGGGAATGATGGGCTGCATCGCCTGCATGTTAGGCTACAAATACTTGAGCCCCTTCCTGGCACGGCGCCTCAGAATCCAGGATCAGTGTGGAATACACAACTTGCACGGACTAACAGGACTTATATCCTGTGCTGCAGGAATATGTGCCATACTAATGGCTACTGAGGAGGTTTATGGTCCCAGTTTCTATGAGATCTTTGCCCACAGAGCACCAGTGGAAGGGGACCCCAAGCTGCAAGAGCTCCAGATGTTGATCCCTGGGTTACAGCCAGGGTTGGGAAGGACTGCACGGGAACAGGCACTCTACCAGGTCGCTGCTATCTTCTCCACAATAGGAGCATCAGCAGTGGGAGGCGTCCTCACAGGCTTTGTCTTGAAGCTGCCATTCCTCGCTGCACCATCCGACGAGTTCTGTTTTGATGACAAGCTCTTTTTTGATGTTCCCCCAGACTATGATGCCCCACGCAATCTCAGGAACACTATTGCAGCAGAGGATTTGGCTGCCTGACATGCAGTCAAATCTGGTCAAAGCACTAGGGAGGAAAACGCAAAAATGTATTAAATGTTAAACTTTTGTATCCACTGCACATGATAAATGATCCATCAGTTGCATTACTTGCCATCTCAAGCAAACACAGGGCAAAGGTGGGGAATACATCCTAAACAGGTAGCCATCCCATCACAGCACACACACACACACACCATCCACTGTCACACTCACACCTAGGGGCAATTTAGAGAATTAACTGACATAAAAATGCATGTTTTTGGAATATACAAACACTGACATGCCGACTGTCCATACTAAGCACTACAACCTGTAATTGTATCATTTTTTGTAAAGATCAAGTTTAAATGTTGTTCTCTTGGTCAGTTGTAATGTGAAATAAACTGTTTTAAAACTGTTTGCCTTTTGTTCTTCATCAGACCTGACTCATGACTAAATCTGTGAGGAGGAAGAGCACCTACAGTAGAGTTTAAAAATTCCAATAATCACAAGCTCACAAATAAAACAGAATAGTATAACAACAGTGTACCTTGGATTTAAGTTGTGTCAAACATGAATCTGTGATATGTTGGTGTTAAGATTCTGATAAGATCATATAATATTATAATATTAATATTATAATATTATTATAATAATATAATAATAATATAGAAACTGTACTAGAGATGAGTGCTGGAAGTGGATGAACTGTGGATGTGTCTTTTTTTAATCACTAGATGGCGAGACAGAGCTATGAAACGAGCTAAAACCACGGTCTACTGCTGAAACACATTTCTCGCGAGAAGAAACGCGATTCCCGAGACATTTTGCGCAGAGGTCTTCAGTGACTGCAGAGGATCATACAGTAAGCTTTATATAGCTCGTATCTTACATATTATGTGTGCACTAAATGCACAAAACTATGTTCCTTCAACCAATCATAGGAACATAGATACAGATTGTTACAAGGTAAAGTTTAGGATTCGGGTGAAGGTATAACAACTAGTAAAAGAAATATGGTATAAGAAAATGTTGATAGAACCACTCAAAATGTATTTTATCTCTATAGTCAAAGTGATAGATAGGCAGGTAGAAACAATATATGTACATTTCAAAAAATAGATATTGATGTTACTGTGTTGGTTGTCACTATAAACAAAAGTTGTTCCATGCTAGAATCATCTTCATCTACTGAAAAAACTTTTTACCCATCATGGAAAATGATGAGTCTTCTCCTACCACATAGCTATCTATCTATCTATCTATCTATCTATCTATCTATCTATCTATCTATCTATCTATCTATCTATCTATCTATCTATCTATCTATCTATCCATCTATCTATCTATCTATCTATCTATCTATCTATCTGTCTCTGTCTGTCCATCCATTTATATTTTATTTATCCTATTTTCTGCTGCTGTTAAACACAAAAAACCTGCTTTTTGCACGTAACTGAACGGGTTTATCTGGCATGTAAATGGGACTGTAAATACAACGCAGGTGTGTTTGTTTTAAAATAAAATGCCTCATTTGCTAAGTACTTGGAGAAAACCTCCCTCTTTCTCTCTGCAAACAGCCCGTTTGTGGAGTGCAGTTCTCATAGTTCCCGGTGGGGGCAGTGTGGCTGCGCAAACATGTCGCTACTGCCGTAAAAGCGTCAAGGAGGAGGAAGGAGACGAAGAAGGCGGAAGAGGAGCATTGTTGTAGCAGGCCACGACCTGTTAGCTGCTAGATAAGAAAAAAAAAAGGTTACATAACTTCGAAAGTTCTCATCGCATCTTGTCACAGTGCGGCCCCACCGAGACGGAGACGCCGACATATATATAAACAACCACTCATACCGGTGATTATTTGTCTTTGGCTGTGCTATCCACCAGTTTTAAGCGGTAACGTCAGTGTTTGCTGTTAGGCGCTAGCTAGCGTAGCTCGCGGCAGCCGAGCGGCGGCCATGTTGACTGTTCCGAGAACTCGCAGCTTGTTTTCTGCAGCGCAGACACTGCGTGGAGACGCTTATCCGGGAGGAATCGGTGTCTGAGTCGATTCTCCTCGCACATAACTATTCGCTTTATCACTGTGGGGTCTTACAAGTGACTCCCGAACCGGCGGTTTAATTGTAAAAGAACCCGAAGGTGGTGGAAGAAAGGTAATGTTGAAATGACGAGGGGGCTAGTTAGCGTTAGCTCCGCGTTAACGCGTGCTTACCGAGTATAAGATTCCTGTTCTGTATGCTATTATTCGAAGCTTGAGCTCCAAGTCAGTTTACTTAGAGTTATTTGATTAGTATCAACAGGTTGTGGCTAATTTAAGTCGTATTCAAGGTCAAATGTGTGGCTTCGAGGCTAATGCATACAGGAAGTTGTTTAATACCCCGCCTTGTGTCTTTATTTTAACGAAACACTGCTTGGCTTTCATCGCTTGGGCTAAATATATGTATAAGCGTTATTAGATTATCACATCATCGCAGCCACGTTATAAATATACCAAGGCGATCAAGTTGTTATCGCTCAGCGTGTATTTTTGTGCGAAATGGCCGCTCAAGCACTCTTAATACCCGGGCTTACACGCAGCTAGTAACAGAATCAAATGTTTGGTAACGATAGTTTGTCTTATGTATTGAAAACAAGTGATCATTGTTGTTTCTCTTTTTCAGGATCATCATGGCTGATGATTTTGACGTAGAGGCCATGCTGGAGGCTCCATACCGAAAGGTGGGTTGCAGATAAACAGAGGCCTGTTGATTGTGTATGAATTATTACTTCTTTGAGGCCTTTTTATGACAATTTTTCTTCTTTTGCTACTATGTCAAAGTTAACTTGAATGTTGTGTGGTGTGATTGAGTATTTTTTTTAAGTACGCAATACAGAATTATAAATAAATCCACATCTATCTCTCTTTATAGACTTCCCTAATGATATCTCACCTCTACTCCCATGAATTCATCTTTGATTCCACTGTGAACTGTGAAAAAAAGGAAGGTAGTTATTGTGCATATACTGCTGTACTGTGGTTCACCTTTAGGACTAAAAGAGATTCAACCTAGACCATCCAATCCGTATTCGGTTGCAACAAGGTGAATGCCAATGGTTATTAAGCCCATTCTTACCTGTCCAGCAAAGGAGGCAGTATTCAGATTTACAGCTTGCATGTCATCGCCCTTACTGATACTGTAGTTCACCACCACATGTAAGCTTCATTTACTACACACGATTACACCACTCGAACACTTAGAGGCAATTCAACTTTCACCAGAATATCCAATCATAATGATTGAAATGAACCAGAAAATGACCTAGGTGTGTTTTCTGTCAAACTCTACTTGGACAGGCTCTAAAGGTTGTAGTTTGACACCAGTAGCAGTGCAGTGATGGAGCAAACACACAAGACACATCACAATTAAAGGCAAATACACATCTACTTGATTTGTGTGAATATGAATACTGCCTCTTTGCCCTAGTGAACTGTAATGTGAATCAGCATCATGATTTTTGCATGCTACACAATACCTCAGATACAGACTGTAAAATAGATACTTCTATCGTAGCATCATTGTTTTTATAAAGTGAGTCATTTTCAGTAGTTGATAATTCCTTCGTAAGTCAAAAAAGATGGAAGTGATAGTCATGTGTGTGTAATGCAAACTGCAGATAATGGAAGTGTAAAAACGTGGCTGAATTAATGGATTTATTTCATTTATTTTATTCATTTATTTTCTTGGGCGTCAATATTACTAAGAAGTGTGAATCCCTGTTTGCTTCAGGGCAAGATGTGTGACAGAGGTGGCATCGAGCTCTTACAGTCCAAGAACGAAAATGGGTGAAGATCACTGGACTGACACCAACCACACAGGATCTCTTTTAGTGGTCTTGGGCCACGCGTGGTCACATGATTAGGCACAAATAGTGGCGGTGGCATTGGTACGACCTGCTAGAAGGGGGAACATGGTGGAGATGGTCTCACTACTGTCAAAACTTCCTGAACTCAGCTAATATGTTCGACACTCTCCCTTTAACTTTGCTTTGTTACATTAAGTACTGAGCAGCCTTGTTAAAGAAAGTAAAGAAGAACAGAGAGAGAGAGAGACAGCAGTGGGTTGGGAAGGTATTGGGGTGGTGGAAGGACACTGTCCAGGCATGACAGTAGGATGTTTGAAGTATTATTATTAATTAAATATATTCTATATTTTCTCTTGTCCCACCCCATCCCCTTTACCTTGACGACTTGAAATGTCTCATCTACGTCCTCATGATCTTCTTCTATCAACCTTGCTTAGGATGAGATCAAGTCCTCTCATGCAAACGGCCATGACGATCAGAATAAGAAGTAAGTCTCGAGATTCGTACCAGCAATTCTGCGTCCACAAACTGCGCCCATTCCTTGCCTTTGAGCGTGTTTACGTTGCACGATGTTAGCGGTCCTGTGGCACATTCTAGGAAAAGGAGGAGCCGGAGCAGGAGTCGAAGCCCGGGCTCCCGGAAGAAAAGAAGCAGGAGCAGAGACAGAAAGAAGGGTAAGAGGAGGAGCAGAAGCAGAGAAAGAAAGCGAAGCCGCAGTAGAGAACGCCACCGCAGCCGCTCCCGCAGCAAGGAACGTTCCGGCCGCTACAAAGCACGCAGGAGCCCTGTGTACGTGACTATCACCCCCTATTCATGTTTGTTCACTGTTCAGCTCCCATCACTCTGTTGGGTACAGTTACTCAGCTCCTAATGCTCTGTCAATACATCTTGAAACTGGTTTTCCACAAAAGTAAAAATGTAAATGTACTTGTTCCCCAGACGGAAACGTTCCAAAAGTAAGAGCCCCTTGAGAAAAGAAAGGAGCCCCATTAGGTAAGATTTATTTTAGCACCCGGTTTTTACATGATCTATTTGTTTTTAAGCTTTTTAGACTCTTTCTCAAGGCACTCTGAACATTATGTAACGTTATTGTTCTCTCTACCCCTTTTCAAGGCAACCAATTGACAATCTAACTCCAGAGGAGAGAGATGCTCGCACCGTCTTCTGCATGCAGCTCGCTGCAAGAATCAGAGCCCGGGACCTGGAAGACTTCTTCTCGGCTGTGGGAAAAGTGAGTTGATGCCCAGGTTCTTCTCGGGGAACCATCCTGACCCATTTTAAGTAGTGAACGTCTGAACCGGTCTCTCTGTCTCCGCAGGTGAGAGACGTGAGGATGATCTCAGACAGAAACTCCAGGCGGTCAAAGGGCATCGCGTACATCGAGTTCGTTGAGGCTTCCTCCGTGCCACTGGCGATCGGACTGACTGGCCAAAGGCTGCTCGGGGTGCCCATCATTGTCCAGGCCTCACAGGTTATGGAAAGTTACTCTACGTGTTTATTGCAACAATTTGTTTCTGTAGTTTGAGTAGTGCCACTGTTTACATCATTATGTGATGTAAATGCTAAAGCCGTAAGATGTTGGACTGACATTATTCCGTTAATGGAATTACAGGCAGAGAAAAACAGAGCGGCTGCCGCTGCCAACAACCTGCAGAAGGGCAGCTCGGGTCCAATGCGGCTGTACGTGGGTTCGCTGCACTTCAACATCACTGAGGAAATGCTTCGAGGCATCTTTGAGCCCTTTGGAAAGGTCTGAAGGCCTAAGTTCCACAGATAAATCACATTTTTCCAAGTTTAGAAAACTGTTTCGTAACAACCCTGTTTGGTTTCTGTAGATCGAGGGGATCCAGCTCATGATGGACAGCGAGACTGGACGGTCCAAAGGCTACGGCTTTATATCGGTAATTAGTGTCTGGCTAGGGAGTTACTTACTGGTTTTCAGTCTTAAACCGCCTTAAACTTATCTTAATTTTTGTCCAAAGTTTGCTGATGCAGAATGTGCAAAAAAGGCCTTGGAGCAGCTGAACGGCTTTGAGCTGGCAGGACGACCCATGAAGGTGGGACATGTCACAGAGCGTTCCGACTCCTCGACAGCCAGCTCCTTCCTGGACAACGACGAACTGGAGAGGACTGGGATCGACCTCGGCACCACAGGGCGTCTGCAGCTCATGGCCCGACTAGCAGAAGGTTTGTTGATCTGTGACAGGAAGCCCCAAAAAACCCCTTTAAATACAACAGAGATCCGTGTAATAGACTACTGGGCTTAATTCTTAATCATTTGTGGTGACAAAGAGATATTTAGTCCTTTTCCACCTTATTTTCACCACTTTGATTCTAAAGCTCAAACCCTGACTATCTTGCACAGTGACAAAGAAGTCATGAAAGCATGAGTAAAGTAAATCTATGACTTTTAAAAGGGTCAGTCTCTCATGAAGTTTCTGTCTGTCCCTGCTCAGGAACCGGTCTGAAGATCCCTCCTGCAGCTCAGCAGGCTCTGCAGATGACCGGCTCGCTACCCTTTGGGAACATCGCTGCTCCAGCAGGTGAGAGGTCACCATGATGATGATGTGTGGGGAAACATTCAGGGTTGCGTACACTTTTACCTCTGGAGCATCCACTGACGGCACATCATCATTCCTGCAGTTGCAGCCGTTCCGGCTCCAGCTCCGACTCAGGCCATGAACCTCCCATCACAGCCACTGGCCACACACTGCCTGCAGCTGTCCAACCTCTTCAACCCACAGGCGTAAGGGCATAGAAGTTTGCATCCTGTTCACATTGGTTCAAACCATACAAACGTGCTGGAAGCCATAAATTAAACCTTCGCTCACGTTTTCCAGAGAGAACGATCCCAGCTGGGCCAACGAAATCCAAGATGACGTCATCGAGGAGTGCAACAAGCACGGAGGAGTCGTCCACATCTACGTCGATAAGAACTCTGCACAGGTGAGTTGACGTGTACCGAGTATGAGGAGTCAGCAATGCCTTGTTTAGAAAGTGGACATACGATAGTGTCTGACCCCCCCTCTGTGCTTACAGGGTAATGTGTATGTGAAGTGTCCCTCAATACCAGCAGCCATGGCGACTGTAAACGCCCTTCACGGACGCTGGTTTGCAGGTACGCACAGGATCCTCCTCCTCTTTTTCTTCATTTCTTCCAATCACATCATCAGAAAAGGTTGTAATTTGTGCGCCTCCCTCCCCAGGTAAAATGATAACAGCTGCCTACGTTCCTCTACCCACCTACCACAACCTGTTCCCCGACTCGGTAACGGCGAAGCAGCTCCTAATGCCGATGCGTCGATAGTCAGACATGCTCGTTCAGCTCAGTGTAAATACATTTGTTTGCATTCACGGGAATGCCATGGAGACAGACACAATGGAATTAGTTGGCTGTGTGTAAAGTCGCCTCAAAGTTCATGTGTTCACCATTGAAGATTAGACAGTTTTTTGTTTTGTTTTTTTTTTGAGTTGCTTTTCAGTTTTTGTTTCTTTTCTTTTTTTTTGTGGGTGTTTGTCGTACAACTACCACTGAGAAGTAATCTGCAGGTATCTATCGGTCCCGGTTTTAAATATTACTGTCTGCTTGTTTAAATCAAGTTTTAGATTTAAAATGCAAAGAGTTACAGAAATGTGTTGTTAAATAGGCCTTAAATGCCATAAGTATATCAATGTCGACAATAATCCTTTGTAACTTTTTACAGCCATAATTTCATTTTTTGTATGAAGGCTCCCAATAAACTTTGGCAAATTTCACAATGCAGCATCTGTTCTCGTCTTGGTTTTGTGAGATCGACGTCCCAGTCATAGCTGACTATCTGAATTGAAGCACTGTACTACTCCATTTCTGTGAATTCTAACGATTATAAGGTTGTGCAAAGAGTAGGAACTAAGATCTGGACTCAGATGTGCTGTTGGTATTAAAATATGGTGCGTTTATAGGTAGATTACAGGGTAAGATTAGAGGTAGATTAACAAGAATCTGCATATTTAAACCCATCAGGGCTGCCTACTTTCCCCATCTTAACACTACTACTGCATGGATGCTACTGGATGCTCTAACAGGCCTCTCAGACGGTTGCAGTTCATCCAGAACACGGCAGCTTGTGTTCTGACAAACACTAGGAAGAGAGATCGTATATCTCTCCCGATCTGGCCTCTGTGCACCGGCTTCCTGTACTCTGTAGACCACAGCTCAAAATCCTCCTCGCATACAAAGCTTTTCACGGTCGGCCACCTTCTCATGTCTCAGACCTGATAGAGCCACAGTCAAACCTGGAATACTGCATTCCTGGAGGCAGACACCCTCTCCACATTCAGGAGTAGGCTTATATGCCGCCTTTTTGAAAAAGCTTATAATCAGACACTAGATCTGCTGCTACAGGCTGAGACTGCCAGGGGATACAGGTACACCGAGTTCTGTCTCCTCTCCCACCCTCTTTACCTCTTTTCTGTCTTCTCTCCTGCCTTTCTTCTTCGGTCTCCCTTCCCTTTACTCTGCTCCACCCTCTAAATGGATAGTTAGACATGTAAATTAGTTCTGAAGTGGATTTCCTGGTTCAGTATAAATTGAGGAATAACCAGCCTTGACATACATTCAGCTGATAGCATCAAGTTTAGGTTTGTTGCTTATCTTGTACATGTTTCCTACAACCCCTGGTATTTTATTCGCTACAGATGCCCTACAGTTGTGAGGTGTGTGCCCTGTAATGGATTGGCAGTCTGTTCGGGGTGTATTTCCTGCCCTCTGTTCAGTGAGTACCACAACTGAGTCAAGGAAACCCCCCAAAAAACTCAATTTAGAGAAATAAAAAGTTCAGAATAGATGGAAGGACCCTGCCTGGCAGAGCAAAATGTGTGAAGGAGGGAGCATACAGATTCCATTATTCCAACTGCAAACTTTTGTGTGAAGCCTAGAGGCAGGGAACCAGCACAAACACAGCACGTCGTGTGTGAAAAGAAAGCCATCTCCACCCTTTTACACATTATATGTATTACAATGTTAAGGGATAACAAGGGATGTATTAAATGTTCCTCAGTCTGAGGTTAGTAAGATGGTAGCTAAAGTCATTTTCCTTTTGGTAAACATTTAAAACCAGTCCAACAGACCCTTACACTATACACGGTTTGAAACCATCCAAAACAAACCAGGAAATGAAGTCATTCAACAATCCAGAGTGAAGCTGTGGAACTTGTGAAATGACATGACCCTGATTCTGAAGAAACTCGATTTGTAGACTCAAAACAAAACCACATTTCCTCATTTCGTAACGCTGCTGCCATAACTTCACCTAAATGACTGAAAGCTTCCTGTAGACGCCACGCCTGGGTGATCAGACCAGATGCACATTTTACACCAGTTTGCATTGAACAGATGAGAAGACTATGATCATGCTTATACTGTGAATTTTATTTTTCCCCAAACAAACGTATTATCACAACAAAAAATAACTTTTCTTCTTTTTTCAAATTTTCTCTTTTTCTTTTACATTTTCTCTCCTTCAATCGTCTGACATCTGAAAAACAAGAACATGGTTGAGTCTGCACGGATAACAAATGCCTGCAACTGTTTTAAGACAGTCCAAACAGGGCCACATCTCAAAGTCATTTCTGACCTGAATTTCACTTCTTGGGAGGGCATTCCTTCACCTGGTGAGCCTGCAGGACAGCGATGGCCTCGCTCACCTGACCAAAGGAGAGGAGGGTGATGAGGATGCTTTAACATTGGTCTGGTGGTTCATTAGAGTCAGACTGTTTTATGGATCCCTTTGGGATGGCTACCTCAGGGAAATGTATGTTTCCAGTAGCGTAAGATTATAAAGAAGATAGTGAACAATAGAACATTAATGATGAACAGTATTGACATACTGTGTGTTTGTATGTTTTTGGAAATCACTCTCACTCATACATTTGTAAGTTTGTTCATTTTGTTTTGGTCAGTGGCCTGGTTTGCTAGTCCAGCCATGACAACATCCATTCATTCATCCACTCACTCACTGGGAGGCAGAGAGGAAGGGGGAGGTGTCCAGGCCGCCTTGCTCAACCAGTAGTGTAACCATTCACACACACTCATGACACAGCATCACAGGTAGTTTGTGGCTCAGTGTTTTGCCCAAGGATACTGTGACATCTAGGCTGGGGAGAGTTGGGTTAGAGCCACCGACCCTCAGATCCATGGATGAGCACCCCGTCTCTGAGCCACAGGCGCTACCACTTTTGTTGTCAGACAGTCGTGCATGTCTGTTGACAAACTCTCAGTTTTGCAACCAACGTGATCGCACCTTAGCGTGCAAGGCCTCAGGTGTTTCCAGCAGGTGCAGGAGCTCAGTGTTGTTCATCTCCAGCAGCATCCCGGTGATTTTGCCAGCCAGGTTTGGGTGGAGGGCGTGGATCTGCGGGTACAGTCGCTCCCCTGTGTGACACAGCACAGGCAGGGGTTAAGCTGGCGCCATCCGTGATGGAGATGGAGGGCGAGGAGAGGCAGAGGAGAAGGGTGCTGCACCTAGAAGCTGTTTCTGGTCTGTGGTTGGAGTTGCGGCCAGCATCACGGCAGTGAGCTGCCCGGAGCCTGGGCTGTGACTGGGCTCCACCACAGGTGCAGGAACAACCTAAAGATACACAGGAAATATCACTGTTACATCCATTATACACTCTTGAGGCAGGATGCCATGTAACATTGAGCACAAAGAAAATGCTTCCACAGTCTGAGGTTTACCCGTTTCTGCCATGATGCAGATAAAGACCAAAATCTATTTAGATGAGTGAAGGGAAACAGCTGCCTAGAAATACATTAACAAGACTGGAACAGGGTATCTGCAGGACACCATTGTGGTTTGCAGGTAAATCTATGGAGCACAACTATACAACACCACTCAGATCAGCAGGTGACGAACAAAGCTCAAAAGAAAATCAACCTTTGGTCAAAACAAGTGATGCTCTGTCTCAATTACTCACTATGCACGCACCAGACTTTTTGCAGTCAAACTACTACTTCATACATTTTAAGACGAGCGGGTACCTGCTGTCTGGCCATGGCGGTGGGGATGTGAATGACCTGCTGGAAGTTCCTCACTGCGGCCGTGTACTTGTACTGGCCGCTCCGGATCAAGCCGGGCATGTCGGTCCGTCCTCCCACCGTCTGGGTCCCGATGTTGTCTAAACACGCACATCACACCCGTCAGACCCCAGCACGCAGCGCGCACACTGTCGGCAGGCGTGGCAGAGCTTACAGGTCTTCTGGGAGGAGCCCACGATGCGCGGAGCCTGCGTGGAGGCCTGCCTCACCGTGGCGATGGTGGCGGAGCCGCGTCTGGGACTGGAGCCGCCCACAAACTGGGTCATGTAGGGGCCTGAGAGGACGCGAGACGGGATCGCTGAGCGCCGCACCTGATGCATGCAGGACGTCGACAGGTCAAAGGCACCGACTCACCCTCCAGTCGGAGCTGTTGCCCCACCCAGTGTGGCACTGGCCGCATGCTGACGGTGCTGTGGTCATAGAAGGAGCGAGTGGGAGGCTGCAAAGCAAACACATAGTAGTCACGCTGCAGCCCCAGCTCTCAATCAGCTGCAATGACAGAGGATCTGAACAGAGACATTTGCGATGCATGTCGTGGCGTGTATGCTGCGATTATCTACTGTTTTTTTGGCAAACTAGATGGTTTATACATTCCCTCTTACATTTTCACCTACATTTGAGGGGGTTTTGGTGCATGGAGCTGCTGCATTTTAGTTATCATTCATACGTAAAATGTGACGTTTGAAAATTGTTCTGCAATTGGGACGTATGTTCATACAACAATAAATGTGAGCAAATAGGGAACCTGCACAGTTAAAAAAAGAGCAAAAAAAACCTTCAAGAGGAAAGAGAAGACTCCTATCAGCACAGCAAAAGGAGGTAGATGGGTCATTTGAGAACGCACTGACAGCTTCAGTGTTTGTCCAAATGCAATCCAAGAGGACTAAAAATTCACAGATAAGGAGGCTTGCTCTTAAAGATCTGGTTCATTTCCCCTTTTTTTTAATAATCCATCGAAAAATTCACAATTTTCAATGTTCACACTGATTTGCCACCATAACACATGCACATGTATCTGGGTTTTCAATCTTGACTTTTCCACAATTCAGAGAAGTGGTGTGAAAGTGGTAAAAAACATACAGCCGTGAAGGCGACCCAGAATGGTTGTCTTTGTTCTCTGCTCCTAAAAATAGAAGCCATGGAACATTGGTTTCATCAGAAATGCCTCGGATGCCATTTTACAAGCCCTTTAACAATGCTGGCAGAGGTGTGGGAATATTACAGTCCGTTTTTGCACAGACCCGTCTCACGTTTCCCTGGCAACCACGTGTTGCTGATCTGGCAGGTCTGGACCTGTTGTCCACGTCTGGCCAGGAATAAACTGTGCTCATTCAACAGAACCACGGTAGAAGTGCTGTTCCCACTCCGAGCTCCCATTTTCATCAGTCAAAGACATTTCAGCGAGATGAATGTCGTACGGCCTCTGTCTCTGTTGGAACCACATACCTGTGGCACTGTCATGTAGTATCCAGCCTGCTGGTAGGAGTCAGTGATCTGACCAGATAGGCTCCGCATGCTAGCGATCTTCTGCATGTACTTATTGGACAGGATGGCTTTACGCTCCTCCCTCCGCTGAGCCAGAGCCACATACAGCGGTTTGGTGGCTATAATTCTCCCATTCATCTCAGTCACTGCCTTAGTCGCCTCCTCGGGTGAAGAGAAACAGACAAAGCCGAAGCCCTTGCTATGGCATCCGTCTGTCATGATCTGCGGCAAACACAGAAGCGCAACTTCAGAGATGGTTTGCATTTCACAATAGAGTGAACATGTGAAGTGACCCGAGGTCAGAACTCAAGACATTTGACTCCATGATCCATAATAAATGCCAGGATCTTGCAACACCTATGTAACCTAATGCAGCTCTGACATCAGCAATATCGAGACTGTGGCCCCTGGCCAGGATTCAGAGGATTTCATCAGAAACAGCACCTACTATGAAGGCAACCAAACTGCGGCACTGTCCAAACCTCCGAACCAAAATCTGAAGGTCAACCAACTCTCAAATGGATTGAACAAGTGATCATTTTGTTTTCTTGGTCAGGCCTGGACAAGAAAAACAATGAACATCATCTCACTAAAGTACCTTGGCGCTGGTGACGGTGCCGTAGGGGGCAAACTCCCTCCAGAGCCTTTCCTCGTTTATGCTATCATCCAGGTTCTTCACGTACAGGTTCACCCCCTGGAATCACAAGAAATACACTCTTGCACTTTCCAAACATTTACCTGGATGTTAAGCCTCAGAATTTGCTCTATTCACCTTTACACCTTAGAGTGTCTAAAACACTCACTTTGTGAGCTCTTGCATGTGGGGAATCCTGGAACTAGTGCAAGTGGTGCATTTATTTTGATTTAGAAAGGAGAAAATACAATTCTGATGAGATTAGATAAAATCTGATATTGATCTTTAGCCTGCATTATAAGCTAAGCTTTGTGTGCAAGCTTCAAACCTATGCTGCCTGTCTGATGAAATAAAACTTGAGCATGAGCAAAGTTTAAAAACTGTAAGTAAAGCAGTTTTAGAGAGTTGTGAGGGACCTTGTGATCTCTTGAGGTGTTCATAAGTTGGATCCGTCTTTGCTTTCACGACACTAATGCTGACCCCTTGGCAGTGTGTGAATGATAGAGGTATTTTAAGTACTGAGAAAAAATGTTTACAAAGTTGCTTGATTAAGTTAAAAATATTTTCAATCTGTTCAGAGTTGTTCAAATTACTTTTGAATGCACTTTACTGCTTTGTTTTTACAAATACCACCTCATCAAAGAAGCTGTCTGAAACATCAAAGCTACCAGTTGGGAGCTGAAGAACAGCCACCTGTGCGTGTGTGTGTGCATGTGTGTGTGTGTGTGTGTCTGTGTGTGTTACACACTTGATAGCGCTGGAATCGCTCCCGTTTGATCTGGTCAAACTTGCGCTTGAGCTCTCCTTGGCGCTCCAGCCGCTTCTGAGCCCGGCCGACGTAGATGACTTTCCCATCCAGCTCCTGTCCATTCATGTCATCCACAGCCTGAGGACACAAGGAACATCAACATGCCACCTGTACACGCAGCTGCTGCAGCCTCCTAAACCTTGGGCTTCCTCCGTCTCTTACTCACTCCCCTCCAGATGTGACTGGACACAGTCAGGCACACTTACCTGGTGTCTGCAGGAATCCTTAGGAAGTTATTATCAATGCCTTTTTAAGCCGTCTTAAAAAGTTCGACCAACAAAATTTAAAGACCTCACTGCCACTTTAAGTTGCCATCTGTAACACAGCTTTAATTCTCTAAACAGTTTGCAATTAAATCTGTGGAGCACGACGTTAGAACAGAAGTCAGATCAGCTGGGAAGAAACAAAGCTTGAAAAAATAAATTAAACCAAGTGCAAAGCTTATTAAAACGTATCTTTGATAATCTGACTGCAAAAGAGTTATGCTCATTCCTTTGAAGAACTGAACTATTATTCAACACTCTGTGGAAAGAACACCAACAAAATCCAACCTCGACTTACAAACGCCCCATTATACGAAACATTCAGAACAGTAATTGGGTGAATTGAAATACAAACTTCCGTCACATTTAACGAAAAAAATATTCAAAATACGAAAACGAAATCGAAACTGCCACCCAACAGCAGTCCATTTTACACTTATAAACAATTGGGGGGGTACAAATTTTCATAGTCATGATCCGAAAATTTTCAAGATACTAAGCCCCTCCGGAACGAATGAATTTCTTATCTTGGGGTTCCAATGTATCTCACTATCTCACTAAATCGTGATTTAACACTTTTTTAAAAGCCTACTTTTGGCCTCAATGCATTTACCAAGTTTCATAAAGACCCTGCATCTTACCTTCTGAGCGTCATCGTGGTTGGTGTAGTTCACGAAGCCGAATCCTCGGGAGCGCCCCTTCTCATCTTTCATCACCCGCACGCTGACGGTCTGACCTGGGAGTTTCAGCACAGCTCAGCGTGATGTTGCAGTTCGCAATAAAAGAAAACCGTGGCACAGCGCTCTCAGCTCCGACGGATCAGGAGCAACTCAAAGTGCTTTGCTTTCTCACCGAAGGCAGAGAAGACCTCCTTGAGCTTTGCGTCGGTCAAGTCCTCGCCAAAGTTTTTGATGTAGACGTTGGTGAACATCATGGCTTTGCTGCCCAGCTCCATCTCCCTTTCCTTGCGGGACTTAAAGTGGCAAACAAAACTGCAGACAGAGTCAGACCCACCACCAAGAGTACGAGAGCAAAGGGGAGGCAGGTTAGTCGATGACTTGACCGTCCCACAGTATGCAGATTTATTTGGAGTGCAATCGAAAACAGCACAAGAGGAATGATGACAGACGTCACTGTGAGACGGTCACAAACATACCACTTGACAAGCTAAGTCTGCGTACTGCAATCCTGCTTCACATTTTTAATCCTAGACATGCAAGACAAAGACAACAAACCTGAACTGTCCTCACTGACCTAAAGGGGAAAACCTGACAATTTTCCCCCAGGATATGGGCCTTTGCGTTGATAGTTTCCAAATGTTTATGTCTCTTTTGACTGAGCAAAGGGGGAAAAAGAATTTAACAGAAAACGTCATCAGTAAAATAAAGTCTGCCGCTTTTCGTGTGAGTTCGCTAGGTTCCTAGTTTGGTTTACTCACACTTTTCTGTCATTTAGCAACATCCCGTTCATGGTTTCAATGGCCCGGTTTGCAGCCTCTTGAGTCTCAAAGTGCACAAAGCCATAGCCTTTGGATCCCTTCTCGTCACTAACAACCTGCAAAGACACACACTTGCTGCAAAACAACATGCAAAACACAAATGTGTGTTCTTGCACCGAGTTGGACCAACTTTCTATCATGGCGCAAAGAAAGGATCATGTTTTTTTTTGTTTTTTTAATGCAGTTTCATATTTAAAGTGAACCTGAATGAATAATTGTTCCATTCGTGCAAATTGACATCTAACACACAAGTATATACTGATAAACAACATATAAACCTGTACATTTACCGCTTTGCGGGTGTGAGTTAGGAAAAAAAAAATCATTCAACATCAGTTCAATTAGGCAACATTAGCTAACACACAAAGCAGAGGTCTGAGGTCAGCAGGTAACCTTAGAGACTCACCTTGCAGGACAAAATATTGCCAAAGGCCGAGAAGGTGTCGTACAGAGCCTTGTTGTCGATGGACTCGTCCATGTTCTTGATAAAAATGTTGCCCACGCCAGATTTCCTCAGGCCCGGGTCGCGCTGACACCACATTATTCGGATCGGCTGGCCCTTCATGACGTCGTAGTTCATCGTGTCCAGGGCACGCTCCGCTTTAAAACACAAAAAGAAAAAAAGGAGGAAAGAAATTTCAGACAAAACAAAATGTGTATTCATGCATTATTTTTGCCCGCTGGTGTTGCGGGGGTCTGCTAAGGCCCAACTCCGGCAGGGATCTCTCACCATTCACATACCAATCTGTCTAAATATGCATGTTGGAGAGATACCGTACCATCTGCTGGTTGCTGGAAGTTAACATAGGCATATCCCAGAGACCTCCGGGTGATCATGTCCCGGCACACACGGATCGACATGATGGGTCCAGCAGGAGAGAACTTCTGGTAGAGCATGGCCTCGGTCACATCAGGATTCAGGTCTCCTACATACAGGGAAGCGAGAGGATACACTGGACCGCCGCTGGTCATCTTGAGCAAGAGCTAGTTGGAGAGAGAACAATTTGATGAGTTTGTTTTAAACAGTGGGGTGGAAAAAAAGGCAAATTGATGAGTGATGCAGACCTTTTCGCCTCATAACAGGCCATGCATGAAGATACAGGGTTTCGCATGAGTGCATATACCGTGAAATGGTCATAGTCACACAAAAGCTAAAGCTCTTCTGTTGTGTGCACCTATTTGACACAGATCATTAAATGTGAGGTTTATAATAGTTGATATCACTGTGTGAACAGGAGGAAGAGAGGAGATGCATTTAAATGCCATTCCATGTTTGCTTTTTTGAAAGATAATAATGGTGGAGTTGGTAAAAGGAACACTCATGGGAGAATACAATTCAATAGTGCCACATAAGAAAACTGAAAAATGTGGTTGCACAATAATTTTCTTTTTTTTATTATTTTATTTTTCTTAATTTATTTCTCTTTAGCAACCAAAAAGTATGCATCTGACCTGCAGTAGCTGCACACTCAAAATCAGTTCAAATAATAATAACTTTTTGCCAAGACTACAACATAGACAAGTTCGGAATGGGCTATTTTTACTATGTTAGCTTCAAGTGACGAGTAGCTGAAAGCCTGCAGCAAGTTACGCAAACGCAAACCCCACTAAAATGCCTTCGGACAGTATTTACTCACGGGTTTTAAAGAGCCGAGGAGTCGAGCTTCGGAGATGTTGGTCTGCGGTCACGCTGCTGCGCCGGTTGCAAGGACGTTGTTTTCTTTCAATTAAGGCCGTGAACCACCTGCGCGCGCGGCTCCGCGTTCTAATTTCAATTACGCGCTGTGAGTGGGCATGGCGTCGCTGGTTTAACCCTCCGCTGTGGAAAGTAGTTCCAGTAAAAAGAAAAACATAGTCTAAAACCAACCACGAAAGCCTATTCGGACCGTTCATCCAAAGGAATTGATAAGAAATATTTCCGGCCACAGAATTTAGTGGTTTGAATAACTCTGGTTACTGATTAGATCCTGGTTATCCAATCACAATAGCCATCAGACAAGATTAAACGCATGGTTCTGAGATTTGAGAGGAGTACCTGTATATCCCATCAAAAATATGAATTATGTTCATGCCAGTCAAATAAATTTGCTGTGGGAGTTCAAAATGAAAAGAAGATAATAAGGAGTCTCCAAAGAGTGGTTTTGTTCAAGACAGTTCCTCATGACCACAGACTGCTCTGGTCAGATTTGCATTTGGTCAACAAGTTGTAGACGAGCAGCTGAGAAAACTTACGCGCTTTCAAGGTAAATATTGATATGGAGATATTCGTGAATAGTTTTTTTTAATATCATAATGTTTGTGCACATCCCCCATGAAGTTGTTGTTGAAGTTGTTGAGGATACAGACACAACGTTCTGAGACACATTTGATAATATCAAGAGACTTCAGATGGATTCAAAGGGATGTGATGGAGAGAGGCCCCAATCTCATCATAGCAGGACAGAGATAGAAAATCTTTTCTACATACAGCTATCACACTTTTGTATTCCTTTTGTATTCCTTGCAAATGGTAGATGAGCTGTCAGGCAAATGAATTTCCCATTGGAGATCAATAATGTAATTCCAATTTTTATAAACCATACATAGAAGATACTTGAAGCTTCAGCCAATGCAAAACTTTTGTGTTGATGAACCAATGATGCCATTTCATATAGAGACAGCCCTGCTGTTCATATATCTAGAGTAATACATCAAAGGCAACCTACACTCTTAGGGGGTAGATATCAGGACAGCACAAGAAGCAGTTGGACTGGGAGTTGGAGTGGTGTATCACAACCACAAGTGGTTGTATTTTGACAATTATTTCATATCATAAAGCAACAAGGAAGCAGTGATAGAGTTGTAAGGGTCAGGGTTGGAGTTGGAGCAATGATGAGGTGGCTCTGGTCAAATGGTACAACAACAGACCACTTGTCATGGTCTTTAATTTTGTTGGTATTGGCAGAATAGATAAAGTACAGCATTTGGCCCATATTTAATGAAGCAATGGGTAGAGCTGACCCGCTCGAGCCTGGATTGTAAAAGAAATTTGGTCGAAAAAGTGGACCCTGGGAATGATTACACATGCTTTTGACAATGCTCTGGTAAATAGTTAGTTGGAGTGACGGCTGGATGCCAAAAGGCTAATATCCAAACAAAAGACAACCTGGATCTCCTCCATTTCAAGATGAATGTGGCCCAGTGTTTGGTGAATGGACTGATGAGTCCATAAACCAGTGGCAGTAATGAATGGACAAACACAGAACCATAGCATGTCTTTCACAGACCAGTTCAGGATGTAAGACCTCTCTACATGAACTTTAGTATCACATGGTTGACCACATGTCAAAGTATGATGAGAAGAAAGAGGCTTTTGTGACCAGTGCATATCCACAGTGCCACAGTTTGACACAGTTTCAAGGCCGCTCACTGAAAATGACAAATTTCCACAACCTGAAGTCTTTTTCAGCTGCATGATGAGAGAACGCTTCATGAGTTGATTAGCCTACTAGATATGAAATATGTATGGCAATGTACTGAAAGCCTCAGGATAGCTCACAGCAGGCAAAACTGAAATCTGGAGGTAATCCTACCTACTATGATATATGTATATGTGCATGTTCAGACCTGTAAACAGACTCCAGTTCCAGATGTTTAGGTCATACCCAATGAGTTGCTACACGACTACTATGTGAAAAACACTGCCTTTGATTCCTTATTTTTCTGTGATATTTTAAGTCCGTCTGGTCATGGCATCTAATGTAACAGACATATTAAAACTGTAGATAAAAACATGTTAGCAAAAATGTGTTTTTTTCCCCCATTTATTTTCTTAAATATTTTGCTTAGAAGAAAAAAAATACTTGGGTCTGGAGGTTTTAATAAAATGATCACAATCCTTTTGTGAAACATCTTCAACTAATGTAGCTTCTAATACAGTACACATTAACTTTTATCCTATCAATTTGTTTATGTAAATAAGTTCTGAATTGGTTGCTAGCAGTTGTAAAATCTGGAGCGCATTTCCTCTTGCATCCAGTCTATCTGAATGTCCTACATTCTCCTCAGCATCTACTGAAAGACTTATTTGATAAGATTCATACTGATAAGTAATTATGTAAGCTTTCTTTAAGGGTCTAAAATGGCTGCTATGTAGAGAGACATAAAGAGGAGAGAATATTCATCCACTTGTGTCTCTTGGCTCTGTGAGGTCAAGCAGTCAAGGTTGCCATCTCCAGGATATCTGGTGTTTTATCCAGTAATAATGATCCCAGAGAGACACAGTTTTAAGGTGTGGAGCCCTCAGGAACTAAGCTTTCAATCAATTGCGCTGCATCGTGACCCAATGTGGATTCTTGTTTGGAGCCTGAAGTGATTTCAATGCTTTCTATCTATTCTTTCTCTGTGAGATGTATTGTTGAGTTGGATTTATTTTGGATTAATGATATTAGAAGTGTTTGACTAAGAGGAAGTTAAAACATAGGTTTCAGATAATGGGTAGGACTCAAGTTCACACTTCTTACCTACTCCTGTCAGGGCACGAATTTCATATCAATGCATTTTGTTCTAAGCTATCCAAATAAGATTCATTCATTCAAATAAAGATGTAAAACATGTGAAGTCTCACATGCAGATTTATGCAGATTTAGAGATACCACAGTTTGACTCAGGTTTTAAGGATCCTCCTAAGTGGCAAGGCATGTATTCATCTCATCTGAATTGTGAACAAAAATGAAGACGTAATTTTGCCTGTTATCTTAAACGAAACTTTATTTCACTGAATGGTCTTTGACACTTTCCTATTTCTTACATGTATAGTGAAACTAGAATGGTTTTAAGATACATAAACACAAAGCTAGAATTACACCAACCATTGTTTATCTCCATTTCATCATTGCTTTTTAGAGCTATTCTAAAATTTTCACAACCACGTGTGTGCACTGGGTAATAGACTGTTACAGAAGCAAATTTTTAGCCATAAGACTTGTCAGTAAAAACAAAGCAAGTAGATACCTGATATACAGACAGGCTTCGTTCCACATTCACTAACTGCATTTTCATCAAGCATAATAATAAACTGACATGACTTTTTTTTTCTCAACATAAGATTATTTCAATTCATTGGAGCGTTATCAGAATAAACAGACTGTCAGCTATAATGTGGAATGGTGTCTTCAACTACAATATGTGGAATGTAGTGGTGATTAATGGTATTGTGACACTGAACTTCTTTCCAAAATGATGGACTGGGCCTCCCCGAATTGCACCTTCAAAAAAAAGACCTGATTTTTGAGGTGCTCAATCACACCAACTATCTCAAAACAGCAGAGTTGCACCTGGGTTAGAACTGAGGTCAAGATTTTTTTTTTTTAAGCTATGCAAGTTTGTCTGGGTTACTTCATTTTCTTCGAAATATCCAAAAAACAACAAGCAGAGGCAGCCAGCCAGCTGAACGAAAATAGAGGCTGCGAGAGAAAAGCCAGGCACGTTTTTTTTTTGTTTTTTTTTTTTGAGGAGGGGGTGAGGCAGGGTAGATAACCGCTTTTTAAGGGGGGTATATTTTGCAAGCAGGGTCAATACAGTGTGGTAAGACATTTTCAATTAACATCAATAAAATGTTACTTTAGGTTTTACATACAGATGATAGTCAATCTTGCAAAATACATGGATCCACATTTACGCACACACAAATTCCATTGTACTGAGATCAAGCAGCACCTGAACAGTGAGTATTACTACAATGACAATTCATGTTTCTTTTTTAAAAAGAACCGCCTTTTTCTAAGAGCCTAATAATGTGGAATGTCTGACGACTGAACAAATCTAAGATGACAATGTAAGGGGAGGGGTCCCTTAAAACTCTGAAACTGTGAATTTGTGAACATGATCAAGGAGAATTACACCAAGATGTCAGTGTCACAATACAGCCTGCCTCCTTTCTGTATGAGCCCACAGCAGAATTGCAGTTAATTGAAGGGAAAAAAAAGAAAAAGAAAATAGGATTGTACATGTGTCCAGAGATTTAAACACAAAAAACCGTTTCGGGGTTGTGAAGCAAAATGGAACGCCTACCATCACAGTGTTTGGTGGAAATCAACTGCCAGTTTAATTACCATACAATAAAGCCTGTAAATATCATGAGGAATCACAAATAAGAAAGTAACAAAAAAAAAAAAAAGGAAAGGGATGAAAAATGCACAACAAACTAGCCGGGACAAAGGGATTTGGAAGGACGATTAAAATTCACAACACCCCTCTCCCCCCCAGAACCATACATACCATCTCTCACGCTTGCTCACTCACTACTCACAGACATACAAAGCTGACAAAAAAACAACAGCAACGTGGACTCACTAATCAATACAACATGTTTCCACAAAGTGACTGAATCTGCTAACTGATAATTACCCTGTCACCTCACAGTGAACTGAGAGGGGTGAACTAGTTGGTCAGGAGCAATTCAGGCTGCTTGTCATACAGAAGAGGGAGGAGCTGATGGAGTGGAGGGGGATGTATATAAGCTGTCTGTGTTTAAGATAAGAGTGTAGGTGGATAACAGTGCAATTCCATTAGTTTTCCCCATCTCCGGTCTCTCCCTCATCTGCCTGGTTTTCTGATGTCCACAGCTAAGGGAGAGAAGAGGATGCAAAGCGTTACAACCCGGTGTGCATAATACACTAGGATGGATCGAAAGGCAAGAACAGCAGAGGACTTAGAACTCACAGTCAGGTTGTCCCTTAGTAGTTGCATGATCAGGGTGCTGTCTTTGTAAGAATCCTCGTTCAAAGTGTCGAGTTCAGCAATGGCTTCATCAAATGCCTGGAAGACAAAGATTTAAGTTATTTTGACTTGAATTACTGATAAAAGTCAGTTGTGTGTGTGTGTGTATTAAGTCTTAGCTCGCGGTTTGTACCGTCTTAGCCAGGGTGCAAGCTTGGTCCGGGTTGTTGAGGATTTCATAGTAGAAGACTGAGAAATTGAGAGCCAGGCCAAGCCGGATTGGGTGCGTCGGCTGCATCTCCGACTTGCTAATTTCGAAAGCTTGCTTGTACGCTTGCTGGGAGTGTTCCACTGTATCTGTAGACAGGAAGAAAACAGAGAAGTCATTATCAATTTTTGCAATTTGTTCTAGAGCAATATTGATTGATTTTTTGGCCACTTGGGGGCAGTGTAACAAGTAAAAGGTGACACCATATTGTCACCTTATCTCTGAAATGGCAGATGTATTGGCATTACTGTCTTAGATTAAGCAGAAACTGATTGGTAATTCAGAGCCCTGTCCAATATTTACGCGTGTTTCTGCTGTTTTGGGCCTCGGCCACATCCTAAGGGAAATAGCTTTCGAAGCCAGAATTTTCACTATGTGCACCACCAAACTTTGTTTGTCTGCCATTTGGTAAAAATGGCAGATGGCCTGTCATCTGTATATCGGATGAAGAATCTTGTTTTGTTTGTTTTATTTTCATTCTTGCCAAAAGTATGGGGGAAAAAAACATGGAAGATGGCGGTAGGCATGAAGAGAAAAAACAGTTTTTCCAACAGAAAACCCTACTTACCCTTCTTAACGTCCCCGGATGCGACCTCAGACAGGTATCTATAATAGTCACCCTTCATTTTCAGATAGAACACCTTGCTTTCAGCTGCAGTCGCTGCTGTAATGAGAAAGTTGTCCAGTAGCCCCTGGAAACAAGAAAAAACAGGTGTTAAAATGTATTTACTGAAGGACATTTATGCAGGTCAAGATGTATCAAAATCCATCATGTATCCTTACGAGCACATCATTGCAGATATCCTGCAGCTCCTGTTCGATCTTCTCCCGGTATTCGCGCGCCATCTGATGCTTTTTGTCATTGCCCTCGGTCTTCTGCTCAATGCTGGAGATGACACGCCAGGACGAGCGGCGAGCTCCCACCACGTTCTTGTAGGCGACCGAGAGGAGGTTGCGCTCCTCGTTTGACAGCTCTCCACCTTGCTCCGTCACGGACTTCATGGCCGAGGCCATGTCATCGTAGCGCTCAGCCTGCTCAGCGAGCTTGGCCTTCTGTACCAGGTCGTTCTTATCCATTTTCTAGACTTTGTGGAGGAGAGAGAAAAAAATAAGAAAAGGAAATACATATTAAAAATGATCATAATACAGGTCTGAAACAAAAAAGGTAGATGACAGACACACCTAAGAAGTCTTAAGAGATCACAGAGTTGAATTATTAGACCTAATATTAGCCCTATAGGTTATAAATGTAACAGACATATAGCAGAACAGGCCCTTTGGCAAGTGGGTCAACCATACACATCACTGGAGCTAGCCTGGTTAGCTGCTAGTTAGCGCTACCCGATCCTTCCTTACATATCGTATGGTTCTTTACGGAAATATTAGCGAGATCGCAATCAATCCAGCACACGGTTCGCTTTTAAAAGACTCAAAATATGTGATTCAGTAAACAGAGGTTATTCAACTTTAGTCTTTTTAACGCAATTTGTAGCGGACAGTGCAGCTTCCTTCATTCCCGGGTCAGGTTTTAATGCCCTCCCCCCAAACAAAACCACAAGGATTCACTATCATATACAACTGATTTTATCATCTACATGCTCTTATAGCCCTACAAATGTTACATATTAGAGGGTTGCACCGTGCCAGCCGCGTTAATCTGTCGTAAATTCACAAAGCGAGTTAGCGTCTTAGCTAGCGCACCATTACCGCTGTATAACGGTGACGCTCGGAACAGGCCAGAAAAGCCTCTTCCTATCGATACCACTATAGCCGACAGGGTGTCGCCAAAATAACACCCAGCGGTTTAATTTACACGATACGACGATATATAAAGTCCCAGGACGTGTAGGCTTAAAGGTGGATTCGTTTATTTTTTTACATACAAAAAACAGCGGTGCCACGGCCCACCCAGGCTGCAGAAGCCTGGAAGAACAAAGTGGAAACCCAGGGCTAACATGCTAAGTTAGCTTTACATGCTACGCTAGGCTACGATAGCATGCTAGTGCTAAACGCCTTTAGCCTTTCACAAGCTCGAGCGAACGAGCCTGTTCCGTTATCTTGATGGCTCCTCAGCTCCACACACTCTCTCTCTCTCTCACACACACACACACACATACACACACAAAATATAATCTGCCGCAGAGATACCGAGTGGATGTATGCGATGTTAAGTCGTCGATCCGTCCACGTAGACTTACAATATTGTCGACTTTTAATCCTGCTTTTTTTCTCGCTTCTCTCGCTCGCTCGCTCGCTCGCTCTCTCTCTTTCTCTCTCTCTCTCTGGACGATTCAGCCTCCGTCCTCTCGTCTCTCTCTCGGCGTTCAGGGCAGTACCACTTCCGCTACATTGGCACTTGTGTTTCCTCTTTTTTTTTTTTTTTTTTATACACCACCACACATCTGCCTTACGTAATGCAACCATTGCTGCTAGCAACAGCGATTTCCTACAACGGAATATATAAATATATACATACATAAATATATATTCATATATATGTATCTATAAATGTATATACTATATGTATGTGTATATATATATGTATATACACACGCGCACATACACACACACACACACACATATATATATATATATATACATATATATATGTGTGTGTGTGTATACATATATAAATACATACATGCATACATACATTATCTTATCTCATCTTAAAGCTAGTTTTGCTTTTGATCATGCACAACAAGGTTAAAGGGTCAAGTTCACCCAGAGGAAGCTCATGTTCAACGGAACTACTGTTCATTTTAACATACTTAACATATACAACTGACAGTATCGCTGTACATATTTGATATGTGATTTTTTTTTTTACTCGCACAAAATCCCCATTAACTCACTAATTGGCATTCAAGTAATCATTACATAATTATTGTGATCTAACTTTTGTTCACTGACATCTAATTTTGAGTCCTCCCCACTTAAAAAAAATACATTGTTTGACAGGGGGGTGTGTCCAAAACCCCCTGTGGTCTGGGCTTGTAATGACAACTCACAGAATTACTCTGATCTCATGTTCATCAAGTCACTCATTTTCTCACCCTGTCAACGCTATTGCAGAGTCCTGTTCCCATCGCTAACAGAGCAGGAATAAAGAAAATAGACCTTGGGTAGGCTGTTTTCATTGCTTGGGGACATTTTTACAGTACACAACTCATCTTCCAGTTACCAAGTGGACTCTATATTCACACATTTGATTCAGGCACAAATGGTAGTAAAATAGTAAAACCTCTTTAATCTTATTACATTCCCAGCAGGCATACTACAATACAGCTGAAACTAAAAATCCTCATTATTCATCACCATTGTCCTGTTTTACTTCTTAATTTCTTCAATTGTTGTTCCAGTTTAATTTAATCTATAGTTCATCTGTTTTTATTTACAATTTAAAGTGTCACAACTTCAGACCAAGAGACCTCCTGTGTGGAGTCTGCATGTTCTGTGTGTCTTTGTGTTTTATCCAAATTCTCACAGATTAGAGGCTAAAATAGCCCCTAGATGTGTGTGTGTGTGTGAGTCCTATTATGGACCTGCCGCACCGTTGCACTCTGTGTACTGTATACAGGCAACAGAAGACCTCTATGACACCAATGGCTACAAAACAAGTAAGATAATGGACTGATGGACAGAGTCCCAACTTTTTAGGAATCAGAATTGAAAAAGTACAACATAAACTCTCACTTAATCTACAAATCTGAGCAGCTGGGACTTCGCTCTCTGTGCAGAGGCATGTACATATATTTTCCAGGTGTGAAGTTTGGACACCTTCGGCTACAGTGTTAGACTGTCTGCTCGGCTCTGAGGCTCTGTGTCTGTATTCAAACCAGATTTAGGAAAGAGGCGTAATTGTCTGGTGGAAAACTGAATTTCTGCTCGAGACGTTTTGGAACAGCACCGCCGCTCGAATGCTGAAATGTTCATCATAATTCAGAGACGGGACAGAGCCGCACACATTCTCTAAGTGAGCTGCCACAATTTGTCAGAAGTATTCCACCACTTTCAAAGATGTGGCCCCATCAGAAATAATAAGAGGAATGGGCCCCTTCCAAGGACACTGAGTGTATTAACTGCTACTGTTATTAAGTTGGTATTTGAGCTGGAGCATTAAACTGCAAAGGGACATACTGTATTCTAATTGGTTTTGTTTTTGCAGTTCAGTGTTTGCTTTGGCAGTTTATTTCCATTTTTTTCAGCATGGATTACTGGAACCCGGGCCTCTCTGTTTTTCCAGTAACAACATTCTTTTGTCACTGAAAGCAAAAATTAAAAGCATCGTTATTTAGATCCACTTCACGATTTCCCCATAATATCATGATCATCACTTAGCTCTCAATGTGTTTTGCCCATTATCGGCATTAAAAACACAATACCTCTGTATATATATATTGTTTAGAATCATTCGGACCTGTGAGAGCAACAGTACCACAGCACATATTGAGTTAAGTTGGTTTCCTTTTCTTACTCAGCAGTACACTGGCAGCTTCATAAAAACGGGATGGAAAATTTTCCTGCTCACATGTACCTCAGATTCCAGCCTTGCAGACGGAGCTCTCCACTCTCACCAGCAACCAAGACACAATGATGCAATTAAGGACTTTAATTTTTACCTCTGTTATGCTCCCATGGCTGCTGTCATCAGCAGCAAAGGATGAGTACATGGAAGTGAGGAAGCCCAAGGTAATATGAGCTTTTCTGGTTTATATCGCTGTAAATGAGCAGGTGAAAGAAATGCATAACGGCCTTGAGCTCACTGTAAATAAGTAGCCTATTATGGTGGTTTTCTTTATTTTTACAGAAACAAATTTCAAGCCTTCCAGACTACGACGCCCCTCAGGACACAGAAGATCCAAAAGCCGATGGTAAGATTTTGTTTTGGGCTGATAAATGGTTTTCAACAACTGTTTCAAATTCGATTATGCAACATGTGCCGAGGCATTCATCCACCTTTTTCTGAATGTAGCTAAAGCCTGTATTATGTAATAATGGGGCTGATCAAGTGTCCTCATCTCCACTGTGTGTAGAGCCTTTTAAGCTGCAGTCGCATCACAGAGACCAATTAGCCGACTGATCCTGCAGATTAATAAGGAAATGAAAACCATTTGAATTTTGTGGAGACAATATGAAGAAAAACAGATGTGATCCCCCCCCCCCCCCCTCCAGAGCTACCAACATGTCTGCTGTGTGTTTGCTTGAGCGGATCTGTTTACTGTGAGGAAGTGTCTCCTGAAATGTCGGCCGTCCCAACTCTGCCGAAAGAGACGGCGTACCTCTACGCCCGCTTCAACAAGATCACGAGGATAAGCAACAAAGACTTCGCAGACATGGGTAAACAAAAGTCATAAAAATCCTCCACTCTTCACCAAATATCATATTCAGCTGTCCCATTCTTTCTTTTCTGGTTGTTTTTACCCAGCCACTTTAAGACGAATTGACCTAAGCGGGAATCTCATCGCTGAGATCGAGGATGGCGCCTTTTCGAAACTTCCCAATCTCGAGGAGCTCATTCTTTCTGAAAACAAGTTGACTAGACTCCCCACTTTGCCCACCTCGCTAGTAACATTCAATGCCAATTTCAACAAGCTTAAAACCCAGGGTGTGAAGGCAACTGCGTTTAAAGTAAGTCTGCACCATCGTGGATCCCAGTTTAAAATGTTAAGTGCTTGGCATTTATTGCGAACCCGGTCTGATCCTAAAGGGCTGTTTCTCTTTCGTCACAGAAACTCACAAGACTGGCGTATCTGTACCTCGGAAACAATGATCTGACCGCCGTCCCCCAGCTCCCAGAGTCTCTCCATGTTGTGCACTTGCATGTAGGTTTACTACGGATCGCATTTCATTGATTTCCGCCTGATGAACCACACGTACCCACATTGCAAACCAATTCTTGTGACTCTTCTTCAGAACAACAAGATCGTAACGATAACGGACGAGACGTTCTGCAGAGGTAACACCAGTTACTATATCCGCACCAACATGGACGAGGTGAGGCTGGACGGGAACCCCATCATGCTGTCGCAGCACCCCGACAGCTTCATCTGTCTGCAGGCTCTGCCGATCGGATGGTACAACTGAAGCAGAGCAAAGGGCGCTGCTGCTGTCGCGGAGCAAACCTTGGGAGAGTGGTTCTTCGTACAAATGAAGGATGCAGATACAAAGAGGGCACAAATACCATTTGGTTCTCAAGTTATATTTTGTATTTCAACTCCAAGACAGAAATTATGTAATTACACTTTATGTTTATCTGCCAGTATTAACATATCTGTGCAAAACCGTCAAAGATTTCTCTTTTTTTAAACAGAAAGAACATGTATTTTCTCTTTTGTAACAAATGGGCTGAAGCTGTGTCTTTTTTACCAGAACACACCGACATAAACTCTTTGTAAAGTCAATTCTTAGAAACTGTTAAGATTATTTCAGTTTCATCTGATTTCACACCAGTATTATTGTTTTTTTGCTCATGTTTTTTTTTTGTTTAACCGGGACTCATATTAACAATAAAACCTGCATGCTGGAAGTGACTTTTTTTTGTCCGCTTTTCACTCTCGGCTCCTTCCTGACAGTCACAACAGTGATATAGGTGCTCTGTAGATGCTTTGACGTCCCTTCCAGCCTGTTGGAAGCAAGTAAGGGAACAGGGAGTCCAGGAATGTGTCCTTAGACGACACGTGAAGTCCATAGTAAATCAGACTATCGTTCACTTGGCTGCAGCCTCCCTTTGAGCTATCAAACCATCTGTTATCTTCCGCTGGTACTCCCGTTCCGACTTTTTCCTTCGGTAGACATCATCTGGAAGGAGGAAAACAGAATTAGAGACTGGAATGAGATGCCTAATGCAGCAAACTTTCTATGCTGTGAATGGTTAATGTTTGCCACCCATGTCTAATCAACAACAGCAGAAAATCTGGCTCATAACGGCTGAAAAAACACAGGTGTAATGACTGCATTCCATTTAGGTGAGCTAGATCCAGGATGCTGGCTCACTGGTACGGCTTTCTGGGACACCTATGCTGAGTCCACACGGACAGCCGTATTCGTCAAAAATAGATTTGTCTGTGTTTGGACACAGGAGCGCAGTTTCAGCTCAAAACAGACCTTTTGGAAAATAACTTCAAAGGTGAAGATTTTCAGTGTTGATGTGGCAAAATTGTTTTTTTTTTTGGCTCATGACAAGGTACGCTGAGTTTCATTAGTCGTTCCCATCTCCCATCGTTCACTCGCCCTCGGTATTACGCAACACAACACATGGCACTGATGCCACTTGGGCAGAGGAGGAGCAATGTATTCAAATGGGACACACCTGCCCCAGTGCATGTCCAGCCCCAACTACTACTGGGAAGGCTGGAAGTTGGAGGATTTGTGTGACACTCGCTTTTAGAAATCATCAGAATTACTTCCAGATGTATGAAGCATGTAAGTGCTTCATAAGGCGTCTTCCATAGAAATTTGCAAAGTTTGTCCATCCATATATTATCTTACCTGCTTTGTACCTCAATGGTGTTGCTGTACAGGGCTTGAGCCCTGACAGGTCCTAGTCACAATTTAGGTTAGTCACAGCTTATGGTTTTGGACTGTTGGAGTAAACCAGTGTAGTTGGGGAAAGCCTACTCATATACAGTGAGAGTGCACCCAAAAAAGGCCTTTGGTCTGACTGAGAGATCTGGAGCATGGACAATGTCGCTGGGAGGCCAAAGCGTCACGATGATATTCAAATACCTCGTGTCATTGTGATATTCAAATACCCCGCAACCTTGTTGGTTTTAGGCGACGGCACTAACCACTGAGCCACTGTGTGGCCATAGAACTACTATGTATTACAGTATGATCATAAATGACCATACTGAAAGTCCCTAAGTCCAACCAGAAGTCGGACTTGGGACCTTATTGTTGTGCTAACCATTCACACAAAATATGACCACAAAGGTTGTCACTGTGTTATTAAATACATCAGTTTCTGATAGACATTTCTAAGATTGTTCTCTATGATGATTATTATTATCATTAGAACTGTACAATACTATCTATATGTCTGGGTAAAGCACATTACACATTGAATAATATCACTAGTTATTATTGTCTGCAGTCTCCTTTGCTGGTTTAATGCCCATTTCCTCCATGTGACAATGGCTCCATTTTCTGGCACAAAGTGTACAAATTCAATGCATTTGTGATGAGTCTGTGTCGCTTCCTCCACACTCAGAGGGCGGATCCCACCAAGTTCACTTCAGCTTTTCAGAGAAATGAGCACCACTTATGGTAATGGTGGGGAAGTCCTAAGAGGAAGTCATAGAGTGCGCGTAGATCAACTAATGAACTGCAGCCAGAGTGTGCACCATTGTCTCCTTTGATAACATGCAGAGGTTTTGTGCAATAGCAGACAGGGCCAAATTAGTGCTGCTGCTCACCTAGATAACAGTGTTTCTTAAAGGTTTACTCATCACTACCACATAGTTACTCATTCACCTTTATTGAGGAACTGAAAGATAAGATTACCTTCCTGAGGCCACTGCTGGACAGTGGAACACACCCACAGCATACAGTTTTGCAGAGTATACAGTTTACATGGCGACTTTAAAGCTTAGTTTGAGTTTGCTTAGTATGACAGACAGACAGACAGACAGACAGACAGACAGACAGACAGACAGACAGACAGACAGACAGACAGACAGACAGACAGACAGACAAAGCAACAATATCGTGTTTATTGTGAGAGATGGATGGTGATGGGAGGATAGATGCATGGATGGTAGATAGCTATAGACAGATAGATCAACAGATTATAGATAGATAGGGTTAAGGTTAAATAGATATGCACTTAATGATGAATTAAACTCCCTGTATAGCTATTTATGCTCAACAATAATGAACGATTTTCATTAGTTTCCCTAAAATGATATTTTAGAGGAATTTAAGGAATGGAGACCAGCAGAGAAGATAAACTAGGGACTGGAGTTTGTTCTGCATAGGGAAGAATATTTGTCAGTATCCCTACATGGCTCTGGCATACTACAGGATCAAATATGCAGGGAAGCTCTTTTTCCCCGTTTCAACACAAGAGGATTTTAATCCTTTTAGTTCTCCTGAAATGGCACATTTGTGCACATCTGGAATGATGGCATGTATGTCTAGTCGGAGTAGAAACACATTAGGGTTTATTTTAATCTTCTGAATGAATGATCCGGCAGCACATCCAGTCTACAGATGTAGTTGGACAAGTCAGGGGAGATCTACAATCTGCTGCTCATCAGAGGGTTAGGGTTAGGGTTAAGGCTTCAGCACAATTTCAAATGCTTGAACATCTTTACAGTGTGGAATTTCCTCCAGTGCTAAAGAGAGTTCATATTAAGATGTGTACTTTTTATATTTATATTGGATATATATTTAAACAGATACAGTAGGCAGAGACAGACAGACAGCAGATAGATAGATAGATAGATAGATAGATAGATAGATAGATAGATAGATAGATAGATAGATAGATAGATAGATAGATTCCAAATGCCACTTTCTCATGTTTGATTCCTATATTTGCCAATTTATATAATTTGACAATAAGCTGTTCACATTTGGACAAGTTTGTTTTGTTATGGGTCAGCGACATCCAGGAGAACTCAGATACAGTACTACAGCAATATCAGACTAACACAAGCCTGCAGGGCTTTCAGCTGGGATAACAGCTTCGGTGTTATTTAAAGAGGAGCACCGTTGTTATTTCACACTTACAGAAAGTCTCGCTTCCTATCCTCACGTTGATCATGATCCACTCCATGACACCACCGATGCAGAAGAACAGGGGAAGGAACCTGTACGTCCCAAATGTGCGTTTGCCTGGCACAAAGCTCAGGATGTAGCCCAAGTTTCTACTCTTGCGAATCATTTTAGCCCGATGTCCTCTAGCTGTGTCGATATGTTAGTGTTTAACTGATTCAAGAATTACGTGAAATCCTTGTTCACATGTCCTTTAGAAATGTTATGACACGGATGGAAATGCAAGGGTGCGCTCGTTTTGTGTCCCGGCGGCTATGAAGTGAGCGGAGTTGCCTAGCAACCACAGAAACCTCGTAGCGACTTCTAACGCGATAGAGTAAAACGAACGCACCTTGCATAGTACGTCATATCCGGTAGCTCCATGTGTCTGGGCGAGTGTGTTGACTGGAATTAGATGACATTTGGGGACGATAACCTTCATAGCAGAGCACTGTATTATCGAAATTTATGTCGATATTATATTTCAAATTTGTTATTTATAAGAATTGCCAAGCTCTTTAATGATAGGTTAGTTTTAAAGTACACTTTAAAGTGTATGTTTAGCTTTGTCTGTAGCATATTCTAAATATTTAAGATGACTCATTTACAATTTACACCAGTGTGATTATGACACTCATGGTGGCAATCTGTCATTTCTCAATTCTGTTGTATCCCCCTTCACTCCCACAAGAACAATTAATGAACCTGAATGTGAACATCCCTTCATGTAATTCATTACTTTCAGTAAGTCAATGTAACTGTGCTTCTTACCATCTATTTAAATTGTAGCAGTGTCAAAATACAGAGACCACTGTGACACGAGTGGATACAAAGCAGGTAAAACGATGAATGGATGCCACATTGCTACATTTATAGATTTTACACTGTGGTAGCAGTTATGCAAAATATGAGACTTAGGTGAGGTTTGAATCATAAAGCAAAATTTAAGACTGACAAATACACAAATGAGTTTATTTTGGCTGGAATGATCAAACACACCGCTGCTGGTATGAGTGTTTAAGTGTAACAGAATGACATAATACTACAAGTCACAAACAGCAAATACGTTTACGTACACAAGACACTCAGACACATGCAACACTGACTTGAGTCTTAAGAAACAGTACCGTACAAGAAGATAATAGAGAGCTAGGAGACTAATTTGAACATCTACTCTAAATTCATCATGGAGACACTGGGCTAAAGATAATTATAATTTAATATCATTAAGTTAAAGTGAATCTCTCAATAGCTGGGAGTCAACCCAGTGTCTTGTCAAAAACTTGACCAAGACAGCATTTTCAGAGTTTGCCCTTTAATTGTGTAATATGATGTGGGTTTCACACTATATGTAGGCATAGAGTCTCAAATCATGGCTAACTGGTTACAATACAACTTTATTACTGTCTTCAGACTCAACAGAAGCAGTTGTTGGAACCATGTTTAACACAGGTGTTCCTGCAAAAATCATTGCACCTATAATTTTAGCATCATTTTGATCAAATGTAGTAGCCTGCCACAATCACTGCTTATGGGTCTTTCTGCTAGATGGTGATCTGGTCTTACATTTCATCTCAACAAAACGTGATTTTTTTCAAAAACAATTATAAGAAAGTGTTACACTGAGATAACACTCTTGTCGATGAAACACGTAAATAAATCAAGAACTTACATTTCCATTGTTTTGGCAGATTAATTTTTGATCCACGTGTTTCTTTTCTATCAGGACATCTATCTATTTATCGGGATAGGCATAAAATGAAGACAACTCAAACAGAAATGCTGTGACTCAGTCTTCAACTTTGTGGGCTGGTCTGCAGAAAGTCCAGTGGTGTTCCACGGTGTTCTCGTTTGCACGCTCACTCATGTGATGAACGCGTGTATTGCGAATGGTGAAGCCTTGTTTCATGATGTAGTCCATGAGGTGAACCCTGAGGGACACCTCTTGGTGGTAGTCACATGGTCCGAAGGTGAACGACACCTGGCAGTCTCTGGTGTCCATCATGTGTTTGTTCCACTTGGTGAAGTTGTTGGAAATACCCTCCAGCAGCCCATGGACCTTGGTCGTTATGGTTAACTGCGTGATGATGACTGCCACGGGGTTGGAATATTTCGACAGTTTCCTGGTGCTGGAGAGCTCCACGACCTGCTCGAAGATGTCCGGAGGGTACAACGGCTTGGGATCGTTAAGGCACTGGATCAGAGGCTCGATCTGGTAGAAGTCTGCCTCTTTCCTGAGCAGGTCCGTCTCTGTGAAGTCCACGGGGAGAGTGAGCTCAGACGTCCGCAGGAAGTTCAGGATGTATCGGAAAAGAGTTCCGTCTCGGTCGATGAAATAATTCCCCTGGGAGTCCCGGGTTGTGGGGAAATCTCCCCGGAACATGGCGCCCAGCATGGAGTCTGGGTACCGCTGCAGGGTGGACAAACTGGTAGTGTACAGGTGGCCTCCCACGTTCAGGGTAACAGGGGTAGTCATCTAGGACGGGAATACACGAAGAGGACAATAAGAATCACGTGCCCTTGTGAGAATTAAGTTAAAAAAGCATCTTGGAGTTGTGGGAGATAGAACTGTAAGAATTTACGTTGACAAGAGCCACTAATACTCTTGACCTTTGATCAAGACTTTTTTTTATGCAAAAACATTATCACCTTCTTGAAGGTAGAATTAACAGTGGGGGTGGTGTGTGGGACTGCATACTACGTCTAGATGCTGGATGTTAACTACACTGGCAACATAGTGAAGGGGCTGCTCTGGGTGTGTTCACACCATGTATAGTATGAGTTCACCAAATCAGTTATACTTATGCTTAAAGCAAATTCCAGGTTTTTACGGCTGTCTGTTGTGGTAATAGTGGTGTAAAGTCTCTTTTTTTAAGCCAGTGAAAGCATAATTTAATTCAGCATCAACATGTCACCAATTGTCTAATCTGACAGCCAGCAGTCTCTTACCCTATGGCCCCAGTCTCCATTATCCATTTGTAGAAAAGTACCCACGTGGTCAGAACCAAAATAGAGAGGGAACAGAGATGGTTTTGGCTTAGTTCAATTTCACCTGCAGAAAAAAAGGTCACATTAACATGAGCTGCAACACAGATGTCCTTTTGTATATGCTGGCTTTGTGTATTCAAACAACAGCATGCTGTGTTCAGACATGTGAGCCGTGATATTTCCAGTCTCACACGTTATGGGTCGTCAGAGTTGTCAGCACTTCATCAATGTGATATTGACTCAAAAGCCTCCCTAAGCAATCAGGATCTTCTTTAAGTGTTTTGGAGGCGACTGATTGTATTGCACCACATCCATCAAATATCTGCATTTTACCATTTAAACATTTGACATATTGTTGCTCAGAGAGCTCCCAATATCAGCATTGATATGCTGACACATGATATTAAAGATAATGTGATTATCCTACAAACCCAGGATCTTCTTGCTGGGAGGTGGCAAAGCTAACCACTCAACCACTATGTATCCAAATGTTGTCCTTCAGAGCTGAAAGCAGATAGGGTCCCCACACCCTGCATTTTACATATATTTGACTTTAAAGCCATGCGGTGATAATGTGTAACAGAGAGCAGAGTAGAAATGTAGAGGAGCAGAAAGTCATGTACAAAATGTGATGGAGTAAAGGTCAACTAGTCTCCACTTCAACTTAATTAATGTCCAGACAAAAAAAAAAAGTGCTGTAACAGGAATGGAGTATTTGCTTGGCTTGACTTTGGTAGACTCCAGCTCTGGGGCTGAGGAGCAGAGGTGATTCACCATCACACCTCATCAGGCCACTGCAGCTAATTGAAAGTGAAACTTGGGCACTCCTGGTGAACATAAACCCATTAATGAAGATTACGTACACGATCCACGTATACACGCGAACACTGCCACTGAACTACAGAACGGTGAATGCAAGTGGATCCAGCTAATACATGCTTAATAGAGGAGGATGGTGTTGATAAAAGTAGCCATGCAGCCTCCCTCTGGTATGTGGTATGAGTAGCAACCTGGAGAACAAAATGGCTCCAATATGTCATGGTTACAGATCAAATGGATTCATCTGAGACGCTCCGAGGTGTTAAACACAAAGCGAGGGGCACACATGCAGATGTAGCCTGTAGGCTAAACCCGTGCTAACTAGCGTGCTAACACAGTTAGCAGCACGTTAGCTGCTACTTGCTAAGCTTCCTGCTAAGTAACACGCACAGTAATGGGGAGACAAAGCCTTACCAGCTCGCCTTTCTTCTTCTTTCTGTGTAGTTTTAGGCCGTGAAAACCTTCGCTTTGCATTGAGGCGTCCAGCCGGGTCAGGCAGGGATGTTTGCAGCTGTGTACGTGTGTGTGTGTGCGCGTGTGTATGTGCGCGCGCGTGTGTACGTGTGTGTGGACTGAAGCTGCAGCAATACTGCGCACACAAGGAGGGTAAAGGAGGGGAGGAGGTCCTGCTGCTGCAGGATCAGGGATCTCTGCATGAATACACTCACTCATAGAGATGATTGCATGGATTTTTTTTATTCACAACATGATTTTCCACATTATTTTAGCATCTAAGAAATGCTGGGTTTCTTCTGTCCCCACTGTTAACCTTCTGGGGCTTGGATGGTGGTGTACTTGTACATACAAGTCAGATACAAGGAGACGTGTGAAGCATTGCAGTGATGCAGGGGTGACTAACAGTGATCGTGTTTCAGGAGGATTTCTTGGTGCCTCCCCTGGCGTCTTGCTGAGCAATGATGAACTCCAGGATGAGTTTGGCCGTCCGGCAGGGTCTCTCCATCACTACAGAGTGTCCACAGTTGTCTAGCAGGTCCACCCTGCATCCAGGCAACACCTCTCCAATGACCCCGGCCCCTGAGACATCCATCACCTGGACAAACACAGCGGGACTCTTTTATCACCACGATGATGCAACCCTTGGGTTATTGTTTTTAGCTGTCCTGGGATTTGGGCCACACGCTGGCAGAGTAGTTAGTGCTGTTGCTGGTTTGATGTGGAGTTTGCATGTTCTCAGCATGTGTGCGTAGGTTTTCTCAAAGTACTCCCACAATCCGAAAACATGCATATTTGGGTCAATTGGAGACTCGAAACTCTCCATAGGTGTGAGTGAGAGACTGAAGAGTTAGTGGTGCAGCAACTCTCGGGTTATTAATATTAGAAGCTGTTGTATGAATCCCCGATTTAATTTAGAGGCAAAAACTCCCCCAAAATCAATCTTCCCATCCATCTGGGCTTCCCCACCAGCCAGCCAGAGCTGTAGAACTACAACCGACCCAACCTAGTTGATGCAGATGGTCGGCCTAGCTGAGCTTGTTTCTGCCCAAGGTTTCTCACTGTTAAAGGCAGTTTTTTCTGCTGCAAAAAAGGAGCCTCAAAAAAACAAAGGAAGAGGAAAATAGAAGAACAAATGAAAACTTTTCTCCATGCAGCAAAATATTTTTACTTGACAGGATTTCTTGAAATAAAGGTGAATGTTTAATTTAAGATTATAGTGTAAAGTTGAACACTTAAAATTGGTAATTAATAGGTAATTTCTAAATTCTTTATCTTTGTAAGAGCCAAATAATTTGCAGGATCCTCACTACAGTCGATCTTGCTCATATGTGGGATTTGTTGGACTGTGTTTTGTTGTTAATAATTTAGTGTCTTGAGATAAGATTGAGTTGAACTGGCACTTTGAATAAAATTGAACTGAACTGAAGCATACTCTTGGATTAGAAGTGAAATGTCTAAATGAATCAACAAGTCCTGTTTCCATGACAACTCCTTGGATTGAGATGACCTGGACGAATGAGAATCTCTACATTTTCTTAAACTACTTCAAATAACATCAAAGAAACATACACACTCCACACAGAAAGGCCCTCAGTCCAACCCCAGCATCGAAGCCAAGTCCTTCTACAGTACTACAGTACTAACGAGAAAAAAAGTAACAAAAAAGTGCTGATGTTGAGCATCATATTACCTGGTCTTGTTTGCCCCATATCACTTGTAAAGGTGCAGTGATCAGATGTAAGTGCTCATGTAAGGCATATCTTGATTTTTCACCAACAATCTCCATAAACACTAATGAAAAAAAGGGGACACAGTATTATTGGTAGGTCATGCAAACTATGATTTGTGATTGCATGAGAGAATCTGACAGATTTCACACAAAAATGAACAAACCTTCTTGGTAAAAGTTATTATGCGGCTGCCGAACATCCACCAAACCTTGGAGGATCTAAAGGACATGTTACATCATGCACGTAATCAAAATCAGAATGAGGCAAACTCAACAATGCTTCCACTTTCAAGTGTGGACCTGACCTGCTGAGGGATTTTAAAGCGGACGTGAGAGCATAGTCTGAACATGTCCTCCATCTCCTCAGGTGTTGTAGGGATCAGTGGGATATTTAGTGTGTAATTGCTGTGCTCCAGGTCCTGCAGATGATTGTCAAATTTGGTCTCACAAGGATGTCTTATACCTGCAAGATGAAATTAGAGTTTTCTGATTAGAAACGGGCGCAAGATGAAAGATAAATGCTGGTAATCAACTGAATGAATCATTAAGTGATTATGGGCATGAAATTAATCCAGGCTCAGAGTGAAATCATTTGATTTTAAAGAGATCATTCTAATATTTAGTGTTGTATATCCATAACATTAGGAGAAAAAAATGTCACAATCAAAGCAGCAGGTCAAGCGGCTAATGGGCAATTCCCATAGCGTCCCCTGCCCTAATAAACAAGGAAGACTGCAACTGTGGATCTAACATCTGGGAGCCAGTGGGAAGAGGGAAGACATGAGGTGTTTTTGCCACAAACTACAAAGATGGATCTGGTGTTTAATAAAATATCCAAGACAAATCGAAGAAAGCAAAAACAGAGTCAAATTTAACACAAAAAACACACTGTTAAACAACAGCCTGTGTCTGAGGTGGTTCAGGGTGGTCAATTGTTTTCGTTTCTTTCCAGAGTGTAAAGGAATCCATTATTTATTTAGCATTTTAAGATAGTGTTTTGAATCCAGTGTGAGTTTAGGTGCAGACAATTTGTTCCAGAAAATAACCACAAAGCAGGATATTGTTTTTTACCGTTGTGTGCCTGTGCCTGAGTGAAATGACTGAAAACAGGTGCACGGATTCGCTCCTAACTGAAAATTGCGCTGGTAAGTTTTTCCAGATGAGTAACTCTGGGGACAAGTCGGATCTAGCCGTCCTGCAGCACGCTGCCTCTACCAAGTTCCTAACAAAGGTTGTCTGTTAAAGCTCTGGACAGTGAATCCAAATTCACTGGGACATTTTCATGGGTGTTTTCTCAAGCTTGAAAAAAGCTCCCAGCAGAGAGAGCATAACTTCAAAGTGCAAAGTAGTGTAGGTTTCTGTACTTAAACTTCTGGCAACTGTTAATGACACTCTTGTGCATACACACAGACTCTCTCTCACACACACACACACTCACTCACAGACTGTGACTGACCGTCTGGACAAATGAGTGTCATGCTACAGATCTCTGAGGGGTAGCAGGCTGCGTAAACCCCAGCTACATTTCCTCCCATTGAGGTTCCAACCAGATGGAAAGGTTTCCTGTTGAAGCGAATTGTTTCCACAAACTGAGAAGAGCAAGGGACAAAAAAAAAGATTTTTACCGGAATGACTTCAGAACCTGACAAACTCATCAATATAACTCATTATTCACTCTTCGGCGTACCTGATGGATCCTTGTGGCCTGCCCCTGAATGGAATAATCATCTGTGTGAGTGCGTGTTGTTCCTTCATGGCCAGGCATGTCCACACACACAATGTGCAGATGTTTTGGTAGATACTAAGACAACAGGAGAGAGAAAGCACAGCCTAAAACCATGAATTTAGGCAAGGAAGACAAAACATGATAACCCAGCTGTATAAGCAACTTGATACCTACTAATGTATCACAGTTACTAGGAATTGAGAATGTGAAAATTTCTGAACTCACATGGAAAACTCAAAGGGTTCAATTCAGCGTAATGTGTAGTTCATCCAGTAGTAGAGTTCATCCATTATCTTACCCACATTTTATCCGATAAAGTCAAAAGGGGGACCATCTTGGATACTTATAGGAACACTTAAAATTTCCCAATGTGGGATGAAAAACAACTTCTATGGCATTCTAGAGAATATAGAATAAATATCACCTCTCCTGTTCATTCACACACAATTTTAGAGTCTCCAACTGAGCTAAACATGCATTTTTCAGAACTGTCGGAGAAAACATGGAACACATGCACATAAAGGCCTTGGTCCAACCAGGATTCGAACCACAAACCTTCTTGTTGTGAGGCAGTAATGCTTTCCACCAATTACTACCACCATTCTTAAATTCAGAGGCCATTAATCCACTTAATATTCTGGCTACTGACAGCTGACTTTGTATTTTTGTATTAAGATTTTGATCTGATATTAAAATATTGTAATTCTTCATTTTTTTTTCTTTGTTCCACTTTGAAACAGCTCCCACTGGAATAATGTGGAAAATTCCCAAGCACATAAAGTGTTATCTAAGTTTCAACAGCGAATACTCATGAATGATTAATGTTCTTTCAGCGCTTCCCCAAATACGTCTCCATGCATAAATTTGTTTTTTAAAACGTCCAGGTGAGATTGGCCATCACTGAGGGATGAGTGTGTTTCATCCTCGGTGAACTGTTGTGTGTTTGTCGCTGCAGACGCTGCTCTGACCTTGACAACAGTGAGCCACATGTCTTTGTGTGCAGAGAAGCCGTGCAGCATCAAAATGGAAGGCCTCATCCCGGGTTTTCCTCTGTACGAGTAACAGAAGCGATAGCCGCCACAGTCTGCGTAGCGTACCTGCAGGCCCAGGGTCCTCCTCCAGTACCTGAAGGGAGGCAGGTGCAGCATGTTTCAGACAACACACACCCATATCACAGGTGATAACAGGATTCGATGCTATTCTTTTAAAGCATTTATCCTCAACATTGTCGATTTCTTCCTTCAGGACACATTAGGGGTTTCAGTCTAGACAAATATGTAGATACGAGTATAGTTGTCATACATATATCTATAAATGGTTATATCGACACACTGAGAGGGTTATTAATTACGATCATTGCTCTTGTCCATATGGTCAGCGAAACACAGCCATTCTGAAAGCATTTTCCCTGTATGTGTAGGTATTCTGGGTCCAAAAATACAAAAATTCAAGTGCAGCTGAAGTTCATATGCGGTTTAAGCAGTCTGGTTTCATCAAATCTGGTCAGTCTTTGAAAGTTATAATCTCTTCAGGATTAAATTCCTTAACCAGTACAGAGTTATCAGTGGAAATGTGGATAAAATCTGGCTTCGGTTGCTGAACATATAAAGTGTAATACGGAACAACACTGTCATCGACCTCACCAGTAATACACTCTGATAAGTGCGGAGGGGCAGAGGAGAACTGAGGCGATGAAGGCCAAGATAGGGATGGCCAGCGTTCCGCCCGCAATGATAAACAAATTCACCACGTCAAGATCGGCAGCCATGGTCCACCTGCAGAGACCCAAAAACATAAACATCACACACACACACGCACACACACCATCTCATGCATGCAGCATTAGGCGAAGAGCTTCCCACATCCATAGAAGATAATGAATAACCAAACCACATGCCACCAAAACAAAAATCCAAATAATATAAGAACTTACTCCTCAGATTATGTTTTCCCCCTCCTTCTTTCTCCAGTCACAGGCAGAAACATGTGACTGTGGGTTTAGCTGTGGGTCTGTTGCTTTCCTAGCAGACGCTTTGCTTTATTTGCAGGTGCTGTCGATGTGTCGCAGTAGAAAGTTATCTCTCTGATAGTTGAAATAAAGAGACGTGTCCCTGTGGAGGGTAGCCAGTGCCTGCAGATTATGTTTGCTCTGGATAAAGTCATTGATTATTAGTCACCGTTGGGGGAAATCGGGGCCACTACATTATTCGGTCAATCTTTTAAAGTGAACGTACAGGCCAGATGTTGGTGGCTCCCCGCTGGGTCTGCATCAAAACCCACCAGAAATACACTACACACGGCAATCTGTGCATCACACTTAATGTAATAAGGAGATACAATGAGGAACAGTGAGTACATCTAACATGACAAGGATGAGGTGCGAATGCAGTAAATCTACAATCAATGATTGGACAATTGTGCGCAACTAATCAAAGTTTCTGTCGGATACACGGTCTGTGTGTGTTATCTTCATGAGAGGATGAACATTAGATAATAGTGGATACAGTTGATTGTTTAGCTTAATATGTCTCCCACATCACTCATGAATCCTAAATTGAGGATGCTTCAGTGGTTGGAGAGAGTTGCCTGTCAGTCGAGGCAGTTTTTACCTTCGTAATATCACTGTATCTGTGTGATGTATACAGAACAATTCGAAGCTCATTTAGTTTGACTGTGAATTATTGATATGTGAGACACAATGCGGCAACAATGTGGCACCGCTGCGAGAATCCCAGAAGACTCATCCGTTTCCTGGTGCTTCCCAGAACCTCCGGGTGTTGCTGCTCCATGTCCTGTAGCACAGAGGCACAACGCAAAAACACAGTCACAGTCTGCGAAACCTATCCAGAGGCTCAGATCTTCAAAAAATACACCTCAGATAAAAGCATCGGACAAAACAGGTCGACGTGCATGTGATGATCTGATGGGTGCCCTTGAGTCTGTAACTTACCACTGGGTGTCATGATAGAGGCAGACTGTGGTGTGTCCCCTGACAGCAGTGAGGGTGTGGAGGCTTTTAACACAGATCGCTGGGCGTCTGAACGTCCCCAGAGCGCGAGGCGTCGTCAGCTCTGCTAAAGCTTGTCGCTCAGTGCGGCTTTGAGGTTTTTGGGAACAGACTTGTGATCCAGCTGGGGCCTGCAGATTGGGACCTCTGCCTCAGGCCTTTTTGCTCTCTTGCTTTGAGGAAACACAACTGATGGACCTGCAAAGCCTCTCAATGAACATACTGCCCTCCAGAGGCGATTCTGAACACTGTGCATCCCCATCCGAAATGGTGATGTTATTTTATAGTGTGTGCGCTTCCTCTTGCATCTATCGGATGCAAATTGATTTAAACATGTCCTGCAACCCAGCAATGGAAAAAGAATAAGTTACATTTCCTGAATAAGGATGAGTGTTTGTACAGAAAGATTTTTTTCGTTTAGATTTTAGCTCTGGCTGAAGCACCAGGAGTGGCATATAACACAGCTTGGTTGTGGGGATTCAGCTGATCAAGTAGCTGTTAATACACAGTGTCACTAGATTAACATTTATCACAGAGGTCCGAAAATACACTCCAAGCAATTCACTGTGCTGTGATGTGGGACGATGATAATATTACATAAACAGAGACACTCACACACAGTGTAAGAAGGCATTAGCATCAGTGTAAATTAGAGCTAATATGGAATTGGAGATTAGTGGAGATACCATCTACTGCAGCTGCCATCCTGCTGCATCTGTGGTCCACTACAGATGACCTACATACAAAGTAGAGCAGAACAAATGGACGAGGCAACTCTGCAGAGGCCTGCCATGCGTGGGAACGATCCTCATATTTGGGTGTATATAGGACGGAGAGGTTGTCCTCAATCTGCTCACATACGCAGCACACTCCCCTGGTTGTCTGAGCGACGGCCTCGCGACACATTAGTCACATCATGTCGGTCGACACATTGCATCCTGAGAGAGAGAGGAGGGGGGTCATTGACACTGCAAAGGCTGCAGGACAGCTCTGACAAAGTGTCACACACCCTCATCTCATCCTCGCAGCCAGTGATTTCCTCCCAATAGACCCACGAGGGGTGAAATTACAGAAAACGGGGATCCCGTTGAGCAGTAATGTGTACTTAATCCTCCTCTGCAGGCCTTCCATCAGGGTGATGGTTAGGCTGCTGAAAGGGTGTAACTAAAGCAAGGGCTTAACCCTGTAATCTTCTGGCAGATGTTAACGCATCCGCAGGCAGTAGTCACATTAACGCAGATCACCAAACTCTGATCAAACATTTGTAAGTGAGCAGGATTGAGGCATTAAAGCGGCGCAGCCGCCCGCACTGGTGGGCGCGTCGCCGACTGCGCGTTATCTGATTGGACGCGGCAGCGCTTTGTCAGGTGACGTCACGGCGCGTCAGCTCCATTCAGCTGATGGGGGGGGGGGGGGGGGGGGTGCGAGGGGGAGTAGGGGGCTGCGGTTTTCCACACAGAGCTCGAGTCGGTTGGACAGCAGCCTGAGGGCCATGCTAGATGTGATGACATCACTGCTCTGTCATCACAGATACTTTTTTTTTTTATCTTAGTCCGCGTGGAAAGCTCATTCCACAGGGACACAGTAACTAAACTGGATTCACAGGCTGAGTAATCCTCAGCAACAAACAGACCTTTGTGTGTAAAATAATATAAAAAAAGATGGTAAAATCCTCATATTTGAGTGCTACATATGCAGTGCTGGAGCGAATACTCCCCCTTGCTTTATTCATTCACCATTTTTCCTTTCTGAACTCATATAATTAGATTTGAACATCTAAAAACACTGTTGAGCAGGATTTTAAGAAATTAAATGAAGTTTCTCTAATTTTAGCTTCTAAAATGTGAATATTTCCTGGTTCACTTAGTCTCTTTGACAGGAAATTGACATCAGACCTTATACTGGCCTTTGTGGAACAGACAATGACAATTTTCATTGCTTTGTATCATTTTATAAACCAAACAACTTGTCAATTAATCGAGAATGCCATTGACAGAATAATCGACTACAAAAATAATGGATGTATAATAGTTTTTTTTCTCTGGACTTGTCCTTCCTGGTCAAACACACAGGTCACTAACTCAGTCTGATCCCACATCAGATGTGTTCATTATACTGCATTTTCTGCAGGTGCACTTGGTATTTTTCCATGCTGCATGGTCTGCCAGCTGATGTATTCACCCTCCACCTGAGAAAACTGCTGTTCAAGGAAAACACTGTGCTCCCGGCTGTCAGCATCGATCAGCCTCTTTAAATGCCATCCGCAAAAATGCTTCTTGTTTCTAGGGGAGGCAAAGCAGGGAATATGAGAGGGACCTATCAAATTATGTGACTGGAGGGGAGAGAGGAAAAAAAATATCCATCTGAATACATTTCCCCTTCACTAAATATTAAAAAAAAACATGGCCTAAAGACATAATCATCTCAGAAATACTGTGGCTCTTTGCCTTGGCCGCAGTGAGCTCAGTAACTCTGAGATTTGGATTCAGAAGTGGAAGCGGCAGGAGGTCTGACCTCATCTCCATAAAGCCTGCTGGTTTCTCTGTTTGCCCACTCAGAAAATGACTATAAAAAGGTGCAATTATGAGGTTAAGATCTTTAATTGAAGTTACATTTTCACAACTTCATAAACTTTAAACCTAACCATATTAACTTTCCATCTCTTTACAAAATACATAGACTTTGTGCCTGACTTTGCTGAGGAAACCGTTATAAATACAGTCAAATTAACAGACATACTACTTTATTATCTACAAAATTAGTAAATCTGCATGCAAATATATAAGAGAAATCTGTCTGTAGGGAAAGTTGGTTTGAGCTGCTTTACATGTTCAGATTACTGAAAACTGATTTGATGCCATCCAATAATCACTAGATAACATTTTACGTACACTGTGTGAATCTGGCTTTCTTTAATTAAAGACTCGATGCCTCCTGTTAAACCCAATCAGTGCTTTTGAATGCATAAATAACACCACAAGGGGGAATGTGTATCCATTTTATCCTGCTCTGTAAAAGAAAGTGAATACATGATGTAAAGAAGCAGATCAAGTAGAACTGACCTCCCATGGAAAGCTTGTATTAAATCTAAAAACACAGTCACAGGACTTGACACCCTCATGTGGATTCTGTTAATGAAGGAAATCATCTTTCTGAATCACGTCCCTCATGATGAATGAAGAACAGGATAGAATTAGCTTCTACACATATTCAACACTGGTAGGACTGAAAGATCACTGGTCACCACAGCCACTGACGTCACTGTATGTATCTGAGTCATTCAACATGAACTCTGTCCGCAGCTACATTATTGAGACAATATTTATTATTCTGACACTTACAGAGAACGTGTTACATGTAGGGAGGTTTGAACTCAGTCTAAAATGTCCTCGTACATATTTAGAATTAATCGTGTGGAGCATCTTTACATTCATTAATAGATAATCCTGTAAATTATGATGGTAGACAAAAGCACAGCCCGGATTCATTTCCCTCAAATGACAAGACATACAAACAAACGTATCCGTTTGCAAACAAAACTGACATTCTTTTATTAACCTCTCCCGTCGACTAAAGTAGAGCCTCTCCAAAAAAATGTAACAGTGTTAAGTATGAGCCCTCCTAATTAGTAGTGCAGATATGATAAGAGGGCAAGTGCAGAGAAATCACATGGCATTGAATGTGTGTGTGTGTGTGTGTGTGTGTGTGTGTGTGTGTGTGTGTGTGTGTGTGTGTGTGTGTGTGTGTGTGTGTGTGTGTGTGTGTGTGTGTGTGTGTGTGTGTGTGTGTGTGTGTGTGTGTGTGTGTGTGTTTGAGCATGTTGCCCTCAGGTCCTGAAGAGCACAGCAGCAGTCACAGCTGTTAGAGCCACAGCAGCCACCGGCCCCCAGATCATCCATGGCTTCTGGAAAAAAAAACAAAAAAAACAAAACAAAGAGGTGGTGAGACAGAAATGGAAACACCAGCGTCACCCACATGAAAAAAACCACCCATCGGGAGAAGCGCCAAAGCTTTGACAAGAGGAGGGGAGCTTTGCCATCGAGACCAATGCAGTGCACACAGGGCGCGTTAGCGCTCTCTCAGGGGACAGATGAGCCCACCACAAGCCAACTGAGAGAAACAGTTGTTAAGCATTAGCCATCCAGACAAGACACACAGATGTCAGATGTTGGAACTGTATGATTAGAGAGGTTAGAGCGAGATCTGTGACATCACGTTTATTTTGGAGAAACCACCCACCCACCACACATCACATCCCACCCCACCAGAGAAGGAAGGCATTCTGGGGGAATTAGGAAAAGCTGATTAAGTCATGCGATGATCTAAGAGACACTGATGAGAATGAAAGACATAGGCCGGCTTGACAGGAGTAATGTGTACCTTACTACCACAATGCGCCGAAGCACCAATACAGCAAAGCCAGGATAAGGCCGATGACTATGGCTTGAACAGGCAGCAATAGGGATGTCTACAGAAGGGAAGGGATATTATAGTAATCAACTGCAACGGGACATACTTTAGTTGGGTGCAGCTTTATTAATAAACCCTTCGGCTGATAGTCAGTCTGTGTCTGCAATTGGCGTTTACGCAACGTTCAAAGACACACACAGATGTCAATCTCTAAAACACAGAGGTTGAGCAGAGGGGAGCAGGTGTGCTGCCGTAGCAAAAAATATGAATATATTTATTGCGGATCAAACAAGAGATTCACTGTTTTTTTTGCCTGTAGCTATTCCACAAAGTAAATAAGCATTAAATTCTTGTTGGTTTGCGAGATTTAAAGCAAAGGCCATGCTCCCAAAACAATTATTTGCTTCAAAATGCAGATCAAAGCTGTGGTGCCATATCTAAACTTAATTGAGTCTACGCCTCATGCCCTTCTTGTTGTTACTTGCACAGTACATTAGGTTAAATAGAAAATAGTCTCCATTATGTTACGTGTTTGTTGTTATGGGCCGGCACTCACCTTCGTTCCCTTCTCCTGCATTTCCTTCATGTTGGCTTTGCACTCCTCTAGCTCATCTGTGAGCGACTGCTTTTCCTGCTCAGTCTTCTCAAACTTCTCCTTCAGGTCCGACAGCTCCGTCTTAGCGTCGTCATACTGCACACAGCACATCAGACTTGTTGACTATGGGTAATCACAAGACTACCTGCTTCATTTAAACTGTATACTCAAGGTAGATAGGGAGCATGTTGGAGGAAGAAAAAAAAAGTGGTTGCCAAAGTGGTTTGTGTTTGAAGCTTAGTGTGAGGGAAAACAGCCGGAGCCACTCGGCCTCAGATTTCACTGGGAGGCTGAGAGAGCAGCAGCACTCTAGGATGAATGACTTGTGGTTAGGGATGACTTCATCCCCGCTTTATACAATTCAACAGTGTCTCTCCTGTCTGCTTGGCACAGCAGCCGCTCATCACTAGCCGATTCGCCAAATCGGACTGGGGAGCATCCAGGAGTCAGCCACAGCCAACGGCAAGCAACCTGTGGACTGTTCACACTGCAGAATGAATTCAGTCTCATTACACTGTTTAAAAATGTGAGAGCTATAGTTATGCAGTAGACTTATGCGAGTAGGTATGTGTATAAAAAGGCGAATTAAAAGATGAGATCAAGAAGAAAATGTAGGCCTCACAACAAGAAGGATCTGGGTTCGACCCCTAGGTCGGGCTGAGGCCCTATGCATGCATTGTCAGAAACTATAAAATAAAGGGTGTATTCACACCATTACCCCTTTTCCAGCAGACTAGTTGCAAACTAAGTAAGAATAACTTGCTTTCCTACTGCTCGAGAGCCACATCATTACATAACTGTATACATCAGTTATGTCACCGCCTGTCTGTCCCCAAGGGCCGAGTCCAGGACACCATGATGTCGATTTCTCCTTGGTCGCCCATTTCTGTTTAGACTGATGCCCATGTTTTGGTTCCTGCAGTCTCTCTTTAGCTTCTTTTGCAAAGCTTCTCTTGCACATCAAGAAACAAGTGGCAGACTTTTTTTTGGTCTCAATAACTGAACTCTGAATCCTTTCTGGCTAACCTCTCTGGTTCTTACTCCTGGCCCACTCCTTTGAGTGGCATCTCTAAATGATGGGGGGGGGGGGGGGGGGGGGGGGGGGGTGGATTGATTTGGTGGGAGGGGAGCAGGGTGTGTCACACTGGGAATGAACCCCTTGAGTGAAGTGTTGGTGGTGAGATGTCTCACATTGGATCGCTGGCTTAACCTCTGAGCACACAGACCTCTCTCTGCAGAGTCTTGCTGCGGTCGTCCGCCTCCTCCAGTTGGGTTTGCAGCATGGTGCTGTCCTGCTGGTGCTGGAGCTGCACGGCCGACAGCCTCTCCTCCAGCTCCTGCTGGGATCTCTCCAGGGCTTTCACGCTGCCACTCAGCTCAGCATTCTGGGCACGCAAACTACCAGAGACACGAAACACCAAGTTCAATAGGTGACGGCTCGCACGAGAGGGGCGTGTACTGCGTGGCGTAGGAGAACAAGCCGGGGCAGAGTGAAAGCAAACCAGACAGAGGGGAGCACAAAGGTGTATGTGTGTGTGGGGTGGGGGGTGGAGGATGAGCTCTGGATGCTGTAAGCCCTGTGCACTGACCTGGCAAGGTCTTTCTCCAGTTGCTTCTGCATCTGCAGCACTGCCTCTTTGTCAGAGCGCAGTGCTACACATTCGCTCTGCAGGTTACTCTTCTCCTTCTGGTGACTCTTGAGGAGCTCTTCCTTCTCGGCCCTGAGGGACGCGCACTCGGCCTGCAGACCGCTCTTCTCCTTCTGGTGCTTATTAACAGTGTCTTGCTTTTCAGATCGCAGGGCGGCACACTCCTTCTGAAGGCCGTTACACTCCGCCTGCATGGACTGCAGCTCACTGGCTGTGAGAAACACAGGGTTTTATGTAACGGTGGATTCTTTGAGCATATGGTTTTTGTCTTAATTGGCTTGTAGGTCTAATGAAAACCACGTTCTAAAAATATGTGCAATGTTTTCTGCGCAGTTGGACAAGCTTCTGTAGTATGAGAGTACACTGCAGGAAAGCCTGTGAACGGTGAATGATGTCAGCATATGAAAATGGAGCTGTTGAAAACGGTTTCAACCTGAGGCAAGAGTCTCAGATCTAATGAAAGACAAAAATCCGGCAATTCTAGTCTCTGCTGTTTAGACAAGTGCAGAAAGGTGAAAAAATTCCTTGACTCGGGAATAAATCAATACTAATGTGCTGCGAAGGCAACAGTCACCTAGTTGGACGTAGCTTTCACCTTTAGATCTACTATGAGTATTTGAAGTCGTCCCAGTGCAGTACCTTGTATCTCTGCAGTTTTCTGCCACTGCTTGCTCTGCTGCTGAAGGTCACGCTGCAGGTCGTCGATCTCGCGCTCGTATTTGGTGGCAGTCTGACGCCACTTGTCCAGGTCCTTTGAGGCAGATGACAGGTTGGTCTGAATAGCAGCAATGTCGCGGTCCCGCTCGGCAGTGGCAGCCTCCAGGGCACGTTTCAGCGCCTTGGCCTCTTCGCGCGCGCTCTGCAGCTCGGCATCGTGTGAACCGGACGAGACCTCGAGCTGCTGTCTCAGAACGCCCATTTCATCTTGGAGCTGTTTCAGCTGGCCTGTCCGCACAGTGTTTGGATTAGACGTGTAAATATTTTTAGAAGGATTGATGCAATCCAGTCTACAACCACCACAGGTGTACCTTGCAGAAGCTTTATCTGCTTTGCAGATTCGTCGGCTTGCTGTTTGTTTTCCTTTCTCTCTCCCTCTAGGATTCCTGACAAAATATAACCATGTTTACTTAAAGGTTTGTGGTTACCTGTATTACGATCCAAATAGAGGAATGTGGTGCCAAACGTGTATTTTTACCTTGTAGCTCCATGCATTTGTGCTTCTCAGTATTGGCAAGCTCATGGGCCTCTCGAAGTTCATCATTCAAACGCTGGATTATCTTGTCAGAGTCACCGCTCGACCCCATGTTTGACCTGCTCAGGTCATCTGATAAGGAAACAGACAATGAGTAATGATTATCTACATTAAACCATCCTGTGTCAACATGTGTGTCTCGTGCTCCAAGTGCCAAGTTTCTTCAACAAAGTTTAAACCTTAGCGTTAGATCGGGCACTAATGATAGCAATCCGACAAAAATAGAAAGATAACTTTCCACCATATTCAATCTGCTTCAGTCCCAAATATTTAACCAGGGCTGATGTACTAGATGATTTCCCAAGATATTAAAATGGGACTATTACATAAACTAATTGCGAACCCAGAAATAGATACAACTGCGTTGCCTGTTTTTCTATCCGAGCCTTCAGTTCAAATTGTCCATTAACACAGTAACATACAAGTGTCTGGCACAGCTACTCTCGTGCCCTGTATGTTACTGTTAACAATGGACAAAAGCAGCGGACTAGGTCGCTACGGTTGTCAGGGGGGCTGTTGTGTTTCCAGGAGGTAGAAACAAACTTCACAAATACTTGGGCTTTGAAATGCCCTGTGAATATCTTGATCCCCTAATCTAGCATGGCTAGGAAAAGCGATGACCTCATCTCAGGCCGTGCATTTGGCAGAGGGGAAAAAAAACAAGAGTCGGGACGGGTCAAGCATGTGCACCATAAATGGACACATGAGAGGACGGAAATGATTGCCGTGAAATGACGCATTTGTGGTGAAAACCGTGATTTCACTGCGTCTGGCATGCAGGACCGAGTAAACACGTGGTTCAAGTACACACACATTGTTCATCGTGTTATGGTGCTAGCAGATAGCCCTGATCAGAAAGGTGCCTAAAATGAGAGTGCATGAACAGGCTGATGCAAGTTGGTGACACCCTCTGACTCAGGCACATGACCACTCTGCTGTATGCCAGACAAAGGATGGGTGGTCTGTGCTCTGTCCTGCATGTGTGTATGTGTGTGTGTGTGTGTGTGTGTAAGAGGTCGTGTGTTCCTTCATGCATGCATATGCATGAGCGAGAGCCAGAATGTGAGTGGGCTCCCTGTGAGTGGGGTCGCCTATGTGTGCTCGGTTCGTGCGAGACGCGACGATCATCCCCTGGAGATCACGAGATAAAACTGCATTTCAGACGAGGGTGTCGGACGCGTTATCTTTAGTAACATTAGTTATTACAGCCATCATGTCTTAACGTCAGAGACTGACACCTGACAAAGTCATAATGGGATTAGAGTGTATGTAAAAATACCTCTCTGACTAGTTGGGGGGATACTGAGCATCACACTGCCGCAAGTGACGACAGGGGGAAAAAAAAGTAGGAGAAAGTCTTTTTTTAGCTCAAGTGCTGAGGGCTAGAGCCATCATGCTCTATCTATCCCCTCTGTCTGTTTTCTTCCCAGTGAATGTGACGGGGTTCTTAAAACTGAACAAGAGGGGAGAAGCACATAGTGTTCTGTGAATCCTGTGCTAATGAAACTGCCAGGTGACATTAATTTACAGCTGTAAAAATGAGGGAAGCTGAGAAACAGGTTCCTTGTTTTCTCAAGACCAAGACGAGATCCTTCCGTTGTGAAGACACTGTTTGTTCTGTGCTGCCTATATGCTGTGCAGTGTACCATTACGAATTCATTCATCATGCAAAATTGATTCACTTGCGGATATCTACGCACATGTCATAGCAGTAGCCCCTGCTTTGTACTTAGACAGACGGCCATTAATGTCGCGGACACACATTAGTCAGATGATGTGCTCGATGAGAGACTGTCTCCTAATGAGATGTTGACACTGGAGACATCAGGCTCTAAAACAAGGCCGGCATAAAAGCACTGTAAGCTCTCAAGACAGTCGTCCTTGCAGCTAGAGACACTCTTCTGAAGAGTGACTCATGATTTTCTCTCCCCACACTGTCAGTTATAAAGACATGCTGTGTCAGGTAAGAAGAGCCCTGAACAACAAAACAATGCCAAGTCATTCACTTCATGTCTCAGTCTGTGCTTTCAGCACAAAACAACACAGCTGGGTTACCTTTAATGAGTGATACGTTATTCAGGGGATCACTCAGCTCTTTCTCATCCATTTGCTTATCTGTAGAAGAGAAAAAGTATTAGCACACATCAGGTGCACAAAAACAAACAACATACCAGAAATACCAGACTAGAGCAAATGACGATAATTTCAGATGAACATCTGAAACCCCATTATTAAGACTATGGTTGCCTGTGTTAAGTCAAAGGTCTGGAGTAAAAAATGCATGCTCATCTGTGAACACATAGCAAGTACATGTGGAGGAGGCATCTGCACAGTTGCTGACAAATTCTTTCTGCACGAGGTCACACAGAACGTACTAATAAAAAAGCTCAGAATGAAGCTTGGCAGGGGAAAAAAATTACCTTGTGTGATCCAGGAGCTACAGTACTCTATGTGCTGAGGCTACAGCAGTCCCTGACATGAAGAACTCTTCTCCAACTATCTGATTTTTTCAGATGCAAAATGGAACAGTCCAACCAGTGAGGGATGTAGAGGGGGGGCTCCACAGGGATGACAGACTCATTATACCAGACCTGCCTCCTGCTGTTGGACAGATGCAAGTGAAGCCTATCTCTAGTTGAAGGAAGGAGACAAATGCCTCAAGTACGGGTGAATTGCTGCTCCGCAGCCAAGTCATGCAAGTGTCATTTAAAACAGGATCCCCCTGCATTTTGTGGCTATAGTGCCTGTGCCCGCCACACTAGGTCATGCATCCTAGTAGGGCATCTCGGAAGCTGCAGCTGCATACTGACACAGAGGGGTTTTGTTCAGGGAGCTGTGCTGCTCTCTGGCCTGTTGGTACTGATGTAAAAATCTACAAGATGACACCGTATAGGGCAGGCCAGTGTGCGAGAGCATGTGTCGAACAGAATGTGCTGCACACACCTCGTCTCTTGGTTTGCCCTGTAGGGCACTCGTGTCACTTTAAATTCATAAACTATTTTCCCTTGGGGTTAGAGTGGCATGTCGTGCAAAAAATTGCTCTGCAGCTATGCCATGACAAATTGCTTGCATTGTTTGGTTGATTTGTGCTAGACTATAAATCCTCACATCGTCACGCTTTGAAGTGTGCACCAAGGAAGAAGACGATGCATTAGTATTTAAAAATATATTAGCACAGTCATACAAACAAGCACCTTCAATGTGGGAGAGTCTGTCCATGCATCCATCCATCCATCCATCCATCCATCCATCATTTTCTTACACAGGTCCTTATACTTGTGCTATTTTACAGCCTTATCCCAAATGGATTAAAACATTTTTTCCATTCAAAATTATACATCCAATACCTCATTATGACATAATGGTGTTAAAAACCCAAAGAAACCACATGTACTGTACAAAGGTATTCACAAACTTTGCCATGAAGCTCAAAATTGAGCTCTGGTGCATCCCGTTTCCACTGATCGTCCTAGAGATGTTTCTCCAGCTTAATTGTGCCTGTGCCTCAAGACAGGACTTTCTTATGGTACAAATTTGGGGAAGGGTACAGAAACATTTCAGCTGCTATGAAGGACCCAATAGACACAATGGCCTCCATCATCCATAGATGGAAGAAGTTCAGAAGTCCTTCTAGAGCTGGCCAGCTGTCTAAACTGAGCCACTGGGGGAGAAGGGCCTTAGGATAACCATCTCTGCAGCAAACCACCAAATGGGCCTGTGTGGTCGAGTAGCCAGACAGAAGCCACTCCTTACTAAAAGGCACAAGGCAGCCTGCCTGGAATTTGCCAAAAGGCCCCTGAGGTTTTCCCAGACCATGAGAAACAAGAATCTCTGGTCTAATGAAAGAGGGATTGAAGTGTTTGGCACGAATGTCAGCCTCATGACTAGGTCACTGCCCACCCTACAGTAAAGCATGGTGGTGGCACCATCGTCTTTTCAGTGGCAGGAACTGGGAGGAAGATATCGAAAGATATCTAAATTTGCCAAAATCACATTGTCATAATGACATGTGTGTAGAATTTTGAATAAAAAGATCAATGCAATTCACTTTGGAAGGCTGAAACAAAACAAAACATAGGCTGAAGGTAAGGGTCATCAGTTCATCACAGGCTAGACGCACACACTGTTTACTCTCACACTCACACCTGGGACCAATGACCAAATGACCCAAACATGCATGCCTTCGGACTGTGGGAGGAAACCTACACAGACACAGGGAGAACATGCAAACTCAACAAAGTAAGGTCCTCGGTCTGACCGGGAGATTTTAACCATTGAGCCTTTTGCTATGAAGCTCGTCATGAAGATATTCAAATACCCTTCATACTCTCACATTGGAAGATGCATGCAAACATGCTGTCAGGCTTGAAAAAACTTTCACACGAAATATCTGATTTTCCTAACATCTGTTTACCCTTATTTTCCCAATTCTCAGCATTGTTGCTAAGTGAATATTGCTGTGTGGGCAGATTCCAGCACTATGACTCTAACCTTAGTTAGTAGGGTAAGACTGTGATTGAAACTGCTAATCATTGACATCTGTCAATAATCAACTCTTCAAACCTCCTGTTCTCTTTTCTCCAATAAAACCTAGAGCCTACGCAAGAAATCTAACAAAGCAATCTTGGAATTGCCCTTAACCTCTCAATCGATCAACCATGTTTACTTGCACATTGTATTAATGTTGATTCCTAAGTGGTGCTTCAACTACTAAAAATGCTGCCAGCAAAAGAAAACACAACAAAACAAACAACACTGCATTAAACGAACAGCATTTTACATACCTGTTTGTTTCATTTAGCAACTGAAATGAAAGCCAAAGTGGTGGTAGTGTTTCAACTGTGCTAACTTTTCACCAGCAGCTCCAAACCTTTGTACAGGTGAGTTCAATTGCTAGATAATTACTGGCCTCGCCTTCCACAAAGGAGGCAACATGTTGTTATTGTGAACGCAACAATAACAATAAAGTTGGGAAGTGAAGGAACTAGTGCTAAAGTGTTTTTTTTGTTGTTGTTGCTTTGGCACATTTTCTTTATGTTCAACAGAAAAGATAGATACATAGATAGATAGATAGATAGATAGATAGATAGATAGATAGATAGATAGATAGATAGATAGATAGATAGATAGATAGATAGATAGATAGATAGATAGATAGATAAACATTGCCTCCTATGGGAGATACTGGTCTTGCACAACAGGTATGAACATGTCCTGACATGGTAAAAAAAAAAAAAGGAGGGGGGGCGTGAAAAAAGTTTGATATTTACTGCTCCTGTGAGTCTTCTGACTCTCTACTCACATATGTGTGGACTTTGGGAGGTCTCTCAGATTGTTAAACCCAAACAGGAGGTGTGGACGTTCATGTTTTTAGCTCCACATCCCTCCTCCTCCTCCTCCTCCTCCTCCCTTCTCTTCAGCCCTCTGCTCATCCTCCATATGGCAAACTTCTGTGAAAGTTGCCTAATCGGTGTGGTGGGTGTAGCCTTGTGCCCTGACGTGTCTAACTAGCGGTTCGCGTCGGTGTGGCCACAGTCACAGCAGTCAAACCAGAAGTGAAGTGATAAACCGTGCTGACGGAGCGCGTCGAGAAGCGACGCTGCAGCTGCGCTGAGGTGGTGGCAACATCCCTGCCTCTGAGTTTCACATGTTCCGGAAGGAAGGCGCTCTAAACCCAGCCGGCGTCTTCTCGACTTCTCCAGCGTGGCCCAGATGACTTCCTTCTTCTCAGAATGGATCTGGAGTGAGAGGTTCTGGTTTCCCGACAACGTAACATGGGCGGACCTGGAGAGCCCACCACCTGGAGTGGAGTATCCCCAGCGGGGAGAGGTCCTGTACGCCTTTCCCCTGGCGGCTGCGGTGTTTCTACTCAGAGTCCTGTTTGAGAGGTAAATATGGATGCTGTTTGTGTCAAGTTCCTCATTTTTAGGAGGGGTGCTTTTTTGTTGCATAGTTGTGGGCTTCAGCCTGGAGGTAGGAGAAGAAGCAGACGTAGAAGAAGAAGAAGAAGTAGAAGAAGAAGAAACAAGAATGCAACCACATAAATGTGACTGCAGCAGTTTTAACACATGAGTCATTATTTGTGAACACAAACTCTGGAAACTGGTGAAGTCCAACCCTGTAGCAGCAGAGTCTGCAGCCAGACACTCTGAGCCTTTATGCTTTGTGCTTTCACACTTTTGCAACGATCACTTGCTACCCCTCAAGGATATCATGTCCTATTGCTTTGTAACCCCCCCCCCCCCCCCAACTCAAGTTGTTGATTCCCAGGGGATCTATCTATCTATCTATCTATCTATCTATCTATCTATCTATCTATCTATCTATCTATCTATCTATCTATCTATCTATCTATCTATCACATATTTTAGTTTTTTAGGTTTATAGAAATAACCAACCAAATTACCAACCAAATAACCAGGAGAAGACCAAAGAAAAAGTGGGCATCTATCTATCTATCTATCTATCTATCTATCTATCTATCTATCTATCTATCTATCTATCTATCTATCTATCTATCTATCTATCTATCTATCTATCTATCTATCTATCTATCTATCTATCTATCTATCTATCTATCTATCTATCTATCTATCTATCTATCTATCTATCTATCTATCTACTCTGTCATCTTGAGTGAGCATTTGCAGCTACACAAATCTAGCTCAGGCAAATCTCCATTCAAAACTTCCATTTGCTTTATAGATGGGGCTGTCTCAGTTCCTAGCTCTTTCATGTGAAAGATAATTATACCCTTCAGGAAAAGAAAAAAAAAAAGCCCACATGAAAATATCTCCACGAGCTTGAGACACCAGTTTACCTTGCTGAGCAATGGTAATACTCCCAGAATAGCTTTAGGGAAAGAAATTGTTAAGCCATATAATTATCACAGTGTAATCTTTTATGCCATCCCAGGAACTGAGCCTTTTGTGCCTTGGTTAGTGACTGTTAAAACCCGTCTGTGTAGCATGTCTCCACACAGAAAGTCCTTCTTTTTACAGCAAAGTTTAGTTAAATTAGAGGTTATGCAAACTTTCCCAGGAGGACTCCACTTGGAATGAAATCACTGATGAAAGGCCAGGGCCAAAGCTCACTCAGTGCCTCTATTCATTCATGTTTCTCTTTTGCTTCCACCGTTGGTGAAACTCAAGTTGAGTGTAATGTTGTGAGATAGAAATCTAATAATTGGCTTCGAATTTTAGCGCAAACACCGGTCACCTCAACCAGAAAAACCAGATGATCTTGTGACACACATCAGTATTTTGGTTAGGGCCTGCCTTCCTATCTCTGTCTCCCACCCCCTCACATGACGGGTCATCACGCCACTGTTTAGACTAAGTGCCAGATTCCCCAGGATTCCTTCAAACCCTTGCCTGTGTCTCCCCTATAGGCCCTATTGTACTCTGTCTCTCTCTCCCCCCTTCCAGGACACAGACACGTGTCAAGCATTATTTTATGAGAAAGCTCAGCAGTCCATATCGGCACGGGAAACCCTCTGCCAGTGGCTCATCATTGCTGAGGCCTGCACAACACGCTCAACTTTGCTCCCTGACTCTCTCCTTGTCTGAATGTCTCCCTGAACACCACCATCTCTGTGTGTCCCCTCCCTTTTTGCCTCCGTCTGTGTGTATACAGGCTAGTGGCCAAACCCTGTGCCCACATACTTCAGATTCAGGAGGGAGTGCCTCGCAGAGCTCAACCCAACGATGTCTTGGAGAGGGTGTATCGGTCCAAAACGGTACACAAGGCCCATGTTTGTTCTGCAGTCGAGTAAATCAACACACTGGAATACAGATGTTAATGCATGTTTCTGGACCACACCGGGCATGAGCAAGCACTTCATGCACGCGTGAGAGTCCAGTTGTGTTGTGCTTTCTCAACAAGAAGTGTTTACGATCAATCTTGTGCTTATCCATGTCAGTGTCCGGACACAAGGGTCCTGGAGGGACTCTCCAAACAGCTGGACTGGGAAGTGCGGAAAATACAGAGATGGTTTCGCATCCGTCGGAACCAGGATAGACCCAGTATGCAGAAGAAGTTCTGTGAGAGCATGTAGGTTCCCACTTTCCAGGGTTGACAAGTGGAGAGGGCAAACGCCTATCTGGAGCACTACTGTATCGATTTACTGATAGGATTGTAGTTCTCTCTTCTCTGTGTTCAGCTCTAATGTTTATGTTTACCATCACTGTCAATTGACAGACTTACACAACTCACTGCATCTCCATCAGTCTTAATTGTGCAAAGCATGCAAAACAATTTTATGGAGAATATAGCCAGTAGTCTGCAGTATAACTGTGCCTGAAGCTTCACATTTCCTAATCTATTCTTCTTTTCTCGTTTTTTTTTTCACTTTAGGTGGCGATTTACGTTTTACCTGGGGATTTTTATCTATGCCATTCGCCATTTGTGGGTGGTGAGTTGAAGTAGCTCAATGAGCGCTCTCGCCTGATACTGCTTCTTGTGACATTTGACCCGTTCTGTAATGTTAACATGCTTGTTGTCTGTTCTTGCTGATCTAATCAGCGACAGGTTTAATCATATGCACATTTCATCTGTTTCTATCAGTCGCCTTGGATGTGGGACACCAGGCAGTGCTGGCACAACTACCCTTTGCAGGTAAATCCTCTTACTTTTTTTGCATTCATTGCAGAATCGTCATATTTGTCTGTTTTGTCGGACAACTTATTTGTTCAGAACTATAATGGTGGCAGACGAACTTGTTTGTGAAAGGTTTGTTTGTGTTTCGCTCCCTTCCTAAAGCCTCTAAGCCCCGGACAGTACAACTACTATGTAGCCGAGCTGGCTTTCTACTGGTCTCTGATGTTTTCCCAGTTCATCGACATTAAACGCAAGGTGAGTCAGCAATGGCTTCACTAACACTATTTTACTGCCTCTCAGTCTGCCTGGATATTTCCCAAACATTTTTTATTCAGACTATTTGGTTTTTTATGTTCCCCTCTTGTTAGGGGTTGAACAGTTGATTGGAAGGCTTTCTAAATCACAGCATGGCTAAAGGCAATGCTCACAGCAAAGGAGCCGCTGTGAATCAGCTCAACGCTAAAGCAACATTTTATTGTTTCCAGCGCTGTAGGGTTTACCTGTTGCGTGCTCTGCAGGAACAGGTCGGACAGTGAGAAGATGCTGTGCCACAAATGCATAAATGGCTCGACGCCCCTTATTAACCTGTCACCTTGGAATTAAGTCAAAGCCTCTCGGTTGTTGTTGCAACTGTCTAAATGTAGAAAGACCAGAAGTCAGGATCACGCTAAGACAACAAGTAGCGTCATCCAAGTCGTTGTGGAACCTCACGTAGCTCTAGAACAAACAAACATCCCGTTTGTGACGGCTCTCTTCTTTTCTCTGATGGCAGGATTTCATCATCATGCTCGTCCACCACCTGGCCACCATCCTGCTCATCACCTTCTCCTACGGCAACAACATGATAAGAGCGGGCACTTTGGTCATGGCCGTGCATGACGCATCCGACATCTTCCTTGAGGTAAAGAACTCGGTGATGATTGCTCTTCTCGGCACCTGTTCCAAAAACCTGATTGGCTTGTGGGTTCAACCCGGCAACTGTGTGTAATGTCGGCAAACACAGCTGGGAACACATGACCCGACCTGTAAGCTTCTTGTATTACCCGTCTGACAGAAAGTGCATGTCTTTTATCGGCGTTTCAAGCATTGACAAGACGTCATTGTTATGTAGTAGAGTGAGATCCAGGATGTATAAAGGTAATTGTTAATTAGTTTCCTGGGCCTGGTAGTGCGAGTGCTTTGTTATGTTGATTAGTGAAGGCACAACACTCTGCCTTTTCTTATTTCTCATCTATGGTTGCGATGTTTTTAGGCATATACCCTTCAGTGTAGGAGTAGTGACCGCATCTCATTGCTGTAAAATACAACGGAGACACTGGTGCGACATTTTCACACTTTTTTTCCTGACACACTCATGTGTAATTTATTCCCAAAGGCTGCCAAGTTGGCCAACTATGCCAAGTACCAGAGGCTATGTGATGGCCTGTTTGTGGTGTTCAGCATAAGCTTCTTCATCACTCGACTCATCATCTATCCCTTCTGGTGAGACAAATAAGAGTTTCTTTCCAAGTCAAAATTTACCAACAACATCTCACACAATAAGGAACCATTTTGACCCTATAATCGTGTGTGTGTGTGTGTGTGTGTGTGTGTGTGTGTGTGTGTGTGTGTGTGTGTGTGTGTGTGTGTGTGTGTGTGTGTGTGTGTGTGTGTGTGTGTGTGTGTGTGTGTGTGTGTGTGTGTGTGTGTGTGTGTGTGTGTGTGTGTGTGTGTGTGTGTGATGCAGGATCGTTCACAGTGTTCTGATTGAGAGCTGGGAGATCGTTGGCCCATACCGGGCTTGGTGGTTGCTGAATGGGTTGCTGTTGGTGCTGCAGGCTCTTCACATCATCTGGTTCTACCTCATTGCTCGCATTGCCATCAAAGCCATCTTCAAGGGAAAGGTTAGTGTGGGTGCCGCCAATTGTTCGCCTTGCGTGCGTCGCCGTTTTAAGGACTCCTAACCACCGTTTTCGTTTCACAGGTTTCAAAAGACGACCGCAGTGACATCGAAAGCAGCTCCGACGAAGACGCTCACCCCGAGAGCAATAAAAATTCCAGTCTATCAGTAAAACCAAAGGACGGTCACACTGGCACCCTCAATGGAGCCACTCATGACCACTGAGGAAGAAACATGAAGGATTATTTATCTCCAGTGTGACTTTTACTCATCACCTCTGTGCCTAAGGGACCCACCTGGTCACTTTGACCCTCTGAGAACTGTTTTTTTTGTTTTTTTTACACTTTTCTTTTTTTCTCACTTGGATTTGCTGACTTGTTTATAGGAGGAGATTGGGAACCAGGAGGAGTCCATATGTGGAATACAGACTTGACATTGTCTTACTGAGTCAGGTTTACACAGTGTGAGGTTTACACCTGCTTTTTGCTTATAGGAACAGACAGAGAAATGTGTGTGTGGTCTGTCTGTGTGCGAGCGTGTGAGAGCGTGTTCTCAGAAAGTATTGAGCAGTGTGTCTATACTGCTACTACCAAAACTCTTTTTTTACATGTAAATAGACCTTAGTGAAACTGGTAATATATTGTGTAAGAGAAATTACCATATTGAATTTACTGCAAGGACTGTCCTCAAATGCCAAAGATTCCTTAAAAAAAACACCATGAATCAATCTAGTTATGTTTGTGTGGGTGCTTTATTATGTCTATTTTGTAGGGGGGAAAAAAGAAGTAATCAGAACTTGGCAGACATGATGATCATATTTAACAATTTCCAGAAATGAATTAAGATTTTTTTGTTGGCGCAAACCAACTGCTGAACCCCAAAGATATTTAATTTGTTCTCGAGAATGTGAATGTGTCCAAATGCCATTTTATGTTGAAAAAATAATTGCACAACAAACTGATTATTAAAATGATTTATTGAATGTTTTTTTTCTGTCGATTGTTACAGCCCATGGGGTGATCCTATTGTGTACGTGCGCTGTGGGTCTCTGTAGATTTCATTTATGATGCCAACATGGATGAAGGTGATGAAGATGACACTCGAGCAGCCTCTCTGAATGTCCTACTCTCATCTTTAGTATCTTATTTTGCCACACTCCTCCAGCTTTTCAAACACGTCTTCGCTGAAGTCGTTGCCATCCAGGCTGAAAGAATTGTACAGAAATGCAGCAAGTTAGATGCAACTTTGAGGAGAACTGATAATCTAACTTATGCAAAACCAGCTTACTCCATATCTTGCATGTGATCGCAGTCTTTCATGACTTGGACAAGGGCTGGGACAGAAGCATCGGTCAGGGTGTTGTTTTTCAGTCCAAGGATCTTTAAAGTCTTACTGGCTCTTATTGCGGCACACATGTTGTCAACCGTGGCATCCGTTAAATTAGTCATTTCAACGCTATAAAAAAAAAGGTGGGTTTCATATGTTGTGCACACAGATTTTCAAAAAAATGTATAAGGGAAAGTGTAAATGCTGAACTTACTCCAGCTCCTCTAATCGACAATTGGGGTGTGCGAGGGCATCCCACAGGTGTTGAACCCCTTGATCTCCTACGTTATTGAGACCTACTGTGAGAGACTTCAGTTTAGAAGTTTCACTTTTCAACACTGAGGCCAGTTTCTCAAAGTCTTCACGGGTTAACTCGCACCGGGTTAACCTGCAGGGCGAAGAGGAATACACAAAGACTTGAATGCCACCAAATGTTTGTGAAAGGTGGTTCTTTTGTCACTCAAAGGTCGACGGAGGCTAATGATCCCACCCCAATTTTTCCATGCTGCATCCAGCTCGGCCCAGGGCCTGACAGAGCAACAACACCCCCTCGTGGTCCAAATAGTTCACTGTCAGATCCAGTTCTGACAGAGAGCAGTGCTCTGACATCAAGGCCTTCATGAGAGGAGGGAAACACTCACTTTCCAGCTCGCTGTAAGACAGACTACAATAAAAGAAGGGAGGTCACCATTGGCAGAGAGCCGTGGGTTATGACACGCAATGTGCAGATTTTGGGTTGTTTTCAGACTCATTCAGATGAGGAAGTCGGTCATTTTTTCCGTGGACATCTCTCTTTTGCAACACAGGAAAGTTCTTGGCAACATTACCATCATGTTGAGACACACTTACATGACACTCTGCAGTTTGCAAAGTGGGTGTTGCAGTGCTTTGCACAAAGGCTCCACTCCAGTGATACCAGTCAAGCATTGTTTAAAGTCCACTTTTTGCAATTGTGAGTGGCCAGAACAGAGAGCTTCTGACAAAGCCTCCATTGCCGTTGCAGTCAAGTCACAGCTTTGGAGCCTTTAAAAAAAAATAGAACAATTATTTAAGCATAAATAAGGAACCGACAGAAAAATGTTTCACTGGTATGTAAAATACATACTCAATCATCTCTAGTTTGCAGTTCGGGCTCTGCAGTGCTTTGAACAGCCTGAAAAACCCCTGGTCCCCTAAATCATTAAACTTTAGGTCTAAGACACGCAGCTGAGAGGTGTCAGCACTCAGGACAGATGCCAGATCTTCAGCGCTTTCCTCTGTCAGGTTGCACACCAAGAGTCTAGGTCAAATGAAAGGACAAATATCAGAGAATTCATCCTCAAACTCTGTTTTTTATTTGTAAGAATATTTTGAGATCACCTTACTTTAACTCCTGGAGCTTGCAGGCTCTTAGGCCAGCGCAGAGGAGTTTTAACTTTTCATCTCCGAGGTGGCTGCGAGAGAGGTCAAGCTCCGTGGTGAATCCTCGACTGAGGGCTGAGGCCAGATGGCGCACGGCCCCGGTGCTCAGGGAGCTGTCTGACAAGCTGGGGAAAACAAAAAAGGGCACCTGAGGTATGACGGTATACTCACCAGAGCGCCTGAAAGATGCTCATCTTCACCATGACTTACATTATTTTACGTGACAAGCTCATTGTCGGAGCCAGAGCCTCCGCTTCCTCCGCTGTCAAATTCATTGTATGGTACAGATTCAGCTGCTCCATCTCCCCGAGGCACGTCATGACATAATTCAGAGCTACACAGTCCCGGAGGCTGGGGTCTCCATAGCTCAGGCCGAGTCGGGCTGAAGGGGTGACAGTCTCCCTCACCAAACTCTCGGTTTGTGCTTCATGAAGCAGATGGAAGCAGTGGAGGTGCCTCTCTTTGTAGTACTCCTTCAGGGTCACCTCTGAAGTGCTTTTGAACCAGGATCTGAAATCTGCGATCTGCTCAGAGTTCAACCCTCCGAGCAGAGCCTCCAGTGGTCTGCGTTGTGTAGGCTCAGAGAGCGCCGCCAAGAAGAGATCTAGAAACTCTGCACGGCCTTTGTACTTTTTTAACAACTCCTCCACACCCTCAGATGCAGACTGATCCAAAAAGAGATACACAGCCAAGAGGAACTCCTGCATCATTTGGGAGTGGAAGAAGACGACCCCTTCATCGGTCATGTTCTCATCTGATCTCAAGAAAACCAAAGGAGATGTTGGGGACTGGTTAAAACCGAAGGAAGCCATTTCTTTCTTGGTACAGCGTGAATTCTGGTCCAGTGAGCAGTGAGATGCCATTTTGCCGAGGGCCATCACTGTTTCTCTGTCGCAGGCTTCATTCAGCTGAATCAAATGAACCAGGAGAGCTACATACAACTGAGACAATGTGTCAGGGAGTTTTTCCCCGGCGTCCATCAGGGACTTATACATTGAACAAACTGTCCAGCAGAACCTTGGAGATGTGGAGAACTCATAGAAGCCGAGAGTCTTTTCCATGTGCGTTAATGCTTTATTAGCAACAGCTGGCTCAGTGAAAAACTTATTGAAGTAGGCCTCCCTTTGCGGCTTTAAAAATCCCAAGACCTTCAACTGAGTGCCAGGTAGGTGTTTCACATACCCTGGCGACCTGGCTGCCACCACAAACGCAGCTCCGTTCAGCAGTGACCCATGAAGCAAACTGGCCAGCACAGAGGACAGTGGAGCCATCTGGCTGAGGTCAGAGCAAAGGTTGTGGACAGACCGATCCAGACTCTGCTTGCATTGATCCAGATCATCGATAACGAGCAACACATCTTGAGGCTTCTGCAGAATAATGGGTATAGACTCTGGAGGGATGTGATGCTGCAGCAATAACATCTCCAAGGAGACCGTCCCATTGAAAGCATTTAACTCAGAGAAACGGAAATGGATGACAAAAGAGAAGTTTTTGAGGTGTTCTCCTTTGGCCCAGTCCACAACCAGCTTCTCCAACATGGTGGTTTTACCAGATCCTTCAGGACCAACCAGTATCACCTTTTTGACATCACCAGACAGAGCGGCGTGGACGGCGTGATCAAGGGTGGGCAGGTCATCCTCCAAGTTTCTCTTTCTCTTCTTAGCTTCAGAAGTCAGAGGAGATATAAACTTATTCTTTTCCAAGACGTTGACTGGCACCTCTCCACCGAGAAGCGTCGACATGCGCGCTCTCTCCTGGATGTGAGTCAACACACTGTCTTTGTCCATTGCACAGATTGTTTTTCTGAGGACACAAAAACATATGAGAATGTAACTGGCTATTCAGCCCGGCAGTGTGCAGGAAACGTGTCTGCTCATGTCTGCAAATAACTCACAGTGCTATGAACTATACTCTGACTGCTTTGTAGGCTGTCCACCCACAAATCTTAAAAGTACACTGAAGGAGTGAACACGTGGAAACAAGGTGCAAGTGAAGGGTGGGGAAAAAAGTCGTAAGTTTACAGTGGTGTAAAGTGCAGTTACCTTGTAGAAGAAGAAAATGCCAAAAGAAAGCGTGAAGCTTTCTGTTTTAGACTGCCTACATTTGTTCACGCCCAGACTATTGATAAGAGGTGAAGTTCCGTGATTAAACGTCGCTTAGATAGAGGAAGGGCGTGGCACTGTGTCATCGTGGCGCAAGAGCACACGTTACAGCCAACGGAGCGTGGTTCCTTATGCGAGGATACGGCATTGCGTCCGCCATATTGGTAGTGGCATGTCCGACCAAGTTTACCTAAGCAGACATAGAAACTGGGGGTTTTCTGAATAAAACGCGGTAGTGTTTCAATCAATCCAGTATCCTACCCTTGGTTCACACATTTTTAAAACATCAATCACCAGTACCGAATATTCTAGATCACGAAAACATTTGTGTTTTCCAAATAATCCCAATTTTGTGTTTAATGTGAGATTTGGCTGTTAATCATATGACTCTTTCCTCCTCTGAAATAATGAAGAAACCTTTAAAACGGGCCGAGAATCAATAAAGGTGGTATCTCTGTGTAACTTTTATGTATGTCGAAAGTCATTTGCATGTACTACGCTGTGAACAAAATTAATCGAACCAGACTGAATACATATGTAGTTTTTAGAAAAAACACAACAAAACAAAACACAAATTGCAATATGCTTTGGTTCATTCATTTATTTTTATTTCAGTAACAGAGTGGCACTTAATTTGGCAGCAAAAGCAAGGAGTCAAAGTCAAATACAAAAAACAACACACAGAACGGCTCAGTAGTGCAGCTTTTTTGTTTTAGTTTAGAACAAGATTAGAGTTAAATCTTGGGAGTAAAAAGCCCAATGTCAGATTGAGTTTTCAGACTGAGTATGTTCTATCTTGGGTCTCCACTGTTTTGATGACAAGGGGCCCCAACTTTCGCTGCAGCTCGTGGGTGACGGTGACTGCTGTTGGTGAGAGGACAGGAGCACTGGTGGCTGTCACCACAATCAAAATGGCAGTCGGCAATTTTGGTGTTTTCTTCAGCTGAGGTAGCTCTTACCTTTGGTGGGCACAGTTTGAATACTGACAATAGAGCCCTGCCCAAGTCTGTCAAGGAGAAAGAAAAACACACAGCTCAGGAGATGTAACAGCACTGAATGGTGTAAATGCTGCCCTCGTTTGGCCGAGAAGAGTAAAACATCCACTGCAACTCCTATTCTAGTATATGACAGAGGATAATAAAAAATTTAGCTACACAGAAAAAAAGACCAAACTAGATTATGGGTAGTGTAGACCATAGGAAAAAAACACTCTGTCTGCTCATCTGTTGTATCTAAACAATGCATATTTTTGATACTTTTTCATTAGTTTGCAGTCAGTTTGTTATTCTTTGAAAGTGACCCTGCTGTGCCAGTCCAGGTAATCCCACCTTTCCTCCTCCCCTTCGAGCAGTTTCCTGTAGGTGGAGATCTCGATGTCCAGGGCCAACTTGACGTTCATGAGCTCCTGGTATTCTCTGACCTGGCGAGCCATGTCTTGCTTGGCCCTTTGCAGAGCCACCTCCAGATCCTTGATGCGAGCCTTGGCATCCCGCACAGCCAGCTCCCCACGTTCCTCTGCTTCAGTTATCTGACCCTCAAGAGTGGCATTCTGAAAAAGGTGTGGTGAGAAATGTGAGAAAACAGATATGTCACTGAGGCTTGACAGACGGATCAAAACACACAGGCTATGAAACAAACTGATAATTTCATGTCAAGATTTTAAGTGAAGCCGTGATTAAAGAGATTTAGCACATTTAGTACATTGCCTGGGGATTTCAACCTATCTTCTATGCTTCTCACTCACCTGTCCCTTTGCAGCCTGGATCTCGTTTTGCAGGCGGCTGATCAATCGGTTGAGCTCAGCAATTTCTGCCTTGGAGCTACGCAGCTCGTTGCCATACTGGTCTGCCTCAGCAGTCATCTGGTCAAACTGGCGCCAACAGATATGACAAAGTGAAACAAACGTGAGATTAGTGACTTTCAGTGTGATAATTAAAAAGTCAAGAAAACAGGGTATTTTAGTAGATTCATGATCTCTCGTAAAACCACATTCATATTTCAAGTTTGAAGGAGAAGTGTGTTGTTTTTTTTGCACACGCAGCAACATGTTTCTGTTTGTATTTGATACGGGACACTGCATTTTGGCTCTTCACCTTCTTCTTGTGCCAGGTCTCAGCTTCTTCACGGCTGCGAGCCGCGATCTCCTCATACTGAGCCTTAACGTCAGCCACGATCTGGTCCATGTTCAGTCCACGGGCGTTGTCCATCTGCACCACCACAGAGGTCTCCTTCAGACTGTCCTGCAGCTCATGGAGCTCCTTTGTATAGAAATACACACAGAGAAGTAGTAAGAGGATCGAGTCCAGTACAGAACAGAAGCCTGATGCTGATTGAACTGTACATATGTTTCTTTGTGTAACACCTGAGGAATTTAAATGAATGTTTGTTTACCGTATCGTAGAAAGACTTGAGGAAGCTGAACTCTTCACTGAGAGAAGTCACCCTGTCATCTAGGTCCACCTTGGACAGATATCCACTGTCCACATCCTGCAGACACCACAGCAAACAAACAAAACTTAAACTTTTTTATTTAAGACAATCAGTGAGATCTCACATTACATTAATTTAAACACCAGTAGTTGCTGTTCATTGTTTTGTTGCACAAAGAAAATTCTTTCTAAATTCTCTACATTTCTTGAGAAATCTATTGAAACCAAACTAGAGTCAACACAAAGGGTCTGGAATTTTATCTGGTTAGAATCTCTTCTGGTCATGGCAACACTACACACCTTCTTGAGCATGACAAATTCGTTCTCCGCATCATTCCTCTTGTTAATTTCATACTCATACCTGAAATAGCAGACAAATATCAGGTTACTGGCACATCTTGTTATGTACATACTGTCTGAAACATTAGTCTAGTGAAATGGCAGCCAAATTCCTGACATTTGCCTTACTTTGTTTTGTAGTCGTTCACCTCCTTGTGCATGATGTTGTTCTCCACGTCAAGTCTATGTTTGTCGCTGCTGAGAAACTCCAGCTGCCTTTGCAGGTTGGCAATGTAGGACTTCAGCATGGGCTCGACATTGGAGGCGGCAGTGGTCTGCTGCTGCAGCAGCTTCCACTTGGTTTCCAGCATTTTATTCTGCTGTTCCAAAAATCTCACCTGTGGCACACAAACAAACCACAAAATCAGATGGATCCTCACATCTATCACAGGATCTGTAGAAGGATTCCGAATAGACTTGATTGAGACCTTCCTCTTACCTTATCAATAAAGGAGGCAAAGCGGTTGTTGAGAGACTTGATCTGCTCTTTCTCCTGGGTGCGAACAGCATGGACGGTGGGGTCGATGTCTACAGTCAGCGGGGTGAGAAGGCTCTTGTTGATGGTTACAGCTGTAATAGGGGCAGAGTGACCACCCCCACTGCTGATCCTGGGGATGTTGTAGGATCCGGTGGACATGCTGCTGAAGCCTCCAGCAGACATGTGTGTCCTGGTGCTGCGCTTGCTCCTCAGACTCATGGTGGTACTGTGTGGAGATTTCTATGCAGGAGAAGGATGAAGAGGTCAGGCAGTGGTTGAGCTCTGTTGTGGATTTCTCTGTTGTCAGGGTCCTACTTTATAGACGAAGGTAGGTGTGGCATGATAGTGAAGTTATGTCGCTCCCCAATGTGGGTAAACCTGTCTGACGCTTGCTTCCTCCTTTCCCACCTACCCCAGCTGTAAGAAATGCATTGTTCCAGTTTTTCTGGAATTCAGGCTTGCTTTGATGGAATTCGCTGGCTTTGGGTGTGCGCCATTACACTGAAAGTGTTTTCTTCCACATAACCACTGAATCTAAAATTAGAAGTACAGCCACAGGTGATCTTAACTCAGCCAAGATCTCTAATGATAATGATTTAGTTATGAGTTGTTAGAATTACTAGAATAAATATTTTAATTGACTTAATGCTTCACTGAGATTTCAGGAAATTAAATACAAACAATGAAAGAGTTTCTGTGTATTTTGGGTCGAAGGACTACAGGAATGTACTACAACAAAATTCAGGGAAACAAGACATGCCAATAAAGCATTGTACTTTCAGTAGATCAGCTAGAAAAGTTGTCATCTAAATCTTGTTAAAGCATGTAAGATATGCTGATTGAGAGACAGTAAGGTAGACCGGAATAGTTGCTATAGGCGTAGTCCTTCATGCCATGTGTCATTGTAAGTGACAGTCAGTAGTAAACAAACTAGGCTGTTCACTTGGGGCCAAACTGCCTTTTCTTTTCCTTCTCACTGTGTCTCAATGAGACAGAGATTATGCAATCATCTCCTCCCTTAAAGAAAACACGCACATAGAAATAAGTATCTGGCACAACCAGGTTCAGGTTTTATTCTGAAGGTTTGTCAAAGCGGCTGCAGGTGTGCTATCTATGACTCCAAGACTTAAATGCAGGTGAGTAAAGCTATAATAAATAGAGGTAGGAGAAATTGTGTGTGTGTGTGTGTGTGTGTGTATGTGTGTGTGTGTGTGTGTGTGTGTGTGTGTATAAACAATAACTGAATTGTTTTCTTAAATTTTAGATATGAAGATTGCCTCATTCAATTTACAGAGGTTTGGACGCACAAAAGCGTCAGATCCAGAAGTTCTGTCAACTCTAGTTCAGGTAAAATGATGATAAAGCAGAAATAAGAGGTTAGGTGGTTGGTATCTGTCCAAGTATCAGGTAGTTAAACATCAGTGATTATAATCTGTGAAAGCTTGGTTCTCTTAACTTTTCTGATATTGGGCCAAGAGTAGTATGTTTAGGAAGAAATGTTTTAAAGGAGAGAAAGTCCTTTTATTTGCTCTTTGTCTTTTGTAGATTGTGTCTCGATATGACATCATTGTGTTACTGGAGGTGATGGATGTGAGTGGAGTTTCTATTGAAAAACTCATGGAAGAACTGAACAGGTGACTTCATTTCTGTTTTTATCAGAATGAAACAAAGGGTTATGTGCTTTTTACTATAGTTTTGCTTGCTTTTACCTCCTTGCAGAGTCAGCACAACCCATCACTACGCTTTGCAACTCAGTAGCCGCTTGGGAAGGAACAGATACAAGGAACAGTTTCTGTTTCTTTACAGGTAAGATTAATGTAAGGTGTATAATGTATGTAAGGTAATATTAATGTATTAAAGTAATATTAACCTCAGCATAAAATATTTGCACTGAAGTAAAACTTCTCTGTCCTGCCGGAAGGGATGACGTTGTGGACTTAATTGACTGCTATCAATATGAAGACAAACAAGTGGATGACACGGACGCTTTTGCCAGGGAGCCGTATATTCTCCACTTCAAGCCACGTAACACAGGTGAGTCTGTGGCTTGGGAAATTACAGGGAGTCGTATACATCCGTTCTGTCCGCTAATATGAGTTTTAGTCGGTTGCTGTGGTGTTTTGCCACAACATTGTCATTGCATTGTCTGGTATTTCTGAGTCACGTCTACATATGGACCTCTGTTTTTCTCTAGGTAACTGATCATACCTTAGTCTGGCATGTAAATCAAGCGAGCAGAGGGCAGGTTTGTCAAGTTAAGTCAGTCTGCGTCCTGTGCGTGTCACCACACGTGTTTATGATGTATCATAGTGGGGCACGTTATCTCAGATGAGTGCTTCTCATTGACAGCACTCTGTTGATTTGCAGTGCTGAAGAATATAGTGCTCATCCCAGTCCACGCCACACCAATGGACACAGAGAAAGAGCTGGATGAACTGTATGACGTCTTCCAGGTGGTCAAAGACAGATGGAAAACTGATGTGAGTTCCATCACCCTCATGTACTATAATAAAGCCACTTTGATTCCTCTCGTCTTCGTGACAAATTACATGTGACATATATTTAACATAGGAAGGTTTATGAATCCCACAATAACCATTTCGTGTATTTCCTCTAGAACATAATGATCTTGGGGGATTTCAGAGCAGATGGCACCTATATCACAAACAGAGAAATGAGAACGATCCGTATTCGCAGCGACAAGAATTTTCATTGGCTGATCGGTGATGAAGTGGACACCACTGCAAATACATCAAATGACCACACATATGACCGGCATGTGAACATCTACACATTATTTGATCTTAATGTTTGAAGTTTTTGGAAGGATTGCGTCTGTCATGAAGAATTAGTTAACTAATGTTAATGTTGAGTTAATTATGTGTCCAACAGGATTGTTGTGTATGGAGATGACATGCTGGAAGCCATAGTGCCAAATTCAGCCAAGCCATTCAATTTTCAGAAAGAGTTTTCTATGACAGAGAAAATGGTAAGTTGGTTCTCATAATACATGTCATGCACATTAATGGTTTTTTGCAAGGTTTTGCAATATGATGACATTTCATCATTTTCCACAACCTTTCTTCAAAATGTTCTTAAAAATGCACAAAAAGGCAATAAGTAAGCTACAGTAAATAATTGCATACATAAAAATGTCTGTCAGAGCTCCATAAGTTAGAAATTCCAGAAAATTGCTCAGGAAAAACCTTAAGGCATGATGAGCATGGAATGCAACCTCTGTGACCTCAAGACACAGGAAGAAGAACCACTTGTTTAAATCCCCTTGTCTTTGTTGTACTGGATGTTATAAATATTTTCATGAAACATCAATCATTTAAAAAATTTGGATATTGAAAGGGAAATGAATAAACAAATCCTGGATCTTCCTCAATACCTGATTCCTCCTCAGGTCCTGGCTCAAACGTATAAGGCTGGACGTATACATGCTTCGTAGCTGCATTGCTAAAGTTATCACTTAGTTTGGGAAAAATTTGCTAAACTAGGTTGTACAGCTAGAAACATAAAGTAACACAAACATCTATGTAAAGTGTGCCTGTGGTTGCCAGTAAGCATGAAACAGTGCCAGATATGTGCAGAAACAGACCAGATTGTCCCCATATATAAAAATATAATGTTAAATATTCTGCAAAATAGCTTCTAAGGCACTTCTGATGAAAACAGTCTTCCATAGCTAAGACAAATACTTAATTCAACCACTGTGGATTCGCGTTAAGGTATCAGTGATGAATTATGTTTGATAAAAGAGCAAAGGGGATTTTAACTCAATTTGATTTGCAGTGATGAACCCAGTGTACTCTGACTGAAGGTGCCGGTTTATACAGAGAGTCTATGAGATAGGAGGGATCCATTTTACTCATGTCCCATAATCTTAATAAAGCTATTTCACAGTCTTTTTTCAATAAAATGTTCCTCATTCAGTTTATGTGTCTGTCTGCAGGCCTTGAGAGTGAGCGACCATTACCCTGTTGAGGTGGAGTTACGAGGTGCTCGTCCTTTCTGGCAAAAATGCCAAAGACGTGACAACGTGGGAGCTCTGGAAGCGTCAGTTAGCAGAGCTGTCACAGGTATGGGGAAGCCCTGTAATTTACCCCCTCTTGTCTTTGATAAAACTGGCCTGAAGTATGTGAGGAGGATGCTACTTACTTTGACATCTGTGGCGTGTATGAAGTTCAGGGTTGCAGATAATAAAAGGGAATGTGTGGAATTTGGGTGTGTTGCTTGTCAATCAAATTTAAAGCTCAACACAAAGGTTTTACCTATGCTCTGGTTCATTTTTTAATGCACAAATGATCATTTGTTGTGTTCTGACATTCTATATTTTTCTCATCAGAAGAACAAAACCAGTGATGACTAAAGATTAGTGGTTAAAGTCAAAGACAAATTCTTTGCATGATTAGCTTTGTCTGCTGAACGTGTTTGCAGGTGTTGCAGAGACCGTGCGGATTGATGTGCTGAACCTGCAGAAGGAAAATCTACAGCTGGAGCAAGAAAAACTTCAGCTTGAAATCTGCTTACTGAGAAAGAAGCTTGCAAAGCACTGACCGAAGAAATTAGATGTAAAGCAGCACTGTTATACAAACACACATACTGCCTTCTGCATTTTTTCTTCTTTTAATAAAGTAAAAAAAGAACAGTTAACGTTGTTTCTTGTGGATAAATGTAGTAAAGTGCTCTTTAGTAATGGCCCTCAAGCTTGGACTCCACCCACAGTGCAACCAAATAGCAGGTTGGGTATGAAAGGGCGTCACTGGTTTCAGTCTCCTCTCTCTGGTTTCTTACTGCAGTGTTGCCTCTTGATTTAAGTGGTCCACCTGGTTCTGTTTTTGCCTGCTTTTTGGCCCTTTTTGCCTTATTTTTCTACCTGGTTTTATCTGCTTATTATACTTCTGCCCTGTGCAGCCATTAAAAAACAAAATGGTTTTGACAGATTGATGATAATTGACAAATTGTGAGACTTTTTGCGAACAACTAGTTTTCGATGAATTATTGTTCAGTGACTGCCATCACCATGGCAACCTCGATAGGCGGTGCCACAGAGCTGATGCTTATAATATTAGCATTCTTGGAGCTCCCTTGTGTTTACAAACACAAATATACTATTTTCTATTTTTAGATATATATATTCTATTTTTAGTTTATAATGTTTTTATTTACTACTCTTTCTATGCGCATACCTGCCCACGGATTCTTTCATTTCATTTCATTTCTTTTTGTCTCCAGCAGTAAAAGTCATGTAAGGTCAAATCATTTTGAGACTTACTTTTGTTTTTGTTATATCATATATCTCTTTTACTTTGTACTGTTTTGACCTCAATATTCTGAGGTGAAAGGTGCTACTCCTTTTTAGTTACAGCTAATTCCTCATATGTAATCCATTCTTTGCAAGATAAAAAAAATCAAGAAGATAAGCGAGGTGACTAACAGCTTTATATACTGAATTGTGTAAACTTCGACGAAGGCAAAAGAAAAAAACACAGCAAGAAGCTGAAATGTTATCTCCTAGCAACAGCGAATGCAGTGACGTTTGCTGCGTTCAAGTACCTAGCGCAACGGTGTGTTTTATGCAACTGGTAATGCGAAGTTCATTTTACACACCTCTGTAAAAAAGAAAGAAGAAGACAACAATTCTGGCATCGACTATCACTTTGATTTTATTTGTTATAATATACAATGACATATCACTTTTTAAAGTCTATATTTAACATGAGGAACGAGTTCTTGCTTCGCTCAGTGTCTGTAGCTTTTTACTTACTACCGTCAGTGAAGTAAACGCTGGTCACATGACTGCTGACAGTCTTCGTCCCAGAGGCTCGATTAAGAACAACAACAACAACACCAGCAGCTGCAGAGAAGAAACTGTGACAGCAGCATAAACCAGCAAAACTTTCTCCGTTGTACCATCGCTCACCTGTCCGGTAGACAGGCCGTCTCGATGCCTCACAGAGAAGCGAAAACACCGCGGAGATCATGGATGTGTCCGATTTATTTAGTAGTTGCAGAAAGGGCGACATTTGTAGAGTCAGGTAAGCAACCGCGTACTGTCTCGATTGTCTTCAAGCGATGGTTTGTGGGCTGGTATGAAGCTATTCAACTTGAAGGAAAATGCAACATTTTATTGTGCGTCATGGTTTCATAAAAACACCAGCCCTGATACTTGGCCTGCTTTGTCACTCTGTGTTGTCCTGTTGCAGCTAAATCCTAGCTGGCATTAGCAATGCATTGCAAACAAATAGGAAGTAAAGAGGGGAAATAGAGTTGTTTACATTAGCCAAGCGTTTGTAGGTCAGTCGCTCTGGCTCTAGATGCACTTAACGTAAAGTGTGTTTTACTGTCGTAAGTGTACGTGAGGAGCGCACCACAGGTTACAGGTTTTACATGATGAATGATGCAAAACCAAGCTCCTGCTAATGGAAATGATGTGCCCTGGTTTCACATTGGGGAATAATGAACGCAGGACAGGTAGAACCAGCGGTAAAGCTGCTTCTTTCTCATACTTGGACGGTGATGCAGAATGTCCTGTCAGTGCAACATTGTGGTAACAGCTGTGTGCGTACAGTAGGAGAGGGATCTCAGGGCTTTTCAGATTGATGGAGACGGGTATATCGTTCAGTTAAAACAACGTAGCCACAAACAAACAACATAACCAGAGCCCAACAAATTCCACACAAGAGCTGGATGTATGAGACATTTAAGCTACATTGCAAAAGATACTTAGAACAACATGTTAGTTAGTTAGTTAGTAACAGTATACTTATTAGTGTTATTGTCTTGTCTTGTTCTACCTCGTAAGTGAAGGCACTTACTTTATTTTACATACGACAAAAATATGAGGAAGCAGTAGTTAGGGTGAGTGCACTGGTTCAAGTTTAAGCACTAGTTGAAAGAAGAAAGCAGTAGAAGAGTAAGAAGTAAAAACAACTGCAATGTTTAGGTGAAACTTAGGCAAGAAGATAAAAGTTGGGTCTTTAAGAGCTTCTTGAAGATGGAGAGGGACAATTGGACTCGGGACAGTAAGATTAGCTTGCTTGACATCCGTCCCTGATAGCGCTATGTAGCTAGTCTGTTTCACTATTGGGGGACTACAAAGAAGAAAAGTTTGGATTGAAGTGCTTGTACACTATAAGTACAAGTGTAGTGCAAGGGGGCGCTCATTTGGTGAATGCATCGGGTGGGAGGCACTGTATGCTCTCTATACAGTAGGTGAGTACAAGTGACATTACTGTAACTTGATATGAGTGGCTACAGGAAGCCTGTCGAGCTTTATATGCAGTGGGGTTAACATCCTCATGAATGTAATAAAGTCTATATGCAGTTATGTCCAGCCCTTTAGAAAACCTAATTTCTAATCTTGTCTTCCTCTTTTTTTTTCTACAAGATACCTTGTTGAACAAAGAGATGTGGACCTTAATGTAAGAGATAAATGGGACAGCACCCCTCTGTAAGTTTATAAGCACTTTCGGAAAGATGTTGACTCTTGTGCTCAGCACAGTATTTGTTAAATATCAGTATATATTGCTTTTCAGATATTACGCCTGTCTCTGTGGCCACGAGGAGCTGGTCCAGTACCTGTTGGCCAGTGGTAAGGCAGGAGCTTTACAGGCTCCACTGTGCTGTTCTCTCAAAAACTAGGTTGATGTCTTTGTGATCCTATTTGATACTCTGTTTGATTGTTTGATTTTGCTCTTCCTGCACTCAGGTGCCAAGTGTGAGGCCAACACGTTTGATGGTGAAAGGTGTATGTATGGCTCCCTGAACGACTCTGTGAGGCGTATGCTGAAAGACTACAAGTGTGTCAGTGTCCGAGCCATGCAGCGGGATGACTTTAACTACTTTCTGCACATGTGAGAGTCAAGAGACTGTTGCCATTCATGGAAACCACTAATTCCACTGCAGAGTGGATCATTCTGCTCAGCTGTAGCGAGAAGAGGCACAACGCGATACCTGCTGTCACATTTGCATGTTTTCATTTAATCCAAACCTACTTATCTTTGTGCTTCAGGATACTGGAGCAGGGTCAACACAGCGACGTTAAGTTCCTGGTCCACGGGCAGATATTTACAGCGCATCGATGTGTTCTCAGTGCACGCTCTGAGTACTTCACTCACATGTTCGAGACAAAATGGAAGGGGAAGAACCTGATCACCCTCAAACACCCTTTGGTAGGTACAAATTAAATCCCGTGTCATTCATCCTGGTGCGTTTTTAGATTGTTGTCATGTTGTCTCTATCGACTGTACATCTTTAAATGACGGTGGCTTTGATTTCAGGTCAACCCTGCAGCCTTTGGTGCTATCCTGCAATATTTCTACACAGGTGAGTCGCCCAAACTCCAAATCTTAGAACTGTTTATCACCTGAACAATATCGCCATCAGTGAATAATGCAAAAACAATAAAATAAGAAATAAGAAACAAATTATATGAAATATTGTCAGAACTCATGTTGAAAGTTTTCATATCAGGTTAGTAGTGCATATGCATTTTTTAGTTGGTGCTTACTTAGTTTACTTTTAGTTTGTATTTTTAGTTGTTAGCATTCAAAGATGCTAAGTAAAGCTTTTTGTTACTCTCCCTCCGATTCCCCCCAGCAAAGAATTTTACATGAGGAAGACTGACATGTATTAGCCATGTATGTCATGTATGTAAGTGGAACTTTGAAAGGTGTTTGTGCATGAACCAGCCCGCAGCAAATGAACAGTGTAAATAATCAAAGCTCACAACATGAAAGGACTGTTAAAGACAGGTGAAAATGTGCAAACCTATTTGTGAATGAGGAATGCTGGCAACCCAGTCATGCGGGCTGTTTGGCTTTTTCTAAATGGCGTGCCAGCAGTGCACCTGGAAAATGATCTTCCTTGTTTTTCTCTCTGTCACAGGACGGATGGATATTGACATTAGCCTTGTGGAGGACTCCAGGCGCCTTGCTAAACAGTGCAAAATGGCAGAACTCATAGAGGAGCTGGAGAATAAATGCAAACAGGTGTACGAGTTTGGTGAGTCCTGATGCACATTTAACATGCACATCAAATACATATGTGTTTACAACATGCAATGGCCCCAAAGAGACAAAACACTCATAAAACTCTTGAACTTGAATTCTTGCACTTGTCTTTTCTGCGCTCATACCAAAGTGTCCAACAAGCCGGGAGTCTGTGTGAAAGTTCTGAGCCTGGAGCCCAACAGCTGTCAGCTTCAGGAGGAGATGGCTCAGCTAGCAGACTGTGCACTTCCCACTGAACTGAGAGTAAGAGCCTTAATAGCAGCAAGACTAGAGCCTAAAGTGATGCTGCAGCTGCTGCTTTCTAATGTCTGTGCTGCTTATCCCCAGGTCGGGTTTGGTGAACTTCCTTTTAACAGGGTTGATCACTTCCCCACATATCCTGACATCTGCTTCAGAGTGGATGGCTACAACTTCTTGTGTCATAAGGTATGAACTTGCATCGCTCACTCACCGTGAAGCCAGTGAATTGATAGAGTTTCACTCTGTGTTTATTTGTGTCTCCAGGCGTTTTTCTGTGGACGTAGTGATTATTTTAAAGCCCTGCTGGAGGACCACTTCAGTGAGGGAGAGCAGCTGCAGTCCCAGCCCAGCACCTCAGTCATTACTCTACACAACATTTCCTATGAGATATTTATCCATGTGATGTATTACATCTATACAGATGACACACAGGTGAGTGTATTGTCTGCGTTTGGATGATTTTTTTAATCAAAGGTATCAAACTGCCACCTCCCCAACAAAGAAATAACTTCTGGTTTTCTGAATTCCTCCCTGCAACGCCACTTAACATTGACTGCTTCCCCATTCTTTGGCTCTGTCATCACCTGTCAATTGGTTGGCATCAGAGTCTAACATTCATTTCTGTTCATGTGGTGGTGGAGGATTGGCAGCTTATCACATGCATTTTTGTTGTACAGAACATCCAAAACCATTTTTAAACCTTGTACTAAATATTCAACTCTTTCTATATTTGGATCTGTTCATCCACTAAAATGTTAGATCTCTGTCAATGACAACAACTAACTTCAGCACAAAAGGCTCAGTTATTGAGAGGCCACGTGATTAACACATCAGCTCTTCGCCTGTGTTATTTTGCCTGGGGTGTTGTGCAAACTGTTTTGGGAAGGAAAGTAAGGTCACATTGGTGATTTTTACCACACCACATTTCCTTGGACTGAATGCACTGAGAGACAAATCTGAGCTCAGCCATCTACAAAAGACCCAAGCAAATTTCCTGCAGCCTTGATTCCATGTGCATACTGTATGTAAATCCGTCCAACTACACGTATAATGCTCATCATTGTTGTCTGCTGGCTGACCTGATGTTTTTGTCGGGCAGCTGACCACAGAGAACGTGCTGGACGTTCTGTGCGTGGCAGACATGTATCTGCTGGCGGGGCTGAAGCGCCTGTGTGGGAAGACGCTCGCCAAGACGATCTGTGAGGAAAACGTTCTGTACCTGTGGAAGACGGCTAAGCTTTTCCGTCTCTCCCGACTTGAGGATCAGTGCACGGAGTTCATGGCCAAGATCATCGATAGAGTGAGTGCACGTGTATGTTTTATTCGGCATGGATATAGACGAAAAAGATGAGTAAAAATGTGTCACATCCCATTTCACTGAAACCTACACTATGTAATGTCTGGAGCTGTGACTTGACTGATTGGTGGAAACTCTGAGGTTGTAATTCCAGTTGTGATTGTGATCTGATGTGATGTGACCCCTGAGGATAAACACGCACCTGTATTACCTGTCCCACCTGTGTCTCAGCTGGTGGAGCAGGCCGAGTTTGCCGAGATCATCAAAGAGGACGCGGCCTCCCTGGAGGAGCGACAGGAGACCGACTCCGTTCCTCTGGTGGACGACATCCGCTACCACATCGCCAGCAACGTGCAGACGTACAGCGCCATCGAGGAGGCCAACCAGAAGCTGGAGGCCTTGGAGGAGCTGCTCTCCAGTATTAACATTGACTGCTGAGGGGGCTGCAGGGTGTAGCTGCAGTTTGAGTTTTTTTTTTGAAGTGGATGCTTTGAGGCATTTGGTGGTGCAGATATCCATAATGAGAAGGATTTACGTCTTAACATTTACTGGTTTTCTTCTATTTAAATTACAACGTAAGACTACCATATGTTCAGAGGCCGGGCTGATGTAACCAAGTCAGAGAAAGCTGATAATGTTGGCTTTGAAATATATTTTTCATTTTAACATTCTTGAGAAGCTGGATGTATTTAAAAGAGAATATTTTATGTTTCCCATGCATGAATTGATTTTAGGCACTCTATATAGTTATTGGAATAAATAAGCTCTTAATGTAGCATTGAAATATGATTTTGCCTTCTGCAAGGTTAAGCTCTGGCTTTCACAAGAGGACATGCTCTGTTCTGACACGCACTTGATAGCCACAACTAAATAGACAGTGTGCAGTATGCGTTCACCTCATTTTTACTTTTATCTTCCAATTTAAAGTTATGAAGAATATAGTTTTATGGTGTGTTTCTGCACAAGTTGCAGCTTTTATTTTGTCACAATCTTCATGAATCTGCAACATTCCTCCTTTGTGAGAATTCATATAAGTCATCCACGAATATTTCTGACCTTTGTTTTAACCTTAAAAAAAAAGCACCCTACTCATCGATACAACAGCAGAGCTCTTACCAATTATGTATACAACTAAAAAACATCTGTTACAGACCTGTTTGCATGCGAATGCCACCCTCTTTTTTCAAAATGTCATTTTTTCCTCTGTTCTATCCTGCTATTGTTAAAAATGAAAAACTCACTGCTCTCTGACCATTAAAAATGGTATTGCAAGTGTGAGTGGTGTGTTATTTAACATATCTCATGCAACTATTTTGCATTTTATTTATTTGTATTGCACCATTCATACACAAGGCAGAGAAATACATGAAAACACTGGTATGTATATAAAGTGATAGTCTTTTAGAGAATGGTAAAATTAAGAATCCACGATTTAGTCCCAAATCACTTATTCTCATCAATCCCAGTCAAAATGGTAAAGTGGCCTGTATGTTGCATCTACTGTATAAGGCTAAGTCAATCTTGAACAATTTATACTTCTCTGATAAATACTCATGAGGAGTGTTAATTATCCTATTAACCACAAGTATCCAGAAGTGGAGGGCCGTGTTGAAAACATTATTAACATTGTAAAACACATTGTAATCACAAACAAGTTTGTTTTATGTGATTCGATAAGGATAGCACGATATGTAAATGATAAGTCCTGTAACCAAAGGACATTGGTTTGAGTCCTCCTCCTCCTTTTTGTGTCTGGATATTCTGCCTATGCATGGGTTTTCTCCAGGTAGTCTGGCACCTTCCACTGTCCAAAAACATGCATGTTCAGGTCGACTGAAACTCCAAATTGCACAGAGATGTGAGTGTTGTGATGAACTGGAGACCCGTTCAGGGTGTATTTCCTGCCTTTGCCCTATGTGAAGTGGAAAACAGAGACGCTGTTAGGGTGTGAGGAAAATGGGTAAGATGATAAATGAATGGACGATTAAATGAGGTGTAACTGGGGAACAATTGCCGCGAGTCCACATCGTCAGATGAAATGTCAGCGCATGCCTTAGGATGGCGCCATTTCTCAGTTTATCAGTCGTGACTCACCTCTGGGCACACAGGCCGTTTGTTCGCAGACACACACGTCTTCATGCAACGTGGGGAACAGATAAGTCGTTCATCTTGGCCTTGAATTCATGGGAACTGGATTCTGAGCGCTGCTGTTTGACGGTTGTACATTATTCAAATCACTCATGCATCACGGGTCCACAAAGGTGTGAAGAAAGCCAATAAATTGCTTAAGCGCTGTTATGTGTTAGCAGTGATTTAAATGGTGCGTGGGCATGTTAGCTTCTGTCGTCTTCACGTTCCCGATTTCGAAACCTTGCGGGCGAAGACAAAGCTGCACATCATCCTAAGAGATTCAGAGAAGTTCAGAGAAGTGGGCAGGCTCAGATCCTAATGGGCCGTAGAGCTGCTTTTGGGACACACTGCAGCATAGTTCAACCGCAATGCTCCTTCGGACAACAAAACCCTTGGCTCTCTGCCCAGCTCTTCCCAAGGGCTTACATGTTGAAGAAGTCAAGAGTAAACAACACAATTAGTTATGAGCCTGGCAAGCTTCCTTCACAAATGTTTGATGGTCGTTGCAAAGCAACACTTTGTGGGTTTGGCCTTGGGTGGGAAAGTCAGCTTTATTGGGTTTTCGGACTTATAGCACAGCATAGGCAAATGGATATTTACACTCTGCAGAGGAAGCACCTTTGTCTCAAGGTCTTTTTTTCATCATTTCGGTGAACTTTCAATGAACTTTATTCAATTCACATGAAAGACGTGTCAAAGCAACCGTGTTAGATCAGTAGTTTAGTGCCTCCGCAGTTACCCATTGGACTCCTGTAAAACTTTTACCCTGGCTCCAAGACTGGATGTAGATGAAAGGAAGGCTGACAGTGAAATCTGACTTTAAAAGGTCAGTTTACACTGAGCCTTTTCAGTCATGAAAGCAACATGCTTCTCATGCTGCAACGAAGGCTAATGCACCACTGAAATATCAGACAGACTCGCACGATGGTGCACAAAAAGAAAAAAGTCTAGTCTCCTTAAATACTTACATACGTACTCTATAGAAGTGCTATGAACTAAGCGTAGAGTCTGCAAGGACGAGCAAGAGGGGGCTGAAGATGCCTCCAGTGCCACCTACAGGCCATAGTTTAGGCTGAAAAATCACAACATTTTCTCAATGAACTTTGGTACAAACATGTGGTTCCCAGATGATGACTCCTCATGGACTTTTTCTCCACTACAGGACTGTAGCCATGGGAAAATTTCTTCTATACAGATTTTCACAAAATTTTGCAAACGTGACCATGCCCCTGCAGAAGCTTTGTTCACCTTAACGGTTCAACTCATGCTGTTGCCTGCCTGTGGAGTCTTGCCTTGTCCACCCTCGTTGCACAACTCTTTTGTGGTGACTTTACGTGACTAAATCTATTTAGATCTTCATGGCCAACGGGTTTCTTGGCTCAGTGGCAAAAACACTCTTTGCAACTTGTCAAGTATTTGATCAGATTGTCCCTACGCCCTTTGTCATGTCATTTTCTCGGATACTTTACAAGTGGAGTCTTATAATAGCTTATATTTGAGGTGTAACATTACCATTGTTCTTATAAGGGGGCTTCATCATTGGCACAGAGCTTGTGGTGTTGATGTATCAAGGATCCACATGTACGATAAGATGACACTAATGGTACCAAAAAGCAGAGTTTTGCTGTTACCATTTACTCTTTAAAAAACGGGTTGCAACACCCTGGCTTGTGTTTGGTTCTAATATCTCCAAGTTGCAGCCTCCTTTATTGAAGGCACAGACTTGGACCGAAAGAGCAATATTTTATTTTTTTCCCCCTGCCAAAGTAGTGACTCATATTTCTGTCATGCGTCCAGGACAGTTCTTAAGAAATGTTTTTACGCCCTAATGATTTCCATGTGCTTTAATAGGAAAAAAAATAGAAGAAAAAGAAAAAAAAACTCTTGAGGAGGGCAGCAAAGGGTAAAATCTGGCTCTTGGCTCCTGCCACTGCCACTGTGTGACTGCGTCACTGAGACTTCACTGTGACTTCTATCTCCTCGTGCAGGAATCTGCAAGGAGGGGGGAAAATCTGCCAGACAATTGGAGAAACAGCTCTGTTTTGCTTCTTGCATTTCTGCCAAGGAGTTGGTGTAAACCCTTATTGCGAAGTGTTTTGAATATCAGATCTTCTCTGAATGCATGCATGAGAGTCAACTGTAAAGGTATTGTTTGGTTCTAGTCCACTGGTTTGTCTTTGCCTTCACATGCAAAATTTCTTTTGTGTTTACTTGTGTTTCCATGGGTGACGCGTTCACAGTACACAGAGATGTGTCATCCATGCCATCTGTGCGCTCCTTTCCAGGAACGTGCTCCTCACTACCAGGATGCACTTCTATATGTGGCTCACACGATGGATTCATTTGATCTGGAACAGATGGAAAAGGCTGCAGGTGGCCACACATGAGCCTGATGACATGAGTTGTGTCACTGTGTGTGAAATTCTCACCCTCCATAGGTAGCATATAGGTATCTATCTATCTATCTATCTATCTATCTATCTATCTATCTATCTATCTATCTATCTATCTATCTATCTATCTATCTATCTATCTATCTATCTATCTATCTATCTATCTATCTATCTATCTATCTATCTATCTATCTATCTATCTATCTATCTATCTATCTATCTATCTATCTATCTATCTATCTATCTGTCTATCTATCCAGCTTTGTCTGGTTATCTAGCCAAACTAGCTAGCTAGCGAGCTAAATTTAGTCAAGTAAAAACTCCATAAAACTTCTCTGTAGTTCTGTTGATTAGGTGTAGAAAAATCCAATGTAAAATAAGCCATTTTTTAAAAACAGAAAAACAGAAAAAAAATCCTAACAGAGAAGTGCAGAATAAATGGTATGCAAATTCAATTGAAAATGTAAAAGAATGGCTTTAAAAAATAATGAAACATGGAACAGACTTAAAAGAAACAAAGATAGAAATATAAAAGCTGTTATATCTTTATTTCTCTTTGTGAGACCTACAATGAATAAAGGCTCTGAACACCACTGGAAATGTACAGGATGTTATGCTAATGGCGGCACACGCTGCACTTTTACCTAACTGCTATGTTGTGTTAGACAGACACGCACATTTGTGACCTTGTCCCTGTGTGTTGATATGTCCTCAAAGGCGACAACGAGGAAGACATAACTCACGGCTGCTGTCACTGCCAATATCCTAATTTGCAATTAGTTAGGGATTACCACCTGAGAGAGAGAGTGGTAAGCCTGTACTTAGCCAGAGACTGACCTGAAAAGCTTCGTCTCTCTCTCTCTCTCTCTCTCTCTCTCTCTCTTCCCAACTCACTTCACGGCATCTTACACCAGGCGTTTACATCTCCACTGTTGAGCATCCATTACAAAAACAACACTCCGTGCTATTGACACAGACACCATGTAAACGCATTATTTTTGTCTGTACTGTACTTTCAGTCCCAGTTCGGCGCCACAGAGGACCTCAGTTTACATTTCATTCGAGAGAGTTGGGACTTGAGCCAGTTTAGTGAATCCTCAGCCAGACATTATGTAAGAAATGGCACACGAAAGACAACACACACACTTAAACTGAATGATAGGCTCTCACCAAGAAGATCTCTTTATAGGATTGTCTTGAAATGAGAAGGATTGAGCAGCCGGTCATTTTTTCTTTCCCACGTATTTGTCACGTCGTTCCCGCACAATGCTGATGATGCATACAGCCTCAGAAACACTGATAGAGGCTTGAGCTTATCCTGCAGGAATTCTGTTTATCTCCCTGCTCTGCATGGGGGACTCCGCCTGGAAGTGTGTGACAGTCAGATGCTTACACTTAACGTAGCCACGGTAATATGGGATTAAGCCTGACGTGCTCCCTTGAGGTATTAGCGTCCACATAGAGGCAAGCAAGCAGTGGTCTTATTAGTCAGCTTTGTCAGAGATTGTGGGCTCTCCGAGAAAGCTGAGTAAATATATCTGACCAGTGTAAAGGCAGCTCCCAGCATTACGAACTTTGCATGCAGGGCGGGTCATTCTGCTTGGCTTTAATTTTTCCAGTATGTGACAGAGCGCTCACTTTGTCCTTCATCGTGTGTCTTGTTTGTGTGTTGGTGCAAAGTAATGCTCCACCTGAGGTGAGTCACAAGGTTGCTAGTAGAGAACGCGGCCAGCTCTGCAGATAGATCCAAACAGCGTCTGCCGGAGAGACAGGATTACACCGTTACCATGTGACTGGTCTGCCCTTAGACAGACCTCTAACAAAAGACAGGCTAAATCTATCCAGAACAACAACCTCTGGCCCCTAACCCTCAAACTGTAAACAATCTGACTGATTTGAGTCAAGAGATGGAGCTAAGCTGACGAGGATGACACACGGTGACCTTGGGCTTGAAGATTTGCAGAAAGCAATGAGTTCTTTGACAAAAAGCACAAGTTGTTTTAGTACGTAAAATCAAATCAAACAGTTAATGACCGAAGGAAGGTAGCACATCACATATTTGGACAATTTAGGTACATGCTTTGTACATTATGAAATCATAATGTTTCTTTATTTATTTGCTGACATTTTCACTACACGTGGTGTCTCTTTCATCTCGTCTTTTTTCCACTCACCAAGGAGCCTCAACTTTTTTTCCCCCTGGCTTTGGAGAAAAGAGGGACTTTCAACTTACTGATACAACTTACTGCACCTTAATTGTTTTGTGGAGGTCTGCTGGAGCCCATTTCCAGGGCAAAGACAGGGAACACAGGTGGGACAAGCTGCCATTCTGGTGCAGGGCACTATCACGCCATCCACTATCATGCATACACCTAGAGGCAATTTAGTTCCACTTGGCCTAAACATGCATGATCTTCCATGGTAAGAGGAAACTTGCATGCACACAGGGAGGTCACCCAGAGACACACACACAAACATATTTGGTTGAACCCAGGACCTTTTTTGTCACTGTTTGGCTAATTGTAGCTGCTAATTGATGCCTGAGCAAAGGTAAAACTACAACCTAAGTTCCTCAAAGGCTGGAAAAATAAATAGATATGAAAATGAATAAATAAAAGCAGAGTGCAATCATTTTCAGACATACAGATTGTTTTTCCAAAGTGTTTCAAACATCCATTATATAATCATGTGTTTGACAAAGGGTGGAACAAAGGGCCTGTGAGAATAAGTGTCACTCCCACCTGTTCATGAAGCCGATCAGTGGAAAGATACCAACAGATGTTGAGGATCGTTGCGCAACTTTCTCCAAACTTTGTCAATCTTGTTCTGACGTGTTTGAGACCTTATGCTAGCATCAAATTCCCGACCAACAGGTACTTATATAAGTGTAGGAAGTCGATGTTGTAATTTGAAGGTTACACTGTAAGTTGTGTTTCAATGGGTCTGTGTCAAAAAGCTTTCATCTTTCATCAAAGCTTTCAAGTTTTCATGTCATCTTGTTTTCAAAAGATAAAATCATAAATTAATTGTTCTACACATTTGATGACTGGATTGAATTTTTATTAAAATGTTTAAGTCCTGCTGCTATTGCAACCTGATACAACTTAAGCATAAAGCTTTCTCTCCCCTGTTAGTGTGCAGCTACTTTAGATTCAAGGTTGGTTTTTGTCACAGTAACGAACAGTGAGTCTCCAAAAGCTTTTTTTTTTTTTAAAGTCACTTTCCTGTTTCCTGACTGTTTCAACCTCAGGCATCAGAATCGAGTTGTCCTGCTGACAGAGCTTTTGTTCTCAGCAGGAGGAAAAAACCAACACTGAAATCCTCAAAGTGGGTGGTTTTGAAATAGTTGCTTGACAAAAGTGACACTACGTGTTGCCTTAAGCTCAACAGGAAAATGTACAAGCAAAAGCAAACACAGCATTAGAATGAGGAACACAGAAACATTTTGTTCTTCCTCGTAGTTTTAGCAGCATGAGCTAGCTGCACAAGGACTTGGCTGCTTGTATGCTAAAACGTGAGTCAACCGTTCTGCAATTCTTATACATGAAACAAAAATCTCCCTGCTGAAGGCTCGCGATGAGTCACTGATCACAGTACTAATGGATCGTAGGATAACAAACACTGTGGTCTGTATCAGTGGATGCACCTGCAACGCATGGTGCATACTTACACGTGGCTGTGCCATCTGTTTGGCACGACTGGTGCTGCAGATTAAGACGATACCACATGTCAGTGAACTACATGTGCAAGACTCACAGACGTGGATAAATTACAATCAGGTGCACTACATGTAATCAGGAATACTTGAAGAGGGGAAGCCAGTCAAATGTTTTATATTGTGGTGGCCAGAGCTTGACTTTTGTTGTCTCAGTTGGGACAGTGAATTATGTTGGTTACAGCACCATCCATTTTCTTCACTTGCATGCAACCAACCATCTTCACAAGGGTCAAGGCATGAAATAAAACAAGTCCGGTCCATCGCAGGTCAGATCGAGCCATTAATCACTTACATACTCCTACGGGAGTATGGAGTATAAGGAGTATAAGGTCCACCTAAGGGTGAATTTAGGTCTCCAATCTGTTGAGACATGTTTGCTTTTGGACTGTGGGAGGAAATCAGACCAAATACATGCAGATACAGGTGGAACATGCAGACTCGACACAGAAAGGCCCTTTGGTTTCAGCTTTCCAGCCACTGTGTGGCTAATTGTAGCAACAAATTGTTGCTGAACATGCATGTTTTAGGACTGTGGGAGGACAGCAGAGAACAAAAAGGTCTGACCTACAGTAGGAGCTGAACAGAGGTCCTCACTGTGAGGTGACAGTATTAACCACTCGTTTGTCACATGGGACCAACAGTCCTCATAATGAAATACAATCTAGCTAGCTCCCTGTCCTGCAGCTGCCTCTTGCATATTTCAGTCTGCACTGATCTTTTGTTTTATTTGTTCTGTCTGCAGTGTTATTTGTTTAGCTGCACAATGTGTTTTCTGTTACATGTTCTGTTGTTTGCACCCTGGACCAGCATGAAATGTCTCGTTTGTGTACATGCTATGCATGCAGCAAAAATGGCAAATTTTTTTTCTGAGTCTGAGTAGCTGACTGCTCACCATAACTGCCCAAAATATCTAACTAGTTGTCCTACAGCTACAGCAATAGCTAGCTGTTTAGCTAGCTAAAGAGCCCCACTAACAGATAAATTGTCAGATAAATAAAAGTAAAAACTACATAAACTTGTTTGTGGTTTTATAGATTATATATGTCACCCAAAAGTTAATTTTACACAAATGATTCTCCACCATCACTGTCATAAACTGATGTTTATTTCTGTTTTTAATGTGTTTCAGGTACATAAATTGCATCCATGACCTTAAATCCACCTGCTGGTGGCGCTAGATGAAAAGTCAGGGATTACCACAAGCAGATAAGCATTTTCTAACGATTTACTACCATTAAAAGCAAACAACGAGGTGCAACAATGTGACAGAAGTTGTAACCACGATCTCCAGTGTCATGTGTTCACCGGCTGGTGGCGCTAGGTGGGAGGTGAGGGATTACCTCACGCAGTCTAACATCTTTGAATTTATCCCCAACGTGGTAAACAAACCAGGAAATGTGATGAGGACCAAAATGAAACTCTGAATGCACTCGTACAGAGGATTCAACCGACAACCTCGCCACCCGTACTTTTTCACTCCTCACATCCAGGAAGCGACACCAACATGATTTGCAAGCAATTGGATATGTTGCAATATTTGCTAAATGTGTGCAGCGTGTGCAGACCACAGACAGATGTTAAAACGTGAAAGGAGAAGTGGTTCATTGCCATAGCGCGTATGTGTGTGCGCGTTTGTGCGCGCGCGCGTGTGTGTGTGTGTGTGTAAGTGCGTATGTGCGTATGTAGCGCGAGCTCAGGTGCAGGGATGGAGACTGTCGCTTTAAGACGTGGTTGCATGGACAGGCTGGTGATTTTCCACTCAAACTGATATTAAACGCGCACCAGCTCGTAGAAACAATGCGCTCACAGACAAACACTCTCAATTGTGTCTCTCAGCGATAAAACAGAAACCACTAAACCCCCAGGAACAACACCCTGCTTAAAAGCCAGGACAGGTAATCCGACATCTTTACTAATATCAAGCCAGTGCATGAAGGGAATTATGTTTTTATTTAGAAAGAGGTTGAGGAAGAGAAATGTGGCAGCTATTTGCACTGGAAATCCTCCTCTTGTGTGTGCGTGCGTGTGTGTGATGTTTTCTTCTTTAAAGGAAACTGAATAAATGTTGTGTCACCGTGTTTTCAGTTTTGAGACATTTCATCCTGTCATCATATTTGTTCTCCTGTTCTTCCTTGACGTGATGCCATGCCCTAGCTATTTACATCATTCTGAAACGGGAAGAAACCGAGAATCTGAACCCTCTGCTCCGGAAAATAACTGGGTCTGATCATGTTTTGCTCATAAAAAGAAGAAAAAAAAATGTTTGGCCTTTGAACCTGTTTCCTGTGTTTACAGCTGATAAGACTCCTGCCGCTGCTCCTCCTCTCCTATTATCATTTCTTATGAAGGTCGATGGTGATGCATTCAAATGCAGCCAAGCTTTTATCTGACTGAGCGAGAGTGTGTTTGTGTTTGTATGCTGCAGGTTTCAGGTGCACTTTCACCCTCCACACCAACAAGTAAACCACTTAATGAATGAATGAAACTGACTGAGTGAATCAATGAGTGAATGAAGGCACCCTTTTAGGGGAGAGTGTTTTGACGGAGGCTTGGTCTGATGGACTAAGGCGTTTACTAGCTTATATCTTATGCTTACAGGCACATGCTTAACCTACTTCTTGTGCCTCAGCCCCCATCTAGGGTATGATTGATCGACGTGCGTCCTCTAATAACCCCAATCCGCCCTCTCAACGGGATAAAAACTGAAGGGGTCACTGTACCTTTTTTAGTTGGTGGCTGAAAACAAAAACTGCATGGGAACTCGGCAACAGGTGTCTGTGACTGCTTTTTTAAGAGCCCCCCTTACAAAATTAGGAGCGCCTCTTTGATAGTCGTCGAAATTGCCTGATATTCGTCCCAGAAATGTACCCGTTTCATTTAATTTGGCTATGTTTACTGAGTAGTCATCCATCAGCCTATTCAAACTGTGGCTGAGACATTAGGACTGATATTATTTTGGTTTCAGGTGTTTTTGTAAAGTACCGTGGATAGCTAACACTACAAACACAACAGTGAATCATCCATATACACTCTACCTCACTTAGAAGATCTCTGGACACCACAAGGACCTGAGAGCCAGAATAGCAGACAGGAGTCCATTAAACAAACGTCTTATTAACCAAAAACCATTTACAACAATAGAGATGCAGTCAGCCAGCGTGACGCTGCTTCATTCCCCACAACTGAAACCCATTTGAGAGGCGGTCTCTTGGTTTGAACAGGCTCCCTGAGGCTTGTCTCTCTTCTGTATTAACAGAGCGTACTTTTATGAGTTGACCCACATGAATCAGGCTTTCTTTCTCTTGCTAGCATCTACCTACGAAATACAAACCCTGTGTCACAATAGATTAGGCGGCATCTGTCCAGGGTTACATAATGAAAATGGTACACAGATCACGGAGCCAAAATATGATGGAAGATGGTGTCTGACGTCTGTGTGTGTGTGTGTGTGTGTGTGTGTGTGTGCAGTTAAATGACAGATGGCTCGAACTTTGTGAATCCTGGAGAGGAATTTATCGGTTTTTAATAGACTCTTGCTATGCCACTGCTTTGTTCAGCCATTGTGAGCTCTCGGAGCAATGGGTGCTCTCCACAGAGACCATGAATAAGCAGAGGAGACATGTTACCTTATTAGGGATTGTTATAAGCTGATACTGTACCGGTTTACATTTCCCAGATAACGAATCACATGTCATGAAAGAAGTGAGACTGGCGAATTGAAATGTCTTGCATACCGGCAATTATCAAAGCATAAGTGTGAATAAAAATAGTTTTCACACAAAGATGCTTGCAAGCGGCGGGATGATGTTATGAAAGCATGCTTTACTTTTTTTTTTTTTTACAAAAAAGGCAATAAAACTCTGAATGCTGCCCTCAGTTTGAGGATTTGTACAACATCATAATTCAAGACCCACCCCCGGTGTTGGAGCAGCCTTTTCTTTTTCCTTCTGACTCGCCCTCTGTGTCTCTAACATGAAGAAGTGTGTGCATCTGTGACACACACACACACACACACACACGCACGCGCGCGCTCACCCCCCCCCCCCCACCACTTGGCTGGGCGTACGCTTGTAGCACGTAGTGAGTGAGTCGCGAGTAGTGAGAAGTGGAAATTTACAGCCTCCCACGTTGGTACCTGAGTTGTCTGTCACTGCGGGGCTGCGTCCAATCTCGTCTTTGCATTTAATTGTCTTTAGCCAAGGGGCGGGCCCTGCTGTCAGCTCTGCTTCTTGTGACCCGTAGCGGCATAAAGGCATTCAGTACAGAGGAATGGTGACAGCTGAGGGAGAGGACCTCTATACATAGTCGCAGCCATGAAGGAAATGTAAGTTTTCTAATTCTGTTTTACTGTTACTGTAAAGGAGACTCGGTTTCTGCTTTTATTGGACTTTCATCTGCGTTATCTTTTTCTACAGAGGGGAGCGAGATAGAAGTTAAAAGTGAAATGATTTTGTGTGTATTCAGGTCTGTTGAAAGGTTAAGCAAACAGAGGAAAAGCTGCCGATAGACGTAATTGTTGACTTTTGTGATCTATATTGAGGTAAAAAGCCACTGAGTTTATTGTACATCAGTCAGGCTTTTAGCTGTTTTAAATGTTGTGCTGAGGTTTTTTTTTTCCCCTTTTCCAAGTAAGGAATTTGCAGTCGAGTATGTTTGGACTTAATCCCAAGGACAGTTTGTCTTAAGTCTTATCTGGCCGGCAGACAGCCTCACCTCCTAACACCATGTGGGCAGGTGAAAGCACACTCTGAGCAGGCGAGAGTAAAAGGAGGGGAAAAGGGATAAAGAGAGAGAGAGAGGGAGAGAGAAGCTGAGAGAGAGAGGGAGGGAGAGGTAGAAACAGGATGAGGAGCGGGGTAGGCAACAACTGATCCAGTTATGTAAGGAGCACTGAGAATGGAAAAGCGGTTCAAGTTGACTTGTCATGCATAACAGGAAGAGGGAGAGAGCCCAGAAAATGATGGGACACAGTGCGCACACACACACACACACACACACACACACACACACACACACACACAGGCACACAGGGGGATGGTGAGGTTTCTGTCCCAGCGTTGGGCGAGTAGAGCAGACACGGCGTTCCCAGCAGGAATGTGAGATCTCTCCGGGAATCTTCTTCCTTGTGCGGTTGGTGTTCACATATCACCACTGTGAGGATGAAGATGTCCTTCGCTGCTGTTCGGTTTGGAGTCCAGCAAAGACAAAACTCTTTGATTGTTTCACGAGGTTTTAATGTTATTTCATCACAGCTTTGTTGAGTCTTCAGACTTCAGACCAAGTGTCCAGTGATACAAAGAAGAGCGAACTGTCCCGTAACAGCTGTTAATCCCACGTCCGACAATTAGTCACAGCGTTCCCTTTTGTTCTTCATTAGCCCGGCAGCTGGGGGCTTAAATCACACTGGGTTTTCGACACGTCTTGCTCAGTTATTCTTGTCCTATTAGGGTTTCTTTTCTCTTTTTGGCTCATGCGGGGAAATAGGATACCCCTGTCAGTCATAACAAATCCTGTCCTTCTTGGAAAGGAGGTTTACAGTGTAAACACTCAAGTGAACTTAAGCTGTTGTATCTTCCGGAGAGCAGGCCAGGGCTTTGGGAATGCGGTGGGATATCTCGCCGTCTAAATTTGGATTACAGAGGGCTGACTCGTTGCTGATACAGTAGCCGAAGACGAAAGCCAAGGGAAAACTTTTCGCGGGGGCCTTGGATGCGTGTGTCACGTCCAAAAGTCCCCTTCCTTTTCCCCTCCCGTGACAATGTGCCCCCCTCTGAGCAGAGATGGCGTAAAGCTGAAAACACGTCGTCCACAGTAACTGAAAAGAGCACGGCTTGAGATTGTGTGCACAAAATGGCTTTTTTTTTTTTTTTACACGTAGATGTAAAACAGGTTCACAGTTTTTGGAACAAAATGCAGATCAGCTGCCGATTGCCTGTCATATTGTCTGAGCACGTCGTAGCATGTCACTCTCCAACCTTGTAAGATTCAAATGATTTCTTTTTAATGCGTCACCTCCCAGAGTTTGTGTTTTTTAATCACCACAATTATTTGCATACGGCCCCTGCTCATTTGTTTGAAGTCAAACCAGCTCTCCAAACAATTCTCTAGCCTAAATGACCTCCAGGCATCAGTTGCTCAGATTATCAAGATTAGCAACATAGTACCGCATATCACGTACTCAGGCGTTAGTGCCACCAGTGCTGTAACGCAATCAGGAGACAGCATTATCTCCTTAATGCTCTTGCCTATCTGTGCCTTATCCCTCTCACCTCTGTCTCTCTTTGTTTCCCTTCCCTCCATCTCCTGTCCCGTGTTTTCCCTTTTTATTTGTTTTTGTTTTACACAGCATGGCACAAAAAGAGAAGCTCCAATGCCTGAAGGACTTTCACAAGGACACCCTGAAACCTTCACCGGGGAAGAGCCCGGGCACGCGGCCCGAGGACGAGGCCGAAGGGAAGGCCCCGCAGAGGGAGAAGTGGGCCAGTAAGCTCGACTTTGTCCTGTCCGTGGCCGGAGGCTTTGTTGGATTAGGAAACGTCTGGCGTTTTCCTTACCTTTGTTATAAAAATGGTGGAGGTAGGTGGTAGGCTGCACACACACACGCACACACACCTTTATGCATGCATGCAACAGATTGTTAAGCCTAACAAGTGGCAGCAGCGGTAGCACACGGTTTCTTACTCTCTGTCCGTTACACAGGTGCGTTCCTCATCCCCTACTTCATCTTCCTGTTCGGGGGCGGCCTGCCCGTCTTCTTTCTGGAGGTCGCACTGGGCCAGTACACGTCCGAAGGAGGGATCACCTGCTGGGCCAAGCTCTGCCCCATCTTCACTGGTCAGTCCCACATGCATCCGCTCCACACGTGCCTCACAGAATCCAACCCATCCAACCCCTCCAACCCCAGCCCAGACGAGCTCATTCAATATTTAATGCTGACGAAGAGTCTCGTTAAGAGTCTTGTTCGTCCGACAAAAAAAAAACACACACACACAAAAAAATTCCACCCTCTTCATCCCTGTCAAACCTGTATCTACTTGCCCCAGTCACACAGTCTTACTTGATGGGACGGGAAACTTTTATGTAACGTATACGATATTATGTAACACTGTGAAGCCTAACGAGAACCTATAGATTTCTGGCTCTGCAGTGTAGCGGAGGATCTCTACATCCTTTAATTGCATTAATAGTTTAATTTCAGCTTTTTGCGTGCACATGTGTACGATCCCGCAGACGCAGGCTTTTACATACCTGCATGAACCTCGCCAGCTTTAAAGCCCTCCAGTTTATTAAGTCATCTCTGGCGCGTCTAATGGGCTGATGAGTTCTCGGTTACCGTGGAAACAGACTATCGGAGGAAAAAAAAAACACACACCAAGTTGCCTAGCGATGGCACAGCAGCGGCTCTCTGCATGAAAAATATCCCTTTTTTTCTGTTTCGTGTGACGCGGGGCGGGCGCGGAGCAGTTTCCCCCTCAGCTTTTTGGATATTGTAAATACTGCATGACGTCTGAGACGGTCTCGGCGGGGTCGGGTTCTCTCGCCGCTGAGATCACCGCCGGCCACTGATACCCTGAGACTCCGCAGGGCCTCTCTCCCGGCCGCTGTCCCTCGCTCGCCTTTTGAGTGACAGCCGAGGACAAGAGCGGAGCCAGCGCGCCCTCGGCAGCTGCCGTCACACCCTTACTCATGTTCACACGCAGGACGCGACACACACGCACGCACGCACACACACACACACACACGAGGAAACTGCGCAGCACCGGATCTCCAGCAGCTGCCGGCAGGCTCCGCTATTCACGGAGCGCTGAGGCTGCTGTCTGTCCATCTGGCACAGCGTCTGGCACGGCACAACGCGTCCGCAAGTAGCCGCAAACCCCCGAGCCAATCACCAGTCGGCCTATTGTCCCCCCCCTCCACCTCCCTCCACCTCCCTCCATCCTCCTCCGCCCCCTCCACCCGCTGCCTTCACATGTTTTAATCACATGGAGAATCCATGAGTTTCCTCCCCGCAGTCCAACACATAGTCGAGTACACCCACCCGCCCACACACACACACACACACACACACACACACACACACACACACACACACACACACACACACACACACCTGTCACAGCATTGACTTGTCTATCAGTTTGCATTCGGAATGTGGGAACGAGAAGGTGGGGGTGACGGAGATGATCAGTTTAAAAATACTCTCGAGCAGGCGAGGAGTGCTGGGGATTTCTGTGCACACGTTCATGGCAAAGTCATCTAAAAATAGCCTGAAAACACTAAGGGCATTATAACAGTGGACGGCCAAGGCGATCCGAGTGGGACCTGGAAAGTTACGAGCTAGTTGTCGTTTGAGAGCCGGCTCATAAAGCCTGTTACCCAAGGAGATTGATTACGTAAAAGTATTGTTTGGAAAAATTTCCATGAAGTCATAGCGTGATTTTGCCAAAGTGTCTTTATCACCCTGTGTGTCAGCGACATGTCGGGGCCTGTAACGATAACCCTCAATCATAGTTTGTCACATCCTGTAAACTATAAAAAGTTATTGACTCATCACACACCTGTATGCATAGATTATGTTTGCGTCCCGTTCGATGCTAACGGAGTTTGATCGAGGCCGACTGTCAGTTGAACTCCGAAGCGTCCTGACAAACGTCTGTCCTCTGCAGGTATTGGCTACGCCTCCGTCGTGATCGTATCTCTGCTGAACATCTATTACATCGTGATCCTGGCCTGGGGACTCTACTACCTGTTCCAGTGCTTTCAGCCGGAGCTCCCCTGGGCCAAATGCAAGCAGCCCTGGAACACCGAGCACTGCGTCGAGGACACGGTGCGCAAGAACAAGACCCTGTGGCTGGCGGCCAACATCACCAACTTCACCTCTCCCGTCACAGAGTTCTGGGAGTGAGTAGCCGCTCGCAGACACACAAACATGTGAATAAACCAGAGTAACACTGGCTGTTTATCTGGCTTACGTAAGAGTGTTTGAACAGCCACTGTTTCTACAAAAGCCCTGGTTTACCCTAAGCTCTGCGCCAGTTTATTGTAAACGCAATTTACGCAGCACCTTTCTCACGTTCAAGGCCACGCCTCAGAGTTCGATTTTTTTTTTTTAACATTTTTTTATTGTTTTGGGCTGATTGGACTCGGCTGGCCTCGTCTGGCGGAGAAGCCGAGACATCGCCTGCGAGCCGCAGATGCTTTTCTTGCCGTTTTGCATGAATCACATGACACTGCGTGCCGAGCTTTGCGTTTATGCAAACTTAGGCAGTTTCACCTGGAGAGCTTTTTCCAAGTAGCCTTGCCACCAGATTTACACATTCAAACTCTCAGAAGCACCGAAAAGTCATGTGTTTTCTGGAGTTCCACTCTTAATGTAATTTTTCTTGCGCTGCTCTCTGACGCCTCGTGACCCACTTTCTTTGAACGATCTGCTAGATAAGATCCTCGGCGTCACGTGCTGACACAAACAACCATTAACGTCTCCTGGTTTCGTATCCCCTACAGACGCAACGTCCTGAGCATCTCCACTGGGATCGAGGACATCGGGCCCCTGAAGTGGGACCTGGCCCTCTGTCTCCTGGCGGTGTGGGTTATCTGCTTCTTCTGCATCTGGAAAGGAGTCAAGTCCACCGGGAAAGTGAGTGCCGAGTTGTGTGCCGAGCACACACATCCTGTACTTATTGTGTTGCCTGGATGCCGTTTGGCCTTTTACTTGTTACCCCGACAAGCCCACGACAAAACACCGTTGCTCAGAGAAAAAGCCCACACGCCCGGAGAAGCCGTTCATCTGGGTTGATTTAGAGGCACGGACCTTTGGAGTCCTGGAAGTGACGCGTTGGCCAGACTCTCTGTCGGCTGTAAACAGTAGGCCTGGCCTCCTCAGCCCTCATTCTGTGGGACAGAAACTGGGTCAGGGCCAACAGAAGGAACTGTGTGTGTGTGTGTGTGCGAGGGGAAATTATTACCTCCTCCAGGATTTATTTCCTGATTTTTAACAGAAAGTCAGTTGTTGTGATAAGTGCCATTGCCCTCGTTCTGCAACCAGATAGCGATTCAGAAAGTGAGAAGTCTTTATGCAGGCCACTGCGCTCTGCTCTGAGCCCGTTCAGACAAGCACTCCGTCTCAGACTCTCGCTCTCACAGGCTGATTCCTCTGTGTGAAAATACTTGAGATAAGATGTACAGCTGTTACCAGCAGAACTGCAAAAGCTCACAAGTTAGAAAATAATCAGTTGATTAATCAACTTAGAATTTGGAAGGGTTTTAAGGAACTAACCCAAAATATCCTGCTCGTATCTTAGTTTGTTTAAGTGAGTGATTAAACAACTATGAATAATCAACTAATTACCAAGATAAATATTTGTTTTGAAGTGTTTGTTTTCTCCTCCTCTTCGCTGAATGGCACGAGAACTGTTTGCCCTCTCAACTGCTCGGCATTTCTGCACTGATGACGCTTCCTTGGGCCCCTCTAGGTGGTGTACATCACAGCGACTTTCCCGTTCGTGATGCTGATCGTGCTGTTGGTGCGCGGAGTGACCCTGCCCGGGGCAGCTGAAGGGATCAAATTCTACCTTTACCCTGATCTGACCCGCCTACAGGATCCAGAGGTAGGATCAAGCACACACACCCCCGCCCCCCCCCCCCCTCCTTTTTACCATCCCCGCTCCCTCTCGAGTTCCCTCCTCGTGTCCTGACGTGTGAACATGCATATGCGATGTTCAGAGGTGTTGCCACGGCGACCCAACCCAACCTGCGCAATACGTTTCAGCTTGTGTGAGCGATGGGGGGGTGGGGGGGGGATCTCGGATGATCTCGGCTGAACCGTCTTGCCGTCACTCTTCCCGGCATCGCCCCGTGCCGCACCGAACTAGCCGCACGTCATCCACGACGACGCATCGTTTTACGCGGAACGAGATATCTTTCCCCATCTTTATCGTTACGTAACCCGATTGCGTCATTTCTCCCGACTGATCGGATTAACGGATCGAAAAAAAACCAAACAAAACGAAAAACAGCGGATCCCGGCCTCGCCTCGCGCCTCGCGCCCCGCCCACCGAGGTGTTGGAAGAGATGAGGTTTAACAGCGTGACAGCGGAGTACGTGACGTTCCCCGGGTTCCAGGTAGATCCTCCGAGGTTTCCCCGCTTCACCCCGTTACGTCTGCGCAGGAGCTTTGCTGCTGATTATTATATTACGTCATCGTGTTGTGGCTCCATTTTACCAGCGCTCCAAACATATCTTTTTGTACTTTGTCTGTGACGGCGAAACAGTTCCACCTCAGCTCTGTTGCATCTTACGTCCTCCGGCTTAGTTGAGATTATGGTGCGTTCACAACCAGGGGCGTCCAAGCAAGAGAGCAGCTCAACATCGTGCAAATGAGAAGCGGGGGTCTGGACTCCCGAGGCAGATAACAGACAATGGAGGAAAAGTTGATTAGGGCAGTCTCTGGTGTCCCCGAGCTGTTTGGTCTCAGTCTGTTCACGATGTGCAGAGACAAAGTCCAGAATCAGCCGGCTGAAATTCCCAGTGGAGATGCCAGGTTCTCAGAAGCTCCGTTTCCATTGCTGATATGCCACTGGAACACCGTGAAGGCCTCCCAAAGTCTTGCAAGGAGCATTTTATATATACAGCCTACACCTTATTCTGTCCAAACAACTAGTGGGTAAATGCGTAATAATGAGATATGGTGCTTGGGAAGGTCACATGGGTTTGTTTATGAGCGTCTGTTCGTGGAATCAAAGTCATAAATTATGAATATGCGAAAACAAGAATGACAGTAGTTGGGTGCGTGCAACTACAGCACTGGCCTGAATCAGAGCAGAGCTGTTCAGCCCACACGCCTGCACATCACTTTCAGTGTGAACTTACAGCCATTTCTTCTCTTCGGGATGTCACAATCTTGACTGTTTCTCAGGAGAAAACAGTGGAAGCATTTAGCAGGATAGAGACTAAATCTGAGCCCAAACACTGAATATTCACCATTGAAGTCAATGCAATCTGCCTTAAAATGTAAGACAAAATCACTTCTAGTCTCAGTCGGCTGATGGTGAGCTGGTAGTGAGCGGGTGCCTGTCTGTCTCCTTAGGTGTGGATCGATGCCGGAACTCAGATTTTCTTCTCCTACGCCATTTGTCTGGGAGCCATGACTTCACTGGGGAGCTACAACAAGTACAAGTACAACTGCTACAGGTGAGTGTCCGCCGGGAGGGACGCCTGGGGACAGATAGTAGTGACAGCAACTCGTGTCAGAGACGGTTGCGTGAAAAAGAAAATGGGAACTTCGGTTCCACCTGTGTTCATTAACAACCTCCATGACATATGTGTGACATAGGGACTGTTTGCTGCTGGGAGGCCTCAACAGCGGTACCAGTTTTGTGTCTGGCTTCGCAATATTTTCCGTCCTGGGCTTCATGGCACAAGAACAAGGGGTGGACATTGCCGATGTGGCAGAGTCAGGTACGAGGGTCCCAAGGTTGATGGCAGCAGTGATGGTGGGCGCTGCTGCCAAAGAAAACGACAAAAAAAGCATAATTGGAAACTCTTGGTTAAAAAAAAAAAAGGAAAAAAAGAGGAAATTTTAAGAGTGGGAAAGAGTAATAAGAGTCTCGGAAACGATGATGCTGAAATGTAGAGGTATCGGCAATTGCACACTCCTTGAATAAAACGCCTCAAAGAAACAGAATTGTTAGTGCAGCGTGAAACGTGTTCCACCCTGACAAGAGGGCAAATCTCATTGGATTGGCTTGGAAGCGCTGTGTGCCTCCTTTTTACCTGCACAACCAACTGCGGTGTTTAAAGAGCTCCATTCCAGGGGTCCTCATGTCCCCACACTCGGGTTGCTCTCGCCACAGAGTGGCCCTGGGGGACAGTGGTGAGAAGATTGGCTTTGTACTGTTTTGCACTCCCATTGTATGTGAGATTTTCAGCAAGCCCAGTTCTGTTAACAAGCTGTGGATCTCTCTCTCTCTACCCCTCCTCCTCCCCCGAGGTGGACGCCACCGGTTCTGTTTCTGCCTTCCCCAGTTTCTTTTGGTACACTCCATGTGGACTTTGAAGGAGACGCGTCTCCTTTCAGCATGCTCGCTCTGCTCACTTTAAGTTTGAGAATGCAGTCGCGCACAAAACAGGAAAAAGCAACGAAAATCTGAGCGCAACTGTACGACAGTGGCTGTAATTCTGGGACGGCATGCTTTTTCTGTACGCGCAGGATGTCCTGTTAACACCATGGAGAAAACTCCAACCTCCAGAAAATCTGATAAGTGAACGTGTACAGATCTATACTCTACAGATGCATTTTGCTCTGCTGTTGATTTGAGGCACTCTGTGACTATGTGATTGCTGACTCTGTCTCATGCTCCCATCATATCCTGTTGAACCTGTTTGTGGCTTCGCTTAAAGACTCATCCACATTGCTTACGTTCAGTCAGATTCTGTGCAGTTATAGCTGTTACTACACACAGTAAGTACGAGGAAGGAGAGATGCTTTCTGAAGCTGCATCAACGTGTAAAGACGTCCACGTGAAGAGCACGTGAAGCAGTAATGTGCGGTGCGCTGGCCCTGCCTGCTACTGTACACTCGGTACAAACAGATGGCAGTTATGTAATCCATATTGTGCAAATCTGACTATTTGAACATAGTGTTTAATAGTAAACACGTGCATGAAGCACTCTGGGAGCGCATTCAGCCGCTCAACACTCGCAGCTCACTGTGACTATGCACCCCAGTTTGGCAGTGGTAGGACATGTACGATCATGTTTCCTGTAGATTAAAGGTATCATGCCACGCCCCGCTCTGGCTCTAGCTCTAGCTCAATTTTTACGTTGCGTTTCAGACTCCCCCCTCTCCCCATTTTTTTTTCGTCCAAGCTGAAATCAGACAGAAATGTTAACCACCCCTCCCCCCCCGCCCCTCTCTCTCTCTCTCTCCTCCCCCTTTACGTTCTCCCCCCCCCCAGGTCCTGGCTTGGCCTTCATCGCGTACCCCAAAGCCGTGTCCATGATGCCGATGCCAACCCTGTGGGCCATCCTCTTCTTCATCATGCTGCTGCTCCTGGGTCTCGACAGCCAGGTCTGTCTCCCTACAGTCACAGGCCCGATTTCAGTGGCCGCGCACAGAGCAGCTAGCTGGGGCGCTGCCCATATATGCTACACACACACACACACGTACGCACACACACACACACACACGCACGCACTCTCCAGGTCCCGTGGGTGGGTCGGCTGCTGCCAACCCCAACGTGTAAAATACATTTACTGACTCCGATCTACATCCAATGTCCCAGAGGTGTCCGATAGCTGCCGGACAGGAAAAGCAGGCCCGTTCCCACAAAGGCATTTTACTACCACTCTCGCCTGGTGCGACTGCAGCCCTTTCTCAATGCCACCCAACACCACAAATTAGGGTCTTTTTTTTGTTTTTTTTGTCTTGAAAAGACTGGTGGCTGCGTGCCAAAGATTTCAAAATAGCAGAAGTCGCGATAATGGCTTCGCATACGAGCCGTGGAGCTTCAAAAGGAGGCAGATCTTTGATTAAAGAGAAGATAATCTAAGGAGACAAAACACTTCTACGCCGCCTGGATCACATTTCCTGCCTCCAAGTGTAATTCTACTCCTGTGCTAACTCAGTCCGGGCACATGGCCGGCCACTCATCTCAGCCAACTGCGAGATCAGGCCGATGCTCTAAATTTGAGCACATGTAAATGCAAGCTAGCGACAGCGTGCGTGCGCGTGCGCATGCACATGTGTGTCCGTGCGTGGGAGCGCGTTTCGACCGTAAATTTCATGCAGATTTTCCGAGTCCTGAATAGTATATATTGTGGACGTCCCTCACGCCTGCGTGCCACCGTTATGTAAGGGGGTTTTGTTTGCTTTGCCGCGCAACAAAGGCAGCAACGTCTCGAAGACAGCCTGGAGACGGCATAAGTTAATAATTTTGTTATGACATTATGCAGCTCGTGAGGCAATGCGGAGACACAGGGGAGCAGGAGTCGGAGACACTGACGGGGTGTGTGTGTGTGTGTGTGTGTGTGTGTAGGGGGGGTGGACGGAGACAGTGATTCACTGTTGTTTTGTTTCTGTTGTGTCTTGGTAGCAACCGACTGCTGCTGCTGCTGCTGCTGGTGCTGCAGCAGCAGAGAGGAGCCCTGTTTAAATCCTCATTACTGCCCAACAAAGAGCGCTCTCTTTCTCTAATCACTGCTTCTGTCCCGGCCTAACAAGAGCCACATGCGGGCCGAAAGAGACACATGGAGCGTTTGTTTTGTTTATTTTGTTGATAGTTGCGTTTTCTCTCCCCCGCCCCACGCAGTTTGTCGAGGTGGAAGGACAGATCACCTCCATTGTGGATCTATATCCAGACCTCCTAAGGAAGGGGTACCGGCGTGAGATCTTTATAGCCGTGATGTGCTTCCTGAGCTATCTCCTGGGACTCGCCATGGTAACGAAAGTAAGTTTCCCCACACCACCCTGCCCCGCCCCCCGCCCCCACCATCCCTGCACCAGGCTGCGTTTTAGAAGAGGAAAAGAGATGCAACACATTTGGATCGACGGCGCAGATAACGCCACACACTTTCCACTGAGGCATTGTTGCGACCAAATATGGCTCCAACCCCTACACCCCCCCCCGCACCCCACCCCATCCCCCCACCCGCCCACCCCGCCCCTCCTCCAGCACCTTCGTCGCTCGCTTCCCGTGTGTCTGAATGGAACAATTTTCCGTTGAGCCGTTCGCCGTACTTCAATGACGTCTCCGCACCTGTTGAACTCTGCCTCTCTTGGTGGCGTGCCAGCATTCTTGTGCGCTGCTTTCAACACACACACGCACACACACACACACACACACACACACACATACCCACTCTTAGACCACTCTTCTTTAATGCCCTCCCTCACCTCCTCCTCCTCCTCTTCCTCCTCCGTTCCATCGGTGTGACTTTCTCTCCTTGCCACACACATTACAGAGATAATTAATACCCTCTCTCTCTCTCTCTCTCTCTCTCTCTCTCTCTCTCTCTCTCTCTCTCTCTCTCTCTCTCTCTCTCTCTCTCGCTCTCTCTCTCTCTCTCTCGCTCTCTCTCTCTCTCTCTCTCTCTCTCTCTCTCTCTCTCTCTCTCTCTCTCTCTCCCTCTCTCCCCCCCCCCCCCCCCTTCTTTTTGCAGGGTGGCATGTATGTGTTTCAACTCTTTGACTACTATGCAGCCAGTGGTGTGTGCCTTTTGTGGGTTGCATTCTTCGAATGCATCGCTGTAGCCTGGGTTTATGGTAAGTGGAAACGCCTCTGCGCGATAGGTTTGTCCGTGTCGTTTTTCAAAGTAATGATCCCGAAGCCGGGAGCACAAATGTTCTCTATGCTGGAAAACAAAGGTGTCCTTGTTTTTTTTTTCTTCCTTTTTTTTTTTTTTTTTCCCCCCATGTCACCAGTAAATATGTTTAACTGCACACAGAGGTGTGGTTACGGGGGTTTGAGGACAGCCAGACTGTGATTGGCCAGCCGGGGTACCCACCCCTGCCTCCTCCACCTCCACCCACCACAGATTATATCCTACTATTATTAATGAAGGGAAACGTTTAGCCTGATGAGGGGAGAGCCGACCGCGAATGAAAGCAATGCCGCGTCTTCCAGTAATAAAGCCGTTAACACTTTGCTGTTTACATATACAGACGGTTCCTGCAGCTGCGGTCACATCGTGCAACTGTCAGACGGTTAGCCGATGTAAACTGTTGTGGCCGTGAGGCAGTTTTTTGGAGCGACTTCAGAGTCGAGAGGCTCAGAGCGATGATGCTCCAAAGACACTCTTTACATAACATCAAATGACAGTAAACAGCGATCTTTAGATCTCTGACCCCTCCTGGGAACAATGAAAATGGTTGTTTTTCTTCCTTGGATTACAAGATGTCAAAACATTTGATCAGGCGAGCATGCATCGAAAAACAGAGATTATTACGTCCTCGTCTATTCATAGCGGCGGCCCGTGCTTGCCCGTGATAAACCCCCCCCACAGTGACCTTTGTGTTTGGGGAAACACGCAGCCTTTGTGTCCCAAAGCTCTCCAGCCCTGCGACTCTTACGCGGGGCGTGGGCTTTATTGTGTTTTTTAACTCTTGCCACAGACACGAGCACGTGAAGAGCAGAGCGCGCACACACACACACACACACGCACACACACACACGCCCTCTAAAACAACACAGTAAAACCCATAGTTTACCACGAGCCAGCGCGGAGGGCAGATAAACGACGACCCAGTAAGCGAGTTAATAACTGACTGAGCCAGGTCTGTTTATACTATATACAGTACTCGGTACATGACCCAGTGGAAAGACGATAACGGGCCCGTAAACCTGGCGACTTCAGAAAGTAGATGAAGGTCGGCGCACAATAAACAGCCAAGTGAGGCTCCAGCTCATGTCTCGCCCTCTCTGCGCCCGACAGGAGTTGATAATTTCTACGACGGCATCGAGGACATGATTGGCTACAGACCAAACCCATGGATGAAATGGAGCTGGACCATAATCACTCCCGTCCTCTGCATGGTGAGATCAGCGGCCGCCCCCGGACTCGTGATCACGTGACGCGTCGACTCTTTCTAGGTCACGGGAGTGAGACGTACGTGGACTCACAGGAGCTGTGTCTCTTTTCTCCTTCTCGTCCTTCCTCAGGGCTGCTTTGTCTTCTCCCTGGTGAAGTACAAGCCGTTGACGTACAACAAGGTGTATGAGTACCCCGACTGGGCCATCGGTCTGGGCTGGTGTCTGGCCCTGTCCTCCATGATCTGCATCCCCATGGTGATGGTCATCAAGATCCTGCAGTCCGAGGGGCCCCTGATCGAGGTGCGTTAGACCGCTAAAGACGTGATTCAATAAAGAGAGCGCAGATCGGATGGACGTGACTGGAGTTAGGATAAAAAGAAATGGTTCCTTCCACTACCACACTGTCAATGAGTAGGAGCAGTTAGTAGTAAGTTGAATATGATCTGGTGTCAAGATGGGTGCTTTTATTTTGAAAAAATGACCGGATGTACTAGAACGCCATCCGATTTACAACATGACACATAATTTTCAAAGGATCAGAACTGAGTGGGAAAGATCCCGGATCACCGATTTGACCCGAACAACTGTCGCAATCCTCATGGAACCAGATGTTTTGCAGAGAGGCAGCTGGAGCAGCGGGCCGCGTCCTTTGCATTACTAGAAACACAACAGCATGTTAACAACTGGCGCACCCTCACTAAAGCTCTGCCTCCTCCTCCTCCTTCATTGTTTTATACACGGGCAAACAACTTGCCGAGCACGCACCCTACGCACGCTTCAACCTGTGGAGCAGCCGCAGCGACAATAAAGCCATAAGCAGCCATAACCATCCCAGTCACATGTCAAATGTCATTCGTCAATAAAAACAAAACACACAACTGAAAGGTCCTCCATTTTGTGAGAGATGGTTGCAGATTGACTGCAAGTGACAGCCAACTAACCGACCCAAGTTTCCAGTGGTACCTGAACACACCCTCTCCCTCTCTCTCTCACTCTCTAAAGTCAGGCTTAAAGTTGTATTTACAATATTTATCAAACAGCAACAACAAAGAGAGAGGCTGATTTTGGACATATGTTGATGACTTACATACTCTGTGTGACTGGTTTTGCTCCACGTAGCTGACTGACTGGCTGATCATGACTCGGTATAGGCAGATAGAAATGCGACGAGGAGAAAACTATGATAAATAGTCCAAGCCTGGAAAACCAGTATTAAGAGTAGAACACCTGGAGAGATGGAAGCCCAACATCACGAGGCTGACATCACAAATCTGAGAGGAGGCGGGGCCCCGGCGGGCTCCAGTTCCCGACCACTAATCTGATCTCTCGCTTCCTTCCCCCCGCAGAGGATAAAAGCCGTCGCCGCCCCGGCGAAGTCAGGCGTGAGCTCACGCCCCAAGGAGTACAGCTTGAAGGGCAGCGAGCTGACACAGCCCCTGGACCCAAACGGGAACAATGGCTTGATCAAGCCCACCCACACCATTGTAGAAACAATGATGTGAGCGCTCTCTGTGAGAGAAATAAGATTGATGTGCTTTCTGTGTTATTATCATATTTGCTAACATTGGTAATGGTAGGTTTACATTCTCCAATATATTCACCTTAGAGATACTCTGGTTTGATTTTTATGAAGAGAGTTATATATTATTGTTGTAATTTTTTTTTTTCTCTTGTAATTTTTTTTTTATTTTTTACTATATCAATATTGTTGATGTTACAATTGTCGCTGTAGTCGGCACTGATCTCAGCTTAGGCAGTATTTCTTTTTTTTTTCTTTTTTTTTCTTTTTTAGATAGAACATGTTCAATGTTTACTACCTTTGTTTTGATTCAGGAGAGACGAGGAATTAGACCTTTATTTTTTTTTTGTTCTTTTCGTCGCCCAAGCTTACTTCTAATCTCTTGTCGTTGTTCATCCCTGCGTTGAAAATGAATGTACCACGTGCCGCCCACATCTGTCAGACTACATATCTGTAACATGTTAGGTGGCAATATGCAGTGTATAGACTTAATCTTGCTTGATGCCCTTTTTGAGTTACAAGTTGAACAAGGCCTTGGCCAAATACTGTGAGAAATGCGTTCATAAGACCTCAAAGCAGTTGAGATCATAATAATAAGAGAAAAACAGCTAAGAAAGAGAAGTCGAGGATAAAAGGGAAGTGGCATTTTTAGAGTATTTGTACACTGCCTGTGTGACTACTATAGTCAGTCCCAGTGCATTTATTGAAACCTCTCTTTGCACTTTATATGTTGTTTCACCTTTATTGTAGTTGTTTGTTTGTATCGTTGCAAGGTATCGCAGTTACAGTTGCAACACATTTCGGGAGGAAATGTTTTTAGCTTCTAACTTTTTTGATATTGTAAACTTTGATATACAGTATCTACTTGTCTCCTCGCTAAGACAATGGTAAAAGAAAAAAATCGACTAGCAATCTGACGTCAAACATTCTGATTATTAATTGTTCGGTGGATCTGTGAGAACATCACTTAAAGAGTAATAAGCGTAATTCTTCTAAATATCGTCTAAATATCCTAACCGCTCGCTCCCTGTGTGCAAACGAGCACGGTAGCGGATGTGCTCTGCAGAACTACCACTGGATTCTAGTTTCTAATGTTCAGCTTAGGCATTTGTATTGTAGAATTTGAATTGTTTGTAAATCACATATGCCTTTTTATAACAATTTTATACTGTACATCATGTGAAAGCCATCACCGAGTCACATCAGTGAAAGCTCAGCAATTTGTCGTCTAAATATGGAGTCACGTTGTGAGCCTGGATTACATTTCTCAGTGTGCAATTGTCATTGAAGCGGCGTCGCCCTCTGCTCTCGCTCAAACTGCACTGTTAAATTTCAAGAAGTTGTACAAAAAAATTAATGAAATATCGACCATGGAACAACAACAACAACATCCGCAGTTCAAATAAAAAAAGAATAAAAAACAAAACAGAGTAAGATCTCCTGAAGCATGTGCAGGAGCCACCACAGTACCGTGCTGCTTTGTCCGTGATAAATCTTGTGCTACTTGGAAATTCAAGTGTACCAAAGTATTTTTGTCTCACAGTCGTCCCCTTTGAGATGCACATTGCATCATTTCTTTATAGATTACAAATAAACATCTTTTTCTTTGGACTTTCTCGTGTCGAGTCGTTCTTTTTGCATATACCCACACAAACATGACACCTCTGAGTCTTAAAGTGACTGTTCATAATGGCTGAAGTAGTTGCATTTCCTTAACAGTTTATCGCTAAATAAAAACAGTATTTAAAAAATATATAGAAAGTACCGTTGCTACCTGCAGTTGTTTCCACATAAGGGTGTTTGCGATATCCTATCGAGTTTGTAAAATCTTGTACCGAGAGACTCCATTTTGAGGTTGATGGATTGTTAGATACTTAAATTAGGTGTTGAAAAACTTCAGTCTCACTCACACCACGCCATCTTGTTTGAAGCAAACTGGTCACATGACCCTCTATGTTATATGACGCATGGAAAAAAAAAAGGTTTCTGTTTCGCTTTTACAATACACTTCTATGTGCACAGGAGTGTCAGTGTACAGCGATATTTCAGGTTTTTCAAGTGTTTCCATGACCAGTTTTCTGTTGCGATATTTAGGTTTTGCGCATTTCTAACAGTGATGGAAACACACCTTCTAGCTATGCAGGAATATTATTCATTATATTGTTCATATTTGGACTCTTCCTGAAATATCCTACATGAAAATCTACAAGCTTTTTCCATTCATTTAGGGCTCCACATGCATTCTCTGTAGTAACTCCTCCATCTGAGCTTTGACATTTTCTCCTAATACCCCATTATCATCTCACTGTGCCCATGCAGTTTGGGTACTATATCAATCCAGGACAAAAGACAAGGAAAACACCCTGCACAGGTTGGCCGGTCCATTTCAGGGCACACACCCACACACACAATCTCTGTCACATCCAGGGTTGCAAATTGGCCTAAATGTGCATATTTTTGGACAGTGGTAGGAAACCGGAGGAGAGAGAGGCCCTGCTTCTCCGGATGCAAACCAGGAACCTGCTTGTTGTGAGGCGACCGATTCACCATGTCACCCAATATCATTAGAATTATGTATATACTGTGATATACTGTCTCTATTCCCCAGAATATTTCAATAGCGTCCTTCAGCAAGACGAGCATAGGCATGACCTTTAGCATTTTACACCATGACATTAAATTAACAGATCTGGACTTTTTCCCGCTAATCTAGTTTAGCAGAGGGACAATTCCAGATTCTTCCACAAATAACACAGAAACAAAAACTGTGAACCAGCTGTATAAAAGGTTTCGACTCGTCCGCTGGTGCTTCTGCTTTTCCTCGTGACGCCAGATCGACGCAGGACTGGAATATTTTACACGGGCTTTGAATCCAGCTCAGCAAATAGTCATCAAGCAAAGTAAATATCTCTTTTAAATAAATGGAGATCTACTGGCCCGGCGCGGATGATTTAGAGACCGAGTTTCAGCACAGTGACATCCAATCTGTCTTCACAGACACATGGGCCCAACAGGAATGACACTAAGCGGGGTATCATTGCACTTCTAAAATTTCAAGATGACTTAACTACAAGCGCCTTGGAGACAGTCGCCACATGTGATTTAGCCCTCTCATCAAACGCTGTTCATTATTATTAGTTTTGGACGGTGAGCGGTAAATCTGATCATTTGATCTTTAGCACTGGCTCTTATGACAAAGCAGCATGTATATATACATACCCAATACATTTTAAGACCTAAAATAGCTTTCCATGTGTGTAAATGCACGTCCATTGAGCCACTTATACCGGCCCCCACCCCCACCCCAAACTCAGGGCGCCTACTACTTCCTCTGACAGCTCATTGACACTTGTCCTGGATTTTTTAAGGGTGTCCCGCTGCCAATCCAACACCCAATCCCAGAATAAAATAACTACGCAGACATCCTTATTCAGCCAGGTGACTCCAGCATCCTATCTTCATACTGCGTCCCATCAACCTTCAGCTTCAAAACGGCGACCACCAAAATACCTCAATATTTACCAATAACACCTCGCTGTTCCAACAAGTAGCACGCAGTAAGTGTCAGATGGTTGCACACTCACCAAATGCTTCACGTTAGATCACGTTACCGGAGCTGCGTGCGTTTGTACATTTGACACATGTAGGTTAATGAGGTTAAAAATAGCCCCTTTGCTCTAAAGACCTCTTAAAAGCGACACATTTACATTTACAACATTTGTTGTCGTTGAGGAAGTCCAAATTAAACCAGCCATCCAAATTATGGTTTCATAACTTTTATTCTTATAAAAAAGAAATACATTTCTTAATTTATAATAAATTAAATAACAAAAATAAAGTGATATCCGATACATCTTTCAAGTCGAAACGATTCCTGACGTGCTCAGGGAGGAGATAAAACCAGATGTGCAGCCACATTCTGTATCACAGCTTACATAGAGATACTGTCGTGTATTTGCATGTAGTGTAAATAAAAACGAAATACTGCATACCATGAAACGATAAAATCAAAAGGTACAATACGATAAATTAAAAAAAAGAAAAAAACTTTAAAAATAGGCCTTTGGATACAACATGACATTTAATACAAGTTATCGTCCCAAGGATTAATCAGGCTCTAAGGCTGCTTCAACGTCTCCACATCAGCCGACACATGAAACCAAACGTGTCACATTTCCAGAGAGGCAGCTGGATCAGCAGGCCACATCTGTTGCATTTCCAAAAAACACAACGCTATGCTAAAAACTGGAGCACCCTGACGGTAGCTCCTCCTCCTCCACCTCCTCCTCCTCCTCCTCCTCCATTGTTTTATATACGGGCGAGCTACTTGCTGAGCACGCACCCTACGCATGCTTCAACCTGTGGAAAAAAACAACAGCCGCAGGGACAATAAAGTCATAACCATTCCAGTCACATGTCAAAGTGAAAACAGGATCATTCATCAATAAAAAAAAAACAAAAAAACAAAACAATACCGAAAGGTCCTCCATTTTGTGAGAGATGGCTGCAGATTGACTTCAACTAACCCACCCCTAAAGTGGTCCTGGCCCGGTGCAGACGAAAAGTAAAAGTGAGGAGAGGGGGAGTGAGGGGAAACTCGAACCGAGAGCCGTGCAAATGATGTGTAAGGGAAGAAACCTGTGCAAATGTGAAACGCAAGATGGAAACCACACTAAGATATTTGTAAACATGTGGCCGTGTCCAAATTATCCAAAACCGCAACCAACATGGGTGCTACTGTATGGAACCATTCAGAAACCGAAAACGGGCCGCGCAGGGGCGCGCCCGCCTCTCAAACAGGAAAGGTTAGCGCGTCTTCACGGGCATTCCCGGTATTGAGATATAAGGGGCTTTAAAATAAAGTTAATGATAGTTGGCGTGCAGCAGACAGCATTTCTATCTATTTGCAGGCACTGTCCCCTCTGTAGGGCGGCCAGCGTGGAGGTGAGAGTGGAAACTGGGGCAGGGAGCCAAGATCTGGCCGAAATAACTCAAATGCGTGCGCACAATGTGGTCTGAACCCCGAGTCCATTAACACCTTGTGTGTCCGTGCACCGTTTCTTTTTTTTTTTTTCGTAACGGGAACAATGCGCTCATTAAATGGCAAAGTATAGTAAATATGTGCAATGTGGGTGCAAGGGTTGGTTTGTGTGTGTGCGTGTGCGTGTGCGTGTGCGTGTGCGCGTGTGTGTGTGTGTGTGTGTGTGTGTGTGCAGCTATGACTCCTCTGTTATATAACCCCTGCATGTGGCTTTGCCTCTGGAGAGGGAAGTGGTGGAGGGGGGGAGGGGGGCTGTGGCAGCAGTGGTGGTGGTGGTGTGTGTGTGTGTGTATGTGGGTGTGTGTGTCCTGAAGCCAGAGCCTCCTCTGAACCACATCATGTGAACACAGTGACTAAAGCCGCTCACGCGCTTGTAACTCTGTGAGTGGGAGACGCTCCGGGGCGGTGGGAGCGCTCCTCTACGTTCTTCTGCCAAACGCGGATGCGAGACTCCGTCCGAGACGTTACGGCGTGACAGACTCAAACGTGCGTGACGTGATGTGTGCGAAAAGTGACCCCCCCCCCCCCATCATCCCATCCCACCCTAGCCCACCTCTACCACCCCCCCCCCCCCACCCCCCCTGGAGGAGCACATATCCATGTGCGCTCACAGGGCGATGCTGTTGGTCCTGCGCTCCGGGAAGCAGAACAGTGAGTTTGTGGGGTCGTCACAGTCCGGAGGCAGCGCGGTGCCGGCCGCCGGTGCCAGTGGATTCCTGCTAATGACCAAGTCCAGGCCATCGCCCGCCTCCATAATGAGGGGCACCGTCAGACAACAGTCCAAGTCCCTGGTCCGGACACGGTTCACCTGCAAACGACCGCAATCAATGAGAGCATTCAAAACGTGCTGCTGTGCTACTTTCACTTTTTTTTCCCCCCCGTCTCTCTTTTTTTTTTTTTACTTTTAAAAAGTGTCAAGTCAATCAGGGGAAACTTTGACTCATCGTTTCCTTTCACATATTCCCAGGGAATACGGCAAAACCATTCCCGGCCATAGGCCTGGACTTTCACAGAACACACATTTGATAGAAAATGACAGGAAGCCCCCGCCGCGCGCTCTATTTTTAGACGCGTATAAACAAGAATGAAAAAGTTCACCAAAGCAGCCATGAAATTTTCCTGTTTCCTGTTGTTAACTCTCGGACTCTGAATCATGAGCCGCAGCTGAGCCCTGGCTCGTGATGTCACACGTGAGGCTCCTCATAAACATATTGAAACTAAATTTGGAGAATGGAAAGAACTGCTTGGCGTGACCGAGGCCGACGTTGGGAACAGATTTTCCCACAGCCGGTTTGCGACCTGCGTCGGAGCCGCCAATGGGACCGATGGGTCACGTTTCTGAGGTTTTGGAGGCGAGGCATCGATCGGTGCATCAGACAGCTGGCAGGATGCCAATGGGAAGACTTCCCTGGAAGGGACGTCTCTTGGACGTGAGCCGTACCTGGAGGATGCGGTCGAAGGGCCTCAGCCCGGCCCGGTCGGCGGGGCCATCGGGGCGAATCATGTTGACGTAAACCCCTTTCTCCAGGAGGCCGTCCGACACGCTGAAGCCAAAGTCACGGCTCTCAACGTCCTTCCTGATTGTCATCTGCAAATATGGGACAGTTCAGAGGTCGCGCCGTGTGTGACACACATTCAGAGTTACTGGGACACATTTGCTGCCAGTGTTCTATACATTTGCACGTGAGAAATAATAAAATGTTGAGTTGTAGTTTGGTCCGTATTGTAAGTAAAAGCCCCAAATAGCTTGGGATGGGAGTTTTTCCTTTAGATCCACTTGCTTCCTAAATGCCTGCGACTCTCAAACCCTAAAGTGCCTAAAGAGGCTTCACGTTAAAAATTCAAAGTCTCCAGGACTCGAGAAAGCTCCCTCCAGACAGCATTACATATTTAGCACCTATTTTCACAGGCTGAGTAAGTGGGAAAGTAAATAGACTTCGATGTCTCCTTTTGACAGCAAGTTTGGAGACTTTAAATAAAAATGAATACAGAGCGCTGAGATCTGTCCAGCACGTATCTGGAGCCAGGAGACCTTCGCCTGGTGTTTAACATATATAGCGAACAGTTGATTTAATAAAGTGAAAACGATAGAACGACATGTAACACACTGAGATTTACAAATATAGCTACAGTTTTCCTCAGGTGTCTCCCTCTGTGTCCACCACCCACCTCCTATGTATATACATACTGTATACTAAACACATGAGGTCTTTACGGCCACAGGCATCGTGTTGCCGTCTATCTCTTCGGGTTTGAAGCGGCGCTTCAACAAGGTCAGCACCTTCTGCCTCCATAACAGCAAACGGCTCCAGATAGGACGCGAGATGACTTTCCGTGATATCACGTATGTCAACTCAAAACATTTTTAATTTCCACACCGCGGGACTGTCATGCACTGGGTTATTTACTGTCCCAGTTCCAGCCCGGTCGGCCCAAGCCAGCACGCACACACACACACACACACACACACACACACACACACACACACACACACACACACACACACACACACACACACACACACACACACACACACACACACACACACACACACACACACACACACACACACACACACACACACACACACACACACACACACACACACACACACACACACACACACACACACACACACACACACACACACACACACACACACACACACACACACACACACACACACACACACACACACGCACAAACACACATGACACTAAACAAGGAGCCCAGGCACACAGGCTGGGGTCACAGCATGTGCAGCTGCCACAGTTGTGTATAATGACTGTGTTTTCGCTGTACACACACACACACACACACACACATACACACACACGCTGCAAGTCCTGACTGGCCGGGCACCCACTGGGTCCATTTAGGGTGAGCCAACAGGCAGGTGAGCAGGCACGCAGGTAGAAACTTTAGAGCTCCCCCCGGGACTGTGTTGTTTACGCCACGTTCTACTGATCAATCGCCTACATGTCTCACTCTCAGAGCAGAGTGTGCAGTATGTGTGCTGTGAGGGTACTGGGGATATTCTGGAGTGAGAGATAAGAAAAGGAGGTGAGATGTTTTTTATGTTTAAGAGGAAAGAAGGTGTTTTGCAGTGACTGAGCGATGATTACGTTATATTAATGATAGTAACAAAGAATAAAGCAGATGATATTTCATCAGTAATTTACTCACGTAGAGAGTGTCTAAATAACATAAGTGTCAATGTTTCCTTTGCATCATGACTTAGAATGAAAACAAGTCTGAGAGGCTGGCTGAGGAGTTCAGTCACCACCACATGGGCTTATTTTTTTTCTTACATTTTGAGATCCACAGCGGGGTCAGTCTGGCCCGAGGATGTCAAAGAACAAGATCACAGGGCCGATAAAGATAAGACCGAGCAAATATTTAACTGCTTGTGACACCACTACTATAAAAGGACACAAACAGCATCTTGGGTGCCTCATAAATCCGCATTTCCTACAACCTCGCTCCCTTTTACTACTTCCTGCATGAGGTCCCAAAGGACCCAAGTCACTATTTATTGAGTCACCATTTTAACCTATTTATAGATGTTTTGCACTGAACTGGCTGCGACGTTCCCACTCATGTCACTTTACAGCAAATGTACATTTGCACAGTGTGTGTGTGTGTGTGTGTATATATACTGGCCTATCCTACTGTAAAGCTGCTCGATGCCCTTGAGTTTGCCCTCTGGGGACAAGTAAAGTTCTTGAATTGAATTCCTCTGATAATCAGCAACTACAGTGTATTTACCCTGTAATCTGTCAAGTAGGTTAAGTAAACTAAGCTTTTTTTTATTAGTAATGTGTTTTTTTTGACACCATTATCAAGGCTACCTTGTGCAGGGCCAGGGTCGTAGGGGACAAAACATCACAGGGGTCCCCTTTGCCCCGGGACGACAGGTCTTTGGCTCCGGAGGCCGTGTTCAGGTGGCTGCTGTTCTTGCACTCGTCCTGCGCCTCCTCCCTCTTAATAGGACTAATCTCAGACTGAAACACTGAGTCCTCATTGGTCTTGGTCTCCTCTAGGTACAGACTAAGAGCGCTACCTGTCATGGATGCCTGAAAGAGCACAGAAATCACAGACTGTTTTATCAAGGGACGTGGGGGGAAAAAAACACATATGAAGGCACACATTTAACCTGTTGTGCTTTTAGGAAGGGAGATTAGATAGCAGCGGGTGCCTGGTTTGTCTTGTCAGATTTAATAACAGATTAAACACTGCGGCGATTATCATAATGCTTCATCTGGCATGGTCATTTAGGCCGACACCCGGCTATGAATATGCGAGGAGGACGAAGCAGATGGAGAGGAAAAAGGAGCAGGGTGGTGGTGTGTGTGTGGGGGGGGGGGGGGTGGATGGTGACAGGCGGTCCCCCTACCTCCAGCTCCCTGAGAATCTCAGACTGGCCACAGGTCTCGAGGTCCTGCAGAGCCTGGGACCAGAAGGTGTCTTCCTGGTTCAGGGTGCCATGGCAACGAGGAGGGCTGACGAATCTATGACAACGCAGGAACCAGAACATGAGAGCAGCCCTGTGGCGTCGAGGCCAGCGCCGCTTACAAAAGGCAGCATGGGGTGGGGGAGGCAAAAAAAAAAAAAGCTTCATTTTTTTGTTTTAATTCGTTGGGAGTTGGAGGGGGTGGGAGGGGGGTTGGGGGCAGCGAGCTGGAGAGTCCCCTTTGGAAAACCTCTCACGTCGAGGGTCTGATTGTAAGTTTCCCCCCCTCCCGACTTGTGGCCGAGAAGTCCGCTACATATAGATCAAGAGTTCAACTTTACGAAAGTCACTCAAAAAGATCTGAAAGTTGGACACACAAAAAAATTTCAGGAGGAGGAGGACGAAAAAAAAAAAAAAAGAAGTGTGAAGAGACAGATAAGGCTGATGTATCCTTGGGCGCTTTAGGTGCTTTCAGAGGAAGCGATGTGTTTTTTTTTTGTTTGTTTTTTTGTTTTTGGTGGTGTGGACAAAGGGTGACAGAGAGAAGATGCATCTATGTGAAACACCAAAGAGCTCGTGGGCAGTTAGTAAAGCAGATGAGAAAGAGAATACCTGAGAAAGAAGAAGAAAAAAGGACAGTTTGGAAAAAAGCACAAAACGTGAAAGCGTACAACACAAAATGAAGAGTGTAACACAGTTTGCCATCATCAATGAACCAGCACACAAAACAAAAACTGAAAAGTCACAGAAGCTTTCATTGATACACAGTGGTGGTGGGAAAAGTAATCATTTTATATCCAGTTAAAACAACGAGAACTGTAGCATATGATAGTAACATCGAACCTGCTGAAGGTAAAACTAGTTTTAACCAGTTAAGACATCATTTAATGACTGTTCTGCTTCACAAGTCTCAAATCCTGTTTTTCCTTTGGGTTATACATCGTTTCCTTATATTTTATGCCTTTAGATTTACCAGATTTAATATATATGCAAGAGGGTGATATTTTATCTTCTTGGATGTTTGATTACAGACGGAGTGGGCGTGGTCTATTCTACAGTCATGAAAACTGTGCCACACTTCCTGTTTCACTTCCTGATCTTCGTGTTTTCGTTTTGAGTCATTTTCTAACGTTGTGTTAACGTGGCAGGTCTTGCTCAATTCTGAATATTCTGTCTGACTGTTCACCTCACAGGTGACCCGTATATGACTCCTGGTGTGAACGGTTCACGGCCCCCAACAGAGATGTGCAGAGATAACAACAGCTAGAGTGACGTAGAAAGCACGTCACATGCGACATGTCTTGAGTTGCTCACATGGTGATGAACTTCCGACCCGAGTCGCGTCTGAGCAAAAACATGGGCTGTGAGTCACATTTCACCACCGTGTGAACACAAATGGTCTCACATGCAGTACACATGCCTGACCACTAGTTGGCGGTGTGATTTAGTGACGAGTCTTGGATCTTCCTCTGTTTGGATCAGATTCGTATTTGTTTTTTATTTCACTGGCTGTTTAATGACTTATTTTGTCATCACGAGATAAAGTCTGTTTTCTCACGATGACGCATTAATTCAATTGAAGCCTGACCTACTATGAAGCCTGAAGGCTGAAATCTGAGACTAAAGTCACACTGAGATGATGAAATGAATGCCTTATCACAAGAAAACGATAACGACACCATCCCTTCGTTATCATGATATAACTTATCTCGCGTTATCTCGAAAAACGGCAGCAAAGCTTAAAACGAAAGCATTAGGCTTCCGTATTTTTGCGTTTCGTGTCAGTCCTATTCAAACGTGTGTTTAATCCACGATTCAGTGTTTTGCCTTGAGAAATTGTGAAGCAGAAAAGCTCGTTCAAAGTTGCCCTCGTTACTTTTCACCACTGCACTGAACATGATTTTAAATCAAACATAACCTTTACTGTGAAACCAAAAAAAACACTCAACACTGCACTGTGACATGAAAGGCGGCGCTGGCAGGAAGGAAACTGTGGGTGTGTGTGTGTGTGTGTGCACGTACCCAGGTATCTTGTCCCACTCGTCCTCAGTGAATCTACCGTCATAAAGCGCTGACTGGTGGTGGACCAGCCCAGCGGAGCTGGAACCGGTTTGGCTCCGGTGCTTTGTGCGTCTCCAGTCGCTCGGATTTAGCAAAATATCGGACGCTTTGTGAAGATACGTCCCTGAGAAGGAGATTTCCACTATCCTCATTATACACACACACACACATACGAGCAGAGGGGTCAAGTAACCAAGTACAAATACTCTGTTACCTTACTTAAGTAGAATTTTTTGTTATTCATACTTTACTAGACTATTTTTCAATCTACTTTTACTCCTTTACATTTTCAAGCAATAATCTGTACTTTCTACTCCTTCCATTTAGAGATACATTTATAAATAATAGAATAGAAGTAGATGCATGTGTGTGTACTCGTTTCTAACACGTTTCTTTGTTTTTGATGAATCATTTATCAATAAAGGCTATTGATAACATGCTTCTGAAGTTTTACACCATTATAATACTTATAGGCAACTAGTCATATCTTCTGCTCCATGAAACACATGTTAATGGTCAGTAGTACACATACAGTATGTCTCTCTCTCTCTCTCTCTATATATATATATATATATATATATATAGAGAGAGAGAGAGAGAGAGAGAGAGAGAGATAGAGATAGAGATAGAGATAGAGATAGAGATAGAGATAGAGATAGAGATAGAGATAGAGATAGAGATAGAGATAGAGATAGAGATAGAGATAGAGATAGAGATAGAGATAGAGAGAGAGAGAGAGAGAGAGAGATAGAGAGAGAGAGAGAGAGAGAGAGAGAGAGATAGAGAGAGATAGAGAGAGATAGAGAGAGATAGAGAGAGACACACACACACACATATAGATATAGTGCACAAAGGCTACACTTTTTTGCTTCCATTACTTTTACTTTCATACTTGAAGTCATTTAGAAACCAGTATACTTTTACTTTTACTTGAGTAATAAGCTTCGGTTGATACTTCTACTGAAGTATTTCTAAGCCCTAGTAATCTAGCAACCTCTACTTGAGTAATAAATGTGGACGCTTTTGACCCCACTGCACAGTAACACAGGAGAAAGCGGGCCATTCTTCCTGGGACGGCCGACGCCCTGCGGGGCCTCACCTTGACTACTGTAACCTGCGTCGAAGCCCGAGCTGTCCCAGGAGCTCATTGCAGAGTCTATGCTTGGCACGGTGGCGGAGTACACCTCCGAGTGCTTGATGGTCTTCTGGAAGTCCGTCAGGTCGTCCTCCGTGTCGCTCAAAAACGCAGCTTCCCTCTCAGGAAGGTGCCGAGCATCGGACTCTGGAAGTACACAGCAGGATAGATCCGCTTTTAATTAGAACAGACACACAGTTTATTATAGTAGTATTGTATTTCTTTAGTCATCCCACAGTGGGGAAATTTTCAGCATTGTAGCAGCAAAGTGGATAGTATGAAAAAACAGAGAAACAGTGAAATACAGACAAATAAATCCTAAACACCAGATGCTAGAGCAACAGACCACGCCAAAGACATTGCTGCCATTTTTGTAATTTTGTCACGATACTGTCATTTACATTGTGCAACTTTCACTTCCTTATGGGTCAGAAAATCCTTAAATTGCAACACGAGCAAAAACCACAAAATAGTTGTCATTGTTTTTAGACTTGGTCACCTGGTCTTTATTTCAGTTTATTCTTTACACATTTGTCTTTGTCTCTTAGGTCCCAGCTCCATGTTAACATGCTTTTGGGTGCTTTTAAAAAGTGTTGAAAAGTGTATACAACCTCCTTGGCATGAGTTAGAGTTTAAGATGAAAGGAATCTGCTCAAGGAACTATGTGTACTCTTTTAGGCCTGTAAAACGGGTGAAACAAAACCTATTACAGCAAAAAGACTATTATCATCTGTTTAACCCTGTCAATCTTTAATATTCTTACATTTTTATTGCTCCCGTTTTTGTTTTTCCTGCAGCATAGATGAGCTACAAGCCATGCATGTTATAAATAAATGTTATTACTATTTGCACAATCATTTTCAGATGGAGTTATCAATAAAAGGACAAATTGGAGAATGCAGGGGCGGGGGTGTGGGACCTACGGTCAGCTTGTTTTTTGATCTTGAGGGTGACCGACTCCCCGGCCATCTGCAGGAGATGGATGGCCTCACTCAGCGGCTTCCCTTTCAGACTGACCCCATTGATGGCCAGAACTCTGTCCCCGATGTGGATGGCCCCAGTCCTGCAGGGTTGGGAGAGGAGACAGAGACACCAGAGTATACCAGACAGTACCGACAGGGCAGGCCGGGAAAGCTGAGCGGATGCCAGGGCGCTGACTGAGACCGAAACAAAGAGGCTTCTTGTTATGGCTAAAAAAAAAAAGGCGAGACAACTATTGTTGACTGTCTTTTTTGTTTTTTCTTTTAATTATTATTAATTGTTATTTCAGAAGTTTCCAGAAAGGGGTTGCTCCAGATTTCACCAGCCTGGGTCTAATTTAAGTGTCACCACCTTCTCAAATAACTACGTTGACCTCCCCCCTCCACCTTCTCATTCCTCACCTCTGCCCTCTGCCCCTCATCTCACCTCTCTGCCAGGCCTTTCTTGGTGAGACCTGAAATGACAATGGGGTCAAAGGGCTCCTCGGTGCCAGAGATCGTGATGCCCAGCGGTCCATTATATCTCTTCAGCTCGACCGTGTAGATTATAGAGCCTGACATCTCCAGCTCGTCTATGGGACACGGGGGTGGGGGAGACAGAGTGGATACCACACAGGGAGACATTGTAAACCTTGAGAACATGGTAAAAAATGGTTAAAATGATCCATTCAACTGAGGTTATATATGGGTTATACATAGTGGGGGGTGTGATAAAGGGAAGATTAGAGCTTAAAGATGTCAATTTAAAGAAACGCAATCATCAGATATTCTGTTCAATCTAGAAACAATGTCAATATTTCACTGGCTCTATAGGTACTGCCTTGTTAGATAAGTACTTTATGTCAAAGGGGAAAGTGCATCACATTCACAATATACTAAACAATTAAAGAAGTATAAAAGTAGTATACTAAAGAGATAAACTATGGTAAGAAAATAACATAGGTAATAGAAAACTGGAGAAAGCATTATGCATTAAGCTGGTTTTATATCTTTTCTATATATTTTCTTTCTTTCTGTGTTTCTGGACAACTTTCCTTTATTGTTCTTGTATCCATTAAGCAAAATAAAACCTCGAGGCGAGGCAAAGTTGGAATCTGGCTGTTTGTGATCAGAATAGAAGGATCTCTGTAGGGATCCCTGTCACCAGCCCGGCTCCTGCTGAGAGAAAAATGAGCACCTAAAGTGGATGTGGGTCGAAGGTGCAGAATTATCCCAGAGGAGCAGATTGCAGCCCACCTGCTGGCTGCAGGGCTCTCACTTTATACTGGAGCACCTCCAAAACCTGACGTCCCCCACACATCACTCAGACTCAACAATATGTGAAAACAGAGGCCGGCAAACACCAAAGTTTATCCTTAAGACAGCGATAAACTGACATATTCATATGTGATAGCTCCAAAGACTATCTGGGGAAAGATAACGGATACACATGACAATAAACGGACCCGAGTGGCAGGTCTTTACAACTTGTTGTCTCAGAATGAAACTTGTCGACCTTAGGATCAGGGTCGCTCTGATGGGTCACAAGACAAATGAGAGGGGGTCGAGAGACGGCCCAGATGACTCGACAGGTTTCAGTTACACAGATAACGAGTTAAGTTTTGCTTCTTCGGTTCAGGAACCGTAACTGAAGTGAAACTAGTGGCAAAGTTAAAAAATGTAAAAAAAAGGAAATTACCACGTGGTGGACACCTCACTGACAGTTCAAATATAAAGGGGATGTAAAATAGACGCTGATTTTATGGCACACCAGAGAGGAAATATTGGTTTAATATTCGACAACTGCACATTTTGCAAGGTCAGGATGCTTATTTTTCACGTTATCCATCCACTGTAGTCTAAACCTAAGGCGAAACGACAAGTTTAGCTGCAACATGAATGTGCAGTAAAAAGGGGAAGCGTGACATACTGAGAGATTTAAAGGTGACTTGGACTGGCTGAATGGAGGATTTGTCTTTCTTTTACGAGCCATTTCGTAATCTTTGTCTTCGGTGGTGGAAAGTTACAGTCCACTGCTGCGCAGATCCTTTTCACGCTGAACTTTTTATGCTTATTGGCTGTCCTGGCTGACACTCACATGATTGATCACGTGACTTCACGCTCCTTGCCAAACAACAGAACTTAGCAGCATTTAGACCTCAAACTGAGTGGCAACTGGAGCAGCTATGGAGTAAGCCCGCATTCAGCCTCTGTGATTTTTAACCGTCTCATTCATCCATTCTGTAATGACTGTCATTGTGTTTAGAGTGGGAATTGGGAATTTCATTGTGTTGTCAGAAACACCATATTCCTCCAGTGCAGATAACAAATGATTGAATCTGTGAATAGTACATGTCTGAGCCAGAGAGGGTGAACCGGCTATTGAGGAGCATGTACAGAAACCATGTCAAAGCCATGTGCCTTCATTTATTTGTGTTCCTGAACATTAGCAGGTATATATGTATATGCCAGTATCCAAAATTACTATATAAATGAGGACATAGTGATATTTTTGGACCGTCCTCTTCCAGGAAAAGCAGATAAGTGCTTTTTCCATTCTAGGTCACCTTTAAATGGCGTTCCCTCTGCTCTGTCAATGCAGGATGTATATTTTGTGCTTTTTATGGAACTGATGTACCGATATTGTCCTCGTCTTTCTGGATGCGCAGCTTGACCATGTCCTCGGCCTGCTCCAGGACGTGCATGGCGTCCTCCATGGTGCAGTTCTCCAGGCGCACGCTGTCGATGGCCAGCAGCCTGTCTCCAGGCTCCAGGGTGCCTGTTCTGCCGGACACAGAGCGAGAGGATCACAGCTATTAACTGGGACCAGGGCACCGCATCTCCTGACTCACTCAGGGAATCCTATTAGCCTGGTGTCTCACTGGGATCCTTGGGGGTGACCGTAACCTCACCCTCAACCTAATCAACACTGAGCCCTTCTGAAATGTAGCTGCTCTGCCCTACTGATCCAGTTTTGATAGCTCAATCCAATTAGTTATGTATTACACAGCAGAGTCAAAACAATTTTTATTTTGCTCAGGAATAATCCCCACGTAAGCCTCCGCTGACATGCCATGTTTCACGGTGCTCCGACAGGACAGAAAATATCTGCGTTTATCTTTTATGAAATAATATGACAGAGTGCTGTGACAGCTGCACTTTCGGCTGCAATATCATTAACGAGGGTGATGAGGGGACATACCTGTGCGCTATGCTTCCTTTTCTGATGTCTGAGATGATGAGGGGCTTCCCAGGTTTCTTACTCGCTGGTAGAAGAGAAGACACATTGCAGTGTTTTCATTTTGGGACGCAGGAGGTATGGATGAAACCCGTTTAACTCATAGCATTTTGAAATACTGCGTTCCCCTTTCTTCCTCTGGCGCTAATTAAACTCAGCTTCCTGTTTGTGTAGTTTCGGAGCTAGTTAGAGCAGAAAGGGTCGTGATGAATGCCGGGACAGGCCCGTATTATTCTGAGGTAATGAGGTATGTGACCTCATGGGTTTTTTTAGAGCTGAGTTTTATGGATCACAGAACAATGATTCAAAGTGGGGGGGTTACAGTGCCCGTGGAGGATTATTGAGCAATGCTGCCCCCTGCTGTCCCAGTGGTGAGTAGCAGACCTCACCGCTGATGGTGATGCCCAGCTCCATGCCTCTCCTCTTCGGGAGCTTCACGTGGAAGGTGCCGCTACTGGGGACCACAGACTCTGAAAGATAAGGATAAGATAAGGATAGAGGCACAAATCCAAAACGCACAAGAAGAAGCTATTCTTGCAACGTGCACACCTGCGACATCAAACTCGATCTCCACCGTGACCTTGTTGGCCAGAGCGGAGTCTCTGAGCAGCTGATGGGCTTCCTCCAACGTCCCATCTTCACACGGGATCCCGTTGATGGACAGCAGTCTGTCTCCAACCTGCAGCAGCCCACACCTGCACACAGAGAGGGGAGGGGTGGGGGCGGTAATATTGCTACTTCTATTGATGGAAAAGGGTGTATAAATCTGCCGGGATGTCAACATGGGTGACAAATAATCATGTTGATCCTGTCTAGGTCAATATAAATATTGCTTAGTCTCAAATATGCCAGGATTAGTTACTCATCCAGGATATCTCAGCAAAGGCTTGATCACTATTTACTGACCTTACAACTGATTACATATCCTCACTGCCGGTTAATTGGGTTTGCCCATCAATATTAACACAATATAATGCAACTCATGCAGTCCAGTCCACCCTCATGTTGTCTCGTGGTGGTTTTTATTATTGAAAAGGTCTCAACAAGAAATCATTGATCTGGCTTCAATTGTATTTCACAGAGATGTGCTGATGTTATTTAACCTGCCCTGGTTGATTTTAAGAGGTCAGTACAGAGAAAAGCTTAGTCACCATGATAATTAAAAAGAGTACAGAGGTCTCTCTCTCTCAGAGGAACAAGTGTCTCACAGATAGAGGATTAAAAACTAAGAAGAAGCTGCAAAAGCAAAAGAATGTTTCATTTCAGTGCCTTTAACTGTCCATCAAACCCACTGATTACATTGCTAGAAGTCTCCATACGCTCACACTAGCTTTACATTTCTGCTTTTAGTGGCCTGACACTGAAGCATGACATCGTCGGCATATGCGAGGCCGTATGTCACATAGGCTGAATGTTTAAAATGCCATCTATAAGATGAAATAGTGCCCGGGAGCCCGACATAAACACACTGACTCACTGACCTCATTTCAACTCGATAAATCACCTCGGCTGCAAGCAAACGCGGAAAAGAAAAAAAAAAAAAGAAAATCACACATATCACACATCTAATAAGACCCCTCGTTGCAAGGGCAAACACAGGAGCACTGTCAGCTGATATTAATTCACGATCCGGCGCTGCTCATTAACCTTGCGGAGGCTGAGACGCCAGCGTCGCAGTCGCACGCCGCTCTCGAGCCACTGCTGTCCAACTGCTGCTGGACTAACGGTGGGACAGGACCCCGGGGGAGACGAGACGAGGACAGAAACAGCAGCCCAGGCCGATCGGAACCGCCTGAACCGCAACACTTATCGATACAACCGAAAGGAACGCATCGGGGTCACGTAGATAGCGTCTAACCTGCGCCTCCTCTACATGAACATATTGAAGGCTGAAGTAACGGTCTTATCTGCTGCTCAGAGCAGAAGTCGACCTTAGGGCCGTGACATCTGTCAGACATAAACCATCGTGGCACACTTGAGTCCTTGAAACAAAGCAGTTGTGAGTTGAACCAAAGAGAGAGAAACATTTTTACGTTTTCTAGCCTGATACTCCACAGTCACGTTTGCACCTCTTCAAGGCTATATTTAGCAACAGCTCTGCAGAAAAGCATGATTACCTGCTATAATTCAGCCAAAAACTAACATTTACATTTACTTAAATACATGCACCTTCTCTGACAACACTTTCTTCTCTGGACAAATGAGGACACAACAACTTGTCATATTAAATACATTCATGTTTATGTCATTAAGCCTGATGACAAGACCCTCATTTAGGCTAGGGGTCAGTGGTCCGGGTAATGATCCCTGAGGAGTGGGGTTGGGAAACGCTGCCAGAGACTAAAGTTTATTCATTCATTCATTAATTCATTATCTTACCCACTTTGTACCTTAACAGGGGTCACAGGGGTCAACACCCCAGACCAGTCACCTGGCCATGGGGCTCACACACAGCATTCACCCTCACAGTTGGGGGCAATTTTTGAGTCTGAAATCAACCTCAACATGCATGTTTTTTGGACTGTGGGAGGAAAACCAGAAACCCCACAGAGGCAAAGAGAGAACATGCAAACTCTATAAGGATGATAATGACAGTATTTGGCTTAAAGACCTAAACGTGACAGTCTGAGTCTGACACTTTGTGACATTGGTCGTTCAAATATTTGCTGGGACGCTTCACTTAAAACCTCGACCTCGTGGTGGCGCTACAGGGAAGCTCAGCGAATCATTCATTCATCATCGGGGCAATTTAGTGTGGCCAGCAGTTTTAGTGTGTGCATCAGTCTGCACCAGCACACACACATCACCGCTCCCAGAGCCACGCTGGTAGCTTTGCCAATAAAAAAAAAGCAGAGATTAAAGCAAAGTCTGAAGTCATGAGTGTAACTTTGTGTAGCAGACAGTATGTTTATTTAGCGTCCAATCATCTTATGACCCCTTTCTAATTCATCTGCTGACCTCTCTCCATGTCCCGCCTCCCATTTTGTGACCCACAGCTTCTGTGAAGTGCAGCTGTAACGTGCCTGCCCACAGCTGAAATACTCATCCAGACACCAGGCTAAAATAAGCCCTCCTCTCACCCCCCCCCCTACATGCGGCTGAATGATTAGCACTGTGGCTGCCCGGTCCAAGGTGACTCCCTATATGATATTTGTTTACTAGTTAGGTGTCGTGGCACGTTACCTCTCAGCCGGGCTGTCGGGCTCAATAAAGCGGATGACTGGGGGAGCAGACAGGGTCTCTGTGGCAAAGACGCCGCCCTGCAGCTGTATCCCGAAACCTGTGAGTGGATCCCCCCTCAGGACGATCTCGCTCGTTTCCACATGAAAAACCTGGCCTCCCGGCCCCACCGAACTGGACGCCAGAGATACTGTGGGACAGGGGAGGGGCAGGGAGCACATCAGAGAGAGATATTACTGAGGAAGTGACATGTAAATGGAGCAAGAGAGGGATTATGGGAGGCAAAAAAAGGAAAAAAAACTGGGGGGGGGGTAAGGGAAAGAGACATGCACCCACAGAGACGACATGGGATTGGAAAGGGGATGAGTCACCTATCAGAGCTCATGTCAGTCACGTTTACGTCAGTGATCAGTCAAATCTGTTCACACACTGAGGGGGCGAGGCGGGGAGGGGAAAGGTGTTTTAACAGCGCCGCAAAGCATTTTCAAAGGGCCGGTTCACCTAAATTACACAAACAAGCCAGAAATCTGACCTCTGGTGACACTTGGCTCTGCAGCTTTTAAGTTTCATTTATCAGGGTTATAATATTCACGCAACGCAGCCGACGTGGATGGGATTTAACTCCTGATGCTCGAAGCATTGAATAATTACAGTTAACAGTGCATTATTTATTCCCTGTAAGTGTGAGACGTGCTCTTATTGGCAGTGTTAATGATTGCTACAGTGCACGTAGCTGTATCTGGACACAATCTTGATGATGTTAAATGACGTATTTTCTGATCAATAAACAGTTTCTTTCATTGTCAATAAGGGTGGAGTCAAGTGATTTGTTCAAGCGTCACATTTACACAACTACACAAGTAAATAATTCAGCTCATGCTTGTATAAACAAAAGGTCTTTAGCTCAAATAAATGCTTGGAAACACTTTAAGTTGAATGTTGAACCTGAATGTTTTTCTGAGTTTCCAGTTTATTAAGTACATTGGACAAATCCTGTGCACCTAGATTTCTCAATTTATGCAAAATTGCAATTCCAAGAGGTTAAAAAACCTGAGACGCTGCTTTGTTGAACTAGTGCTTCTCACACAAAGCTAACTCTGCTTAGGTCCCCGTCACCTCCAAACTACAAGGAAAAACTGCGCGTCTTTGAAATTGTGCAGAGCAAAGAGGACGAGGCGGGCGCCTCTGTCGTACGTGAGCTCTTGTGGTCCTTCTTCCTGTTCCTCCTCTTGCCCGTGGAGCTGCGGGGGCTGGTGGGGGCGATGGGAGGGAAGGGGCAGGGCAGCGTGTTGCTCCCCTGGCTGCTGAAGCCCGAGGTGGCTGTGGAGGAAGGGGAGAAGCCACCACTCACCAGAGCTGAAAGGAGACATAGCACTACACGTATCAAATGGCTGGCACTGTCAGAGGCGAAAGCACAACAAGCATGACAATCCATTCAGCGTCTAGCACAGCGGCTCTGCAAACGCTCACGGGATACACGCGACAAAAGGAGGAAACGCGGCGACGGCGTCGGAGGAAACCTCTTGGAAAAGATTTAACAAACGTGCAGGAGAAGAAGAAGAAAAAAAAAGCCTCCTGCTTTGGAGTCTCGCCAGCAGCGGTGCTGTCACAAGTGATAACTTACATTTGCAGTGGTCCTGCTGGTTGTGTGGGTGGCTTGGGCTGCTCCATGTCTTGCTGTGGTTGCCATGTGGGGGATGGCAATAGTTGCTGCTCTGGTCCCAGTGATGATGGTTGCTCTTCTGCACTTTTACTGCAGAATTAAGAAAAAAAAAACCACTCCGATAAGTGAACCTCATCTCATGCTCTGGTTGTGCACTTTGCTAAATTCTACCCATGAAATCACGCTTTCATTCCCATGTCTAAATTCGTACCAGGCCGCACAGTGCCTGGAGGATAATTCAGAGCAGAGTAATTGAAATTTAATGTTTTCGTCATGGTACGCCGGATTAAATCCTGTGGTGGAACATATTTTGATGAGCATCTCAGAACCGGTTAGGCACACACGGTGCAGATTTGGCTGCAAATAGTTTGTGACAAATAATGAGAGAAAAAAATCTTACTTTTTCTTGCAAGATTCCTCAAAGCAAAATGCAAACTGCACATCATTTTTAAGACTTCATTTTCAAAGAGACCCAAAGGTGCAAAAAGAGTCTGTGCGAGTTGAGAGCTGGACATGACTCGGATTCTGCTGAGCAGCAAGTGGCTGTTTGGAGAGGTGGGGTTGGACCCTCATTGGATGCAGCTGAAGCTCGATTGCTAATGATAGAGGGCATCACAGCCTGCATGTGATTGGCACAGACTTTGGTCTTAATGTGTTTAAATTTAATCCAAATCCAAATGTTCCTGCTTTTTTCTTTTTTTTTTCAAAGCAATGCTGGTGACTGCTCCAGCTTTGAAATGAAGCGGAGAGCGCAGATTTGTCTCTTAATTCAACTCATCCCTCATATCAACACCGTGCGTTCAGTCCCAAAGCCCTCAAAGGGAAACAAGTGACCTCCTCCTGTGTGACACACACCTCAATAATTAACTTTCCTTCGCAGATTCTTGCGGCGGAAATGGTCGCAGTATGTGTTACATGTGACAGTAATCCTCGCCGCTTCATTTGCAGTGGTCTAATCTCTGACAACTTGCTCACATGGATGGAGGATTTGCTCGGAAACATGCATGACTGGAGAGGCGCTTGAGACGTTCGCCATATTCACAGAACCTGGTTAAACCAGGCTGCATGCGATCAGGATACACACAGAAGACACCTCCGGCCCTTTTCCAGGAACCAGTTTCAATCGCAATCAATCTAAACCTGGACAGCTTTGACTGCTGCAGCTTATGTTAAGCTCACCTTGGGGAAGCTCTCCAAGAAGAAACGTGTTTTTTTTTTTCTTCGATCTAAGCTGGTGGAAAGAAACATTAACTCCTAATCTCTTGGTGGCCATATCAGTCTTATTAAATCCGCGGAGGAGATTAGACAAATTGCATGTTATAATCGTGCTTTATCCTGGCTGGAAAAGAAGCTGTGAAAGTGCTGCTTATCACGTCATTGGGACTTACTCAAGAAGAGTGTATTTACTGAAAAGACACGAGAGAATACAACAAACACATGTCTGTGACGCACACTTTGAATAATACTGCTCAACTTGAGTCAATGCAGCTCAAACATTTCCCTCAGCAGCCTTGGAAAGTGCTGATTTATCTGCCTTCATGAGGGGATTTAATCCGGCTTGAATGCGAGATACTGGTCACACAAATGTATCAGAAAATTGGCATCAGTGACAAATGGTTTGGCAAATAATAGAGAGGCTGTGCAGACCGGACCAGATGAGGAGAAAATTCTCGGAGGAGACTAAAAACCACAGCTTATTTCCCCTTTATCAAGTTGTATGATTCTCCTCGTGCTCACGTGCTAAGGAGCCCCTGCAGCTGCTGACCCAGAAACAAGCCTGCAGAACATGGCACGAACATGGTCTCCGACAAAGTGTGTGTGTATGTGTGTGTGTGTGTCCCAGTGGCTTGTTGGTATGCATATGAGGCCGAGTGTGTGCCCAAAGGCTGGAGTGATTGTGGCCGGCAGCCACACATAGACAAAAACAGACACACACACACATATACACAGGCTGAATCCCAGCACATGGACAAAGGCAGCTGGGAGGCAGCCAGGCGCCTCACAGCTGTAGGTGATGAAGCTGAGAGCAGAGCAGAGCCGTGGTAGGACATACTGTGAAAACTACATGCACTAACTCCTGCCTGTTTACTGTTGACTCTTCTCTGTATGCACGATTAGTGATATCAAAACAATTAAATGGTGCACAGTGCTGAGACAATTAGTCAAACTGTCAACTCAAAGACCTCTGTGAAGCATTTGCATTTGTGTTACAGTTTCATAGCACTGAAACTTTTTTTTTATGTTCTGGATACTGAAAAACAGGTCCATTATACATTAACTTGAATAGTAGAATAGTACATGTGCTTGGATCCTTTCTATAAAACACTGCAATACCTTACATGCGCCTTACATTTCCTCAAATTTCTGTGGGTAAAATTCCTACTTTGGATATTCTCCTGGTTGGCACAGACTAGAACCTGTTGAGAACCAGCTGCTTTTCCACCACTAGAGAACCACGTCATTACGTCACTGAAACGTCAGCTTTCGACCAGCTTTGAAATGACCGTCTGTCCTAGAGGATGAGTCCAGGACATCCAAAATGTGGATTTCTCCTCGTCTCCACGTTGCTGCTTTGACAGCCGTCCTCATAGTCCTTATTGTTGTCCTTATAGTTTTGACTGTGGTCATTATAGTCTATCTTTAGCTTCTTTGGCTGCTATTTTATCAGAGGTAGTGAGAAAAAAATGGCGGTATTGTTGTTTTCGTCGGTCTAAATAACCCCGCCTCCAGCCTCTGACGCAGCCAGTGTTTATGCTGCATTCCAGATAACTGGGAAATTATAATTTTCCAGTTCAAAAGTCAGATTTGCGCTTTCCAAAATCAAACCAAAAATCACAGTGGACAGGTAAGTTGTGGCAAGTTGGAAGAGAATTACAAAATGAGCCCTCTCAAGAAAAGGTTAGTTGGGTAGCTCAAATGAAGGTTAGTCTTCTTTTATGACATTCTGGCCCAGCAAAGAAATAGTGCTACTTTGGAACCAGGGTTTCACAGGTGGAAGCAGAAATATGCACAATATGCACTGGTTTTGCCTGGGTACAATGCAAAAACATGCAACTTTTGACCAACTTTTAACCTTCCCAGTCCTTAAAAGTCCATCAAAATTTTCCTGGATTATAAGTGTGAGTATTATTCATAATCAGCACCTTAAAGGATCAAAAGTAAAGGTACTTGTTCTGCAGATGCAAGTCTTGTGTCTGATCAGCACTGATGCAACAATGTGTAATTTTACTGTTGTGACCCATCAAGGGGGAGCCAATTTATCTGCATTAATTCTTTTTTTCAAGCTTTCGTGACGTATACCTGCATCCTGTGGCCTGACAGTGAGCCTGCTCTGACTGGCTGGGAGGATCTCAAGCTTTACGACGTCAGAGGTGCTGCCCAGTAGCTGCGTGGCCTCCATCAGCGAGCAGTGCTCCGTGCTTGTCCCGTCAATAGAGAGGAGGATGTCGCCCACGTTCAGTGCTCCACACCTAAAAGAGTGAGGCAGAGGAAGAAGGTGTCAGGAGATGTTTCGTGCGACAGGAAACTGTGCACGTGAGGCAGAGCGGATCAGCGTCACCTTTCCACCACGCTGGCTGGCTTTATCTTGTCTATGATAATGACTTGCTTGGTCCTGTATATGGTTGTGGTGAGGCTGATCCCCAGGCTGGCTGAGGCACTTTTCACTATCTCCACCAGCAGAGGGCCTGAGGCTTGCTGCACGGCCTCTGAAACGCAACAGAGATTAACAAAGATGCATCCAGGGCTGCATGCTCGCCTTGTCACATCTCACATGCAGATCAAAGCGTCACAACCTTTCACCCGTAAATATTTCATGCCTTCAAAATGAGTGCATCTTCAGAATCTGTTGGCTACGTTTCCTCATTCCTAAATTGCAGAGTGCGCCACACACTTCAAACCTCAAACATTAATGGATGCCTGAACTGAGGAGGAGGAATTTGCATTTGAGGAATTTGAACCGTTTTCATATATTCATATCGTCATAAATCATCATACAAAATTACAACAATCAGAAAAGCAGGTAAGGTATCAGGGGGGATTTACATTTCCATTTGTAAATGGGGACAAATTATATGTAAATGTTCGAGAAACTGTTGCAGTGCGCAGAAGAAATATCTGAACGCGCTGATGGCATTTAATCCAAGAATCGCAGCTTCTTTTGGGAAAATGCATAGGGAACAGTGAAATTAGTCGAGGATTTTTTTGCATTCAGGCTAAAAATAAACACTTCTTTCAACCGTGAAGTATCTGACTAGTTTGGTTTGGAAGCGCGAGGCCTGGATCCAAATCTCCTCCACACAGGAAGATAATGTGTGTCAACTGTCCTTGGTGACCTGGCCTATTTTGCTCCCGGCAGTGCAGAGTTTACGATCTTATGGAGAATTAGTCACCACGACCAAATAGAGGTCATGCTGTGTATCGAGTCCCTGTCCTCTGTGGCACATTTTACTACTTCTTGGCCCAGCGGAGAGCAGCTCAGAATAGATCTGATTCAGTCTGTTCACTGAACAGTTGGATTTTGGTGCTTTGACAACATGCTGTCAAAGTTGCCATTAAATACTGTTACTGACTGTGTGAGAGTCCAGCAGCAATTCCTTTAAAGCAGCATCCCTCCATTGCTGTGCAACGTGGGCTTTCTTTTATTTGCATGTAGCCCAGATGACGTCATTGTGATGTCAGCAGGGTTGTGTACATCTTTACAGTCCAGCGTTGACAGAGCAGTTGAATGGTTAGTACTTTTGTCTCACGGGACCAAGGACCTGAGTTTTACTCCCGGCTTGGACTACAGAAGACAAAAGTGAGGAGTTTTGGCCTGGAGACTGGAGACTCTATTGTCATCTGCCAATTTGTCAATCTGTGCACTTTAGTTTTCAGGCACTACTAGCATCTTTCTCAAGTAGACGAGAGAACCAAAACACAACAAAAGTTTTTCTTTCCACTCAAAAACATTGTCATGTAAATGCGTATTTCATTGCCCCTTGGAGCCAATTTGCATGTCACCTTTGTGTCTGTCTGGGTTTTCTCCAGGGTCCAAACACATGCACGTTTAGGTTAAATGAATTGCTCCAAGTTGTGAGATTGAATGGAGTGTTCATGTGTGTACATTGCTACGGACTGACTTTCAATTCATGGACTCTCTGAACTCAACTGGACAAAAGACAACTGACTCTGGTCTCTGACTCTGGTCCGGCAAGTTAATTTGCTTTCCCTGTCTTAAATCTACCTTCCATTATCCAGGAATGAGGAGAGATTCTTCTGAAGTGCACCCATGGAGCAGTATGACTCTGCTGGTGGCTTCTCCAGCACAGACACTCGCTCACTCCGGCACAGCCAAACGGTCACGTTATTCACCCTGAGAGCAACGTTGCCCTACCACGCCTCCACATATTCCCTGTGTGTGTGTGCTCACCCATGACAGAGACGTCATACTCAATCAGGAACAGGGCCTCCTGGCTGCTCTGCATCAGCATGGTCAGAGCGTCCGCATGCTTCTCTCTGTTCAAAGGCATCCCGTCGATGCTCAATACGCGGTCGCCGGCCTTCAGAGTGCCCTCTCTGGAGAAAACACGGACGGCGGAGAGAGAAGATAAACGCAACTTGGGCAACAAACGCTCATACAGACGCTCAAACGAGCGCTTAAGCACCAGTCACAGTAAATCATTAAATAGTTCCACATGAGTGTTCCCTCCCAGGTGAGATGGAGGATAAATGAGATAAATGGCCGTGAAGTCTTTGATGGGGAATTATGTTTGCTCCAGTGTTCCGGTGCTCTCGCTTTTTTGTCGGTAAAAAAAAAAAAAAAAAAAAAAGTGCAATGTTGCATTAGCCCCAGGATGAGCAATGCCCTTTCTGCTTTGAAGATAACACACACTATATGTGTCACAGTCACAGCAGACTGAGCAAAGACTGCTGTGGAAGAAATACCACACAAAAATACCGTGGACCTGCAATTATCCACAAGCATAATTTTGTACGGGCGACCGATAAATGTGGCAGACGAAAGATAAAGCATTTAGTAAAACACATATCCATTGGGCCATGGACTGTATGTAAATAAACACCATACAAACACGCCTGTGCAGCTCTGAATAGGCTCAGTCATGCACAGTCAAGGCCTCAAATGCATAGAGGACACACAAATAGCTGCACTTGTCCTCCTCGTGCAAACATTAACTCGTGTCCCAGCTCTCACCTGTCAGCGGGACCTCCGGGCCGGACGTGTGTGACCACCAGGGGACGAGACCTGCGCCAGTCCTCATGGAAGCCTCCTAAAGTACAAAATACAGATTATAAACCTCTCTGACAAGCTGAAGTGAATTATTTTTGATGGTGATGCAGAAAGACGATGCCACACACACCTCTCATGACAAACCCAAAGCTGTTTCCTTCCTTATGTAAACACACCTCTATGGTTTTGGTAATGACTCCTGAGGGGTTCTGGACTGAGAGAAGAGAGGACAGAAAGTTGACTCCACCATCCTCTGCAAGTGACCGAGAAACTGTAGCATCAGCAATAAATAAAGCTTTCACAAATCTGAGGTTTTTGTCGTGAAATATGGATGCCTTGCCAAAGCGCGTTTAATTAATCTCAACGGAGGGAAATTAATTTGGCTGATGCTGATGATTTAAGAGCAGCAGGAGCAGCTGCGTCCGAGGCCGGCACCTTAATCAATGAAGTCAGTCAATGAAATCGCCAGAGTTTGCGGTTAACTGGGATGTCGATTAGGTTAAGGTTGCAACTGTTGTTTCATTCCCATCTTTGGTTTTCCCATAGCCCATAAATGTCCATGTTGAGATGGATTGGAAACAATAAATTGCCCCCTAGGTGTGGGTGTGAGCCCTGCACTCTGGACTTAAGGTCCAAAACTGGTTGGATAATCAATGGAGGGACAGACAGACAAACAGTGGCACTGAACTAAGTCCCTCTCTCTTTCTCTCTGTTTTAACACTTGAAATTCACCAAATCTTTGCATGCTAACGGGTGTCTTTTCATACCTATGAGGTATAAATGTGTGGAGGCATAAATGCAGCAGGGTAGATAGGAGAGAGGCTTATGAGATGCTTAAATTTGATGCTGAGCCTTCCCCCAGGGCTAATAATACATATAATCTTATTTCACTCTTAAAATACACAGCATGCTTATTGCTAAAACAATCTGCTTTGGCTCGATCTGATGTGTGGTTTCTCCTCTTGCAATAAATGGTAACTATAGAACGTAGTTTCAAGCATACACCTCAAATATCTGGCACGTTTCTGGCATCTATGTTAAAACCCTAAAGCCTTCTTTTTTAGCCTTTACTAAAGCTTTTATTCAAGAAAGAAGCTCGCAAACAAACAGGGTGTTAGATGAAGTCTGGTTGTGACAGGCAGCCAAGATACTTTGGACTGCATCTTGTTTGTGCTCATGTGTTTGCATGATTGCCCAGTCAGTCGAGCAAGCTCCAGTTTGGGCTATCTGCAACTTTTATATCCTTGTTTAGGCTGTGGAACAAAGACAAGAACAGTATTCTAAGTATTTCAGAAATCGGGAATAATATTTAGAACATCTGGAGAGAGTGTGTGGGTGTGTGGGAGGGCGGGTGGTCCCCACCGCTGAGAGGAGATTTCCTGCTGATGCTTTTGATTTATTTTCTCTTAAAAAGATTGATGTGCTCAGATTCAGAGAGACAGTGATCGATCACCCAACAGCCTGGGTTCTTCAACTCTCTCCATACGGGACATGCTCTGTACTCCAATTCTTCACAACAAGCGGCACCAGACACAGAAATTTAAGGATGAGTCATCCATCCATTTTCTTTACGTGCTTTATACCGAAACAGTGCTGCAGGGGTCTGCCGGAGCCAATGGCAGCGCTCGTAGGGGCGAAGGCAGGGAGTGCACACTGAATAGACCACCAGCCTATCACGAACACACACCATTAACTCACACTCATACCCAGAGGCAATTTAGAGTCTCCAATCGGGCCGAAGATGCATGTTTTTGGACTGTGGGAGGAAACTGGGACACGGAGAGAACGATGAGTCATCTGGATGTTAAATATCTCCTCTCTGGTGATTTATGGTCTCATATTTCCGTATTAACCTCGGTAGATTTATATAAACATCCAAAGCGGTTTGTTTGAGTGACTTCCTCAAACTGAACGCCTGAGCTTCGGCTGGTTGAAGAGCGTTCGTCATCCTCACCGAATGGAGGCAGCTCATACTCCACCTCCAGCACCACCCGCTCCCCGATGTTCTTCAGCAGGCTGATAATCTCATCGTGGCGAAGCTTCGACAGGTTGATGCCGTTCACTGACTTGATGTAGTCGCCTACATTCAGCTGGTCGCTCCTGCGGGAGGCCACGTCACACGCGTCATCAAGGTGAAGTCAATAAGAAACAATAACACCTATCAAATCAGTTGTATTGTCGGTTTGAAGGTGTAAAATGATCTGAAATGATCTGTAATGTGGCTGCCTCACGCAGCCTTTGAGCCTCTCTCGGCTCATTGTTTCGGAGTCACGGCTCCCAATTTTCTCTGCTATCATCACTCTGAAATCACTGGAAGGTGATTGTTTCAGCCAGGCCTAACAACAGGGTCACGTCAGCACATTCTAGCCCCAAACAAGGTGATCCAAAATCTGAAATTCATATTCTGTCTGGTCTGGGAGGCTTTTACAGTGTGATCGCACTGATCCAAAGAGACAGAACAGGCTCTGTCTAATGTGAACATTTACACAACGTCAGGGCTGTTTAATACGTGTCCAGTGAGTAATGCTAATTCAGAGGGAACCTTAAATGAATGAATATTCAGTTTGGTGTTACTACTGCCACAGATGAACAGCAGATCCAAAAACATGATCACACATTTCAGAGACTGAACAGGTGAATCTGAACAGATGCTGCATGTGATGTAAAAATGTAAAATGTGATGTGTGATGGTCTAATATCAGTGTATATGTACGTGCTCCTGTTTCATCCTTAATAGCTGATTCATCCTCTGATTCTGGCTCATAGATATAAGGATGGATGTATACACACTCCCAGTTCCCCCATTGTGGGACAGATAAAGGTATATTGTATTGTATTGTATTGTATTGTATTGTATTCTATTGCTCCATTTACCACTTTGGAAAAAGTTACTTAGCTCAACTATTCAGCAAAGAACGTAAGGTCACGTAATCAGCTGGTGAGTGGCAGGCCAGACAGATAATCAGTGCAAATCCCGCCTGTGGTTGCCAGATTAGCATGAAAGGGCACCAGATCTGTGCAGAAACATACGCAATTTTTCAATGATTTAATTTCTGATGTTACCATTGCTAGCATAGCCCGCGTTAACCCAAGAGGACGAGGATAAACACTGCTCCTAACTCATTCTAGGTCCCCTTTAACTAATGTAAACATCTGCCCTCTGTGGACTGATACATGGAGCCAGCTGTGTGGAGCAGTGAGCAGATGATGGCGGGGAGAAGGGGGGGGGGGGTGTCTCCGGACCCTGACAGAGATGATTGTGCACGGTGTCTCACATATGACATTCTGAGTCAACGCGCTGCTCATTGGAGAGCAAATTAATTAAATAGCTGCTGCGGCCCACTCGCTCCCTCTCACCTTTGGGCGACTGCCAGTCAGCGCTGACAGCAGACAGAGAGAAACGTCTCGACCAGCCCGGGCCGAGCGGCCTATCATCAGCTCCGCTCTCATCACACAATGTCACTGCCTCTTTCGCTCCTGTCCGCCTGAGTGTCTTCTCCACCCAGTAAATTAGCCAGCACTTCCACACAAGCATGAACTCAGCTGTGTGGAAGACAAGCTGCTTGGAAGAATTAGCACAGTGCCTGTCTGTAAACCTCCTCGGACATGACAAGCGACGGCATATTTGGCCAAGACATTTTCAGTGTGGGGGTGGGGAGGGGGTGTGTCACTCTTACGAAACTCGTGCATGTGTGTGTGTGTGTGTGTGTGTGTCTGCATGTTGCACTTCAGTCACACGCTGCTTAATCATCATGAAACGTGAGTCGTCCGCTGTGTTTTCCTTTTCCTGTGCTTGACGTCGGGAAAAATGACTTTAATGGTGTTGACGGCGAGGAAAATGAGTTTAATTGAATCTTAATTAAGCCATCCTTTCAACAACAGAAAACAACCTTGCCAGAGACTAATACTGCATAATTAGCACCGCACAATGAATTATACATGAACTCGGAATTTGAAAAAAATCACATCTTACATAAATCTGCGTAGTGGTTTGTTTTAAATGCCGTTCTTAAAAAAAAAAAAAAAAAGAGTCCATGAGTCATTCAGAATATTACTGCATCTGAAACTGTCAGTATGATGATATCTTACAGTGATTCATCACTTATACTTTTCAGTCTCGGAGGATCTATGTATGTAATATGGGACAGAAACACCCAGTTGTGTCTCACACTTCCAGGATGCCTTGGAAACTAATTTCACACATGGATTTTCACCTGATGTAAAGGTGTGCAGGCAATTATAGAGCTTCTGTACAAAGCACAGCCTGAACAGAGCTCGTCATTTAACGTGCACCCGAATGCCGTGTAGAAATGTCGTAGAGCTGACAGTACAGATGTTTTCTTCAAAATATGATATGAGTAATAGTAAAGAAACAAATGAATAAATGTATTCCACGTCATCTTTATCCAAGGAGTCGTCATGGCAACGGGACTTTCTAGATTCTAAATTCTATAAAATGAGATAAGATACTTTATTTGTTCCCTGGAGGGAAACGATTCTGTAATTCTGTACGACGTTTTACCTCTCATCCAATTCAGTTCACTTCAACTCAACTTCGTTTTAAGTTCCAATTTATAACAATAAACAAGCAACGTAGATAAACAAAACACCCCAACAAATCCCTCACGAGAGCAGGATTCTGCAAATGACTTTGTTCTTACCACGATTACAAAAAAATGAGATCAATAATTTAACTTGTTTTAGAAGATTTCTTATCTTGAGTGTTCAACGTTGCACTATAATCTTAAACCAAACCCTCCACATCTTATTTCAAGAAGTGAAATTATCTTGCTGCACAGACAGATAATGAATGAATTGAATTCTGAGCGCCTCCTTCCTCAGATTTACTGTTTTTATCTTGTTTTTAGACCCCTTTTTTTTGCAGTGTACAATTATGGAGTATTTAGTGTTTATACTTTGTTATATTCCCCCCGCCGCTCGTACGCGTTAATACCCTGTGACACGGCATCAAGTTGACCTGACACGATGCCTGCGGTCCTGCAGATGTGGGGAGGCTGGTGTAACTTTGCAACACGTGTATGTGTGCGGAGCAGAATAACGAGGCCGGACAGCTCGGTGTGGTTGCCAGGTTTTAGCCGCATCACGGAGCAGAGATCTCACCTGGCAGCTAGCCCACCTGGCCGGAGGTTTGACACCCTGGGCTTGCCGTCCTTATCAGACCCTCCGGAGATGGTGAGGCCAAGGCTGCTGCCTTCCCTTTTCATCAGGTCCACTGTGGTCACTCCGCGGTACTCGTCTGCTGACAGATACAGACACAGGCACAGATCCACAGTCAGCATTAGTGTCTGCTTGACAGCGTCGTCCTGTCTGAGAGGCAACCGACGACTTTTTTTTTCTTCTTCTCCATTTTCCTTTTCCTGAGCCTCCAACTGAAATGCTCCGTGACTCCTGTGATTTTCTCACTGTCCTGTCCTCTCCTTGTTCCCTCACATCTTTCAATCTGAGCGAATCTATGTGGCGGATTCGGGAGGATGAGGATGAGGAGGAGGAGGAGGAGGAGGAGGGCAATGGAGTCAGTTATATTCACACTAAATACTGATGACGGAAAGAAATTCACATCATTATCACAAGAGGAGACGCTCTTCAGAAATTACTGCAGACTCCTCAAATCGCAAATTGAAATCCAATTGTTCTTCTTAAGAGGCTGAAAATGAGTTTGATCTTAACTCTGATGAATATGTGGCTATATTGTGTCATGGGGGGGACTCATTCTGTCTCGTGCTCCACATTATGCTGTGCTGTGTTAAACCGCTCCACGTGAGGCCTATACCGCACGCGGCTCACTGCAGATGACAGGTATGCCACACACGCACTTTTTTCAACCTGATCCAAACTTCGGAAACAGACGTACAACATCATGCAAAACGTAGCAGACGCATGCACAAACGCTGCGTGACTCCTCTTATTCAGGACACAGGTGAAGCGAGCGGCTTAGCATGAATCAGAAGGCGAAAAGGCAAACAACGTGATATGAAGTCAGCTTTGAGTGTATTGTACCTGAGAAGCTGCGCCTCTGGGACGAATGTGATTGGTCAGTTGTCCCGGAGTCCTTGCTCCCCTTTGAGTATGGACCCTCATCTGAGGAGACAGCAGGGAGGTATGGGAGGTTGTGCTATGAGGCAAAATGGCGGCAGTGGTGATGGGTTGTGGTGGTGTGTGTATGAGGGGGGGGGGGGTTCTGCAGCAGAAGGCTTAATGAACACAACCATTCATTCACTGCACATTATGACAGCTGCACATGCTTTTATGCTCTGAACTGCACCCTGGGTAACACGCACAGAGCCAACATCCATCCGTCAGGCATTAGCCGACTGAAACAGAGTGATCAGCCCGAACTCAGGGACGGCGGGAGGTCACTCCGCTTTGTTTCTGCAACAATCCTGTAAAAGGTTCAAGAGTTTAAAATAGCCCAGCTCCGTCTGCAGCGGGGAGACCCTTGAAAACCATTAATTTAACACAAGAATACATTTGCAGCGAGCCTGATGTATGCGACCACTAAAGCATGGGAATTTTCCTGAAGGAGCAGCATGCGGTTAATGGACTGTTGGGGCATGGAGAGAAAATCATCATTTTCATGTCATTTACAGCAGCTGCTATGAAAAAAAACCCAGGAAGTGTTCAATCTGCTCCGCAGGGTGAAACACATTTTTTCCCCCTTCTTTTACCCACAGTGGGAGCGTTTTCCAGGCCCAGCGCTGGGCCGCCCTCAGATTAGCAGAAAGCACTGCTCTGCCACTTGAACCTGAATGCAGTCATAAAAGCATGTCAGCAGCAGTCACAGCCATGAAGAAACTTGACTTGGCACTTCTCTAATCCTGTCCACTGCGGATTACCTTTTCAACTGTCCGGCACAGTGACTGAACATAATATTACAAACTTAAAGAGGAGCTGTGTCAATCCTCGGAGTGGCGGGGTCCATGTTAGTGTCTTGCACTGGAGACATCAAACTTAAGCTGAAATCTCCGGCGGCCGCTTTGATGCAAAGGCTCTTTAAAAACCTTGACACGCCATGTTCAGAGACTGTGTGATATATTAACCAGAGGCTCTCAGGCTGCTGGCCAGCTGAGACAAACATACAGCGTGGCACGACTCGGAGGCAATTACGGAACTTAAAGAGTCCTGAGTGCACGATTACCACGGCTTGCATCATAAATAGCACTCGTACGTGGGAGTGATAACTTGGTCAAGCTTGAACACACACACACACGACAGACATGCTACGTGTAAATATTTTTAGACTCAGCGTGATTCACTCTCAGGAAAATACACATTTTAACGTACAGTAGAACAAGAAGCATTTTACAATTTTTGTTTTGAGCAACAATCCAGCCGGTCATTGCAAACAAGAACTGCTGATAGTGGATTCGTCATGCATTTAATGAGGTTTGCAAAATGGCCAGTTTGACAAATTGTGCATTAAAACAGCCACATGTACCCATTTCCACCAAAATGGTTCCAACAGCTGGCTCGGAGGCAGTTCAACTAGTTGAGGACCAGTTGCTTTTCCACCACTTGAGGGCCTGTTTGATCACATCCTCGGCTTCTCTCACAAAATGAGAGAAAGAAAAAGGGAGACGTGGGTCTCACTAAACCTGCCCACAGTTAATGACAGAGCTTGTTTGACCAGCCAGAGAAGCAATGCTACGCCAGTACCAATTTTTAAAAGAGAACAGAAAATTACTACAACAAAATGGGGAAATCTAAGATGGATTTCGAGTCTGTTGTGTTAACCACTCTGCCATGACTACAGATAAGGGCAGTTTTGAGGGCCAGAGCCATTTTTTGGCAGTAGAAGGAGAAAAAAATGGTCCCAAACCAAACATTTGCCTGGATGGTTTGTGATGTGATGGAAAAGGAGTAATGGTGGATTAGTGGTTGGCTCTGTCCGGGGTTCAACTGCCAGTCACACATGTGTTTTGACACAGTCCAAAAATATGCATTTTTAGGCCGATTGGAGACTCTAGGTGTGCGTGTGGGAGTGAATGATGTGTGTCCAAGGTGAATTCCAGGGCCTTGCATTATGTGCACCAGAAATAGGCACCAATAATGGATGGATGGATATACAACTGAAAAGGTATCATCACATTTTCAAGTTTTGTTCGGTGTGAAATCTAGTCCACATTGCCTGCAGATCCAGAGCTGCTTTTACAAACAAAAACAGCTGATAGGATTTTGAAATTGGTTAATGGCCAACGCGATAAACCATGGATTAAAACGTGCTACATAAAACTGGAGCCAGAAAATGTTAAACTTCCTTCACTTCATCCCCCCGAGGCTTCGATAATCTACTAAACAGAAGACAAGCAAGTGAAGTGACAAAATCAATTTATCTAAACTTCAATCATGTAGCGTCATCGATACAAAAATAAACTAATATTTGTGAATTCCAGGCTTGTCAGCTGTCTTCATTCTGTCTGCAGGCCTGACAGTATATCAGTTTTTATCTGTGCTGATGTGTAAAGACTGAACTGGGGGATGCAAGTGCTCGGAGGACATCAAACCCACCGCCTCTTCCCCATCCACATCAAGCTTCCACATGTGTCCAGCTGAGGATGAGGCCTTTGGACAGCTGAGAGCCATGGATCCTCTGTCGAGCCCTCGCTGACCTGAAACCTTTCAGGCCGGCCCCGAAGACGGGAAGAAAACTCGTCATGCCAGTGTCTGCACGGAGTGAGACCCTCTTTGCAGCGATGCCTCAACTGGACTCGCCGTGTTATGACAATGTACAGCGCATACATATGCATTATATGGTATTTCACATTCATTTGCACACATCCTTGCACAAATACCCCAGCCCAGTAGCTGCGAGGCGCAAACACGCACGCGCAAAGTGAGTGACACATCACAGACACGTTAGGCTGAGCAAAAGCCTCGTAACCACGCGGGCTCCTGGGGGCCCCTGACAGTCCGGCAGCTGTCACTGCAGTCAAAAGGCAACATTAGCTGTGGGTAATGAAGAGCCAAGGCGCGCCACGTGACTGAGCACTACTGTACCATGGAGCCATTAGCCAGACATCCTCCTCGAGCTTAAAATAACCATCATCTACCCCTTATGGCTAGAATTAAAATCAGGAAGGGGCCGATTATCAAACAAGCCCAACGGTAAAAGAACTGTTGATGAAAAAAGAAATAACAAAACAATCTCTACTCTTTTGTCTTTATCAGGGGAGGTTAGTTGAGGATGGGCTTTGCCTGTAGAGCTGCTTCTAAAGGACCTGGAAGCGTCACTCTGACTAAAATAAGGTGACACGCTCCTGCAATAAATACGCTCAGAGTTAATTAACTCCCACTTTAATTCGGGACATCGCATGCCAAACTGCTCTTAGAACCAATCAGGATGTAGGTTAAATAAAGGGGGCGGCAACTGACAATGACAGTGAAACCATAACGCTATTTCCAGAAGTAAAACTTTATTTATAAACCGGGTCCAGCCAGACCCAGTTTACATTGCTATATCTGCCCCAATTACGTACAGCAGGGTGGTATGCAGAGCTGGTGACAAAGTCGACTTTGCCTTTGAATCCCTGGCCACTCATTGCAGCCATAACACAAGCTGTAACCGTTAAACATGCAAATCCATTTACATTCTACTACTTTTCCTCTGAGACATAAGCTGCTCTTTTCGGAGTAGTAAACGATCCAGGTGATCCGCACACACACGCACACACACACACACACCATCCTGCCACTAATCCTCCAGCACGACAGGCGAGCTGACCCCCATCACTGTGCAAAGATCAAAGCGCCGTGCTCTTACCAATGCTGTTCTTGGTGTCTCTCCTCAGACCACACAGCATGGCTGTAGTTCAGTCAGCGCAGGCACCCTCTGGAAGTAACCTTGCTGATCTGTGAGAGCTCAGCTTCCACCTGAGGTAAGAGATTTATAAAAAAAAAAAAAAGAAAGAAAGCGAGAAAGCAGGCGACCCAAGAGACAAAAAAAAAGCCTCAGTCGCTCCCATAAAGCACAAAAATCATCTTTTTTTTATTCATTCCTCTGCCCCAAGTCCAGCATTTCCTCGACCCGTGTCCCTGTTTGTAAAAAGCAAGTGAGGGATTGAGCTCCAGAGGGCACACTCTGACCCTCAGATGATCTCTGGTTCCTGTCTCTGCTTAAACTTGTTGACGGAGAGATGCCTTTCCTCCGCAGTCCTTCAAAAAATCTAAGCTGTGCTGTCCTGTGAAATGCAAAAGCGGGGAGAGCAGTGGTTCATGTTCCCATTCCTGCCATGTCGCCGTGGCTCCATTGTGCAGCTCTTCTTACTAATCAGTCGTCCTTTTCCAGAGGGTTTATCATCCCCTGTTCACACACACACACACACACACATACACACACATGTGCTCACACACAGCCCTTCTCTCTCATACAGAGCTCGAGTCAGTGTGTTTGCTCCCTCTCTCTCCCTCTGCCAGAGGGGTTCAGTGAGGCAGGCACACACAATAGTCACTCCCTCCCCCAGCACACACTCACATACGCACACACACACACACACACACACACACACACACACACACGCACACACACACACACACACTCACTCACTACCACACACTCACACACACAGACATGCACACACGCTCACTCTTTATCCATTTCCCACCAAGTCAAACACCCATCGTATGCATATCCTCAAACCCACCCACACACACACATACACATTCTGAGATTACACAGTTCAAAGCTGCACACACTCGCGCACATCCACACACATACACACTTGGCACAATTAACACCACCTGAACGTTCATCGTCAGATTGAGCCCTACACGGTGTCACGCTTTTCTCACATAGAGACGGCACCCATTTTATACAGCTCATATCTTCACCATGCTTGTAGCTGTTTCTCTGACTCTGTCTCACACACACACACACACACACACATGCATTCAAGCAAAGAATGCATATGCAAAATTCCTGTGCAGAACAGCTGCCTTTCTGAGAGTATGTCATGGTGTTTATCATTAAAGTGCAGTTGTCGTGCGCTTGCAAGAGGCTCCTGCTGTGATAGAGTTAATATTAATGAATGCTGTGGAACAGGAGCAAATATATCTATATATATATATATATATTAACACAGACACAGACACACACACACACACACACACACACAAATGATTCTGACTGAGGATTATAGTGTGTATAGATTTCCGGGTTTGAATCCCAGTCAGACCAAGGGTCTTTCTGAGTCACAGAGACACAGACATGTCATATTTACATCCATTCATACATTGCTGGCAGAGGCTACCATACACAGTCTGTCGGCTTTAACCATTATCATGCACATTCCCACAACAGTGATGCAGCATCCGGGGCAGTTTGGGGTTCAGTATATCACCCACAAGGACACTTTGAACATGTGGGCTGCAGGGAGCTCGGGTCAAACCATCGACTCCCCCCTGATCCATGGATGACCGCGCTGCCCCTGAGCCACAGTTGCCCAACGTACTCGGTGTCTGCAAAGGTTTCCTTTGGGTATTCCAGTTTAATGCTGTTGCCTCACAGCAAGAAAGTCCTGAGCCCGAGGGCCAGATTGGACAGAGGGCCAGACTGTGTGGAGCTTGCATGACCTCCCTGCATCTTCATTGGTTTTACCAACAGTGAAAAATGAGCATCTTTAGGTTATTTGGAGGCTTTGAATTGCCCCTAATGGTGTATTTGCGCTGTGATGGACTGACGTCTTTTCCAGCATGAATTTCCGGTGACACCATTGGTCATAAAGCTGGAAAATAATGGATGGAAGGATAGATGGAGGAATCTGAGAGGGTGCATGAAAATCACACATACTTCTTCTGCCCCTGGAATCTCATGTTTCCGACTGAAAGGACGCCTCGGCTGATCCCAGGCCTGCCTGTAGACGCCTCAACCCAAACACAGGGGCGGCTAATGGCTTTGTTGACTGACCCGTCCTCACACCTGTCCTCCGGGCCATTTGTCCGACACACACATGCCTCGACGCTTGCCACTTCCTGACCCCCGCTTGCAGCCACCACCACAAACAACAATAACAACAAACACCCTCCTCCCGCTTCACTGGCATCCATCCTGAGCCTCCTCTGCCTCATTTGTTTTGGCCGCTGCAGAATAAACTGTTGTCATCAGTCAGACGGTGGAGGCAGGGGAATAGCATCACCAGCAACAGCCCCCACAGTCAGCCTCTCCTTCACAGCTGCTTATTTTACAGATGTGTACAGTGGGGTGCACGCAAACATTTAGCCGGGCTTCTACTCACTGTTGCGTGGCGCCTAATTAGTCAGCTGTTCTGCTGGACACAATAGCCGGGCTCCTCGGCGGAGATAATTTCCTCTGAGACTTTTGTCCTTAATACCCCATTTACAATGTGAGCGAGCATAGTCTTTCAGAGCGAGACTAATTAATTTTCAACAGAATAAAGGCGGAGAAGTGTGTTAGACTGATAAAAAGCTCTGGGAAAAGGGTGGCAAGTGTTGGGTTATAATAAAAATGGACTCTTTTGCACTCGCGCTGAACCAAATATCCACATGACGCATGCAGAGTGAGCGATGGCGTCGTGATTAGATTAGAAAGTGACATGTTTGTGTCGACCTTGGCACGCACACAGAGGTTACTGCTGAGCCAGTTTGCACAGGATAAAATGTGGTACATGTTTAGATATTTCCTCAAGAGAATGACCATTATCAGTTATTTGTACTTATTTGCATTTCTCAGTGTTTTATCCACATCATTGTAGTACAAAGATGAAGACTTTTGGTAAATAACCTACATTTTCAGTGAAGCTACTGGCAGACACAGAAAAGCTGTTCCTCAATCAAACTGACCACACTGCCACCTGATGGTGAGCGATTCCAGTTGCAAGTGGGAGGCTGAAGAGGAAAATGACTAATTCGTTTGTCAGCCAGCGCAGATCAGTGTGTGACCAAAAAAATTAAAAACAAGCCCGGGGATAAGGATGTGTCACACACACAAACGTGGTCTTTGCCTGACTAAAACTTGGGCTTTTGATCAACATTAAAGGTGAATATAGTATAGTGGTGTGTGTGTGTGCGTGTGTATGTGTATGTGTATGTGTGTGTGTGTGTGTGTGTGTAACTCACACAAACTCTTGAATGATTCAGAACTAATCCTGGTGGTGCTTCTAATTTGGGAAACTATACAGGTCTCTGTTCTAATAAATGCACAGTTTTCCAATAAATTGGCCAACAACAAAAACTTTAAAGTCTCACATTCATATGTTTTGCTTTCTAACATCGACTGAATACAAAGCCCTTAAAAGAATCGAAAGGTGTTTTACCTTTGGTTCTTCCTCTGATGACTCCCAGTCGACACCTGAGAGAAAACGAGAACATCCTCCTCTTTCCTCCCACAGACCGGCTGCCTTTCCTCAGGGTCTCCGTCTGAGGGAAAGCGAGGAAGAGCTCCTTGGGAGCGAGGAGCCCCTTTCCAAACACAACCCTTGCTGACATGTTCATTTTTCTGACCAGTGACAAGGAAAAAATGAACCCTGTCCTCTTCCTGACACTCTCAGCATCTCTCAGACATTGCGGTCTCTGCCTCCTCCTGCTGTTTTCATGCTCTCCTCCCTCTCTGGAGAACTTCCAGTCCTCTAAGGTGAGTCTCTGCAAGCCTCTCCACGGACAGGTGCAGGGTTAGGAAAGAGAGGCGAGAAGTGGGATCCAACTCTGTGCCCGTGGTTTTCCACAACCACCGTTGGTATTTCCTTCAGCTCCAAACAGCCACAAGCTGACTGGCTAAATAAATGTTGTGCTTTTTTTTTTTTTTTTTTGTATTTCTGGCAAAGTCGGTTTCACCGGAACAGATGGCAAGAGGGCTCAGGGCTGTGGGGCACAGCTTGCCTGCCAGAATGCAATGGAAACTTTCTCTGCAGGGATCCGGCTGGGAACATTACAAAATCATGTACGATCTAAATTGCCTTTTTAAGGCGGAAACTTTTGATAGCATTTTAACTGATTCTATTAGCAGAACATGAAAGTGTCAGCTGCGGATTTGCCTCGACACGCTGGTACATGGTGTCAAACAGGCTCTTTGCCATCCGTCAAAAAACCTGGGTGGAGACAGTGAACTGGCTGGTTTATAGGTGTTAGAAAACAATCCTGTGCCTCCATTGTGGTCTTATTTCATTCTGACCTTCTCCAGCTTGTTCTCACAAGAGCTCTAAAACAATCTTTCTACACCATGCTAGTCCTGATTGGCATTGCTCAGCCTGTCAGAGCTGCTGTGGAGGGAGATGTCAGCAAGAGGCAATAATCCTGATGGCATCAAAGTGATATGATGAAAAAAGATTTAAATCCATCCGGGCAAAAATATCAACATGATGCCATCCCTGACTTGTATATCCTTCTGATGGCTGAACACAACAGCAGCGTTTTGATTCCAGTCAATGTGGACCCCATTAAACAACTCTATGTTGTAAACATTCACTGCCTGGAACGTGGGTGGCAAGGTGCCAAGTATTCATTATGACCATTCACACACCAGTGACCGAGCATCTGGAGCAGTTTGGAGTTCACTGGTTTTGCCCAAGGGCGCTTAAGCATACAGGCTGTGTCCATTTAATCTGTATTGCATCCTCATATCTGTAGGATCATGCTTGGTATGTGAAATACTGAACATGTAGAAATGATGACTGAACTGAGACTGAAATTTTAACACTAACCCAATCCAACGATATCCATCCATCAAACCCATTTTGAAACTAACCAACGTTGAAAAGCTCACATCATTTATTTTGTGTATATTGTTCATTCATGTTACGTGTCTTGAAATTACATTGTTATAAATAAATAAAACTAAAGGGGACTACAGGAGAGCCCATGGAATACAGCCTGGACGGGTTGAAAGGGCAATCTAAAGTCTCCAATGAACCTAAACATGTATGGTTTGGGGCTTTTGGAGATCCTAGAGTGAAACCCACACAGGCATGGGGAGAACATGTTAACTCCCTTGGTAAAACCAGGATTCAAAACCAGGATGTGTGATATTGTTGTGAGGCAAGTCTGATAATCCTCCCTCCTTTTGGACATGTCATTCAAAATCAGCAGCCATAGTGATTTGTATGAATGTGTAACTCTTTTTTTCTGACAAGTTGGGACAGGGACTAGCTAACTAGACAAGTTCACAGGTTTGTTGGTTGATTGTGTCAGAGTTGGATGAGGATCCTGGAAAGATTCACTAATAAAGACTGAACGGGATAAGCACCAGAAGTCCACGTTTTACTCTGCTAGATCAAGTTTGGCCAGTATTGCACATCCTCCAATGGTGACAGTCCTATATCCAAACGGCTTCTGGGTCCTTTTGTTGTACACCTCTATGCACAGACAAATTGATGTCATCTTCCCCAATATATGCATTCTAACCTTTGGGTAAACCCATCATATAACATCTTGCATGTCTGACGACCTGGAATAATTTTGAGACGTTAAATAAGACACGAGCCCTGAATGTTCCTTGACAGTGAGAGGCATTACAAACTGTAAAAGCATGCTCTTTCAAAGGCTACCCCAGATCACGTCTAAGAAAGAAAACAGTGTTTATAGCGTTGCACAGCCTCTTCCATTTATAATGTGGGTCAACACTCTTCTTCAGGCATCTTGCCCCTTTTGTTCTGCTCCAGTGTCCAGTCATCTGGAAGGACGTGAGGATTACCCCATATACCCAAGGGAGGAATACAACCAGCTCTGCAGCCGTCAACTTGTGTTGGGAGAGAATTTCCATACTATTTTGACGCATAAACAGCTTCTGCCTGTGAAGTATCGTGCCCCAGATGTACTTACATTTTTAACTCAACTACAGGCAAATGGTGTTTCTGCTACAAAAATACCAAATAACATCTGTCTTGCTTTGTTAATAGCGCCTCAGAACACCAATGTAAAGCTCCAATCTACTGAAACCAATAACTGAAAACTCTGGAATAACCATTTTACATCCAGCAGAAGTCTGAAACTTCTAAGAAATGTGCTTGGGACCCCCAAAACCCTCTCAGAAACAGAGTTTAAGAAACAAACCAGGAGTCACTTTCCTTTTTTTCCTAAAGCATTTATTGTTAATAACCAGTTTATTCATTCTCCTCGCTCCTGAGCCTGGCGTTGGGGTTGGTGACCTTAATGGCCAGCTGGGCTGCCCTCTCCACAATCAGCTTCCTGTTCTTGGAGGACACGTTGTGGGCGATCTCAGCACAGTGAGTCCTGCAGAGGCGAGAGAGAAATGACAAGATGTTTAGTGTTATGAGAAGGGCTGCAGTAGCTTTGGTAGGAGTGTCCAATTGCATGACAAAACTTTTGACAGATATCCTCAAGAATTATGCCGTCGTTATTCCATATAAAGAAAATGCACCAATAACGTAATTGTGTTTTTTAGGGTGGTGTGGAGATGGTGCTTCACCTATACCAGGCGTATCCAAACTATTCCACAAAGGGTTGTGTGGCTGCGGGTTTTTGTTCCAACCAAACAATAGCACACAGTTTGACCTATCAGGTATCCGAAAATTGAGCTCAATTAATTAAATGGGTCAAATCTGTGTGTGTACTTGGAACAAAAACCTGCAGGTGGACAGCCCTTTGTGGAATAGTTTGGACATGCTGGACCTGAACCAACAGACTGCCTAATGCCACATCGTGACAACACGGCCGCTAATAAGGAAGAAACTTTTCTACCAAACACTCCACCTCTTCCTCTGACCAGCGCGAACCTCTTTCTGTTGTCATGGTTACGTTCCATGCGTCATGTATACAACCGTGCTAATGGGCATCGAGACCATGTGCTTGGACAGGACGATGCCACTGAAACTATAAACAGTTTAAACTGTGTTAAGTGTTCACCTCAAGCTTCAGAAATGCTTTTGTTCTGGTTCAAAGGTCGCCAGGCAGGTTTTCAACTCACTCCTGTGGCATGTTTGCCATTTTAATTAATCTGTCACTCATATGATCAATTCATACTATCCCTCTGAAGGCTGACGCCATGCCATTCTGGGGATTGGAGTTCAGTCCGACTTATGGAAACAACACCCAGGCTAAACCAACAGGTTAACAGGATACTGTGACTACAACATTGTCGGGGGTTATAACATTGATACTTGGCAGGTATCTGTATGCAAGGATCTGAAGCAAGTCAACCTCTCCCCTGCAGAGTTTAGACTTACAGGATGAAAACCGAGCCCATGTCCCTCCACAAACTATGTGATCAACACCACCTCTAGTCTTCAATTACAGCTAGAACCAGTAAATACAGGCTACTGGATGTATTGCATCATTATCAATTGTAAACATGAAGCTGTCTGACCCTGGTGTACTCCTTGCCTTTGCAATATGGGCACTGAAGATGAGCTCCAACAGACTTAGATGCACCGACTACATATAAAGTGCTTAAGATAATGAGTGGAGGGTCAGTGGGGCGGACTGAGCTTTCGCTGCTTCAAAAAGGGAAGAAAATCTGAGATCAGTTATCTGGGATTGTCAACACCAGGAAGTAGTCATCTGCAGGTGCAAAAATATGACAATGCATACAAAAGCTTCTTTCTCTACCAAATGTTCTCTTTACTGTCACTGCATTTCAGTTTACTTCTGCACAGAGGTGATTTATTCCTCACTACAGTTTTAAGTGGGAGGGATTAACAATGCATGTTTTTATTTTTTACTACCCATGTACCACTGGTCTCTCAGACTTTTCATGCACATCCAAATGCATCCCAACATTAAAATAACATAAATATCTCCCAATCCACTTGCTTCTGCTACAGTTTAATTATACCTGATTTATTTGTACATCCACCTGTTCAACATGAGCATGTTTATTTTGTTCACAGGTCTCCTAGAAGAGCGATCTAGATGTGCATGGGACTGCAGATTGGGTCTTTAATATAGGAGTTATTGTTCACTGAAGATCTTCAGATCTGACAGACATTGTTGTAGTGGGAAATCCAAAGGAAACAATGCACCTTCGATTTAGACTTATTTATACAATATGAAAGTGAACATGTTCTGAAGTATTTATCCGTCCTTGTGCAAAACACCACAATATTTTGTGAAAGATTATCTATTCTGTACTCACTTGTTGCTCATCATGAGGACCTCAAGCTCCTTAACATTGTGGACGAGGAACTTCTTGAAGCCAGTGGGCAGCATGTACTTTGTCTTCTTGTTGCTACCATAACCGATGTTGGGCATCAGCATCTGGCCCTTGAATCGCCTGCGGACCCTGTTGTCAATACCTCTGGGCTTGCGCCAGTTTTTCTGTTGGAAGAAAAAAAGGAATAGATTCACACATCAAATCCATCTCCAAACCAAGCGAGAAGACAAACCACACGAGACAGGACACTTACCGCGATCTTGACATATCGGTCAGACTGGTGGCGGATGAACTTCTTGGTTCTCTTCTTCACAATTTTGGGTTTTGTGAGGGGCCTGAGGGCTGCCATGGTGACTGAGAACATAAAAGATTAAGGTTAAGCATGATAATATAAGCATAACAAGAAGAATGTCTGTCATTTAAATTGAGGGCTCTGTGTTAACTATGCCAGGCTCTCTGCACCATAACATGTTTAGGTTGAGGAAAGCCTTCAAGTTGTCACTAGGTGTAACTTGTGCCTTATGATAGACCTGCAATCTGTCCATGAACATATTCTGGGATAAAAACAGTCAGTCATTAGGATCTCTTATCAAGTGAGGTTTCGCCTTGCCTCTCGCACATCCTGCAGTACAGGTGATAACAGATGGAAGTAAGCTATGGTGTTCAAGCACTGTACACCATTTACATTCATTACCTAAAGTGTGCTATACTTTTGCCCCAGGGGCATCATGTAACCTATCACACATGGGGCAGAGGGAATGAGAACACCTTGGGCAGGTCTCACATTTACTCTTGGAGGCCATTTTACAGTCTCCATTCGACATAAACAAGTATGTTTAAAGCTGTATGTAACCAAACATTGTTCTCAATTCATCTTAGCCTAGACTTCCTAACACCACCATCTCAAGACTCCTTACAGGTAGAGCTAGTCTGCACCAAAACTCTATATTAAACATGATAAGACGCACTAACCAGAATAAAATCGTTATAATTACTATTTATCATTACAACTGTACCACAAAATATGCATGTTTGTAAAAGAGCCTTCAATAAGTAGCTTCTCTGTTAAACGTGTCGTCCAACCTCAGCTAGCTCCTTAGCTTCACCTACATGCACCATTTCACTTTGTAGCCACGCTACAAGAGCCTCCCTCTCAAGCAGTAAAACCTGAATAGTTCATCACACTAACACATATGTAACATTTCTAGACTGCAGCGTGTTATTTCACTGTTTATCCGGAAACCACGCTGTTCACCGGGGCCTTCACCGCTGGCTACTACCCCATTACACGGCGACACTGCTAGCCAAGCGCCTCCGTCTAAAACGCATTTTTATTACGATTAACAAAACTATAAACGGCAAATTGCATCCCGGGTACATACAGTGGACATCTATGATTAATTACCAACCACAAAAGAGTCTGATTATATCACTAAAGACACGGATTACTTTAGATTATGTGAACTCACCCGCCGATGTAAATCCAAAAGGGACTTCAACCACGGCGGAAGGAAAGAAAAGGGCTTCCGGGAGTGCTGCAAAGGATTATGGGTACTGCAGTTTTCCATCTGCGACGTGCGAGCACTGGGCTTCACCCCGTATTTAACCAAAGACATGTTTAATATGACATAGCATGAGCATTGTAGTGTTTTTATATTCACTGAATCGTCAGTTTTGCTCACAAATTGTTTCATTAAATTGTTCACACATCTGTACAGCCCCGCGCTCACTTCTGTTTACAGTGGATTTCTGCGCACTTCCTGAGCTTTGCGTGGAGGAGTAATGTTACAGAGGAGTGGTCTTTCCCCTGAACTTTTCTCTAACGTTGAGGGTTCAACGCTGTCAAACACAGCTCTGCAGTCCTGATGCGTAAACCATTTTTGGCTGGTGTTTTAGAATAAGAGGCGGCGACAGACCAGTATGTTTCAAAGGTGGGTGGAGATTTATCATAGGTAAATTTTATGAATACTGTCACATGATTATTCGGGGTTCCGTGTGACAGTCAGAGCATCGAAGGCAGTGGTGTGGCTACATTTTGTGTTTTTGTGGTGTTTCCCCGAGTTTTGTCATGGAGAAGCAGCCTTTTGCGCGGTGAGAGATGATTTGGTGTGCGCGTTTAGCTTGAAGAACTAAAACATTCCCACGTTGGTGGCTTAACTTTCGTTTCCCGTTATTTCACAGTCAGCAGATGCCCTCTTACGGGATTTCCAACCCCGGATATGCTCCAGCAGCAGCCGCTGGGACGCCAGGTAAGATACAAATTAATCACATGTATTAGAGGTCTAACTTTTAAGATACGCCACACAAGTATAGTTAGAGCGATTTGATAGTGCGTGTTTCTGCTTCTACTTGATGATGTGACGTTGCGTCGACGTCACGTGTGATGTCACCCCGGACCCACCTGGTTTTAATATGAAGTGAGACGGTTGCCAGGGCCGAGTAGGTGCAGGACTCGTGCGTGCGTGCGTGTGTGTGTGTGTTTGTGTGTCTGTGTGTGGCTCGGGTCACAGCCCTTTAAAGTGTTTACTCGACTCATCAAAGTGCGGCCGCGAGTCTCTAACAACCTGTAAAAAGAAGAAACCTGCCCGAACGGATAACATGGAGCACCAAGGTAAGTTATTCATTGACAACAGACCTCTGGTGTCGTTCTGTGAAACAACCAAGAGGACACCTCAATCATCTCGCAGGGTGTCGCTGGATCACACCCCTAACCCCCGCTTCCTGCCTCGGTCATTATGCTGTGGGCTTGTGTAGCGATTGAAGTTTTTACAAGTTTTTGAAATCTTCGCCGACACATATGACTAAACTGGTTCTTCTGGTTTCTTTTAGCAATGTTTGCCCCACCCGCTCCGAACTCCCAGGGCCCGAGCGCTCCTCCGGCCAGCATGTTTGACAGCATGCCTGGCTATGAAGGAACAGTGGCGGGAGGAGGTACATTTCTGTGATCTGTCGCATACGTACACCTTGGTTGACCTGTTGTGTTGTAACGACACATGTGTCAGAGTTGTGTCATCTTCACTTCTACTGTCAGTAAATCCTCGTTTAATCCAGTGCAACAGCTCCTGCTCCTGCATATCATGTAGTGTATAAGTGGCGTTGATACTGTTTATGTTTGATTTGCATCGAAAACTCCACTAAATGTATTGCTTTCTTTTGCTGATGCCGTGTATGCCATATTCTGTTAAGGCTTTTACAGTATTGCAGTATTGCAATATTAATAATACCAAATAACTGCCAGGCTTTTTAAAATGAGGTGGTCAATACATTAAAAACACCTCTTACTATATTACCATCAACTACAATACAACCTAACTTGATGTCTTAAGTGTTACGCTGGCCTTTCGAATGGAATAGATACAGACTGATAGAAATGTTGGGAGGTTGGGGAGGTTCCCATTGGGAAAGCCAAGGAATGTGCTCTAGTATTCATCGGCTATTTATGAAAAAATAATTTGCAATGAAGCAATCCAACAACAAACTCTCAATGCTCACTCCAGGTGGATTTCTCCCGCCCCCGATGCCCTCTTTCCCAGCTCCTCAGCCAGAACCAAGTCCTCAGCAGCCACACTGGAAGTAAGCCTTTCCCTTTCTACTGTATCACTAACTTTCGCTTCCTCTTAAAGTGGGCATTGAGTGAAAGACCACTTCCATCTTTGTTTTGTCCAATAACAGTGGGCCACACAATGGCCTGCCAAAAATGTAAGTCTAGTGGGAGGAAGAAAACATCCTTTTTCATATCTATGAAAAATTAAAAATTACATCAATAAAATTGAATGTGATCAAATACTGTAGTTCTGCAATTAAATAATGCCACAGGCAGTTTTGGGAAGTTTTTGTTGAAATGTTTCTGTTAAAATGTCAGGAAGTTTCTGTTGACGAGCCCTGGGTGCACAGCAAGGGCTCTTCCTCAATATCCAACCCCTGTTCAGATTGCGTACGGATGTGTATGTGCTCCATAGCTGCATTGCTCCAGTCACCACTTAGATTTGTAAAACGTTGCGTAACTCTGCTGTTTAGCAAGGAACGAAAAGTCATGTGATCATTCATGTGAGTGGTCAAGACAGTCAGTCAGCTTCAAGCCTATGTGTAGTTGCCAGATTAACATGAAAAAGGGTTCCAGATCTGTGCAGAGATGACAGAGTATGACATGCATAGAATAGCATCTGAGGCATTTCTAGTTAAACCAATCTTCCAGAGCTTCAGTGTTAACACCAGTGAAACAAGGATCAATACTCATTCAGCGGTTCAAGGTTCCTTTTAAAAGACAGACGAGTGAGTGAGTGTTAAAGATAAGCATGCGACACATTGTCTCTCGTTCTCTTTCTGCCGACAGCATCCCATCTATAACTGAAGATACAGCGCGGGAGGCATTTGCCCTGTTTGCCTCCAGCAAGTGCTGCTACAGTTCAGCACCAGTAAAGGATGGTGTGATCACCAACATGGAGGCATTCAACACCTACAGAGTGAGAGGATGCCTTTTAAGCATAATTAGTAGTAGTAGTAGTAATAGGTGTTGTATAATCATTTTTGATGTTCACTGTTTTAATGAGCAAGCAAGATGCTGTTATTCTTTATAACAACATAGAAACATACAATGATTTTTGCTTTGTTGTAGTACCGCTTGGAAACCTTCACAGAGGCACGGTCTACAGAGTGGAGTCATGAGCCATACAGTGGTATGGCATTATTAGTATTTTCAGTTGAATGCGCATATTCGGCTGTTTAGTAACACTGAGCACGTAAAACACTTATTTATTTGTTTCAGGCCAGTCAGTGGATGCGTATGTGCAACCACCTCCAGGACCGTGGGACCTTCCTGCCCAGGCCCCCAGTTTCTTTATGGATAACAAGCAGACGATCAAAGTTCCATACACATCATCAATGAAGGTGAGTGGTGTAAAACGAACATGGAGACTCTGTAATTGCTTAAGTTTTGTTTTTCTGACGAGAAACCTTTCACACACAGAACTGCCATGTTTGTATGGGAATGGGGAGATCGCCTTGCAGAGACTGCGCTGGGGCTGGCAATGTAAGTCATTTAGCACAGATTTTTTTTCTTTATTTATTGTCAGAATGGTTGCTTAAAGACTTTTCTTAGTGATCATGTGATTTCCTTTCTTGGTCTCATCAGAAAGTTTGTTGGGTCTGCAACGGATCTGGTTACCGGCACGGAGATGATCGATGCCTTCACTGCAATGGCAGGGGGAGGGAAAAGTACGAGTTACCTTCACAGATTTGATATTTTCTACTTAGTAAAAGTGGCAGTATGTGCAGTAGTTAATCCTATGTGCATTGTCTCTCTTTCTAATTACAGCTGCAATCACTGCCATGGACAAGGGTCGAAGCAATGTAGCACATGTCATGGAAAACAACAGCTTCTCGTCTACATCAAGCTGACTGTGAAATGGTATTGTTTCCTCGAGCGTATCCTGTTTTATTGCAATCAAGGTTTAACGGGTGTGAAAAGTAAACTCAACTTCTTCCTTTATCTATGCATCTTCAGGACAAACAACATTGAGAATTATGTTGTGGAGCAGTCCAGTGGGCTGCAGCTTGACAACCTCAGCAAGGTTTCTGGAAAGGAGCTTTTCAGGGACTCTCAGTACATGGTAAGAGGATTGCAGTTTTCAGCTTTTTGTTTACAAATGCTGATAATGCATTGATAAGACTTTTGGTCTTCCATTTCATCACCTATACATGTATAAAAATAGACTTGAAGGCTTTTACTACATGCTTCATTCATCCATCCATTATCAGTGCTAGCCACCATTTCTCCTTCCCACTCTATGCTTCATACCTGTTTCATTCAGTTGCATGCTTGCGACTACGTTTTGAGCTCTCAAGTTTTCAAATCTTAAGTCGACGATACAGAAACACTGTGACTGCATCCTGAGTGAACCCAGAGTTCTTCTTACAATATGCAAATCCCTCTTTGCATCCATCCCTCGCCAGGATCGGCAGGGTTAGGAGTTCAGCGCAGACTAATGTATTTTTTCCCTGATTACTCTGTGCAGGTGTATCCACTAATGGGCTTCCCAGATCCGTCAGTGGTACAAGCCTCCCAGCGCCTTGTCAATGAGCACCAGGGCAAGTACTCCCAGACATCACGGATCCTACAGCAGGTACAGTTTTCATGTGAAATTTGGATAATGAAGGCCAAAGATGTTTGACATTAAGTAGTTGTATTTGATAAAAGCACCTCAGAATTAGCCTCTACGGCGCTTCAAGTGCTATGAAGCACTGTAGAGGAGTTATGTTCCACCACTGCACACTGGATTTGACCAAAGGCCGGTCTTTTTGTTTGTCTAAAGTGAGTTTTGTTTGTTCTCTTTGCAGCGACAAACCATTGAGCTGATCCCCGTCACCAAGGTGACCTACTCATGGAAAGGGAAATCGCACATTTACTTTGTCTATGGGAATGAGTTCAAAGTTAGTACGGACAACTATCCGGCCACCTGCTGCTGTTCTGTGATGTAATTAAACCAATATATGAAGGTTTTTTTCCCCCTCATTCCATATATTTGATATCAATTTGTTTTACTTGGAAGTCAATCTTGTGACTGAGAGTGATGTAACCTGTGAGCTCAGAGGTCAGTAGCCTGTGGAACAAGTGAGCTTCAAGATTACACAGAAAAGGAGTCTGTTAACCTGTGATTGCAATTATATTATTCCAAGACAAACCACACAAATAAGTGGCTTCTAACATCACATTAACCATAATTAAGCCACCTCCTTTTGCACAAGTAATCACAAAAATGTTTATTTGATACTCATTTTGAAACAGTTACTACCTGTACATGAATATGTATTTGTATTAAACTTGCTTGAATGGCAAATTACTATTTTTTTATGTAATTATATATTCCGCTTTGTTAAATGTCTAATGCATTGCTATATTTCGTCCAAATGAATCACATGTACTTCCCATTGTGATACTGACTCATTTCATAATCAATAAAAGGCTGTTGCTCGACCAAGTTTTCTGACGTGGGTGATTTGATGTTGAGTGACTAACCTCGATCATGCTTAACCATTAAACCTATAAACTGACAAGTCAGTAACACAAATGACACTTGTGGAATAAATGAGCTTCAAGGCTCAATATAAGATAGAGTCTGAGTACCTGTGATTGCATTGTATTGTAGGCCTCAGTAGTTTGGGTTTCCTGTGTTGAGTTTGCATGTGAAAAAAAAACATGCAAAGCTTGCATGTGAAGGATGACTAGAGACTTAGAATTGCCCCTAGATTTAAGTGTGGGAGTGAATGGTGTGTGTTTGTGTGTGTGTGTGGGTGTGTGTGTGTGTTAATTTGTCCTGCAGTGCCTTCACCTCATGCACACTACAGATAGGCACCACCAGACACCACCAGTTGCAGTATAATGGATGTTTTGTTCCTTGATTAACCATAGAAAACAAATTCATGTCACATAAACCATAATCATACTACAACCCTTTAATATGCAATCTTTTGGCTCCTCTATTATGCAAGCAATCACTTAAATGTCTATGTAATACAGATTTTTACGCTGATACATTTTACATACTGGTGCCAAATGCACTTGGTTGCATGTAAAGTGGGTGAGATAACAGATGGTTGGGACTTGTTAGCTCATGACCCCCTTGCTGTGAAGTAATAGCAATAACCTCCACATCACTATACAGTATTGTAAGCCTTATGAAGTTTATTTTGACCTCATTTATTGTTTTTCATGTTGACAAACATGTAACACAGTGTGATATATAATAGGCTTCTGTTGTATAAATAAATACAAAATGACATCACATTCAAATGATGAAGCGTAGTTATTTCATTGTTAAGTCACTGTTTATAACTTGATAACTTGATATCATCGCGGGTATGGCTAAGCTCTATTATTTTGCTGTCGTTTGTTTGTCCTTCAGGCTTTTGTGGCTTACATTTGGTCGACTTAATTGTGTTATAAATACGTCTGTACAAGAAATATAGATTTTTCCGGTTTTTATCGACTACTGACTACAGATCTTGAGCGATAGAACCGTTACACACTTGAACTCCACTTCCCAACGTGCTGCCGGATGATGACGTCATCGATAAAAGCCCGTCGCCGGAGACATGACGCCAGGAACGTGTTCGCCATAATGATAATCAACCGTGAGCACAAATAATCTCTGGCTGTGAGGCTGGAAATCAGCACGGAGGCAGTTCGCCGACAAACAGCCAAGTCTGGACTATTGTCGGTGCATACGAGTGTCGATCCTGCTGCTAAAATCGGAGAGGGAGTGAACGAAACAACGAGGTAAAGCGTTAGCTCGGCGGCTAAGTAGTAGCCAGGTGTGTTGCTGTCAGCTAATACCTCAGGGTTAGGCTACACGGTCAGGCTGGTTTTAGTGGCTTATAGTGATCATTAGTTTTCGAGAGGGACCTAATACACTCGGGGCAGCTTGCGGTCAATGTAAACTATGGCTGTGGAATTTAGAAGGGGCCGTTTTGAATGTCGCTGGCAGGCTAAGCAGATAAGCTTCCTTGTTTAGCTACTGTCTGGCTAACGATAGCTCAGTATCGCAACAGGCAGAGTCTGGAGTAAGTTACAGTAGGAAAGAGTCAGTGCCAGCCCCTCACGAATGGATACAAATATTATTAACAAAGAGTATGCTGTGGTGTGCTACCTTGCTAAGCTACTGTGCTGTCTGTTAGATCGTTACAGTCCCAGGGGAACAGCTGCAGCTGCACATGCTTTACACACGCGCACACACTCACTCCTGCACACACGCTGGCACACAATATGAGCTTTATGCGGGGTTGTTGAAGCAGTGGAGCGAGGCTGACACCCTAACTGTTAGGAAACGGATCTGTTTACATGTGTATCTGCTCGATCCGTGCTTACACTTGGGTGCTTTCAGCTGCTTTGCAAGCTGTGTTTTTGTTGACTTTGTTGTTGTCAAAACTCCTCCCCCTCAAGCTCTTTATGGGCCCCTCGTTGAGCAGATGGATGGACAGATAGACAGAAAGAGGAAGGAATAAACTTTGTTGATAACTTGGAGAATTCGGGGCAGTAAAGCACCAGACTATGTAAAACTAGCAATAGTTGCGAGAGTAGAATGTAAAAGCTACAGTGTGTAAAATTGCAGACACTGTTTGTGCAGAGACAGCAGCAGTTAAGGTGAATATTAGTGAAAATAGTAATTATTTATATTTGTCAAGTGCTTTGCATTTGGGGTAAAAGATCAGAGTGCTAGACAAAACTGGAAAATAAACTTAAGGTGTTAAAACAGGTATTTTGAAGCAAAATAAGTATACTTTTAAAATGAGGTAGCAGTCCCATCTGTATATATTCCTCAATAAAATAGTAGTATCCCTGTTTTAGTCTCTGAGTGAGTTTAATATTTGCTAAATAACGAGTCTTAATGGTTTGCTAGGTGTTGTGGATGGGCATGGGGTGTTAGTTGGTGTTAGTCCTCTTCCTTTGCTCCACATACTGTGTCCTGTGTCTTCCAGGTTTGGAAAAAAAGCACAGAGGTAGAAAAAAAAATGTCCCTAAAGAAAGCTAATATTTAATGTAAGAGCACAAGCCGCATCTGATCTGTGTGCAGAGGAGCAACAGTTCTGTCTCTGAGCAAAGGTATCGGGTGTCGTAAGCCATCGTGCAGCTGACAGATGTGTTAATGAGTGAATGTATCATTGCAGGCTGCGCTATGGCGTCGGCGTCTGCCAGCGTGGACTCCAAGGCAGAGCTGACTGCTATACTGGAACAGTGGGAGGGCAATCAGCAAGGCTCCACACAGGAACTGGTCAACATCCTCACCAAGTCAGTACCGCTTATGCTTCTTGTGTGTTTAAAGTCTCAGTGGTGCTGTGATGTTTGTTAGAAGCAAGTCCAGGCCATGGGAGATCGAGGGAGATTATCGTCTGACAGAATGAAGTAGAAGTACCTTTGGCCCACCATGTCAAAATATGTCTTTTGCCCCCCTGTAGGATAGTTTTGCATATTGAGTCCAGGGGCAAATACCAGGTCATCACCATCAGTATCTAATGTAGAGCCACATTGCAAAGCCACAATATAGAATCATGTGTGTATGACACCCCGCTGCGTAGCCACAAGTTATAAAAGCACTCCACTGTGACTACGCTGTATTATACTAAATGGTCTGTGAACAAGATCTGTAAGTTGTGGCCATGACTAAATAAAGCATTAAAATGAGATGATATTGCATGGCCATGATAAAAGTATGGAGTCATGTGACTGGCTGACTGGACACGATTGGCAGTAAGTCGACAAGTTCAACTGATTTCATTTTGTTCCAATCCAGAAATTAAATATAATCTACATTAATCACCACTAAAATGTACTATGTATGAGAGTAGTTTCACATGTTTTGTATTGTTTTATTGTGGCTAAAGTCAGTGTCCTGCAACTTTTAGGATCTCTGAACTTGTTGAGAGAGAGACTGAAGAGTATCACAAAGTGGACCCAGACCCTTTTGATGATCGCCATCCTGGTGAGTGAGAAACAGAAAAAAGAAAATGAAACTAAGGCAAGGTTGACTTAGGTTTTTATTATTGGGTATATTTTTGACATTTCCTTCTTGGCCACTAGGGAGAGCTGATCCAGAGTGTGTGTTGGGACACCTGCTCAAGATCCTGTTCAAGAACGATGACTTCATGAACACGGTAAGAATGGATGGAGCTTGTTTACATGCAAAACAAAAGGAGAAAAAATGTGTTTCTCATCCAGAGAGTGCTCTTCTTCTCCTCCTCCTCTAGCTGGTGAACAGCTATGTGATGACCAGCAGAGAGTATTCCCTCAACGCGGCAGCTTGTCGCCTACTTAAGAACATCATGCCTGGCCTAGAGACAGCCGTGGTGTTTCAAGAGAAGGTGGGTCAGCCCGTTGTCCAGCCTCCGCCTTTACACAAGTCCCATTAGAGAATGTGTTATAAAAGGGACATCGCATTCACAATACACAACAGTCCGCACAGGATTTTCACAGCACATAATAAGTAGTTGCAATGAATAAGTAATAACTAAGTTGCATGCAATATGCTAAGAAAAAGAACAGGTCAAAACAATGTGTTCATTATACTAATAAAACAGTAGTAATGACTCATGAAACATATTTGAGACATACACCTACTGTCTTACTGTCTTAATCAGCTATCTTAATCAAAGTGATCATCACAAGGGTAAAAAGAACAAAATATATTGCAAATTGTTTTTAATCTAAGACACAGAACAACATAAAGTGAATTGCAGTTATAGTTGAACATTTACATCAGTTTACACGTACAAATGTTATTCTTCATAAAGCACCAACATTAAAATTGACCTACTCCGGTTATGTCTAATGCTATGTGTAATACAGTAGAATCAATAATCCTGGACAACAGGCCCATCAACCTGTTCCTTAGTTGAAATGTGTCACTACAGAATGAGTCACTGTCCAGTCTGCACGTTGGTTACACTTTCACCACAGCTCTGGGAGAGGTTATTGCAGGACATGCGGTTGCCAGACTCTTTATTTCCCCACCCATAGAGTTCCAAAGTCTTTCAAAGCCTCAGTTGAAATAATTCATCTACACACTGTTGCTGAAATAATTTCAGTTCTGTTCATGCATTTCACCGCTTGCTCTCCTCAGGAGGGGATAGTTGAAAGGCTGTTTAAGTGGGCTCAGGAGGGCCAGCAGCCACTCAGGATCTACGCCACAGGCTTGTTGGCTGGAGCCATGGAGAACCAGGACATCGCTGCCAACTACAGGGAGGAGAACTCTGTTCTGGTCAGTGCTGGATGCATGTTGCTCCAGACATCGACATGTGTGACCGTGGCTAGCTACACCAATATCCCTCAAAGCATAAATGCAGCGGTTGGTGTCAGAAACGGGTTTTCAGTGACCTTGTTTTTCCACGCTCTGCCTCGTCAGGTGCCTTTGATGCTCCACAGGCTGCGTGAGCTGCAGGATAAGGACGCTGAGAAGAAAAGGGAAATCAAACGGCCGAGCCCCAGGAAGAGCCCGGGCGAGCCTTTGCTGCCGCTGGATGAGGAGACGGTGGACGGCGGCTTTGAAGAGACGCCCTTCACGCAGGGCCGGAACGGGGGCGAGCGGGACGGGATGAGGCCGGAGGAGCAGGCCGAAATGTCCCTGTCCACCCCCGAGCCCGACAACGAGCTGTCGTTCCGTCTCAACTCCACCCACAAAACCAGCAGCCGCGCCAACTCCGCCTCCAAGACCATGATGAAGCCCATGTCGGCCCCGGGCTCCCTGTCGCACCCGGGCACGTCCGAAGGCAGCGGCGGCTCCAGACGCAGGGCGGACAGGGAGGGCGAGCGCAGCGCCAAGCACAAGCTGAATTTCTCGCTGCCAGAGCCGGAGAGGAACTTCAACGAGCTGTCCAACAGCAGCTGGTCTGAGATGAGCCCCTGGGTTATTGGCAACAACTACCACCTGTACCCTCTGACCCCGGAGATAGAGCAGAGGCTCATCCTGCAGTACCTCACGCCTCTGGGAGAGTACCAGGAGGTCTGTCCGCTGCCCTCACTTTCATGCATTTCCCCTGTCTTGTCACAGAGCGCCCAGCAGATGTCAGTCTTACGTAATTAAGAGTCAGCGATCTATTTGATGGGCCAAAAAAATGACACAGTTTCTGGATTTTCTTCCCACAGCTGCTGGCGGTGTTCATGCAGATGGGAGCCCGGGAGCTGCTCATGCATTACATGGATCTAAAGCAGACCAACGATGTGCAGCTCACCTTTGAGGCTCTCAAAGTATAAGCTCTTCTTCCCTGTTCTTGACTCTGTGTGGTGCAGAAACACAGTCAAGCCTGTTTAGATTAATTTTTCCCCTTTTGTGGTTACAGTACTTGGCTTCCCTGCTGCTACACAAGAAGTTTGCTGCAGAGTTTGTGGCTCATGGAGGAGTGCAGAAGTTGCTGGAAATCCCTAGGCCGTCGATGGCTGCTACTGGAGTGTCTCTGTGCCTCTACTACCTTGCCTATAACCAGGATGCAATGGAAAGGGTAGGAAAAGTCAGCCTTATTATCAGTCAGACTAATCAGGTCGAAGGAAAATTGCACGTCTCCTATCCAATCTAAAAACCAAAGACAACATATAGCAGGATCAAACAAAGACAAGACAAACAATAAATTGTATTGAACTGAGTATTACACTTTGGACAGTTTGACAGGTTTGCAAGTGCTAACAAAGGACGAAAAGGGTATTGCACTGAGAAATGAAGAACTTGCATGCAAATATTGTGAAATCTAGGAAATCTTATTGACTCAAAGACTGCAAAAAACACCTAAGCCATGACCCTTTTAACATTTTAAATCCTCCTTACGAAACGATTTGGACCACCTTAGGCTGCATCCATTACATACATGTACTTAACCAGTTTTATAGTAGTAGTCAAATGGTGTGACAGGTCCCGGGCCCCGGTGCGTGTCTGTATTCAGCGGCCTGTGCCCTGCTCCTCAGGTGTGCATGCTGCCCTACACCATCCTGTCAGACGTGGTGGGCTACACGCTGTGGCTGCTGGAGTGCTCGCACGCGTCCGGCTGCTGCCACGCCACCATGTTCTTCACCATCTCCTTCTCCTTCCGCGCCGTGCTGGAGCTCTTCGACAAGCAGGACGGGCTGCGGCGTCTCGTCAATCTGGTAACCACGGCGACCGGAGGATTAGAGAAACGGCGCGCGGAGGAGCCACAATAAACCGGGCCGCGGGCTTTTTTTTTCTTTTAATGCATTCTGTGCCGTGATTAGTGTTTGTGAACCGGGCTGTTTGCAGATCAGCACCTTGGAGATCCTGAATCCCGAGGACCAGGGGGCGCTGCTGAGCGATGACGAGATCTTCTCCAGCAGGCAGACGGCCAAGCACACCTGCATGGCGCTGCGCAGGTACTTTGAGGCCCATCTGGCAATCAAGGTGGAGCAGGTGAAGCAGTCCCTGCAGCGCACAGAGGGAGGCGCCCCCATCCACCCACAACCCTACTACAAGGTACGTGAGAGAGGAGAAAGAGAGAGAGAGGAGACCTGCATGCAAATGCTTCTCGCTCACACACTGTCTCAAATTGGCAATTTTATTTTCTTTTTCTCTGAAGTGTCTTGAAAGTAGGGAAGAAATACACCGTAAACTACTGCTCAGGGAAAAAACATCCCCCTTTTTCTCAAGGAGTTTTAATGTTTTATATAGCAATTTAATAAAGGGTGTGTAATTATTAACTAAACTGACAGTGACTTATTCTCAATATGATAAAGAATCACAGATTATGTTTTGCTCGTCATCACAATATTCAGTAATATCTGAGCATTCAGCATTAAGACACCTTAAATATTTCAGAGATGATTTTTTTCTTTCTGTTTACTCTCTTTGATTGGGGCTTTACAGCACAACAGCAGAACAGATAGGAAGCAAAAGGAGAAGTGAATTGGTTTTGATTGTGGATTTCTCTTTGTTTTTTGACGTTCGTTAAAACCATATTTTTTGGTTCCACACCCTCAGCAGTGACTCATCATGCATTGTGCAAGAGGTCAAACCCATAACAGCGCATGAGGGTCAAATGTGTTATCTCTGTTATTTTCCTTGACTTTGTTTATGCTTTAGTTGCTGCAGGACTTAGTGTTCCTGCGGTGCTGACGTCTGTGTCTGTCTGTCTGTGTGTGTGTGTGTGTGTGTGTGTGTGTGTCTTGTCATGTGTGTGTGTGTTCCCAGGCCGTCAGCTACAGCCGTGAGCAGGTGGTGGAAATGATGGAGTTTCTGATCGAGTACGGTCCACCCCGGCTGTACTGGGAACCAGTGGAGGTCTTTCACAAGCTGTCCTGTGTGCAGCTGCTCCTGCAGCTCATTTCCATCGCCTGCGACTGGAGAACGTACTACGGCAGGTACGAGCCACGCAGCCTCATTTATCGCCTCCCTCTCTCTCTCTCTCTCTCTTTTTAAAAAAATCCTGATGAGTACGCCCCCCCTGTTCAGTCATTGAATCGTCAGTGATGTTGTGACGATTCAGAGATGACTATTCAGACGATTCATTCTCTTTCCCTCTCTTTCTCTTTTTTCTTCCTCCCTCTCTTCCTCTCTCTCCCTCTGTCTCTTTCTCTCTCCCTCTCTCTTTCTCTCTCCCCCCCTCTCTCTTCCTCTCTCTCCCTCTCTCTTTCTCTCCCTCTCCTTCTCTTTCTCCCTCCCTCCCTCCCTCTCTTTCTCTCCCTCCCTCCCTCCCTCCATCCCTCTCTCTGTAGGAGCGACACGGTGCGCTATGCCCTTGACATCCTCAGCATCCTCACCGTGGTTCCAAAGACGCAGCTGCTGCTGTCTGAGTCCGTGGCCGTGCTTGATGAAGGGACCACCATTTCCACCGTCGGTACGTCTCGGCATGTCATCACAGCTTTGCTCGACCCGGAGAGAGGACGGGGGAGGGGGGGGGGGGCAGAAAACGGTCGACAGCTGCGGAGGACAATGGACGGACGGATGCAGCTGATGCTGCCTGGCTACTCCGGCCTGTGATGGAGCCGCACGTTTGACCTGACAGGGAGTGGAGACGGGATGTTTTTATTTTAAGTTTTTTACCACCAGTGTTGACCCTCTGGCTTGGGGTTAAGATGACACTCATGTCAAACATGGTTCTACAAACCTTTACAGTTGGAGCACGGCTGCTACTCGTAGCGGTTTCCATTGAAATATGTTTGCTGCACGAGCCGTAACGTCTTTTCCAGCAACATCCCAGAAATTTTCTCAAAATGTCCACTTTGGGGAAGATGGACGTTTAAAACGTTAATTTATTAGATATTGTAATTAGATTTAGAAAAACTCCATACTATGCCATCTCATGTGACCCCCCCCCCCCCCCCCCCCCCCCCCCCCGGTTTCCATTATCAGATAACTTTGTCCTTGTAATTGATGTAATGAAACTGAGTCCAGCAGCAATAAAATCAGAATTATAATGAATTAGAATAAAAATAGTATAACAGTAAAACAGAATAAGGATAACAACAGTGACGTAGAACTGAATAATAATCACACAAACCCAAAACCAGAAACCATACATAATGCTACTGGAGTGTCTCTCATACATACTGTGAAGAACTGACATCATTACACATGTTACTCTTTTGCTATAAACGCCTCTACACACTTCCTGTATTGACACATCTGGAAAAAAAAACCCTCCTGAGACCGTAAACATGTTTTAGCGGTATTTGAGGGGTTTTTCGAAGTTTTGTTCTATCACTATTACCAGTGTTTTATTACAGCGCTATTTCGGCAACTCAAAATTAAAACGCCTCTGTCTGCACAGCGCTCATAACGCTCGGTCCCTTTGTAATTTTAGTTTCTGTTTATCTCATAAAGCCCGTGCCCAAAACCAGCCAAACCAAACAGACAGATGGCACCAACCACGGCTATTATTTCCCAGTTTTTCCTGCATTTAACCGTTTTTTCCTCCTCCTCCCCTCCTCTCCTCTCTCTCCAGGCATGAGCATCGTCCTGGCAGTGGCGGAGGGCGAGGTGTTTGTGAACGACGCCGAGATTCAGAAGTCGGCCCTGCAGGTCATCATCAACTGCGTGTGCGCCCCGGACAAGCGCATGTCCAGCATCGGCAAGTTCATCGCGGGCACCCTGCGGCGCCGGCTGCCCCAGCAGACCAAGGCCAGCGAGAGCGTCCTCATCAAGATGTGGAACGTGGTGCAGTCCAACAACGGCATCAAGGTAGAGCCGCCCCGTGCCGGGCCACACAAAGCCTCTCTGATGGTTATCCCAGCTTTGCTTTTTTCCCAGGTTTATTAGAGAGTGAACTGTGTTTGTTCACTCAGACAGGTGATTTTTTTCCCCCTTTGTTCCAGATTGGTTTCATTTTTTTTTTATCTTGGCAACATTAAAAAAAACACTTCTCAAGAGGCTCTCAATCACCCCCACCCCCTTTCAGACACACACACACACTCTCTCTTTGTCTCTCTCTCTCTCTCTCTCTCTCTCTCTCCCTATCTCTCTCTCTGTCTCTCTCCCTATCTCTCTCTCTGTCTCTCTCTCTGTCTCTCTCTCTGTCTCTCTCTGTCTCTCTCCCTATCTCTCTCTCTGTCTCTGTGTCTCTGTCTCTCTGTCTCTGTGTCTCCGTCTCTGTGTCTCTGTCTCTCTCTGTCTCTCTCTCCCTCTCTCTGTCTCTGTCTCTCCTCTCTCTCTCTCTGTCTCTGTCTCTCTCCCTCTCTCTCTCTCTGTCTCTCTCTCCGTCTCTGTGTCTCTCTCTCTCCCTCTCTCTATCTCTCTCTCCTCTCTCTCTCTGTCTCTCTCCCTCTCTCTCTCTCTCTCTCTCTCTCCTTTTCTCTCTCTCTCTCTCACTCACTCTCTCTCTCTCTCTCTCTCTCTCTCTCTCTCTCTCTCTCTCTCTCTCTTCCATATGTTGAACTGAGTGTAGCCGCCACGCAGGCCACAGATGTTCACCCCAGGAGTTTTTTTTCTTTTTTTTTTTTGGGTTTAGCATATCATTTACGGACACTTGAGCGCGCAGATGGAAACGTCACATAAATGATGCCGGCCTCAGATTATGAAGTCAGCTGAAACGCAGCCAGGAAGATCTGGCATCAGTCACTCCCAGCTTTAGGTCAGATGATATGCATTCATGGAAACAGAGACGCTGGTTCTAGTGAGACGGGGAGAGTTGTTTCTCGATTCGTTGAGTGGTTGTTTTGAAATGGGCTTCAGCAATTTCCTCATTTTTCTTGTATAATTTTATCTACCAAAGGCCGAGTTCAGGTCTTTAAAAGCCTTTTTGTGTGCTCACTGACATTCAGTGGTCTGTCACAAATACTCAAGAAACCAGAAAATATTCACTTAGGAGCTGAGATCAGAGAATTTTTACCTAATTTTCTAAAAAAGTGAATATAATATTGAATTAAATAATCTATGAAAACTGTGTTTTTTCAGTCTCTTTATAGAGAATACACCATAGATGTCTGCAGCTTACCTAAGAAAATACACAAACACAGACATTAAGGTGGATCTCAGGAGGAGCTGAGACTTGTTGAATGAAACCTTGGTTTTTATAGTGCCTCGACTAGCAGCTCCAGCCATAATTACTAAGTAACTTAATTTAGAGAGGAATGACGGCGTTCAGCCCCTGTACAGTCCTGAAGTCTCTGCAAAGGCCGACGGGCTGTAAACATCTTTATCTCTGCTATAAAGTTGGACATTTCAGTAGGAATTGTCTCCTTTCTGGGAGCCTCGAGTGGCCGTTGGGGGAACTGCAGCGTTTGAGCTCGTCCACTAGAATAAATGAGACGGTGAAGGAGCGCTGGCACATCCTGCAGGGATCCTGAAGTTAATATCAATACGTCTGAAAGACTTCTCAGAGCCTCCAAAGCTACTTTAACACCTCAGTGTCAGTTAAAGTTGTAATCAGCAGCACATTTTAACTTAACGGGTTTTAGCTAAACCTACAGAGCAGCAAGTTCATTAATAATTATAATTATATGAATAATCACCAGACTTTTTAAATGCATTTCAAGGGCCTCAATTTTCTCCAAACTGATCAACTTTTATCATTTTTAAAGACTTGAAGACTGACTGATCTTTTAGCAGAGATCAGTTCTGAGCCACGTGATACACGTTTCCCTCAGCTTTTACAAATTTCTCAGTCTCACATCTGATTTGGGTCTACAACGTGTGCCCTTGCTCACTTAAGCTCTTTTTTTCCTTACACAATGAGTCACTGCGAGTGACTCGCTCTGAAGTGTTGAGTTTGAGATTTGGCAGATTTAATGGCACTGACAGGCTCCAGCGAGCAGTATCTGGTACAAGGTAGGAAAAATACCTCATAAAATCATGATTAGGGCTTAAATACTTTCTAAGGGCCTTCGTTTTTCCCCAAATTGATTTGTCAATCTTTAATGCATGCGTCTGTGTGTACTCGTTTCCAACCTGTTTTTTGATGAATCATTTATCAGTAAAGGCTATTGATAACCTGCTTCTGAGGTAGAAGCATGTTATCATGTCATGCAAGTTTTACACCATAACAATACTTGTAGGGAACTAGTCATCATATATTTCACACCATGAAACGCATATTCCTGGTCAGTAGTACACACATACATATATATATAGTAACTATAGACTACGCTTTGGTGCTTAATGCCATTTTCATTACTTTTATACTTTAAGTAGTTCAGAAATCAGTACACTTCTTACTTGAAGTAAGTAAAAAAACTTCAGTTGAAACTTCAACTTCCACAGAGGTATTTCTAAACCCTCGTATCTACACTTATCTACTCTGAGTAATAGTTGTGGATGCTTTAGACCCCAGGGAAAGTGTGTGTGAGCTCCGGGGTGTGTCGTCTCACGTGCCGCCTCCGTCCCGCAGGTGCTGCTCTCCCTGCTGATGGTCAAGATGCCCATCACCGACGCCGACCAGATCCGCGCCCTGGCCTGCAAGGCTCTGGTGGGCCTGTCCCGCTCCAGCTCGGTGCGGCAGATCATCAGCAAGCTGCCGCTGTTCAGCAGCGGCCACATCCAGCTGCTGATGAAGGAGCCCGTGCTGCAGGACAAGCGCAGCGAGCACGTCAAGTTCTGCAAGTTCGCCGCCGAGCTGATCGAGCGCATCTCCGGGAAGCCGCTGCTGATCGGCACCGACGTGTCGCTGGCGTGGCTGCAGAAGGCCAGCGTGGTGGCCCAGACGCGCATCACCTACCCGGAGAAGGAGCTGCTGCTGCTCATCAAGAACCACCTGGTGGCCAAGGGCCTGCACGACACCGCCAGCATCCTGACGCGCGAGGCCGACCTGCCGCTGAGCTGCGCCTCGCACTCCTCCCACTCGCCCTCCGCCTTCCCCGCCGCCGCCCCGCCCATGTCGCCCACCGTGGCGCTGCCCCGGACGCCCCGCCTGACCAACGGGATCGGGCCGCGGCACGGCGCCCACCCCGCCCACTCCTCCACGCCGCCCTCCGCCGCCGCGCCCATCCGCCCCTCCACGTCCCAGGCGGCGGCGGCGGCGATGGCGCCCGTGGCCGCCTCGGCGCCCTCCACCTCCGCCGGCGAGTCGCCGCTGGTGGGCCGCATCGTCTTCTCGCGCGGCGAGCGGCAGGCGGCCTGCGGGGCGGCCAGCTGCAAGCGGCCCCGCGGCCTGCGGCAGAAGTCGGACCACGGCGAGTTCAGCCAGAGCCCCGCCATGAAGAAGCAGTTCGAGCGGCACCTGCCGTCGCCGCCGGCGCTGGAGAGCATCATCACCGAGTACCTGAGGGAGCAGCACGCGCGCTGCAAGAACCCGGTGGCCACGTGCCCGCCCTTCTCCCTGTTCACGCCGCACCAGTGCCCCGAGCCCAAGCAGAGGCGGCAGGCGCCCGTCAACTTCACCTCCAGGCACACGCGCAGGGTCATCTACCCCCGGTACGGAGGGGTGGACGGAGGCTGCTTCGACAGGCACCTCATCTTCAGCAGGTGCGTCCCTCGCCCTCCTCCACAGGTGGCATCAGTTACCAGCAGTTGTGTTATCAGTGTCGGCCGCTTTCTCAATGAATCGATTGGCTGGTTCGTGTATTGATCCCGGCTGCAGGTGTCAGATGATGTACGTTCATCAAAATAAGAGGCAGACTTGGGCCTTTGTCTTGGGGCTGCAACAAGTGATTGTAATTCTGTGGTCGATTCATCTGTTGGTGGCTTTCTCGATTAATGGTTTAGTTGTTTGGCTCGTACAATTATGCAAAAAACGGTTCTTTTGTTGATGGCCGTTTCCTAAAAGCCAAAAAAGTAACATCCCAAATTTTTTGTCCTGACCTCTGTCATTATGTTTTCTATCAAAGACAGGAAATTGCGGGTCATCATCATAAAAACTATTCACATTCAAGAAGTCGAGACGTGAGAGTTTTGACCAGGGTTGCAATGGGGTTGAACGTTTTCCGGTACATTTTTTGTTGTTGAACTTAAGTTGGTAAATAAGCAAGTGGCCTTGAGAACCGGTGGCTCAGGAACCATCAAGAGGCTTAGCATGAGGCGACTTGATGTACAAGCACCCTCCATGGTCATGACACTATTCTGAATGAATGAACGTATTCTATTCACCCACTCACAAAGTTTACCATAGTACAAAGCCATGTAAGCATTGACCGTTTTAGAGAGGGAACCCCAGTATACAATCATCCTCATCTGCCCGAGCAAAATAAAGAACTATACACAATAAGCTTCAATGTAACTTTGGGACTCAACAAATACAGTTCTACATCTGGATTCCTCTATCACACATGCAGATTGTTCCCAGCACATGCTCATCAGTCACTAGGCCCACAGCATTTTCATTAAGACCTCATTTCTGGATTCAGAGTCTAGTCGTCCAGTCAGGCTAGTTTTGATGATTTGATTGATTTCCTGGGTTAAACATACAACATTGATGGTGTTCAAGTTTAACTTAATTCTGAGTTGAGTTTAACTTGATCCTAAAAGTTATGGGCACGTTTAAGTTGAACTAACGAATACTTGTTTAAATCAAAATGTGTGTTTGTAAATGTTGTATCAGAAGTGTTTGAATATCTGTTGGATTACAGCAAAAATATTTAATATTTATGCTGCATACAATACAAACTCAACTCAGATGTAAATTCCAGAAAAATCCTGCTTAAATTACTGTCGTTTTTGGACTTAAAACTAGTTAATTACCTGCATCATCATCCAGAATGAGAGCTTAACTCATTTGATATGTGTGTGTTTTTACATGGCCGCTCTAAACCCTCCTCTGCCTGCGTTTCCCAGGTTCCGTCCCATCTCCGTGTTCAGGGAGGCGGAGGCGGACGAGAGCGGCTTCATGTGCTGTGCCTTCTCAGCCCGCGAGCGCTTCCTGATGCTGGGGACGTGCACGGGCGAGCTGAAGCTCTACAACGTGTTCACAGGCCAGGAGGAAGCCAGCTACAACTGCCACAACTCAGCCATCACTCACCTGGAGCCCTCGCGGGTCTGTAGAGAAAAGGCCGCGTGTCAGCCACTGTTGCTCCACATTGTCCTTGAACGCAGATGAACCCACCGCACTGATTATTATCTCGATCTTCCTCGATTACTCGATTTGTTGCTCGGTTTCTAAGATGATGCAAGAACTGAAAATTGTCTGGCACCGTTTCACAAAAGCCAAGATAAGCTCTTTAAACATGATTTTTTTTTGTATTTCAAGATCAGTAAATAACAGTAAATCACATTTAAAAAGCTGATATCAGTCCACTCAGTTTCTTAAAATCATTCTCAAGAGAAAATTTAGATGCTTAAATTGTCTATAAAATGGCGCAAAAACTGTTAAAAAGTGTTGATCTCCCTTTCACCAAGACCGAGATTAACTGCATTCTTTAGTCCTCTGATTGTATTTTCTATCATAGAGGACCAGAAAATATCCACATGAAAGAAGCTAAGACCAGAGAATTGATGATTAAAATCATCAAGAAATGTAATTTTAATAACAAACCAATTGCACAATTTTGTAGGACAACCATGTGAGGCGTCATTATTTTCAATGTTTTGTTGTTTTATGTCTCAAAAAGTGCGGAGGAGATCGTTAACTGTCACGTTTTTTTCTTTGCATCTCTAGAACGGCAAACTGCTCCTAACGTCGGCCTCGTGGAGTTTCCCCATGTCTGCGCTGTGGGGCATGAAATCAGTATTCATCATGAAGTAAGCACCTGACACTCAACCATTTATTTTCATACAAATATTATGATCTTTTCAAGAAGGAATCTGAGACAGTTCAGGTCTGCCAGAATCACAGCTAAGCTCTGACCGTCCAATCAGAGATCAGCCTCGTGCTGTCAATAGGCCGTCTCTTGAAAAAAGCTATTAAGTTATGCGCCTTTCATTCATCTCAAGTTAAAACGATGCGGCATGAGGATTCAGATTTGTTCTACAATGTTTACAAAGACTTGAAACGTCTCAGCTGTTCTCACACCAGGTGTGTCTCCATTTCCTCCTAAGAAACGTGTGAAACCTCGAAAAACTGGTGATGGAAACGCCTAAATGCTGAGAAATCTCTCAAATGTCGTGAAATACATTTTACACTCTCTTGAGGTGGTTTTTCAGACGGAATATTTTCACAGAAGTGTAATGGAAACTTTTTCTTTTGCATTTATGTGTTAAGACTTCAACAAATTGCTTCAAATGAGCAGTATTGAGGAGAAGAGACCGAACTTCTCGAAATCTGATAAAATGTTATAAATACCTTCCTCAAAGTGCAAAAGTCGTGCAAAACAAGCTTTTACAGAAATTGTGTGATTCGAGCGCAAAACACCCTTCAATTGAAACACCCACAAGTTGCAGTAGTGCTATATAGACATTTATGAAATGTGATTTTTATTTAGCAGAAAACTGTCATGGAAATGCACCTCAGAGGCTCTCCCCTGGGAGAGAAATCGGCCTCTAGGAACACTTTTTGAGAAAAGATGGGATGCCGTGCAATAGCAAGGTCACCTGGCGATAAAACACGCAGCAATAATCACAGTTTAGTCACATTAGGATAAGACTTATGGTTAAGTTCTAAAAATGTATAATTTGAGACTCTAAAACGGAGTAAAGTTTACACACCATCCTGCCTCAATGTAAACAGATGTCGGCAAACACTGAATCTTTGTCCATTCATATCGTGTCATGATGACTTTTATTCTAATGGAAACTCCGCCTGCCCCTTGGATTAAACCCTGGACCGTTGCTCTCGTCTCCAGGCATTCCTTCTCGGGCGACCATTACGTGGAGTTCAGCAAACTGTCCCAGGACCAGGTCATCGGCACCAAAGAGCACACGGCGCGGGTACGTGGCCTGGCCCATCCCTCGACCCGCCTCCTGAGGACTGCGGAGCCAACCTGTAATCGCTTCCCTCCTTCCCTTCTCCCAGATCTACGACATCCAGACGGGCCAGGAGACTCTGACCCTGTACAACCCGGACCTGGCCAACAACTACAAGAGGAACTGCGCCACCTTCAACCCCACCGACGACCTGGTGCTGAACGACGGCGTGCTGTGGGACGTGCGCACGGCTCAGGCCATCCACAAGTTCGACAAGTTCCAGATGAACATCAGCGGCGTCTTCCACCCCAACGGCCTGGAGGTCATCATCAACACCGAGATCGTATCCTTACCTCGCGTCATCATCTTGATGCACATGAATACATATTTGATCAAATGATTGATTTTAAGAAGTCATAATGGTAGTTGCACCCATGGTTGCAATGAAACGTTGAAGCAGAGGGAGCTCAGCTCCTGCTGGCTTAGATAAACATGCAGAGTTGAGCTGTATCTTATTTAATCTGTGGTCCGTGTCTCCCCTTATTTCCTGGTGAGATCGCCAACTAGAGACGTAGCTATGGCATGCAAAAGCCTTCCAACAAAAAGTACCAAAATGAGTATTGAATGGCAGGGGTGGTGCAGTGAGGACCAGGCAGTGGAAACGTGGCATTAGGTTGGTCGCCATTGGTCAACATTTTTAAACAACACCTGCTTCCTCCAACTGTCTCCTCTTCATTTCTCTCTTTTTGTTTTAACCCGTTATTAAGCCTTTGTTAAACCAGCAGTCAGCCTATTGACGATGACGTCATGGAAGTTAGACACGGCGTTGCTATGGCGACCGGGCACTCTCCAGGCGGTGCTACCCTGTCATGGAAACAGGCCTAGTCGAGCCAGTACCACGTTACCTTATGATTTCCAGGGATTTTTATTAGTCTGTCCCAATCCATGTCAACTTGACATGGTAGACATGGACTGGGACAGACTCGGTTTTAACCAAATAGTTGTTTCATCCCCGCTGATGACCTAAATGAACACAGTCTCAACTCTAGCAGCGACATCTACGTTTGAGGCCTTGTTCCTCAGCGCAGGTTCATTAGTTTTCGCCGTAAAGTGGTAAAATAGTCCGGGCTTTAACGGGGGTATCGATACCACCTTAAAACACAGTTTCAGTGATTTAAAAGACCTGCGTAAAGTCTCTCCAAATTAATCGCCCAAACCAACGGTCGGGGGTTATTATCGCCCTTTAAGACCGCTTGTTTAACAAGTAACGGTTTCACTGAATCTGGAAAGGGGGAAAAAAAGGGATTAACGACGAGGCCGATCTTTAAATTTGTAGACACTTCGATGATGAGACGACTATCTCATGAGCTTTTATTTCACTGCTAAACATTAAATATTTATTGCGCTGAAAATTGATTTTTTTGGGGTGGTGGGGGTGTGGGGGGGTTAATCTCCCTGTAATTGAATTCACAGCAGATTTTAGTCGATGCATGTGAGGAAGTGTGATTGTGCTGGTCCTTAGCTGGAGCCTCAGTGGGACCTGCGGACCTTCCACCTGCTGCACACGGTTCCTGCTCTGGACCAGTGCAGGATCGTCTTCAACAACAGCGGCACCGTCATCTACGGAGGTAAACACTACGGAGGCTGGAGGCCCGGCAGCCGATCGGGACAGAACCAGGAAGTGTTTAATAGTGGATGCAAGCATTTAGACAAGGGTCTGGCAAGGGTTTTAAGAAAATGAGATAAGTACGTTATTCTTCCCCAAAGGCAAATTATTCCATCCAGGCATCAAAGGCACACAATAACAGTAAGCAAGTAGTAAAAATACCTATTATTATCATTATTATTATTATAAGTGAAGTAGTAAGAAACTATGGTAGGTAAAACGTTGCATCCAGCTGTTTAGGCACATAAACAAAATGGTCCCAGTAATGGGTACATAATGATAAAATACAAACAATAATTAGAAATTATATGTGTAGTAATAGTAGAAAAAAAGTAATATTAATTATTTATGATGATGATGACAATTGTTATATAAATAATAAGTTGTTGTCAAAATTCTCTCAAGTTTTCCATAACAGAAAATTGAGATGATGACCAAAAAAGGCATTTGAAGAAGACTTCTTGCTCTTTGTGAAACAGACATTGATACATTTCAACGCTTCTGTGTCATTTTATGAACCAAAAAACTACTACTATGAAACTATGAAAGTAGCCTAACATTACACACAACTCTCCAGGATAGGTTAGAGTTTAGAGGTTCTAGCTAGAACATCCTAGTATCTCAGGATAAAAAACCTGTCGAGGTTTAAAACTCTTTAGTAGCTCAGCATCTCGGTTTTAGAGAGTAGTGGTTGAGGTTTGTTCGCTGGGCTGGAGGATCCGTCTCGCTGGATGCCGTCTGTGCTGTGGTGGCTCAGCCGGCTGCAGTATTCGCTCCAGTTTTTCTGTTTTATCAGAGCGAAGCAACAATGAGACAAATTGAGCGGATGCCGCATTGGTCACACTGGGCGGGCCGGCAGCCTACACATTCACAGGGGGAAAAAAGGGATTAATTCTTTTTAAATAGCAAAGGCAGAGAAATGTAATTTTAGCCATCGAGGGGGAAAAAAAAAACAAACAAACTGTGCTCAGAGGGAATTATTTCCATTGGTTGTTGTGACTGGAGAAGAAGAAGAAGAAGCTGTAATTAATATGATGAAGGGAGCCCAGCCTCGGACTGGCTCTGCGGTGGCTTCGAGTGTGTGAAAGGTGTGTTTGAGTGAAAGGCTGGTAATTACCAAGCAAAGTGAGCATGTGTGTATTTGGAAAGAGGTGTGAACAGAGCCTGTAGAGGTGTGTGTGTGTGTGTGTGTGTGTGTGTGTGTGTGTGTGTGTGTGTGTGTGTGTGTGTGTGTGTGTGTGTGTGTGTGTGTGTGTGTGGTGCCACAGTCACTCAGAGCCATATGGGCAGAGCGCTCCGTGCTGGACCGACAACAGAGAGAAGCAGCTGGTTCACGCCGCCCCACAGGAGGAGCCGCGGGCGCGGCCCTCTGGCCCCGCCCCTTTTTGGGGGGGTTCGCCGCGTGCAGCTCTTAACTGCGTGGTCTGGTCTCTGCCGCCTCCCACAGCCATGCTGCAGGCCGACGAAGAGGACGACATGATAGAGATGCAGATGAAGAGTCCGTTCGGCTCTTCCTTCAGGACCTTCAATGCCACAGACTACAAACCCATCGGTGAGGCGTCCGCTTCTAGAAGACACAGACACAGAAGGCTTTTGCTCGCTGTCCCCGCTCCAGTAGATGCACATAAAAATGATGCGATTTATCGTTTCCCCGTCTTCTGCCTCAGCCACGATCGATGTGAAGAGGAACATATTTGACCTTTGCACTGATACCAAAGACTGTTACCTGGCTGTGATCGAGGTAAATCCTGGCCCACGCGTGGCATCAGATTCTGGTTCTCACGCTGTGATGTTGTGATAACCGAGCTTTTCGTTTTGCCCCCAAGAACCAAGACCCGATCAACGCCGACACCGACACCGTGTGCAGGCTGTACGAAGTCGGTCGGCAGAGGCTTGCAGAGGAGGAGGAGGAGGATGACGAGGATCAGGTGGGAACTGGGGCTGTAACGATAAAGCCATCTGTATCTGTGATATAAGGCGTGTTTCCATTGGCCTTAGAGAGGTGAAAAAGCTGAGTGACAGAACTGGTAATGGAAACACAAAAATTTCTTAATACTTTGAACATTTTTAGGTTCCCATTAGGTGGTTTTCCAGAATTGTTGATCTAGAAGTTTGTCACAAAAGTGTAACAGAAGCACTATTTTCTGCACTTACACGTCAGGGGACTTGACATGGGGGTCACATGACCAGCTTACCTTAAACAAAAGAGCATGGTATAGGTATCCAGTCTGAACCTGTTCCAAATCTAACTGAAGTAGAGTTACAGCCCATGCACAAAAACACCCTTACAACTGATACAAGTTGAAATTTTAGCAAGACCGTTATTATTTCATGGAAAACTGTCATGGAAAGGCACCCAGAGTCTCCACTGGGAAATAAACGAGCCTTTACTAATATTTTGGATTTTTAAGAACAGATGGGTCGACTAACGGATCACATGACACATGCTAGCGATAAAATACTTGGATAACACAACAAACCTCAGTGATAACCAGTAGCACAGTCCCGACTAATCTAAGCTCTGAAAAGTTCTGAATTTAGTTTTTTCTTTTTTCTGAGACTCTTAGCATTAAATCAGCTGAGTATCGTACCGTGATGAGTCTTGTGACCTGGGAGCTTCATTCCGCCTCTTCAGTCAGTCCGGCCGGAGAATAAAGTCGTCTCCCTGCGCTCGTTGTTTCCCAGGAGGACGACGACCAGGACGACGACGACGACGACGACTCGGACGACGACGTGGACACGGACCCGCTCATCGCCGAGCTGGAGAACGAGCACGGCGGGGACGACGAGGACGAGGAGGAGGACGGCAACGACGACTTCACGCCCTCGGACGACGAGGAGGTGGCGCGGCTCCTCGGCGAGGACATCGACCTCGGGGACGACGACGACGAGGACGACGAAGACGAGGACGAGGACGACGACTCGGACAACGACGACGTGGACCTGGACGGAGACAACGGTGAGCGCCGCCCTCCAGTCTGAGCACTTCCGCTTCCTCCTCAAAGCCTCAAAAATGTCCTTAATCTCTACTCTTTTTTTTTTTTTTTTTCCTTTCGTTATTCTTTCCTTCTGTCCAGACATGTTTTGAGGGCTTTAACCCGAAGCAGCAAAAGTGCAGGCCTATCCGCATTTCCTTACAGGAGGGACGGTCTCGATAAACCTTCACAATCTGCTGTTATCGGGACGATTGGATTGCACTTCACTATTCACAATAAAGACGAAACAAACTCACACGAATAAGGAGCTTTTCTTCCAAAACCGGCCAGCCGCTGCCACAGTAAGGCGTGAACCCGCGAGGCGGGCGTTCGACGGTAAACAGTAAAACGCAGACTCTGTTTAGTCATTTGTGCCGTAAAATTCATGACTTGTTCCCGCGTCACATCGAGGGTGCGGGCCGTAGCGGGATAAAAGAGTCGATTAATTCTCTGAAGTAGGTAAATTACCTTGTAGCAGACGCTGCCCGCTGAAATCTGTCAGTGCCATTAAAGCCTCCTAGTGACTAATTGTAGAAGGGGGAAAAAAGAGGTGAAATGAGGAAGGGAACACATCGTAGATCCAAGTCGGATGCGATAATGCAAGAATATGTAAAAACGGAAAGAGGTTCGATGTCACATTAATCTGATGTCTCAACTCTGGATGATCAGGGTGTCGATCAGGGGCGTGAAAAGTATTAAAAGCTGATCAATTTTTTTTGAAAATTAAGGCCCTTAAAAAGTCTTTTACAGGGTATTACATTTTGGTATTCAAGCTCTTTCCAAGTAGTTTTACTGCAAAAAGTCTGGTGTATTTATGGAACAAACTTTGCATTTAATTTCAGGAGTTTTGCAGCTAATCTGAGGTCTGTTGTATGGTTGTGCTCTATAGATTTAAGTGCAAACTCGTTGCAACTGAGTTAAAGATGTGTTGCTGATTACTCTTAGAGGTTTGTTTTGGAGAGTCTTTAAGGGGTAAAAGGTAATTAACTTCGGGATTCCTGCAGATGTCCAGCAAAAATGCGGTGGCCGGGGCCAGTTTTTGGTGCTTTCATGCTCGTCTGGTCACCTCGGCGAAACGGGGGGAAAAAAGAAACAAAAAACTGCAACCTCAGTTTCTTCTAGACACCAGGAGAATAAACAGCAAAATCATGAATTTCAGAGCAAACACTGGACGTCGCTCTCCTTCGCATTTTGCCACAGCTGCATTATTTTTTTACGGTTTTGGCAGCTTTTGCTTCCTCCACTCTCTCTCTCTTACACACACACACACACACACACACACACACACACACACACACACACACTCACACACTCCTGAGTGGCTGTGTCCCCTCACACTTCTGAATGTGTTTCTCCCCTCTGTTGGGCACACAGACAGCTCCGACAACTCTGACCTTGAGGATGACATCATCTTGTCCCTGAATGAGTGAGGAAAGGGGCCTTTGGCGTCCGGGGGGCCAGGAACGGGACGGGACGGGACGAGAGCAGAGGAGAGGGTGGGGGCAGGAGGCGGAGGCGGAGGCGGGCGACGCACACAAACAAGAGCTTCCAAGTGTCGGCAAAAATGATTGTATTTGATACAGTTTTCTACAAACGTGGGGCGTGACGGTGAGCGAAATCACTTAAACATGGTGCAGACGAGTGCGGAAAAACAACGACAGAAAGTTTTCTATTCTATCACACACGCTGTTCATTTGATACAGACCTCCCTGACTTCTGGAGCCTCTGTTGCAGGAAAACAAACAAACAAACAAAGAGGAGAAGGGCGCTCTGGCTGCTCTGCGTCTCTGCAGACCAGCTCCAGACAGTCAGCAGAAAGGTACTAAAAGTGTCGCATTAGGCAGCTAACGTAATGCACAAATGCGTTGCCGATGGTTCGTGAAGCACCACGCCCACCTTCAGCTTTTTATTTTAGTTTGTTTTGATCTTATTTCTACCCCCCCCCCCACACACACACCCTCCCACCCGGCCGTGAACTGCCAGCAGCGCCAACATGGCCGCCTCAGTTCGTGATGTAAATAGGAGAAAGAAACTCAGAGACTCTTCTCGCCTGCTCACATGAAATGCAGAGGTTGTTTTTTTTTTTTAACAGGACTCTCGACCACTTTGTTATGACATACACACGTCTAGGGTGCCATGCTAGGATTTTACAAGTCTGACAGGGTTTTGAGGTGTCAAGGACGGCACAATCACATGGTGAAAACGGAGGCTGTCGACTTTCAGTTCAGGATTATTAATTATTATTATATTATTATTATTATTATTATTATTATAGCAGCAAACCTCAGCCCGTGAAATGAAATCCGTTGTTGCCGAATCTTCAAAGAGTTTAGAAACGTGGGAAGTCAGAGGACTGCGCCATGAAGCAAAGTACAGTAGAACTGCAGGTGTGTCTGATGGAGACATAGGAGACTCTCGACATTGTGAAAACAAATGCCTTGTAATTGCACACTCTTTTTGAAAGCGGTGCAAACATTTCATGAACATTTCTCATGTATTTGCCTTGTATCTATTCAGTTTGCCTGTTTTCTTTTTCCACGAGGAGACTTTCTTGAGACAGCTCATGTACAGCTTGTATGTATCTAAAGTATTTTGACTATAAATAAATCCACAAAATCAGCTTCACGCGTTTCTTTATTGAAGTGTGACTGATACTTGGTTCGACAACAGGTCGAAGGGTATTTTCTCTTTTTTACTTAAAGAAAAAAAACACCTTTTTAAGGTACTTGTTTCATACACTTTCATCACTTGTTGGGCAAGTGTTTTATAACAAGTATTCAGGACAATCTCAACTTTCACAAAGCTGAGATTTGTGAAACTGGTTTACTTAAGTCTTCACAAAAATAGTGGAATATATGAATGAAATAATAGGTGCGTGTTGTAAACATGTCTGAAATCAATTTTGTAATTTTATTTTGGAGCATGAAAAGTGATTCAGTTTTCAGCAAATGCCTCAAATGAGATAAATGAGGCTGAATAGCAACATTGCATAAAAAGCTTCAAATGGACATTCAAGCTCAAGTTCCTCTAAACGTTGCCCCTAAACCTGCAGAACTATACATGCAGCCTTTACAAATCGTATCTCACTCTCAAATAATATATAAATAATAAATATATTCCACGAAACGGACTCGGAAGACTTTAAAACCATGACATGATTAAAGTGAAACGGATGATATTAAAAGCAGATATAAGCCAGGATAAAAAGACAAGATGGAGGGCCGGAGAGGCTCAGAGCGGCTGTAGGAACAACCAGGGGACGAATACGGGAATGCAGGGAATGTTCTGGCGTGTGGCCTGGAGCAACACCCATCTTATGATCTACAGACCAATAAAAACCTGATATTAAAGTTAAATTACAAGGCTAAATCTCTTGAGCGCTTACCTCTGTCTCGCCTGGTGGTGGTCGACATGGAAGCAGCAGGTTGGTAGAAGCTGAAGCTGCCTCCGTATCCTGGTCCCGCTGGTCTGCGTGATTCCCTGGGCTGCACGCTCCCCAACAAAGAACCTCGACACTTGAATGTTTTTTTCAAGGGGATCGAAACAAACGCCACAGTTTTGTTGTTGTTGTGTGTGTGTGTGTGTGTGTGTACGATTGCTTCTTAAGCTGTTTGTCTGAGGCCGGTCTGTACCAGCCAGCCAGGCAGTCAGCCAGGCCATGTTTATGTTGCTGTCTGTCTTATCTTCTCCTGCTGTATTCTGGCCTGTTTTTTTTCTAAAGGAGATTTAGTCCAATAAATAAAGATTAGGAGAATATGTTAATTCTATCAACAGTGGAGCTCATCAGCGAGGCAGAAAAGCACAATCTGATTATCAGTAAACAGAGTTTCAGTGAAGGATTCTGATTTCCAGACAAACAATGCTATATACATACATACATATATATACACACACACACACACACATTGATATATAGATTTAGGAACACATTCACCATTAACTAGCTGCTTCTTAACATACAAATTAGTCAGATATTGGCCTGTTATTAGAAAACTACCCTTTTCACACCATACCCATTACACCTTATTTTTCAGGATCATAATTTCCCTTTACAAAGTCATTTAGTGAGAATTTCCCTTCTAATTACCGTTTACTTGTAATTAGACCCCGCTCCAGACACACACATATTGTGTAAAGACTTGACTCAGTATAAGAGTAGACTAACTGGAACATTCGTAGTTAACATGTTTTGTCCATAAAGTTTGGATCATGATCATTAATGATTACTGAAGATTACCAAAGCTCTTTGAGATCATAGATCACATACACCTCTCTCACTTGCTCTCAGCTCTAATTAGAGGTAGAACATTTACTTAATGGCCTTAGGAATGGTTGTATGCACCTGTATGATCATGCCGTGTAAGGGGTTAATTAAGAAACTAATTAAGGGCCAGTGTGTGGCTAGTTTACATAGAAAGGAGCCAGATAAAGGTGAATATATGTTCCCTATAGTGCATATGTAGTTAACAGCTGCCCACATTGAGTGGGATCTGAAGTCTTCTGGATTGTTTGTGTGTGTGTGTGTGTGTGTGTGTGTGTGTGTGTGTGTGGCTGCAAAGGCACGTGTACGTCCATGTGTGCCGACAGTAATTGTTTGTGCAGGCAGCGGAGTGCTTCAAATGTATGATGCCGAGGAGTGTAAAGAAATAAGAGTCTGTGTGTGTGTGTGTGTGTGTGTGTGTGTGTGTGTGCGTGCGTGCGTGTGTGTGCGGGCAGGTGATGGATGGGACGTGCTTCTTATTACCTCTTCGGCTGGCTCTTATTGTCTGCCGGCTTTGGGAGCTGTTGAAACAGATAGCAGTTCTCACTGTATTAGGCAATCCCCTGCTTGCAGTGGACCTGTGTCTCATCCTCACGGCGCTGCAGCAGCAGCAGCAGCAGCAGCTGCATCATCAGGGCTAACTGTAGCCGCTGCTCCTCCCGAGCCGAACAAGTCAGGGAAAGAATAAAGAAGAGGAAGAAAAGAAACGATAAGCACAAGAGGCATTCTTCAGATCTTCCATCGTTCAGAACGTCCTGTGTGCCATGTGTCTAGCGTCGGCATGTCACTCAGAGACTCTGTCAGCAAGTATTATGGAGGCTCATAATTTGTCATGTTTATTTATTTATTTATTTATTTAGGGCAGTGTTTATTAGCCGGGATGCACATTTAGCTTGTAAAACGCCCCGCACTCCTCCAGCTTTATGTATGTGATTGGAACACCGCCCACAGTGTTCCACTTGAAGTAATAGACAGATGGGAGTCAGTCACAGCGTTGCTATGATGGAGAGAAATTACCGTGCTGAATACTGCCCTCCCTCCCACACTCCATCAAACTCACTGGACGCTCAATATTCACCAAATCACTCTATTTTTCTCCTCATGATTGCCTTGTCTATAGGACAGACAGCTCAGTGCTAGGAAATGACCAGGAATGGCTGAGATGCAGCATGACAAGGCCTTTAAGGAGGGGGTGTGATCCTGTATTTTCATTTCCATAGGTCTTCTGCCCTTTCATCCATGCTAAATTAATGAGGCCATATGGATGGATTTAAGTTTGAAACGTCACAGCAAAGTAATACCCAAAGTGTTCGTCTTTACCGGACTCGCCGTTTTAACAGCAGTGACTCACTTCAGGAAAAAAAAACAGACAGAGAGAGAGAGAAAAAAAAACGACGTGCCATAAACTCACACGTTGGTCCTTTGTGCACCACTCTCAACTGAATTCATTGCATCACACGCACGAGGTGAGTCATTACGAGTCCGATCAGTCAGCCTCCAGTCACAGTGTTTTAACAGGAATGTATGTATGTGCTTTACACTGTAGGCTCATTACAGCACTTCATTTGACTTACATGTACACTTATGTTTGAATCTTGTAATGATATTTTCATGTTTACAAATGATTGTATGAATGGTGAACTATGAAGGTGATTTATAATGGTATGATGATGTATTTATCCTTGTTGTCTGGTGTTTATGTAACATCGTGTTTTATCAGAAATGCCTCAGATGCTTTTCTACAATCCGCTTTAGGTGTATAAGTGTTACAATGTGTGTCCTTTCATGCTTACCTGGCAACCTTGTACATACATTCACCTCATACTTCACATTCCTTGCTAAGCAATGGAGCTTAGCAACTTTTCTCTGAACTCACCGGTCGATAAACAAGGTAAGATGGAAGGAAAATGTTTAATTTGTAATGTGTTTTTTACCTTTTTACATTTTTTGTTCACCTCTTAATGTGCCATTTGAATAAATGGAATAAATGAATAAGTTGAATAAATGAATAAACACAGGCTCTTTTGGAGGTGGAGGGTCGTTTGCTTTGCGTCACACTCTTATTTTACGTCATATTTCGTCTCTCCTCAGATCTGACTTTTAACCGTCATTTCAAAACGTGAAATTTATCTATGAATGAGGACGTGACGTGGTGACGCCTCGGCTCAACATCCACCACTCTGGTTTACTTGACAGCACAAAGCTGTGATGAAACACAAGTCGCATGCGAATAAACCTCGTGCTCCATCTTTTATGTTACAACGGCAACGGCATGAATAAATCAGCCGGCGGTTTTGTGATGTGGGTCGGACAGGAGAGCCGCAGTTTGCCAAAAGCCCAAACCATCAAACTCAAAGGGGAAATGGTCCTTTAGGAACGAGCGTGCGTCTCATCTGTGTGGGAGCATGACTGCACTATGACAAAGCATCACCGGCAGTGGCTCGGCTTCTTTGAAATGACTCAACCGGGAGGTGCTTTCCCACATGGGCTGGGCCGATCTGGGCTGAACTCATGCAGGGCCCAACAGGAGAGGCGGAGAGTCCAGCCCACGTCTGCAGTCCCCGGGTGGGAGCTTTGCCGGGCTCCTCCTGAGTCAACCTGACGATCAGACTCATCTCAGAACAGCAGACGGTGACTGGACTCCACTTCACAGCAGACCTGTGGCTGCTCAGATTAATCTCCAGTCACCTCTGCTCACCTACGAAGTGCTTCCGGCTCCCACGCGCTTAACTATCTATACAAGGACGGCAATTAAGGCTATTCTTATTTTACAGTCCCCCGATGGTGGAATGAAGGATCAAAATCTCCATCTTAAAGAAGCTCTTGAGCAGTGTTTCCGACTGTGTTCATGGAGGAACTGCATCTTCTTTTTTCTCTGTTTTAGATGTTTAGATGCGCTAGCACACCTCCATACGATACAATGCAATGCAGTACCATACCATACCATACCATACCATACCATATGGTGCAACAGGATACCACAGGAAGCAATACGACACTACACGATACGATACAATTTGATAGATTTCATTGATCCCACAATGGGGGAGTTCTCTCGTTACAGCAGAAACATTAACAGAGGCAGCGTACCATAACTATTAACAGTTAATTGTTAAAAAAACAAAAAAAAACAAAAGGCACCCAATGAGTAGCGCCTCATTGGGCTTCTATAGAGCTTAATCATTCAATCAGGTGTGACAATAGAGGGAAACATCAAAAACATCTCGAGGACTTAATGGTTTATTGTCACAGCGGGAACAGTAAAAGGAGAAGCAATGAACTTTCAACATAATCGGGCACTGTCTTGGGAACAGTCCATTAACTTTGTGCCTAAAGGCGTCACGAGGTTCTGCTCATGCCCATCCTTGAATACGTAGGATGAAGGCAGGGAATATACCTAGGACAGGACACCAGTCCATCACAGGACTCTGACACCAATATTAGAGCCTCCAGTCGACTTAGACATCATGAGTACCCAGAGAAAAACAGGCAAAAAACATGCAAACTCCACATGGAAATTACTGGATAACTGCAGCCCTCTAGCTGTGAGGCAACAGCGCTAACCACTGAGTCACAGTCAATTAGTGTAATTGCCACATTCATGCTATTATATGAAAATATGAGACAATACTGAAGTAACCCAAAATACTAGATTACATTTTAAAACACACAGATTGGAAGAGTGACGGTTTCGATCCCAGACCTCTGCAGCATGCTTGTTAAAGTATGAGTGGAAAACATACTGGACCCCAAAATCCCCCTGATGCTGTGATATCAGTGTACAAATAAGCCTGAAGCTACTGGTTAAAGCAGATAGACCATGTTGGGAAGCTTCTGCCCCAAGGCAGATGTGACTTGACATGGTCATGAAGACTAGAAAATTGCTATACATATATAAATCATTCTTCTTGGAAAAGCAACTAGTGTTCAAACTCTGCACTCATACGAGTTACTCACACAACTGTACTCTCATCCCCATCACTATTTATCATTACACTGGGGTTTCTTCTGACGTGTAGCTTGATTTATCTTTTCCGTCCCATATCTCCTACAAGGTAAACCTGAACCAATCACTAACTGTGCTAACGTCACTTAAGTATCCTTGCACCGTGCAAAATAGTGCCCTTACAACACCAGGGAGAGGGGGGAAACACAGATTGTGTTTGTGATGGATGTAATTGCCACGCAAAAGGGGGTGGGAAGGAGGAATGAGGGAGGGAGAGAGGGAGGGAGAGAGGGAGGAGGAGGAAAAAAAACGCTTGACACATCAGTGTTGACAAAACGAGTCATGTGACGACCCCCGAAGATGGCGCAGCTTTTACGGTATATTGCAGTTTTCTCGGCGTTTTCTTCC